>JAAALK010000082.1:19582195-20182195 GCA_019279435.1 Zizania palustris | reverse complement strand
AGCCATAAGCTTCCAAGGATGGGACCTTGCTAGGAGACGTCATGATCACTACTGGGGTTTAGAACCGGTTAAGGTATGGAAAAACCCTAACCAGGCTCTGATACCACTTGTAGGACCGAAAGTAGTGACCAGAGGGGGGGTGAATGGGCGCCTAAAAATTCTTTCGAATCAATGGCCTGTTCCCAATACCCAATGCACCTCAAGAGACTAAGCAGCAGAACACATCAACCAAGCCTAAATAATCTACCCTAGAAACGACCGGTGTCCAAAACAGAGAAACACCAATACAGTGCTAATAGGCAGATAAACAAAATATTCAAAACATGGAAAATCAAACTTCTCAACAGATGATCTAAGTGTACATGAAAAGAGATGAGAAGTTACTGTTCGAATTTGTCTCCTGTTCGAAACTTGTCGAAGCCTGCTTCGCAGTGTCGAAGCCTGCTTCATAGTGTCAAAGCCTGCTTCGCAGTGTCGAAGCCTGCTTCGCTATGTTGAAGCCTGCTTCGGAGTCTCTTTGTCGAAGTCTAGCGAAGGCTGTCGTGGAGGTTCCGAAGGTTTGTTGAGTCTATCCTAGTTCGAGTGTGGCAGAGTGCGAAGTGTGCTTCGAAGCGAAGTATGACAGTATCGAAGCTTGCTTCAGACAATATACTTCGAAGCCTAAACTTCGAACATAAAGCTTTGAAGAAGATTCACAGAAAATCAACCTTCGAAAGATAAGCGAAGCCACACACACAATAGCAAGACAAAATCAAAGCCTACACTCTACCTTCGAAGCTAGCTTGGTCGAGGTATGATAAACGAAGTGATTACCTTCGACCCGAGGTCTAACTTCAAATGACAAACTTAGAACTCACAAACTAAGACCTTCGGAAAAGACAGCAGTAGAAGAACCTCAGAGACCACACATCGAGCAAAGTCTACCAGAGAGACAAGCTCCGAAGCTATCTTCGAAGCCTATCGAAGTATTGACTTCGAAAAGCTCGAGTCTGAGTACACCTTCGCAAAGATTGTCAAAGTATGCCAAGCTAGCAGACAGTAAGCACAAAACATACTTTGAAGCTAGATTCATAGTACAGAAACTAAGTCGAAGTTCTAGCAAAGCCCTCGAAAATGTCAGATCGAAGCCTGTCTCACGGAGCTGAGGGACTTCGAACAGAGAAGGGGGGCTTCGCCTGAAACACCCAGAAAAGGGACTTGGCCCTGTCTACTCGATCAAAAAGCTACGCAGAAAAAGCAAAGCTAGAGTACTAGCACACTGTAGCTATAGGAAAGTAGGACTACTTGCTACAGTTCACAAAAACTAGTACTCACGTGAAGAATAGAAGCTTCCAGTGAAGAAGAATGCGTACAGAACTAACAAAACTGGGTGCGCAACACAATGCAAGACACATCAAAACATAGCTCACAGGAAACACAGCACGCAGAGGAAACCGAACCAAAAATGAATCAAAACACTCACTGATTCAGATGAACAGAAGAACATTGCGGCTGCACAACAGGAGAGAGACAAGGTGAACAGTGAACACAAAGTGACCCAAATGATTAAAAAGTAAATTCTGGAAGGAGTCACCTAACCCTAGGGATTGGGGCCCTATTTATAGGCTGTCCAATAGCTAGGAATATTCCACCAGTCCCTTAGGGTTTTTTACAGACGCTAAAATAAAAAGAAAAGACTCAACTACCCTTAGGATATTTTTACAGACTCGACTGACTGACTGTGGGCCTAGGGACAAAATAGAAAACTCCTATTTACAGATGACTTATCCGGAAGCTAAGCTTTCATAGAAACTACGGCTTCTCTTCTGGACAGTCCGATACAAGATCAGCGGTCGTCAGTTTTGCACTGAAACTGACAAAGCCTCCACCGACTTTGCACCAGGTACCCGGATTGGGCCGGCCCGATTCCGCAGCTCTCTCAGAACGGCAATCGCTCACCGACCGTGTACCTGAGTCAATCCTGGTCAACAACCCAGTGGGTTTTCTGCTGCTTCTGGCGCATGTACCCGGATTGGGCCAGCCCGACATCGCGGCCCCTCTGCCCGACAGTCGTTCGCTGCCCATGTACCTGAGTCACACGCGGCCCATGACGCAGCAAATCTCCTCTCTTCTTCTATCCTCTTTGACTATCGTTGACAATGAATCATCACATCTGGAGCCATGAGGCCCACGCTATTTAGCATGGCTCCTCACCCTCTGACAGGCACACTCCGCTGCAACAGCTGCAACAACCAGACCCACCAAACCCTTCGGTGAAACAACCTCTGAACCCCTACGGAGGGACCCCGTCGAATCAAAGGAAAAAATTTGTCAATCACTCATCACAGACTCTGAAACCAACCCTTGGTTTCTCATAGCCTCTGCTGGGTCTTTGGCCTAGTACTCCGAGTTAGACCAATCTCTGTACTCGAAAGACGAAGTTGCTTCTTTCTTATCCTCTTCCTTGATATAAGCTAATACTTCATGGTGGACTTTGGGTGCTATCTCCCCTTGATCTCCACGAGGAACAGAGAAGCGCGAGCATCGATAAGGCCTTAAGCTTTCGAGGACAGACCACTGTCGAAGGAGCCATTCGTTAAGTTCCAATACTTCGGAGTCAAGCTCCGAAGTGCATGAAAAAACCTAAAAGAATAAACATGCAAACAAAGTTCCTTGTTTATAAACTTTTCATTCATTAATGTAAGGGGCTTTACAAGATTTCTTGTACATGCTTAAGCGCCCTATAAGACTAGACCTGCGGGTCGGCTGGCGGAGCAGGTGGCGTCGGAGCCGGTGAAGCTTGAAGCGGAGGCCTCGTTTGAGCTTGATTTTGCCGGTGAGCCTCGTCGATCCAAGCTTTGGCTACAGCCTTGTGGTCTGTTTTCCAGATTTACCGGAAAGCTTCCCTGGCAGAAGCTACATCCTGCGAAGGACGCAACAAGTCTTCGTCGGCAAAGCCTGCAGGTTTCAAACCCCCAACCGAAGCAACCGAAATCCTAAGAGCTTCGATGTCACGGAGGACTCCAATCCCGGCAACTTGTCCAAAGATCTCTCTGTACCGGACGCTAGAGCCCATCATCAGCTTCGTCGCCACTTGAATCATTTTCAGTTTCCGGTCGAGGGGCTCGCTTGCTACAGTCGAAGATGAAGGGCACATTGTGCCGAAGTATTCCAAGGTACCCTCAAGGGGATCCAAGGTTTGCTCTGCTATCGCAGCATTCTTCACTTCTGCCGCCTCCAGCCGAGCAGTAGTAGTAGACACTTCGGCCATTTTGGACAGCAGAGTGCTTTTCCGAGCCATGGCTTGTTGAAGTGAGTCTTGGAGTTCTACGAGTTGCGTGCTTGAAGTGGCTGTTGCTTGCCGAAGCTTCTCCACCTCCGCTCTGAGCACCACACATTCGGCTTCGGCCTCTTGTGCCGAAGTTTGGAGTGCAGTGCTGCTCTGCCGCTCGATCTGGAGTGCTTCATTAGTGGCGGTCCTAGCCCTCCGTTCTTCGAGGAGCTCCTCCTCCAGTCGAAGTGTTTTGTCTTCAGAGCTTTTAAGGGCAGACTGGATGGTAGTAAACTTCCTCTTGAGCCGATTAGTTTCGACCACATTGGAAGTCATTGCCTCTCTAGCAAGGACAAATTGATGCAAAAGGAGCAAGTAAGTACTAAGTAATTCCATTTATTGATTGAATGCACTTGTGGTATGATGCATACCTAAAGGGCAGCTCTTTCGAGGGCTATATTGAGCTCCGGGGCTCTGGCTTCGCTCAAGACGGAGACCAAGTCGGAGTTTACGACTTCTTGGCCCTTCTTCGCCAAAGGCTCCAGAAGTGCCCGGAGGCCCGTTCGCTGCTCCAAGAATGGAGCCAACAAAGGGAGCTAGGACAAAGCCTGGCGATCACCTGCGGTCATCTCCTCCTCTGAATTGCTTGCCAAAGGATCGTTGGAGGAAGGCGTCGCCATCAAAACAGGGAGGAGACCGAGGCTCGTCATGTTCTTTCCCCTCCTCGGCACAAAATCCAGAGCAGGGACTCCGATAGAGGTAGACCCTCCTTCTACTGATTCCCCCTCGGTCGGAACTGCTTCGCTTGAGATGGCTCCAATCGTCGGAGTTGCTATGTCTGCCGGAGCCTCAACTCCGAGAGAAGCTGGAGCTCCATCTATGATCGGAGCTGTGCTACTCCTTGACCCACCTACAACATTAAGGTATTTTAGTGAATATTTGTGGGTAATAACTATTGCAGGAATTGTAAAGGCAAGAGCTTCTTGGATGGAGGGTGGAGCTCCCGAGGATTCTTGGGCCAAGAACCTCCTGGAGCCCCCGCCATGGACGCTGCCGCCAAAGCCGCCCAAGCTTGCCTTTGCTCCAGAGTGCTCGCTACCACTGGCACGGTTGTGCTAGTCCTCGCCATGAGTCAATCGCTCAGAAAGTTGAGGGGAGATTTGAAGGTTGAATAAAGTGAGCCTCGAAAGTCAGGTTCTGTAAAAATTTTCGGTGGGCTTCGACCCCTCTTTATATAGCCTTTCCGCTAGATGTTGCGCTTCGGTCATGTTCACACTGCAGGTTTGACTTCTGCCACTAATGGGTAGGACCAGGAAGTGAAAAGGTGTGAACTCACGGTAAAATTTCGACCATTACCTTTTTCGGGAGCAAAACGACTACTTGGAGGGTAACGACTCAAAATTAACGGCTCCTCACGACGTTCCACCTCCGTAATGGTTCACTTCCCTATGAAGTATTCACACAGCAGTCCAATTCTAAGCTTTCATTGGGGATCCTTTGATGTCAAATACCCTTCAGATAGTTGTAACATCTTCAAATTTCTCTTAGTCCCTGAATATGAAAATATTCCTTGCGTAAACTGCTTTCCTGCCATACAGGTTAAATCAGAGAAGCGTATTCGAGGGGCTACTGTTGGGGGAAAATACTTCATCCTCAGGGCTTTAGAGATTAATAGTAAAAGATGACTCATCAACATCAAAGTTTGCGTTCATCTCCGGAGGTGATGAAGTTTCTAGGCCGAAGGATGCTTCGGCTTCATGATTCGAAGGCATCCTCCGAAGGCACCGAAGCTACAGTGGAAAACAACAATACTGATAAGACGTTTGCCTTATCTACCTTCTCCGGATAGATTTTACTATTTTAACCCTATTCGGGGTACTGAATAGTTTCCACTATGTCGGTTGTAATTGAGGGGTAAATAGGTCTTTTCCTTAGACTTTTTGCCTATAAACACTCCCCTTCTTACCCTGTAATAGGCATCGAATACTTAGCTATTCAATACACAATTTTGGACTACTTGAGCTATTATCCTATTCGGAGGCTCGAGATAGTTCTCAGCACAAACTCTCTGTTTGTTAGTTCTTAATCTTCGAGAACCTGTTAGCATAATCTTTTACGCCAACAGTAATAGTGTTGGCGCATGAGATAAGTTGAACTGAATTCAATTTTGTGATCACTTTCCTCGAAATTTCACTACAGAACTTGATGTTGGAGTTTATATACTTTTTGTTGAGGATGTTGTGAATGTTCCATTTTTGAAGGTTGCAGTATGATTCAAGATGTTCTTCATGATGTTTTGCTTATCAGAAGTGCACTACTTTTTCAGGGTTGATATCCTCTGCTGAAAAATTTAACTGAATCTATTGTGTAGTTCTTGAAGTAATTTTGCTCTTTATAAGTTGTTGCAAGATTTAATTGAGGAGAATCATCTCTGGTTGTATTGAAATTCATTCTCCAGATCTGAATGTCAGTAATTTGTTAATTTGATTTGTTGGTCTAGTCTGATGTTGGTTAAACTGATTATATAGAGATTCAGTATTGTTCCTCATCAATTTTGTGCCATTATCTTGTTGTTTGAGTCTGAATCTTGAAACTCTGAATTTTATCTCCAGGTTTAGATATCTATGTTCAGGTTCCTCTCTGAAATTTATACTCAACTTCTGTGCTCAGAAGTGTATGATTCAAAATTGATTCTGTGTAATTTTTCTGGAAGTTCAAATACTGAATCATTTCCTGTTGTCTGAAAATCTGAAATATGTTGTTTTCTGTCTGTTTGCTGTTCTGTTTCAAGTATATATATATGAATCATATGGATGGGCATCTTCAGTTGTAGTTACACATAATTCCTGAACTGCTTCATGAAACTTTGAATCTCCTGGTATATTATGAGGACATAGGTTATTCAAGTAAAGTTTCTGGATTCAAACAGATTTGAGTTTAATAAGAATCAGTGTTTAAGGTTGCTTTACTGATTGGAGTAAACTAAACTGAAAATTGACTGAATATTGTTCCTGTGTTCATTTCAGTACTTTGTGTCACTATTCATGTTCAAGGAGATTTCTGAAGTCTTGTGAATCCTACAGAAATTCAGCTGTTGTTGACAACCAAAACCTGATCTGAAATCCCTTTTAAATTTGAATTCTAGGTTTAACTGAAAATGCTGAAGAGGTTCTGATTTTTAGTTTCTGTCTCAGATTTCTTTTGATTGAGATAAACTTGAATCCATTGCGAGTCTGACAAGCTGTTTCATATTGTGCTGGATTTTCACATTCTGTAGTGTTCCACTATTTGAATCCTTTTAAGCTGAGTTTGTTCAAGGATTGAATGCATTTTATTGATTAGAATTTTCAGAACTGAAATTGAATAGAAAACCTGAATCAGTAATCTGTTTTGAATATAGTGCAACTATTCATTTTCAGGAATTTTTTAGAAATCTTGTAATTCAATTGATTCATCATCTAATATCAGATTTTGAAATTTGTTTGATTTTAAATATGTTTTCAAGTGATCATCAAGTTTGATATTGCGATCTCTTAGAGGTGCGTTAGGTGATTTGAACAGGCTATCCTATTCACGAGAATTTGTTGAGGTGCCTATTCACCCCACCTCTAGTCGTCATTCCGATACCACAATTGGAGTTTTGTTGATTTCAATAGTTTTGAGTCCTTTTTAGTGTTGAGTCTTTGTGTAATAAATGAGTTTTAATTTTAGTAAGAGTCTAGAGCAAGTGTACTCCTTTGGTATATTTTTTAGAATTTCTTAATTCTGAAAATATATTAAAAAGAATAGGACATTTGTGTAATATTTTAATTCTAAAGGGTTCTTTTCACAAATTACCCCAATGGTTGGCTTATAAATAGAGAACCATATCCATGGACATGTTGCTATTCTTTTATCTGAACTATACAAACTCTAAACAAATTTTAATCAGCTTTTTCTAGAGAAGAACCACTTTTCAGATCTGAAATACTATTCCCCATCTGAAAATTAAAACAGTGGCCAGCGAAGAATTCAGTTCTGGGCGCACGTATGTTTTCAGGCTAAATTCGATTTTGTGCAGCATTTTCTGATGATTTCTGTGCAGAACTTGATGTTGAAGTCTATACAAATTTGGTTGTGGATGTTTTGAATGTTCCATTTTTGAAATTTGCAAGTGATTTCTGCAATATCCTCTTGATTATTTTGCTGATCAAACAAGGCATCACAGTTCTAAAATTTAACTCTCTCAAGTGTTTCAGTTTTGGGTAGCACTTTACAAGTTTGATGAAATGTTGCTTTTACTGTTCTTCATCATTCTTGGCTGCACTTTTGGATCAAATTGGCTGCTCACAAAATAGTGAAAAGAGGATGCATATTTGGATGAAAATATCCTGATTCACAACAAATTTGCTGCTTCTAAACCTCTGTTCTTTGTCTAGTGACAGAATTGTACAAGTTCTATCTTGAGTAATTCACTAATCTGATTTATTTGAAGAGTGTTATCTGTTGTAGCAAATTCATTGCAGGATAGATCATTTCACTGAACTGAAGTTGCTATTTGTGTTGAGCTCATATTACTCATAGTTGCAACTGAAATTTGGTTTCAAGTTTGTATTCAATTGGTTCAATCCTGATCTGAATTTCTGAAATCACTGTTCTGTTTCAAGTCACATGTCCTCTGAAATATATTTTCAGAACTTGTATTTTCAGTTGAGAGCAAATTGAATTAATTTGCAATTCTGTTTTGGAAGTTAATTCTGAAACTGTAATATGTTATCAGATCTGATTTAATTTGAATGTGGCACTGAATTTTCAGAAGATAAAAGTTGTTGTTTCTGTTTAGATTCAGAAATAGGGTACTGCTCTAATTCAGTTTATCTGTTGTTGCTGATTTGTGTTTAATTTGGTTCATATTTAAGAATTTTGCAGAATATGTGTGTTGTCTAAACTGAAATGAAGTTGAATAGATTGATGTTTTTGATATGGACTGATTATCTGAATCTGTGTTCAGCTATAAATCAAATTTTGAAGTTCTGAAATCTGTTTTGTAGTGAAACTTGAAATGTGTTACTCCAGAAGTACTGTTTTGGGGTAATCAAATTGGAAGTTAAAGTGATTACTGGATTCTGAATTTAGTGTTCAATCTCAGTTCTAAACATCCAGGAGAATTATGTATTGCTTCTAAATATAAACTCTGATTCATGCAACACTTTGAAACTGAACTTTTTTAGTAATCTAAATATCCCAATCTGAATTATTTTTAAGGTCTATTTTTAGACAAGCTACAGTAAGGGAGTATTTGAAGTGCAGCTACAGTAGCAATTTGTGTTTGCAAATTTCAAAAATCTGTTCAGTTTGCTGAATCCTGTTTCAGAAATAAATGTTCACTAGTAGTCTGAATTGCCTTGTCTAGCTGATTTGAAACACATCTACAGAATTGATTTTGAGACTTTGAAATTTTTAGTTCAGTTTGTATCAGAACAGTTTTGAACTGTATGGAGTTTTCAAATGTGTATCTTACTTCATGCTCTTGATATAGATTTGCTTCAGTTTTTACTGATTCTTTAGTTTGATTTAGAATATTGATTTTGTGTCTTCAATTGTTGGTCATCAGTATTTATCAAGTATTTGTGTGTGCTGAATCTCAAAACTGATCTCCATGTCCTTGAATGAGTTTGATTCATCAACAGTACTGTTTTGAATCACTAATTACTGAATAGAAGCAATTAGTTTCTTGAGGTTGAATCTAAATAGAAGTTTGTTTGTAATTTAATTTAATCAAGAGTGTACTGAAATCTAATCTTAAATGTCCTTTGTTCAAATAGTTAATTGGTTCAGAAGTAAATTGAGTTGAACTAAAATCATAACTGAAATTCGTTTTGAAATTAAAACTTGAATTCTGAATCAATTTGAAATCTGTTTTTAATGTTCATCGTCTAGATTGTTTCAGAAGTGTTGATATTTCATTTGGAATTGAATTGTGACAAGCTGATTCACTATTACAAATATGATTTGATCTTTTGTGTGAGTGTTTTGATCTTTGTCGACTAATCAATCTCTGATATATTCCTGTCGGCAATCCAATTGTTGATCTAGGCAGTGAACTTCGGAGCTTCAGTTTTTGACAGAGTAGTTCCACTGATCAAACTCTGAACTAAGCCGAATTGTGATTTTCAATCTAGTGGAGCTCAAATATTGTACTGATTGGTTTAAATTTGAATCTGAGATTTTGGAGGTGCGTTGGGTGTTTTGAAAAGGTCATCTAATTCACGAAAATTAGTCGAGGCGTCTATTCAACCCCCCTCTAGTCGCCATTCCGATCCCACAATTGGTATCAAAGCCGGTTAGATCACTAGTTGACCTTAACCGGTTTGTGATCCTTGTTTTGGCGACATGGAAAAAAACTCGAAAATTCTGATGTTTGATGGTCATGATTTTTCTTATTGGATGGTGCGCATGGAGGCTTACCTTCTAAGCCAAGGAAGTGCTATTTGGGATATCGTCGATTCCCAATATGTGATCCCTGAAACTCGAAGCTCAGAGACTGAAAAATCATAGTACGAATGCAATAACAAAGCAAGAAACATATTGTTTATCAATCTGAGTCGCAAAGAGTTTGACAGGGTCCAGCACCTACGAACTACGCGTGAAATTTGGACCACTTTAAAAACTTTTCATGAAGGAACTACCCAGATTAAGGCTATGAGGCAAAGCACTTATAATCAAGAATACCAAATGTTTGTGCAAGGCCCTAGCGAATCTGTAGATGTCATGTTTGCGCGTTTTGATGGAATTGTGAGTAATTTGCGCTCCACTGGGACTTTTCCTTACTCTGAACATGATAGGGCGATCAAACTTCCCTATGCTCTTGATCGTAGCATATGGGAGGTGAAGATCTCTAGCATTGAAGAGTCGGCGAGTTTTGACACTCTGACTTGCGACGAACTCTTTAGTAACCTTAAGTTCACCGAGATTGCCATGGCATCTCGACTAGGAGCTGGAAAAGCTTTGTTTCCTTTGATTGGTTTGGTTTCCAGTCCTGGCAGTGGTGCCTCATCTGGAGGTAATTTTACTGGCGTTTCTGGAGTTTGTGCTTATTCTGGTGCTTTTGACTTGTCCTCCCTTGTCTCTGTCACAAAAGAACAAGTGGACGCTCTAGATGATGAGGAGCTAGCTCTCATTGTCAAGAAGTTCACTCGCTTCTACAATGATAGATGAGACCAAAGGAGAGGAGGGTCACAGGGTTGTTTTGAATGTGGAGATACGTCTCACATAAAAGCGAATTACCCTAGATTAAAAATGAAAAATGAAAATGAGCACAAGCACCAAAAGTGGAACAAGAAACATTACTTTAAAGGGAAACATGGAAAAGTGGCTAAACGAGTAGCCAGAGCTTTTGTGGCTGACCTCAGTGACATCGACAACACGTCAAGCGAGAAGCCAAGCTCGGAGGAAGAGGAGCCTCCCAAGAAAGAGAAGAAGGAGAAGAATACGATGGACCTCACCGACCTTTGCTTCGCGGTCGACGGCAACGACAGCAGCAATGAGCTCGTCACTTTTGAGGTATATTTATCCTGTGATCAGCTTCTTGTTCAAAATGATGAATTGCATGATGCTGTGTGTTCTCAGGATAGATTACTTAAACTTGCTGCTAAAGAACGAAAAGAATTAAAACTTAGACTTGAAACTATTTCCACTGAACTTGCAATTTTGAAATCTAAGTCTGATGATGCCGATTGTGAGTCATGTCTTATTGTTATGAATGAACTTGCTCAGCTGCATTTTATACATGCTCAAAGTGTTGAAAAACTTGAATTGACTGAAAAGCAGCTTTTGGTGGTGAAGTCTAGTCTTGCAGTCATCAATGAATGCATGAATTGTCCTTTACTTGTTGAAAGCATTAATTTGAGAGATATGCATGTTGATGAACTTAAGGCTATATTGGAGAGTGCTGAGTGTTCTAAGGATGTGCAGCCAGCGTGTCCCACCTGCATCACTCTTAAGGACCAACTTAGCTTTGCTAGAGAGCATGCGGAAAAATTGAAATGTGAAAATGACTACCTTTTCTTCCTAGTTGAAAAGTGCATTGAAGGAAAGGGTAGGATGGATCTGCTTTTGGCTATAACCAAAATGTGTGCTGACAGGGCAGGGTTAGCTCTCGGGTTGGGTTATGGGAGAACTACCCCAAACACTTTGAGCGAAACTGTGTTCACTCCTCCCACTACCCTTGAGAAAGAGAGAGCCCAGTTAGACATCGATCAAAAAGCCAAGAATCATATTCAACAAACAACGAAAGCTCTTCATTCACCAGATGAACCTCCTCAGCAAAAACCCAAGAAGACTATGAGATGTGTGCCTGAGACCCATGCTCACAAACCCAAGAGAGTGTATCACTGTTCCTATTGTCATCGGGTGGGTCACTTGGTTGGGTTTTGCTTTCGTCGCATCAAGGATGAGCGACAGTCTTTTGCTATGATATTTCAGTACATGCATGACCCATATTTAGGTATGCATGAGTCTGCTTTTCGCTCTTATCCTGATTTTGAGG
The DNA here is from genome assembly GCA_019279435.1 of Zizania palustris. Taxonomy (NCBI): domain Eukaryota; kingdom Viridiplantae; phylum Streptophyta; class Magnoliopsida; order Poales; family Poaceae; genus Zizania; species Zizania palustris. The sequence continues at coordinate 20,170,418 of JAAALK010000082.1, read as the reverse complement.
CCCCACATGGTCTAATGAGTGATTATGCCCCTCATGGTGTACACCATGCTTCATATGGTGCTAGACCACATGTAAGAAGCTTTGATGCTCGACGGGTTAGGAGACCTCGTTGTTTTCTAGGTTTGCGCTTTGTAGGTAGACCACGCACATTTTATCATGGTTCATATCCTGTGCATGATAAGTCTACTACTTTGCCTGGTTCTCGAGTTTTGTGATGCTGGATTCCAAAATAGTTTTTAACTCACCCTTTCACTAAGCATTCGAGAGCTTCTAACATGTTTTAAGGGGGAGTTTTATAGCATTGCATGAGCTTTGTTTATATGATTAATTGATTTTACAAGTACATACTTTGTAATGCCTTTGAACTATTGCCTTTAATATTGTTGACTATACTTGGCATGTTTACTTCTGATAATTGTCATGAGCGTGGCTTTTATTTGTGAAAATTTGAAAATGGTCACTGCTTAGTCTAGAAACTAGCATGAATTGGTTGAGTGCTTTTGCTATCTTTTACACACCTGATAGCTAGGTCCTTTTTACTTGGATGCTAATACGCAACTTGATTTCATCAAAAATGAATGAAAATGAAAATGAATGAAAATTAAAATGAATGATATTCATGTTGTTGTGTGCTAAAATTGAAAAAAATCCAGGTGGGTTTGCTTTGTCACATTACTTTATTCTGGACTGCTTACCATAGCACTTTTGTATGAACCGGGACATTGAAGTGTATACCTAGATCAATGCTTTAAGCTTCCGATGGTCTTTTTCTTGACCTAGGCTTGGCTTGGTCGGTTAGCATAAGGTTGACATGCAAATAACCCCTAGCACAAAAATGAAAAGTTAAAAATCATTGCATATCATGTTTGTTGAAGAACCTTGAAGTGGGATACACTTATCTGGTTAGTATTTGGATAGCTTTTGCATCTCATGCCTTGACATGTCTAGTATGCTAGTTGAGTGGTTATGATTTTAATTGCTAAAATATGAAAATGATTGCTCATGCCTTTTGTTTAAATGGTATTCATCTGAAGTTGTCATTTAGTACTTTTAGACAATAATCAAAGCAAATTGTTGGCGTAAAAGATTACGCTAACAGGTTTCTAGAAATTAGAAACTAACAAATGAAGTGTTTGTGAAGTAAACTATTTCAAGCCTCCGAAATGGATAATAGCTCAAAACAGTTCGCAGATGTGTATTCAATAACTTCGTTTTCGATCCTCATTACAGGGTAAAATGGGGGGTATCTATAGGCCAAAACCTTAAGGAAAAGACCTTTTTACCCCTCTATTACAACCGACATAGTGGAAACTATTCGGTACCCTTAATAGGGCTAAAACGGTAAAAGACTAATCTAATGAGGAAGAAGATAAGCCTTCCATCTTAGCTGGCAAAAAGGTTCTCTGAGGAGTCTACGTTCAAAGATATACTCCGAACTAGAGTTCGCCTCGAATCTTCGAACTTGACCCAGGGAAACCGGAGTTGGACGTTAAAAAACTTCAGCTAAATAGCCTGTCTTCGTCTTGTTGTAATAGTAACCCTGAGGATGAAGTATTTTCCCCCAACAATAGCCCCTCGAATACGCTTCTCCGCTAGATCTGTAACGTTAGGAGAGCAGTATACGCAAGAAAAATAATCATGCGTAGGGGTTAATGGATTTAATCAACTTCCGAAATACATGAAGATCCAAAACTTCGAATTGATTCCTAAGGAAGTTACATTCGAACAATCCCAGAATTAACTTAAGAAGTCAGAAAGCCTTTTAGACTTAGAAGAAATAGTCGTTGGCCTTTTCCTTTCAGCAGAAGTTACGTGGTGCATTAACTTCGTAAATGGTAATGGTCAAGAATGTGAAACGTAAAATGTGAACGGTAAAAAATCATGAAATTGGGCTATAAATAGAGGGCCCAGACACTTCTCGAATACCTTTCTCATCATCTTTGCGCAACCAATTCTTTAGCCTCTAGACTCTAGCTTTAGCATTCAGTGCGAATTCATGGTGAAAACTAGCTTCAAAGCTCCTGGGGCGACTTCGGCCCAAGACCGGCAACAAGCTATGGTTGCGGCAGCAGTAGCAAGAGTGGTGGCACCAGCAACGGTGGCGGCGGCTACGACAGTGGCGATAACAGCGGCAGTGGTGGCTCCGGCGAGGAATCCCCAACAGATCGGTCCTCACGATCTCCTCCCGGCTTCATCGAAGTATCTAGACCAGTCTTATAAACTGGGGCCATCTACCTGCAAGAGAGAGATGATCGCCGCGTCAGTAGAGGGGAACATTAGCTCAGAGGTCATCATCCGGAAACCTGGAAAGGAGGCCATCCCTTCACCGCGGCTTGGAGAAGTTGTGGTCTTCGAAGCGGGGTTAGGACTCCCAGCAGTGGACTTTCTATTAGAGGTATTGGATCTGTTTCATGTTACCCTTCCTCAGCTATCTCCAAATGCAATAGCGCGCTTGGCCATCTTTGAATGGGCGCTACGAGTTGAAGGCTGCGAAGGAAGAGCAGAAATTTTTGCAGCACTACACAGGGCATCTTGCCAACCAAAAACTTACCAAGGCTCCGGATGGGAAAAAAATCGTAATAGCCTTCGGCAGTATAAACTTTAGACTCCGGGACAAATTCCAACTGAGATTTCCAGCGAAAGCCATCAACGCTAGATGGTACACAGATTGGATTCTCCGGTGGTTCTATGCCGAAGTTGGAGCAGGCAGCCCTTTGGCCGGACCTCTGCAAGACATATACTTCCGAAGAGAAGCCCAAGATCACCTAGACCCCGGCCAGGTCGAAGCTCGCCTTAGCCTGCTCCAAAGGATTAGTCACCACATGAGCATGCGGGACTTAGCAGAGGAGTTCATCGGGCTCCAAATTCCTCCTCTGATGGCCAACTGGCCTATCACCTTCGAAGAAGATCCAGAGGGTGGACTCCAAAAAATTTCTTCGAACTCGAGCCCTGTAGGTAGCTTCAAAAAACAACATGTTTTATATACGATTGTTTGATGAAAAGTCTAATGCAAACTTATCTTTCAGCTTCTCAAGCCCCTATGACTTCGGAGCAAGTTGTTCGGGCTTCGGAAAAGATTCCGGGAGCTCCAACTCCAGCCGAAAAAGAATGGAGAACAAAGCTAGTGGGTAGTTTGGAGCGACTCAACCGAGTATGGGGTGTACTCGGAGTGGTTGCCCCCCTCTTCCGGAATGGGTACCTTCTGAGCAAGGGCCGAAGAAAAGGAAAGCGGATGCTGAGACTTCAGCTCCGGCCAAAACCCCGGTGAAAAAACTAGCCCGAAAGCCAAAGAATGTGGATCCAAGACTTGTGACTTCGCCCTCCGATTCATCTCAAGATGGAGTTAGAGAGATGCAAAGGGTCCTCGCGGACCTAATTACCGAAGATGAGGCCCAGGTAGATGTAGAAACTGGCGACACAGCAAGCGTGCCTGATGTTCATGGCAGCTCCGGAAAGGCTGAGACCTCGAGCGTCCAGCCTGACTTGCCGCATCAAGAAGCCCCTGTTACTGAAGGTGGAGTCGAAGTTACATCCGAACAAGTTTTGATTCCGGACGAAGTGGTAGTTGTGGCTCTAGGGGAGGCTCCAACAGTTAACCCTTTGGTTCCAAACTTCGAGTCCGATGACGAGTTCGAAGTGGCCTTCGACCCTCCGAGTAGCCCTGTACTCATCCGCCGATAGGACTTCGGAGGTAAACTTCACTTGAACCGCTTTTTTCTTCACCCTGCAAAACTATGCAACATATAATACCTTTGTTTTGGCAGGGTCCGCTCCCATGGAGGTGACTCCTCCCGTGAATACTTCTCCGGGGACCTCGACATCTCCAGGGTCAGTTCTAGAAGCTGCGCAAATAGGACCTGGAAAAGGTAAAGGCAAAATTGACCCCTTTCCTACTCCGAACTTGGGATTAAATCCGTCTGAATCAACAGACGGAGGTCAATCTACGGAGGGGGGCCAGTCCACCGAGGTCTCCTAAGATGCAGCGCAACTCTCCGACCGTTCACCGAACGAAGATGATCAAAGGGCTCTGTCCATGCTCCCCCTCCTAGCTCCTTTTCTGGAGCGAAGGACCGGACTTCGGGCCCTGCTCGAGCATTTGGATCGAGCTAACCACGAAGTTGGTGAAACAGACTTATTAGCCATACATAGCGAAGCTGAGGGCTCGGAGCTGAACGCAGCCTTAGAACGAGAAGCATACCAGGTATGAAGTATCTGCAAAATAAGATTAATTTCAACTTATAAACAATTCCTCACCTTACTTTTTCTCTTCACAGCAAATAGTCTTAGCTTGGGCTGCAGCCGTCTCGAACGAGCGAGGAAGCTGTAGGACCGAAAGTAGCGACCAGAGGGGGGGTGAATGGGCGCCTAAAAATTCTTGCTAAACTATATTTTAATCTCACCACCCAAAAGAACTTAACCAGACAAATAATATTTGCAAAGAAACTTTAGGAATTAAAGTTGTCTAGCTTAAAAATGACCTATGTCCTAATTAAAATGATATTAAAGATAAACTAAATAAAACTACTGCAGTAAATAAAAACATCTAGAATAATCATGAGATATTAATATTTTAATCTAGAAACAAAATATTAATTAAATGAATAAAACATGTATCATTAAAAACTAATTCAGTAATAAATCGAAAGTATTGCACCTAAAAACTAAAATAAAATACTACTGCAACTAATAAAATTTTTAGTTTATTTTATATGAGCAGATTAAACGAAAAATAATAATACTAGATAAACATTTAACAGATTAAGAATCAACTGCGAGATTAATATTTTATACTAATAAAAACCAACAGATAAAATACTAACTAATTTAACCTAATTAACAATTAGGAGATAATGCAATAATTCACATGCATCTGATCTGAAGAAAAGCACCGTAAAAAATTTCCACCGTGGAGCGTGCTTCAATCTCCCGTCGTGGGGGCCCTGTGCGGCGTGCCTGCCGCCGTTGCTACACATGCACACATACACGCGCAAGCTTCCAGGGTAGATGTGCTAGCCGCTGAGCGATTTGACGCCACGGGCGCTGGTCTCCAGGCCGACGTAGCCGTGAGAAACAACGAAGAGAAAACTGCAGACGTAATGATGACCCGGGAAAAAAACGTGGAAACAAATTTCGCCGTGTGAAAACAGGAACCGATCTGGTGACGTGCGGCTGCGCGTGCTGCTGGCTGCTTCCCGTGGAGAACAGTGCCGCCGGAAAGATCACGGAGGAAACAACGGTGGTGAACAATTTGTAGATGGAAGTATTTTCGGTGTAAAACAAAAATGGACTGCAGATTGATCTGGAAAGAGAAACAGTCAACTATCCCCAAGGGGATAGGGGCCTATTTATAGCCAAATCCTAATACATGAAAAGACTATTTTACCCTCGGGTAAAATAAACTGAATCTAAAATAAATTCCGAAAATTACTAAAATATTCTTAGAAAAATTAACTGACTCGAATAAAAATATTCTCAACTTAAAAACTAAATATTAATATCTAATAATGAATTAATGATAGATTGTCAGTTTTACACCGAAACTGACAAAGCGTCCACCGTCTTCGCACCGGGTACCCGGATTGGGCCGACCCGACCCCGCAGCTCCCTCAGCCCGGCAATCGCTCGCCGCCCGTGTACCTGAGTCAAACCCAGTCTACAGACCAGTGGATCATCTGCCGCTCCTAGCCATGTACCCGGATTGGGCCAGCCCGACTCCGCAGCTCCTCTGCCCGGCCGTCGCTCACTGCCCGTGTACCTGAGTCACATGCGCCTCAGACTCGGCAGGTCTTCATCTCTCCCTTCCATTTACTTCCGTTGACAATCACTCATGTTGGAACAATTGCGTTAGTTCCAGCAGGTTTTTCTGTGGTGGAGTATGATGTGGAGAATGAACCTCGATGGGTTCTCACAGGGAGAGATAGGGTTTATACTAGTTCGGGCCTCCCCTAGGGGATAATAACCCTACGTCCAGTTTGTAGTGGATTTGGCATGGTGTGCCTTGATGTGAAGAGGATAACTCCAGGATCTCATGGCCCCCTGGAGCATGTGTCCCGCTACAAGGGCTTGGCCCTGCTTTTATAGGCACGCAGGCCAGAGGAAAAGACTGGGATGCCCCCCTATGAGCCCTTGGCTCATAGGGGCAGAGAGGGGAAAAAGGAGCTAGCTACGGTACAAAAGGTGCCAGGCAACTTTACAGCTTTACTGACATGTCAGGCTGCGCCAGGCTTTGACCAGCTAAAAGGTATACCGAAGGCAGAGGCCGGGGGGAAGGCTTCGGAGTACACCCCAGAGGGGAGCTTCGCAACATGCTCCGGAGGGCAGCCTCCGAACTGGACTCCGGAGGGCGGCCTCCGAACTGGACTCCGGAGGGCGGCCTCCGAACTGGACTCCGGCGGGCGGCCTCAGGACTGGACTCCGGAGGGTGGCCTCCGGGCTTGGCTCTCGGAGGACGGCCTCCGGACTGGACTCCGGAGGGCGGCCTCCGAACTGGACTCTGGAGGGTGGCCCCCGGGCCTGGCTCTCAGAGGACGGCCTCCGAACTGGACTCCGGAGGGTGGCCCCCGGGCCTGGCTCTCGGAGGACGGCCTCCGGACTGGACTCCGGAGGGCGGCCTCCGAACTGGACTCCGGAGGGCGGCCCCCGGACTGGACTCCGGAGGGCGGCCCCCGGACTGGACTCCGGAGGACGGCTTCCGGACTTCTGCGCCCGGAGGGTGGCCTCCGGCGCTTCGCGCCAGGGCCCGGACTGGGGGCTCCGAGCCGGACCCCCTGGTCTGAGGGCTCCGAAGCTACGGACCCCGAAAGGCACCTTGGGACCTGGAAACAATACTTATAGAGAAAACAGGCTCCAACAGTACCTGGCTCTGGACCGGAGGATGTCGGAGGCTGACGTCATTTGGCCCCTGTTTAAGGGAAGTATATTTCCCCAACAACTCATCACATCTGGAATATCAAAACCACATTCTTCAACATGGTTTCTCAGAAGCCTTCGTCTTCAGGAGAGGATTACTACTCTCTAGAGGAGTCTTGAAGGCTCCGAAGTTTGAATCTCCAGCTTAGACGGAATAGTTGCAGTGGAAAGGAGGGCCAGACTTGGTCTGGAGGCTGCAAATAAGAAGCTCAAAGCCGAACAAATCGTGCTTCAGGCTGAAATAGAGAAAATGCGAGCAGAGCATGCCACGGCGGGGGCTGAGCTGGTTAAGCTTCAAGAGGAGAAGGCTAAGTCCATGGAGGAAGTCGGTAACCTGCTTAGCTAGAAGAGCTCTTTAGCTACGAAGGCAGCTAGATTATCCGCTGTGGTAGATGAGCTAACTTCGTCAAGGGATGCTTTAATTGAAGATAAAATGAAGTCGGAGAAGGTAGCAGTGGAGGTCATGAATAATCTTTTAGGTGTTCTAGAGTACTTCAGTAATCTTTGGACACTACCTTCGAGTGACAACATCCCCTTACTGCGACGGCTAAAGATGATCCAAGGAGCAGCGAAGATGATGAAGACAGCGGGTATTCGCTATGGAGAATTCTCCGGCCAAGTAGCTACTCTTGGAGTACTTCGCTACTACGAAGATCTAGGGCTATCTGTAGGACCAGATTCGGGAGCGGCTCCAATTACCTTCGACGACAACCAACTGCTAAACCCTTCCGAAGATGTGGCCACAGCTTGGCAAGCCTTCCAAGCTTCATGGAGAGCCGAAGGTCGAACAACGATCAAGGATTGGATCGATGAAGGGCATCACCAAAAACAAGCTCGGTCTCAAGCTTCAAGTAGCCAACCTCCGCCGGACCCACATGTTTAGTTTTGTTTAGGGGTCCGAATATGTAAAAATTATGCTTTCATATATTATGAATGAAAACTTATTTATCGTGTTTTTAGGCTTTTCAACCTCGTATGGATGATGTCGAAGTATTAAATGTTACCGAAGAACTCCGCCTGCTATGGGCTACCTTCGATCTTTTAAAACTTCACAAACGACCTCGATTTTTGATTCCTTGAGAAAGCTCCGGTGCAATTGCGCCCGAAATATGTAAAGATATATTATCTTATATTAAAGAGGAAGAAAAAGAAGTTAACTTGGAAGCTTCATCCTCTGAAGACGTTGAATGGTCTGAAGACGAGGATATTGCTGAAGAACAAGGAAAGAAGCCTGAAGAACTTCGGAGCTAGGAAAGAAGCCCCGAGCGACTTCGAACTTGGGTTGAACTTCAACAGGAACAAAAAGATTTTCGAGCTTCGAAGGGAGGGAGAAGAATTAAACGTAAAGTTATCAGGACTTTTGTCTATGGAAATAGTCGTTTCGGCTTTAGTGGTAGCTCTAGAGATCGAAGGGGTCTTTGATTTCTTCTTGGTATAGACACAGATTTTTCGTAATGTAATGTAATTTGTTCGAATAATAAAGATTAAGACTTCAAAATTGTCTCCTTACTTCCCAGCCCCTCTTTGGGCGTAAGCAACTTCGAAGCATAGTCGAAGATGGTTAGGCGTACATAAAAAAGACTTAGGAGTACAATTTGGGAGGTTCAAAGCCCCTTAGCAACTTAGAGATTAATTAAAATCTCATAAAATGTCTTCGACTACTTGGAGTCTGAAACTGGTAACTTAGTACCTTCGTTTGAAAGTAGTCACCTCGGACTGATTTTTGGGACACCTTAGCATCCAAAAGGATTGGTGACTTTGGACTCTTTTTACAGATATTCGAAGCTTATCAACTCAAATTCTGTTCTGTTTGGCCTCCTTTGGCTCTTTTTGCGAATGCTATCAAACCGGTGGTTTGGAATTCGCAATGGTCTCCTTGGACTCCTTTTACGGATGCTTTCAAGCCAGAGCTTGGAATCCATAGTGTTTGGTCTCCTTCGATTCTTTTTACGGATGCTTTCAAGCCGGTGGCTTGGAATCCGTTTTTCAGTGACTTTCCCACCTCGTCGGAAGCTTAGAACCAGTGGTTCGAAGTCCGAAAAATTTGTTCAAATTAATGACACTTCCCTGACAGCCAACTTCATTCTTCCGATGCGTCCACTAGAAGTAGGAAATGTTTGGGAGGTAGGCATTATCTGAACCATGAACTTTATTAATTCAGAAGGTGTTTACAAATGATTACAAGGAGCCCCTATGTGAAATATCGCTTTAAGTGCTCCGCATGCCAGGCATGCTTTAACTCTTCTCCTTCTAAATTAGCTAGCTTAAAAGAACCAGGGCGTCCTGAGCGGAGAATTATGTATGGACCTTCCCACTTATTCCCTAATTTCCCTGGTGCTATAATGCTTCGCAAAACCAGATGACCCAGCTTAAGTTCATTAAGCTTAACCTTCGGGTCAAACCAAGTCTTTGTTTGCTGCTGATACTTTGACAAATTGGTGACAACTCGAAGTCTTGTTTCTTATGTTAAATCAAGCAAAGTTTGCCTTTCTGCTTCTATTTCCGGTTCGGTGCTGCGAAGGGATCCTCCTTTAAGCTCCGTTGGTGTCATAGCTTCATCTCCGAATAATAGTCTGAAAGGAGTGAAACTTGTGGACCTTGTTTGAGTGGTCCGAATGGACCATAAAATCTTTGGGAGCTCTTCAGTCCATAGTCCTTTTACCAATCCTACTATTCTTCGATTCAATCCTGACAAGATATTATCATTGGCTCTTTCAACAGCTCCATTAGACTGAGGATGGCGCACTGCAGCGAAGCATATTTGTATGCCAAGATCTTCACAAAACATCTTGAAGGGCTCCGCATCAAACTGTGTCCCATTGTCAACTGTGAGCTGTCGAGGCACTCCGAACCGGCATATAATACTTTTCTAGAAAAATTTTTGTACATTGTTCGAAGTGATAGCTGTGAGGGGCTCTACTTCGACCCACTTGGAAAAATACTCGATTGCTACCACTGCGAATTTTAAATTTCCTTTTGCTACTAGGAAGGGGCCAATAAGGTCCATGCCGCATCTGGCCATGGGCCACACTGGGGCAATTACTTGAAGAGTTGTTGGCAGACGATGACTTCTTCTTCCCATCCATTGACAACCTTGGCACGTGCAGACTAGGATCTCTGCATCATCTACTATTGTAGGCCAATAAAGCCCCTGGCGAAGTGTTTTTCCTGCCAAAGCTTGAGGGGCCAGATGGCTACCACAAAGTCCATCATGAATTTCTCGGAGAATCTCTTGACCTTCGGCTTGAGATATACATTGGAGCAGAGGGAAACATACTCCGGCCTTGTACAGAATACCGTTGATTATATGATAATTTCGAATTCTGAGCTTCAACCTCAAAAGCTGCGGCCCTTTAGGTGAATTTGCTTCTCCTTGCAGCAATTCCATAATTGAACTCTGCCAATCTGTACTTGGAATGCAAAGAACTTCCATAGAAGAGATCTGTGTTACCGAAGGTGAATTGAGCTCATCGTAAAAAGCTTCTTCTAGAATGTCCATAGCTCCGGCTGCAGCTTTTGCCAAGGTATCAGCTTGCATATTTTCAACTCTGGGTATACTTCGAATGGAAATTCCTTTAAATGCTGCTTCAATTTTACGGATCTCTTCTAAATATTTTGCAAGCTGTGGATGACGAACTTGAAAACTCTTATCCACGTGCCCTGCTACAATTTGAGAATCTGTTTTAATAACAACTCTTGTAGCCCCCAAAGCACGTGCCTTTCGAAGTCCTAACAAAATTCCTTCATACTCCGTTGTATTATTGGTGGACTTAAAGTTGAGCCTTGTGGAGTACATTGCTCTTTGCCCTGAAGGCGAAATTATTACCGCTCTGACACCTGCCCCAGATGCTTGGAAAGCTCCATCAGAGTATATGGTCCAAATTCCTTCACTTGGTTTCTCCGGAGCCCATACTGTAGGGGGAGTCCATTCTGGCACAATGTCCGCCAACACCTGTGACTTAATTGCTGTCCATGCCACGAAGGAGATGCCGAAGGGTGCTAATTCAACGGCCCATTTCCCAATTCTTCCTATAGAATCTTTACTTCGGAGCATATCTCCCAAGAGATACGAAGTTGGTACAATCACATTATGTGCTAGGAAATAATGCCTTAACTTCCTCGAAGCCATTATCAGAGCATAGGTGAACTTCTCAAGCTCAGAATATCTTGTTTTGCTCCAGACAATGCTTTGGATACAAAGTAGGCTGGATTTTGTACCAACTTCCCATTGAAGTCAACTTCTCTGACAAGGACTGCACTGACAGCGGAGCTAGTAGCCGCAAGGTAAAGGAGTAGGGTTTCGTCCGCAACAGGCACCGTGAGTGTAGCGAGGTTACTGAGATAATTCTTAATATCTTCGAAACTCTTTTGACACTACGGTGTCCACGCAAAATTTTCGAACCCTTTCAATGCTTTGAAAATGGGCAAACTTCTCTCCGCAGACCTTGCTAGGAATCTGCTAAGTGCTGCAAGGCGGCCAGTTAGCTTTTGCACTTGCTTCAAATTTTCCGGCGGAGCCATCCTTTGCAATGCAGTTATTTGAGTAGGGCTAGCTTCGATCCCCCTGCTTGAAACTAGATACCCTAACAATTTTTCAGCCTGAGCCCCGAAGATACATTTTTCAGGGATAAGGCGGACTCCACATGCCCGAAGGCTATTTAACGTTTCTACTAAGTCTAGGCTATGTTGGTGCTTTAGAGCACTCTTTATTACAATGTCATCCATATAGGCTTCTACATTGCGGCCTATTTGATGACCTAGAGCCTTAGCAATTAACCTCAAAAAAGTTGCCCCGGCATTTCTTAAACCAAAAGGCATTCTTACATAGCAAAAGACTCCCGAAGGAGTGATAAAGCTTGTTTTGATTTCATCTTCGTGCTTTAGCCAAATTTGATGATAACCGGAATACACGTCAAGGAAGCTTAATAACTCCGAACCAGCAGTTGAGTCAACCAATTGATCAATTCGGGGCATGGGATAGGGGTCACGGGGACAAGCTTTACTAAAATATGTAAAGTCAATACACATGCGCCATTTCCCGGAAGATTTCTTCCTGACAAAGACTGGGTTGGCTAGCCACTCCGTATGAGCTACTTCTCTGATAATCCCAGCCTTCAGCAACTTTTCCACTTCAGCTTTTGCAAGGATAGCCCTCTCCGCAGATAGCTTCCGGAGTCCTTGTCGTACAGGCCGAAACCTCGGGGTCACAAGTAAACTATGCTCAATAATATCCCGACTGACTCCGGTAATGTCCTCATCAGACTATGCAAAAGACATCTAAATTTTCTTCAACTACTTTTTCTAACGAAGTAGCGACTTCTGGGGGCAAATCTTTGCCGAACTGAAATGAATAGTCTTTGCCTTCTTTAACAATAACCTTCGTTACAATCTCTCCTTCGGGGCTTGGCCTTGGGAAGGACTTCTTTGAAGGTTCACTTGAAGCAGAGATATCATCCGGGTTGTCTTGCACGTTGTTCACTTGTCTCAGGTCAAGAGGGGGGCATGCCCATATTCCGCTCTTCGCGCAGTGGCCTGATCTCCGAAAACAGTGAGCACTCCAGCTTGTGTGGGTATTTTCATACACAAATAATTATGATGCGCCACAGCTCCGAACTGATTCAACATGCCCCTCCCGATGATAACATTATATGCATATGGGGCATCCACAACATCAAAAATCACCTCCTCATTCCTGGCTAGTAGCGCCTCTCCGAAAGTGACCTCCGGACCTATTTGGCCGAATGCATCGAGAGGGGGTCCTGCAAAGCCTGGCAAAGGACGAGTTGCTAGGAGAAGATGCTTCCTGGAGATACAGAGCTGATCGAAGGCTTGGACGAAGATAATATCTGCTGAACTCCCTCCATCAATCAGTACTCTTCGGACTTCAGTCCCTGCTATGTTGGTAGTGATGACAAGTGGATCTGCATGTGGAAACTTTATGCCAACTGCATCATCTGCGGAAAAAGATATTGGCATGTGGGACCATTCAGGCATGGCAGCTGCGGATGAAGAAGTTCCAATATGGCCCACTTCTCGGACATATTCTCTTCTCTGCCTCTTTGACGTACTTCCAAGAGTCCCTCCTCCGGAAAGGGGGAGAACTACTCTTTTCCCTCGATCTTAACCATCTTCCTGCTTCAGAGGTGGCATAATATTGACCACCGGAGGTTGCCTTGCACGGTCGAAGTTGTCTATATGTGCCACAGCCTGGATAGGCTCCAGACGCTCCTCGGAAGGAACTCGGTCAGTAATGCCTCGACCCGAGGTTCTTTCAAGGTACTCGCCTCTTAAAGCGAGTATAGACTTGCACACATCAGTTGCGTGACTTCGATTCTCACCATGGACACAGCAGAAGAAGGCCTGGGCTTCGCCAGCCGGCTTCCCTGGTGGCCTCCAGCCGCTGTCCTTGCTTCCCAAAGCTTGCGAAGTCTTAGGGGCAAACTTCTGTGGAGGTGCAATGTTCAAGACTTCTGAACGAGGATGCTTTCGCCCCCGATGCCTGTCATGCTGAACTTCAAATTTAGGCCCCTACGAAGGTGTTGAAGTCTTCACTTCCAACTTGACTTCTTGCAAGATTGACGGAGTTGAAGCAGTTCTCCGAAGCCACCGTTCTTCTGACCTTGCATACTCTTCGAAATAAGACATCAACTGAGAAACAGAAGATATCTGCTTCCGATGAAGTTTATCAAGGAGACCCGCATTGGTAACTCCCTCTCGAGCTGCATCAACTACGGAGGATGTAGTCAGCCGTCGAATTTGCGACTTTGTATGGGCGAAGCGTTTGAAAAATTGTCTTAAAGTCTCTCCGGGCAGCTGCTTCACCTGGAAAAGACTTCCTGTAGACATTGGGGGTACGAAGGTACCCTGAAAGTTACTTATGAACTTCTTCCTTAATTGCTCCCAGGTTCTAATTGACCATAGCTTCAGGGACCAAAACCACCGTAGAGCCACCCCTTCAAGAGCTAGAGGGAAACATTTGGCCATGGTGTCTTGCACTCCTCCGCTGGCCTCATTTGCTAATGCATAAGAGCGGGAGAACTCCCCAAGGTCCTCGTCTCCATAATATTTGCAGAGCTTCGAAGTTTTAAACTTAGGATCGAAGCGCACTTTTTGTAGCTTGGGATGCAGCGGAGACTCGCTATCGAAGGAAGCGTTCTCCGGGGCTTCGGGATAAGGAAGTTCGTCGTCTTGGGGCACTTCGAGAATGACCGGGGTGGCCTGAGCACGAAGCCTATCTACGGCTTCTTGCCTCCACCTGGCCACTTCAGCTTGGAGACTGGCCATTTGGGTGGCCATATCGCCAAGACTATCTTCATCTCCTCCGGAAGGACCTTCCGGGTCTTGAGAACTGTACGCGTTAGTCCGAAGCGGAATCTGAGGTGGAAGAGGGACTCCGGTTGGCCGTAGTATGGATGGAGTTGGGGGAGGAACTCTGTATGCTCGAGGAAGGGGAATTCCATCGGGAGTCTGGGGTGAAGGAATTGCCGAAGATCCTCCAACCTTGACTGTATTCGAAGATCTTACTCCGGAGGTCCGAGGGGACCTCCGAGTAGGGCTACCACCTAAACTCCATTTGGGAGGCATGGTTTGAGAACTTGGTAGAGAACGAAGTTTTTTGGACTAAGTTCCCCACAGACGGCGCCAACTGTTGGCGTAAAAGATTACGCTAACAGGTTTCTAGAAATTAGAAACTAACAAACGAAGTGTTTGTGAAGTAAACTATTTCAAGCCTCCGAAATGGATAATAGCTCAAAATAGTTCGAAGATGTGTATTCAATAACTCCGTATTCGATCCTCATTACAGGGTAAAACGGGGGGTATTTATAGGCCAAAACCTTAAGGAAAAGACCTTTTTACCCCTCTATTACAACCGACATAGTGGAAACTATTACCCCAACACGAATGATTGTTTGTACTGTAATTGCAGTTGCTCAAGTTTCAGAAGCTCACATCTCTGCTTTACCCTCATTCCCCTCTTTGCATATTTTTATCTCCTTGATGCCTGCATTGTCAAAGGGGGAGAAATAGTCTACATGATGCTTTTGGATTGCGTGGTTAAGGGGGAGTATCGGCTTTCATGTTGCATTGCGATGTTTTTGATGTTTTTTCCTTGCTTTGCATAAGGCTTTTGACCAAGAGGGAGATCTTTTACCAAGTGACATGTTTTTGCTCTTTTATAAGTTTTATGGTCACTTGTGCGCTTAACTTGAATTCTTCATCATGTTTTTGCTTGGGGTTATCAATGCACTCATTCAAGGGGGAGATTGTGAAACCAAGGGTGATTTCGGTCTAGATGATGAGTGATTGACAAGGATGAGCATTTAAGAGATCGAGCGATGGAGTGCTGGTTTGAGTGCATTGAGGGGTTCGATGTAAAATGGAGGATTGTGTGCCGAGGGTTTCGATGGTGCGTCATGTTCTTGTTTTGGCTTGTCTTGGATGTGCAGGGTGGAGATGCTGACCAACTGTCGACGGCGAGTGATTGAGGGTCAAGCGGGGAGCTCGATGCTGGAGGATCAGGGAGGCCAGGCGAAGTTGTAGAAGATCTCAAGAGTGCACGAAGAGACCGAGCAAGACTTGGTCGGACGGATGAAAGCGATGGTGTGATGACCGAGTCTGTGAGAGGGACGCCAGGGCAAGCATTCAGGCGGCTCGAGGGGATCGAAAGCGGAAGTGGCTTACTGGTGCTCGGAGACACAAAGCGGTGTCATGAGTCGAAGGGTTGAGAGGATTTGTTGGTTTTTGCTGAAAACCGTCACAAATCTAGTAATAGTACTCCTTTGGTATATTTTTCAGAATTTCTTAATTCTGAAAATATATTAAAAGGAATAGGACCTTTGTGTAATATTTTAATTCTAGAGGGTTCTTTTCAGAAATTACCCCCATGGTTGTCCTATAAATAGAGGACCATATTCATGGGCAGGTTGCTATTCTTTTAGCTGAACTACACAAACTCTAAACAAATTTTAATCAGCTTTTTCTAGAGAAGAACCACTTTTCAGATCAGAAATACTGTTGCCCATCCGAAAATTGAAACAGTGGCCAGCGAAGAATTCAGTTCTGGGTGCAGGTATGTTTTCAGGCTGAATTTGATGTTGTGCAGCATTTTCTGATGATTTCTGTGCAGAACATGATGTTGAAGTCTATACAACTTTTGTTGTGGATGTTTTCAATGTTCTATTTTTGAAATTTCCAAGTGATTTCTGCAATATCTTCTTGATTATTTTGCTGATCAAACAAGGCATCACAGTTCTAGAATTTAACTCTCTCAAGTGTTTCAGTTTTGGGTAGCACTTTACATGTTTGATGAAATGTTGCTTTTACCGTTCTTCATCATTCTTGGCTGCACTTTTGGATCAAATTGGCTGCTCACAAAATAGTGAAAAGAGGATGCATATTTGGATGAAAATATCCAGATTCACAACAAATTTGCTGCTTCTAAACCTCTGTTCTTTGTCTAGTTACAGAATTGTACAAGTTCTATCTTGAGTAATTCACTGATCTGTTTATTTGAAGAGTGTTATCTGTTGTAGCAAATTCTTTGCAGGATAGATCATTTCACTGAACTGAAGTTGCTATTTGTGTTGAGCTCATATTACTCATAGTTGCAACTGAAATTTGGTTTCAAGTTTGTATTCAATTGGTTTAATCCTGATCTGAATTTCTGAAATCACTGTTCTGTTTCAAGTCACATGTCCTCTGAAATATATTTTCAGAACTTGTATTTTCAGTTGAGAGCAAATTGAATTAATTTGCAATTCTGTTTTGGAAGTTAATTCTGAAACTGTAATATGTTATCAGATCTGATTTAATTTGAATGTGGCACTGAATTTTCAGAAGATAAAAGTTATTGTTTCTGTTTAGATTCAGAAATAGGGTACTGCTCTAATTCAGTTTATCTGTTGTTGCTTATTTGTGTTTAATTTGGTTCATATTTAAGAATTTTGCAGAATATGTGTGTTGTCTAAACTGAAATGAAGTTGAATAGATTGATGTTTTTGATATGGACTGATTATCTGAATCTGTGTTCAGCTATAAATCAAATTTTGAAGTTGTGAAATCTTTTTTTAGTAAAACTTGAAATGTGTTACTCCAGAAGTATTGTTTTGGGGTAATCAAATTGGAAGTTAAAGTGATTACTGGATTCTGAATTTAGTGTTCATTCTCAGTTCTAAACATCCAGGAGAATTATGTATTGCTTCTAAATTTAAACTCTGATTCATGCAATACTTTGAAACTGAACTTTTTCAGTAATCTGAATATCCCAATCTGAATTATTTTTAAGGTCTGTTTTCAGACAAGCTACAGTAAGGGAGTATTTGAAGTGCAGCTACAGTAGCAATTTGTGTTTGCAAAATTCAGAAATCTGTTTAGTTTGCTGAATTCTTTTTCAGAAATAAATGTTAACTAGTAGTCTGAATTGCCTTGTCTAGCTGATTTGAAACATGTCTACAAAATTGATTTTGAGACTTTGAAATTTTTAGTTCAGTTTGTATCAGAACAATTTTGAACTGTATGGAGTTTTCAAATGTGTATCTTACTTCATGCTCTTGATATAGATTTGCTTCAGTTTTTACTGATTCTTTAGTTTGATTTAGAATATTTATTTTGTGTTTTCAATTGTTGGTCATCAGTATTTATCAAGTATTTGTGTGTGCTGAATCTCCAAACTGATCTCCCTGTCCTTGAATGAGTTTGATTCATCAACAGTACTGTTCTAAATCACTAATTATTGAATAGAAGCAATTAGTTTCTTGAGGTTAAATCTAAATAGAAGTTTGTCTGTAATTTGATTTAATCAAGGGTGTACTGAAATCTAATCTTGAATGTCCTTTGTTCAAATAGTTAATTGGTTCAGAAGTAAATTTAGTTGAACTAAAATCATAACTGAAATTCGTTTTGAAATTAAAACTTGAATTCTGAATCAATTTGAAATTTGTTTTTACTGTTCATCGTCCAGATTGTTTCAGCAGTGTTAAGATTTCATTTGGAATTCAATTGTGATAAGCTGATTCACTATTACAAATATGTTTTGAACTTTTGTGTGAGTGTTTTGATCTTTGTTGACTAATCAATCTCCGATATATTCCTGTCAGCAATCCAATTGTCGATCTAGGCAGTGAAATTCGGAGCTTCAGTTTCCGACAGAGTAGTTCGACTGATCAAACTCCGAACTAAGCTGAATTGTGATTTTAAATCTAGTGGAGCTTAAATATTGTACTGATTGGTTTAAATTTGAATATTGGATTTTGAAGGTGCGTTGGGTGTTTTGAAAAGGCCATCTAATTCACGAAAATTAATCGAGGCGCCTATTCACCCCCCCCTCTAGTCGCCATTCCGATCCCACATAGTCATCTAGATTAAATGTTGTCTTTTAGTAATTTTCTAAATTTTTTAGTTCTGAAAAAATACTAAAAGAATAGGGTATTTGTTGTAATAAAATAGGTGTAGACTTTTGGGTATTTTTCTGAATTTTTAATTCTAAAAAATACTCAAGGGTAATTAGGTAATTCTAGTGTAATTAAACCCTAATAGCATTTTAGAAAATACCTTTATAGCTTTGCCTATATAAAGGATGCAAGGCCTACGGGTTTAAGTGGATATTTGAGGGGGCTTTTTGGCTGAACACTTCCATTCTAGAAAATTCATTGTCTCATTTTCCCATGCCATTTTCCACCGAGCTTGGAATGTTTCTCTTGTGTCGAACTGGCTACAGCAGAGCCGACTACTTCCTTGAACGCCACAGTAGCACTGTGTCGGATCTTCAACAGAACCACAATGTACTGCTACAGGTATTCATTGGTTTTCGTGAGAAGAAAGATTTCTGCCAGTTTTTGATTTGTTTTTTTCTCTGATCTTGGCTGGTTTGTCCACGATTTCAATCATGTGTTCATCCTGTCTAATAGCACATCTATTGTGGTTGAACTGAAATTTTGATTGGTAAATTGAGTCTTTCGATTGTTGTTTCTCAGCCAATTTTCGATTTGAGTTTGATTCAATCTTTTCGGTTTTCTCTGCTGTGTTAGATTTCTGGATGCTATACAATCTGGATTTAAGTGCCGGATTTCAATTCCGGTCTGGAGCCTTAGTTGCTGAGCACTCAAATTGCCAAAAATTATTGCTCCCCTTTTTGGCTGAATCTTTTGGGGCTGCTCATTTGAGGATTAAGGATCTCTCTCTAATATAATTCCTCTCCACCGAATATTTTTACTAATTTAGCCTGAAAAGTATTATCATGTGCAAGAACTCCAAGGTTCTGCTTATTATCTTTGTGCCGACAGCACTGAAAAATCCCAAATTATTTTTGATCAGCTACAGAGTTTTCAGTTTGATTGCTCATCATCAAATTTATAGCTGTATACTCTGTAGCAAAATATCAGAGCACTTCTTGCCAAGCAGTTTACTGAGAGTTACTGTTTTCAGTTATTCTTTTGGATCTCACTTCTTCTTTGATGAAGCATCAACTCGGTTAGCAATTGTTCAAGTGAATTAATCATGTTGCATGTGCTAGATTCATGTTGATCAGATGATAGTTTTACACTGAATTCTTCCTTACGACATTTCTGTGATTGATTGTATTCATCCCCAAATTTTGTGAGTTTTTACTTCTAGCAATATGAGCAATTAGTTTCACTGTGTTTGATTGAATGATTCACAATTGTCTCTGCTAGTCTTTTTGCTCATTGTCTACTCTGTATTGGTGATACAACACTGTTTCTCAACATTTATCAATCATCAGTGCTGTTGTGCAATCTTCATTTGAATAGTTTGCCACTTTTTTTTGTCTGAAATTTATGCATCCAATCATTTGATACCACTGAATACCATCTAATTGTGTCTGGTTGAAGCATCAAGTGATCAAAAATAATATGATCTTGCTGTAATTTGGATTTTTGGTTCTATCGGTACACCAAAGTCCGACAATCACTTGAAGTCGGAGTTTCAATGACTGATTAACACAAATCGGCATCTCAAGGACCGACTGAATAAGTTAGATGGCAACTCATTGATCAACCAAGTAGAAAACATTTCTGAAATATGTTTGGATGCATTTGTTTTTGTAGAGGCGCGTTGGGTGATTTGAAAAGGCCATCATATTCTTGAGAATTCGTCGAGGCACCTATTCACCCCCCCTCTAGTCACCCATTCTGATCTTACAATTGGTATCAGAGCCGGTTAGATCACTAGTTGACCTTGTTGACATGAAAACATGCCCCCGTACTTGGGCTGGTTCGACGATCCAAAAATGTCGTGAGACGTCGATGTCGCGTTCCGACAATCCTTAAACCGTGGTAAGGGGATAACGGAGTCACTAGGCAATTAAATAATAATAATATAAAATTATTCAATTAACCGAAGTGTTGTAAAATAAATAAAAACAATAAATAACTTAACTAAACCAAACCGGCTAAAACAGGGACGATTGGACCGAAGCCTAACAAGCGGTCAGACCGGCCATGAGAGTCTGGTCGGACCGAAGGCACACGGCCGATTTGACCGGCAGTGCGAAGCCTTTGCTGAAGGGGCCTTCGGCGTACTAGTGTGAAGGGGTCCTCTACCCTTCGACCGGTCGGACCGGGGTTGTACCTCCAGTCAAACCGTAGATGGACGAAGGGGTCGGGATACCTCGGCGCGAGGGTACCTCCGATGTGAAGTGATCTCCGACGCAAAATAACTTCGGTGCAGAGAGATTTCGATAGTCCTCTACGAAGCCTGGTCAGACAGGCCTCGTGCCACCGGTAGGACCAAAGGGAGACCTCCGGTCGGACCAACTAATCCTGGAAGGTGGCCTCTGGGCTCCGGTGACCGTCTTCCCGTGGATTAATCACAACCAAACTCCTCAGAGGAGTTGAGAGTGATGAAATACTGAAAACAATACTAAGAAATCAAAGTAATTCGGCCAGGAGACCGAATTACCGATAAAAACCAATAAAACCAATAGAAATCCGTTAAGTGGATGAAATAGACGATTGATGAGCGAACCGACAAGGACTTACCGTGATTACGACGCGTCAGACGGATGGTTTACAACGCAAACCAGCAAAGATGTACGTGCTAAGCTAAAACTAGGGCAAAGAAAGTAAATGCGATTCAAGGTAGATAATAGATTGGATCTATCAGGGTTTTAGGGGGGCTTCCTTGAATCGGCCTTGCCTCTATTTATAGAGGTGGGTCATGAGTTCCTGGGATGTAATTTGAGTTAGACATGGGTTCCAAGTCGTCCAAAATTAATTAGGGATAAAATACCCCAAAATCAGTCATTTGTAGTCGGACTCGGGTTGGGCCGGTCTGACTGAGCCCATATGGCTGGTCTGACCAGGCCTACATTGCCGGTTGAACCGTCCTGTGCCAGGTCTCGACATATTTTTGGTAAAACTACCAAAAAGTACTTATTCAAATACCTACCATTTAAAGACCTACGAAATTGCTCTCCTTGAAGCGAATCTAGCAAATATGCATTACCTGGAGCATTTCAACAACTCTAAAAGGACCTTCCAAACTAGGGGACCATTTTCCAAATTTTGGGCTTTTAGTGCCTAAAGGCAAAATCGTCTTCAAAACCAAGTCACCTTCTTATTTTAAGCTCTATCCACTCTTCTTTTGTCTCTTTCTATTGCTTCTAGTTCTCTTAACCTCTTATCTGTCACCTCTTCTAAATTATTCTTCAAAAGAGTTTCATACCCATCGACCGATAAGCCATCTTGCTTAAGCAATCTTAAAGAGCCAAGATTCACCTCCATGGGTAAAATGGCTTCTTGTCCATACACCAATCATATGGACTTACCTTTGTGGCACCATGCTTTGTAATTCTTCATCCCATAATGCTTCAGAAAGCACTTCATACCACCTTTTAGGAAACTCTTCAATCTTTTTCTTAATGAGCATAATCACAGTTTTATTACTACACTCGGCCTGACCATTGGCCTGAGCATAGTATGGTGAAGAGTTTACTAACTTTATACCATAAGATTCGACAAAATCACATACTTCTTTAGAAACGAATGAAGCACCCTGATCTGTAGTAAGAGTTTGAGGAATACCGAATCTATGTATGATGTGCTTCAAGATGAAATCAATTACCTCGTTTTGTGTCATGTTCTTGAGAGGCATGGCCTCGGTCCACTTGGTGATGTAGTCCGTAGCAATAAACATGAACCGATGCCTTTTTGAAGAGGAAGGATAAATTTGGCCGATGAAGTCCAAGGCCCAACCTCGGAACGACCATGGTTTGATAATGGGGTTAAGTAAAGATGCAGGAGCCAGCTTTATATTACCAAACCTTTGACAAGATTCACATCACCTATAATACTTAAAACAATCCTCAATCATGGTCGGCCAATAAAAACACGCTCTTTTGAGCATCCAACTTATTTTCTGGGCCGACTGATGAGTGCCAGAAAGACCTTCGTGTACTTCACTCACAACAAGTCTAGATTGATCGACATTCAAACATCTCAAAAGTACTATGTCAACAGTTCGGCGACACAACTCGTCATCGAGTAGCACAAATTTAAACGCTTACCGCCGAACTTTCCAATCAACTCGCTTGCTAGGATCCCTCAAATATTGAATAATTGGAGTCCTCCAATCATCCCCATGAATTTCTGAAGTACTCGCCAAATCTTCGCCTGAATTGGCGTTTAAATTACAAACCTTGGCTTGCCCCCCATGTCCTAAAACCTCCTGACACGGGGTGGTCGGACCGGCCATAGAGGGCCAGTCAGACCGTCCATTGCAGGACGACTGGCATTGGGCAGTCAGACCGACTAGACACTTGCAGCCGGACCGGTCGTGTCAGACCGGTCATACCGATGTGTTCTGATTCGGGTACTGGAATAAACCCAAGCATCGGCTTTTCTTTTGCGAAAAATTTACCTCTTTTAATTTGGTAATCATATGCTTGCTGAGCCAAGTCATTTGCTATTGAATTGGCTTCTCTAGACACATGTGCAATTTCAAAATCATGAAGAGTAGCAATTATGTCTAGACATTTATCCAAGTAGCTATTTAGCAAACCATTAAAACATTGAGCAAATTTAGCTACTTGTTGGACTACTAATAGTGAATCACCATATGCATGAACATACTTAATACCCATAGAGCTTAACAACTCAAGTCCTAACAACAAAGATTCATATTCAGCTTGATTATTAGTACAAGGAAATTCTAATCAGGCTAAGGTTTCAAAACTCATACCATTAGGTGATATGAGCACAATTCCAACACCTTGGCCATTTTTGCAAGCCGAACCATCAAAGTAAAGTTTCCATGCTATTACCTCAATCAAAGAAGCATCACTACTCCAATTGCCATCTACATGGTGATCAACTATAAAATTAGCGACGACTTGGCCTTTCATAGCTTTTAAGGATTCATAAGCCAAATCATACTCAATCAAAGCATAAGCACACTTTCCAATTTTCCCACTTAGAATCGGCTTTTGCAACATGTACTTTCTGACATCAATTTGACAAGTTTGGTGCATGCATAATAAAGCGACAAACATAAACACTCTAAAAACATGTACCTCATCTCGGCATCTAATAGGCGGCGACTCAAGAAAGTGATGATGTACTCTTTGTCCTCCACTTCCTTAGTTAGCACAGCTCCTATCACGCTATCTTCTACAGCAACGTATAGCCGAAAGAGAATCCCAGCTTTTGGTGCTCTAACCACAAGCGGTGATGACAAGCACTCTTTAATATTCTCAAAAGCGCGTTGCTGATTTTCCACCCAAGTGAACTCGACTTCGTTCTTTAGCCAAAGTATGGGGAAAAAGCATCAATCTTGCCAGACAAGTTAGATATAAAGCGACTCAAATAATTAACCTTGCCTAGCAACATTTGCACATCTCTCTTGCATGTCAACGCTTTGCAGTTTCTAATCTTCTCAAGCCTCTTGGGATCAATCTCAATACCTATTTCATGGATAATGAATCCCAAGAACTTGCCCGCCGACACGCCAAAAGCACATTTGAGCGGGTTCATTTTTAAGCCATACTGATGCATCGTATCAAAAGCAACTCTCAAATCGGCTAAATAGTTTCCCATAGCATCCAATTTGACTACAACGTTATCTATGTAGACCTCTAGCATGACTACTAGCAAGTCGTGAAAGATCAAGTTCATATCATGTTGATATGTAGCGCCAGCATTCTTTAAACCAAAAGTCATAACAACCCACTCAAACAAGCCATCAAAACCAGGGCATCGAAAGGCTGTCTTGTAGGCCCCCTGCCCCTCTTCGGCCATAAAGATTTGATTATAACCAGCGTTGCCATCAAGAAAACTATGTACCTTGTGTCTTGAAGCATCGTTGATCAACATGTCGGCTAATGGCATGGTGTACTCATCCTTTGGAGTGTCCTTGTTCAAATCCCTGAAATCAATACACACACGAATCTTGCCACTCCCTTTCATTTCTATAGGCACAATGTTAGCGAACCATTCAGCATACCTGTATGGCCTAATAAACTCAGCATTAAGTAATCGCTTTATCACTTCTTTACCTCGTTCATACACGGCCGAATTAAAGTGACGAGGGGGTTGTCTATAAGGCCTAAACTTAGGTTTGATAGGCAGCTGATGCTCCATGAGCTCACGGCTAAGTCTAGGTATCTCGCTATACTCCCATGTGAAACAATTGACATATGACCGAAGCAACTTTATTACTTTGGCCTTTTCATCAGAATGCAAATTTTTGTTTACAAAAGTCATCCTTGGAATACTACCAATGCCTATATCGACCTCTTCTAGAGGATCAGTGTTGGGGGAAAATATTCCATCTTCAGGGTTATTGCAGTGACAAGATAAAGACTGGTGATTAAGCTAAAGACTTCCGGCATATACCTTCAGAGATACATTGAATCAAGTTCAAAGCATGATGATGGGCTCTAGTTCGGAGTACATCTTCGAACTTAGACTCTTCTAGGATCTTCTTTGCGAGCTAAGAGGGAAGACTTATCTTCTTTCTTGTTAGATTAGTCTTTTACCATTTTAGCCCTATTGAGGGCACCGAATAGTTTCCACTATGTCGCTTGTAATAGAGGGGTACAAAGGTCTTTTCCTTAATGTTTAGGCCTATAAATACCCCCCGTTTTGCCCTGTAAAGAGGACCGAATACAAGTTATTCAATACACACATTCGATCTATTCTAAGTTATTATCCTTTCGGAGGCTTAGAACAGTTCACTTCGCAAACACTTCGTTTGTTAGTTTCTAATCTTCAGAAACCTGTTAGCGTAATCTTTTACGCCAACAGTTGGCGCCGTCCGTGGGGAACCTAGTCCAAGAAACTTTGTTCTCTACCAATCCCTTACACCATGCCTCCTAAGTGGAGCACAACTAGAAACCCTGTTCGGAGGTCCCCTCGGACCTCCGGAGTGACATCTCCCGACACAGTTGAGGTTGGAGGACCTTCGACATTTCCTCCACCTCAAACTCCGTTAGGAGTTCCCATTCCTCGAGCATACGGAGTTCCTCCGCCAACTCCATCTATACATTGACCACCTGGAGTTCCTCTTCCACCTCAAGTTCCACTCCGAACTGATCCTTTCAGTTCACAAGACCCGAAAGATCCTTCCGGAGGAGATGAAGACAATCTTGGTGATATGGCCACTCAAATGGCCAATCTCCAAGCTGAAGTAGAAAGATGGTGACAAGAAGCTGCAAATAGGCTTCGGTCTCAAGCCATCCTAGTTATTCCAGAAGTGCCTGAAGACGACGAACCTATCTATCCTGAAGCCCCGGAGAACGCCTCCTTTGATACTGAATCTCCGTTGCATCCTGAACTGCAAAAAGTTCGCTTCGACCCAAAGTTTAAGACTTTGAAGCTTTGCAAGTATGCCGGAGATGAAGATCCTAGAGAATTTGTCTGTTCTTATGCTCTAGCGATTGAAGCTAGCGGAGGAGTACGGGACACCATGGCAAAATGCTTTCCCTTAGCTCTTCAAGGAGTGGCATTGCGATGGTTCTGGTCCTTGAAGCCAGGATCAATTAATTCATGGGGGCAGCTGAAGAAGAAGTTCGTAAGTAATTTCCAAGGCACCTTCATGCCTCCAATGTCAACGGGAAGTCTTTTCCAGGTGAAGCAACTCCCCAGAGAGACATTGAGACAATACTTCAAGCGCTTCGCTCATACGAAGTCGCAGATCCGAGGGTTTACTACGTCTTCGGTAGTTGACGCAGCTCGAGAGGGAGTCAGTCATCCAGGTTTTCTTGATAAACTTCACCGGAAAAGCATATCTTCTGTTTCTCAGTTGATGTCATATTTCGAAGAGTATGCGAGGTCGGAAGAAGGATGGCTTCGGAGAACTGCAGCTTCTCCATCCATACTGCAAGAAGTAAAATTGGAAGTGAAAACTTCGGCACAACCGCGGGAAACTGTCTTCGAAGTTTAGCATGATAGGAGAAGGGGGCAAAAGCATCCTCGTTCAGAAGTTCTAAACATTGCACCCCCGCAAAAGTTTTCCCAAAGAGCTCCGCAACCATCAGGAACCAAGGCCAGCGGCTGGAGGCTGCCAGGGAAACCGGCTGGCAAAGGCCAGACCCTTTTCTGATGTATTCATGGCGAAAATCGAAGCCATGCAACTGATACTTGCAAGGCTATACTTGCTCTGAGAGGAGAGTATCTGGAAAGAACTTCGAGTCGAGGTACTACCGACCGAGTTCCAGCTGCAGTGCGCCCAGAGCCGGTCCAGGCTGTGGCGCAGATAGAAAATTTCGAAGCCGCAAGACGCCCTCCGATGGTCAATATTATGCCACCTCCGAAGCAAGAAGAGGGGCAAGACCGAGGAAAAAGGGTAGTCCTCCCTATCTCCGGAGGAGGTACTCTTGGAAGCATGCCAAAAAGGCAGAGGAGAGAGTATGTCCGAGAAGTGGGGCACATTGGAACTTCGTCATCTGCAGCTGCTATGCCTGAATGGTCTCATGTACCAATATCTTTTTCTGCAGAGGATGCACCTGGCATTAAATTTCCACATGTAGACCCGCTTGTCATCACTGCAGACATTGCAGGAACTGAGGTTCGAAGAGTGTTAATTGATGGAGGGAGTTCAGCGGACATTATTTTTGTTCAAGCCTTCGATCAATTGTGCATCTCCAGAAAGCACCTTCTTCCAGCGGCTCGTCCTTTGCAAGGCTTCGCAGGACCTCCGCTTGATGCACTTGCCAAATAGGCCTAAAAGTTACATTCGGAGAAGGATTGTTAGCCAGGACAGAGGAAGTAATCTTCGACGTCGCAGATGCTCCATATGCCTACAACGTCATCTTCGGAAGAGGCATGTTAAACCAGTTCGGAGCTGTGGCACACCACAATTACTTGTGCATGAAGATGCCCACGCAAGCGGGAGTGCTCACTATCTTCGGAGATCAAGCTACCGCCCGAAGAGCGGAATATGGTCACGGCCCCCTCTTGATCCAAGACAAGTGAATAATGTACAAGATAATCAAGAAAATTTTTCAGCTCCTTCTGAATCTTCGAAGAAATCCTTCCCAAGACCAAGTCCTGAAGGAGAGATTGCAACGAAGATTATTGTTAAAGATGGTAAAGAATATGCATTTCAATTTGGTAAAGATTTACCTCCAGAAGTTGCTACCTCCTTGGAAAAAGTAGTGGAGGAGAATTTAGATGTCTTTGCTTGGTCTGATGAAGACATCACCAGAGTCAATAGGGATATTATTGAACATAGTTTACTTGTAAACCTGAAGGCCCGGCCTATTCGGCAAGGACTCCGAAAAATGTCTGCAGAAAGAGCTGTTCTTGCAAAAGACGAAGTTGAAAAATTGTTGAAGGCTAGGATTATCAGAGAAGTGGCTCACACAGAATGGTTAGCCAACCCAGTTTTCGTCAAGAAGAAATCCTCCGGGAAGTGGCGCATGTGCATTGATTTCACATCCTTGAATAAAGCATGCCCTCGTGACCCCTACCCCATGCCCCAAATTGATCAATTCGTCGACTCCACTGCAGGTTCGGAGTTATTAAGCTTCCTTGACGTGTATTCTGGTTATCATCAAATATGGTTGAAACGCGAAGATGAGATCAAGACAAGCTTCGTAACTCCCTTGGGAGTCTTCTGTTATGTAAGAATGCCTTTCGGCTTAAGAAATGCCAGGGCTACTTTTTCGAGGTTAGTTGCTAAGGCTCTAGGTCATCAATTCGGTCGCAATGTGGAGGCCTATATGGATGATATTGTAATAAAGAGTGCTTTAAAGCACCAACATAGCCTAGACTTAGCAGAAACATTTAATAGCCTTTGAGAATGTGGGATTCGTCTTAACCCCAATAAATGTATCTTCGGAGCTAAGGCTGGGAAGTTGTTAGGGTATTTAGTTTCAAGAAGAGGGATTGAAGCTAGCCCTACTCAAATAACTGCGCTACAAAAGATGGCTCCCCCAGAGAATTTGAAGCAAGTGCAAAAGCTGACAGGTCGTCTAGCAGCACTTAGCAGATTTCTGGCAAGGTCTGCGGAGAGAAGTTTGCCTATTTTCAAAGCTTTGAAAGGGTCCGAAGATTTTGCATGGACACCGGAGTGTCAGAAAAGCTTCGAAGATATTAAAGAGTATCTTAGTAATCTTGCTACACTCACGGTGCCTACTGCTGACGAAACCCTACTCCTTTACCTTGCAGCTACAGGCTCTGCTGTTAGCGCAGTCCTTGTTAGAGAAATAGATGTCAACGGGAAGTTGGTACAAAATCCAGTTTACTTTGTGTCCGAAGCATTGTCCGGAGCAAAAACAAGATATTCCGAGCTTGAGA
Source organism: Zizania palustris (assembly GCA_019279435.1). Lineage (NCBI taxonomy): Eukaryota > Viridiplantae > Streptophyta > Magnoliopsida > Poales > Poaceae > Zizania > Zizania palustris. The sequence goes on along the minus strand of JAAALK010000082.1, from coordinate 20,141,754 downwards.
AATTTGTTTATGCTCTGATAATGGCTTCGAGAAAGCTAAGGCATTATTTTTTAGCTCATAATGTAATTGTACCAACTTCGTATCCCTTGGGAGATATGCTCCGAAGTAGAGATTCCACTGGGAGAATTTGAAAGTGGGCAGTTGAACTAGCACCCTTCGGCATATCTTTTCTGGCAAGGACAGCAATCAAATCGCAAGTCTTAGCAGATTTTGTAGCAGAGTGGACTCCGCCTGCAACGTTGGTTCCGGAGAAATCAAGTGAAGGAATTTGGACTATTTTTTCTGATGGGGCTTTCCAAGCATCCGGAGCAGGTGTCGGAGCAGTTTTAATTTCGCCTTCAGGGCAAAGAGCAATGTACTCTGCAGGACTCAACTTTAAGTCTACCAATAATATAGCGGAGTATGAAGGGATTTTACTGGGACTCCGAAAAGCACGTGCTCTAGGGGCTACAAGAGTTGTTATAAAGACAGATTCTCAAATAGTAGCAGGGCACGTAGATAAAAGCTTTCAAGTTCGACATCCACAGCTTTCAAAGTACTTAGAAGAAATCCGTAAAATCGAAGCACAATTCAAGGGTATTTCAATTCGGAGTATACCAAGAACAGAAAATGTGCAAGCGGACATCTTAGCAAAAGCTGCAGCCGGAGCTATGGATATACCAGAAGAAGCTTTTTATGAGGAGCTCAGTACACCTTCGGTGCCACAAATTCCCTCCGTAGAGATTCTTTGCATCCCATGTACAGATTGGAGAAATTCAATCATGGAACTTTGGCAAGGAGGAGCAAATTCATTTGAAGAGCCACAGTTCTCAAGATTGAAACTCAGGGCTAGGAATTATCAAATAATCAACGGTATTTTATACAAGGCCGGAGTATGTTCTCCTCTACTCCGATGTATATCTCAAGCCGAAGGTCAAGAAATTCTTCGAGAAATCCATGAAGGACTTTGCGGTAGCCATTTGGCCCCTCGAGCTTTGGCAGGAAAAACACTTCGCTAGGGGCTTTATTGGCCTACAATAACAGCTGATGCGGAGAGCTTGGTCCGCACTTGTCAAGGATGTCAGTGGATGGGTCGACGGAGTCATCGCCCACCAACAGCTCTTCATGTTATTGCTCTGGTATGGCCTATGGCCAGATGGGGTATTGATTTGATTGGTTCCTTTCCAGCAGCTAAGGGAAATTTAAAGTTCGCAGTGGTAGCTATTGAATATTTTTCTAAGTGGGTAGAAGCAGAGCCCTTAACAGCTATCACTTCGAACAATGTACAGAAATTCTTTTGGAAAAGTATCATTTGCCAGTTCGGAGTGCCTAGACAACTCGGTTGATAATGGAACACAGTTCGATGCAGAACCCTTCAGAAAGTTCTGCGAAGATCTAGGCATCCAGTTATGTTTTGCTGCAATGAGGCATCCTCAGTCGAATGGAGCTGTAGAAAGAGCCAATGGAAATATTTTGTCAGGGCTAAATCGAAGGATAGTAGGATTAGCAAAAGGACTGTGGATCGAAGAACTTCCGAAGATTTTATGGTCCATTTGGACTACGCAAACAAGGTCCATAGGCTATTCAGAGATGAAGCTATGACTCCAACAGAGCTCAAAGGAGGATCACTTCGCAGCACCGAACCAGAGGTTGAAGAAGAAAGACAAGCTTCACTGGATTTAACAGAGGAGACAAGACTTCGAGCTGTGGCCAATTCTATCAAAGTATTACCAGCAGACGAAGGCTTGGTTTGACCCGAAGGTTAAGATCAATGAGCTTAGATCGGGTCATCTCGTTTTGCGAAGCATTATAGCGCCAGGAAAATTAGGAAATAAATGGGAAGGTCCATACTTAATTGTTCGTTCAGGATGTCCTGGCTCTTTTAAATTAGCTAATTTGGAAGGTGAAGAGTTAGTACATACTTGGCATGCGGAGCACCTAAAGCGATACTTCGCATAAGGGCTCCTTGTAATTATGTGTAATCACTTTTAGAATTAATAAAGCATATGGTTCAGATAGTGCCTTCCCCTCATAAACTTCCAGCTTCCAAGTGGACGCACTGGAACCGCGGAGTTGACCGAGAGGGAAGTGTCATTGATTTGAATCATATTTTCCGAGGTGGTGGGCTGACATAATCCGGAGTCCAAGCCACCGGCTTGAAGACATCCGTAAAAGAGCCCGAATACCACAGAATGCGGAGTCCAAGCCACCGGCTGGAAGACATCCGTAAAAAGAGTCCAAAGAGACCACATTATGCGGAGCCCAAGCCACCGGCTTGTAGGTATCCGTAAAAAGAGTCGAAGGAGACCAAATAATGTGGAGCCCAAGTCATTGGCTTGTAGGTATCCGTAAAAAGAGTCCAAAGAGACCACTGCGAACTCCAAACCACTTGTTTGACAGAATTCGCAAAAAAGAGCCGAAGGAGGCCAAAACAAAACAGAGTTTGAGCCATGAGCTTCGAATGTCTGTTAAGAAAGTCCAAAGTGACAAATTATCTAAGACACTAAAGTGTCCGGAGAGTTATCTCAAGTGATTTCTTTCAAAAGCATAAGGTGTTAAGTCACCATTCTTCAGACTACAAATAGTCGAAGACATTTTATAAGATTTAAAAGATCTTTAAATTACAGAGGGGCTCCGAACCCCCAAAATTGTACTCCAAAGTTTTTCTTTGTGCCTAACCATCTTTGAATACAGTTCGAAGTTGCTTACACCCAAAGAGGGGCTAATAAATAGGGAGACAATTTTAAATCGATATTTATTATTCGAGCAAATATGATTACATCATGAAAAATTGGTATCTATACCAAGAAGGAATCGAATACCTCTTCGATCTCTAGAGCTAGGGTTGGAACGACTATTTCTAGTACCGGGAGTTCTAACAACTTTACGTTTAACTTTTTTGCCTCCCTTCAAAGCTCTAAAGTCTTTTTGTTCTTGTTGAAGATCGACCCAAGTTCGAAGCCGTTCGGGGCTCCTTTCCCAACTTCTAAGTTCTTCAGGCTTTTTACTTTGAGCTTCATCTTCGTCTTCGGACCATATAATGTCTTTAGAAGACAAAGTTTCCAAGTTAACTTCTTTTTCTTCCTCTTTAATACAAGATAGTATATCTTTACTTATTTCGGACGTAATTGCTCCGGAACTATCTCGAGGAATTAGAAATCGAGGACGCTTGTGAAGTTTTAAGATATCGAAGGTAGCCCATAATAAACGAATTTCGTCGTTAACGTCTAACACTTCGACATCTTCCATATGAGGCAAAGCCTAAAAACATGATAAACAAATCTTCATTCATAAATGTACATAAGCGTAATGCTTTACATAGTTGAAGATCCTAAGCTATTTCTAAACCTGCGGGTTCGGAGGAGGCTGACTGCTCGAAGCTTGGGACCGAGCCTGCTTCTGGAGTTGTCCTTCGTCAATCCAAGCCTTGATCGTAGAACGACCTTCGGCTCTCCATGAAGTTTGGAAGGCTTGCCAAGCAGCGGCCACACCTTCGGAAGGAGTGAGAAGCTGATCGTCGTCGAAGGTAATGGGGCCCTCTCCTGCGCTCGGAGCTATTGATCGACCTAGATCTTCGTAGTAATGAAGTAGCCCAACAGCAGCCACTTGTCCGGAGAGTTCTCCGTAACGAATGCCTGCTGTCTTCATCTGCTTCACTACTCCTTGAATCCTCTTCAACCGGCGCAGTAGGGAAATGTTGTCATCAGAAGGAAGCATCCCAGTAGTACCGAAGTACTCCAGAACGCCTAGCAATTGATCCATGACCTCCGCAGCTACCTTCTCAGACTTCAGCTTATCTTCAATCAGTGCATCCTTCATCGAAGTAACCTCTTCTAGTACTCCTGAGAGTCTAGCAGCTTCCGTAGCCAAAGAATTCTTTTGATTCAGCAGCTGGCTAGCTTCTTCTTGGAGCCTAACAAGCTCGGCCCCCGCAGTAGCGTGCAACGTCCGCATCTTTTCAACTTCTGCTCGAAGCACAATTTTTTCTGCTTCGAGCTCCTTGTTCGCAGCTTCCAAACCTTGTCTGGCCCTGCGCTCTGTTGAAACCATGCTGTCCATATGAGTCACTCGACCTTCGAAGATAGTGAGATTCCGTTGAAGAGTTGCATTTTCCTCTCGAAGGCGAGCGATTTCCCGTTCATTTGATATGTTCGCAGCTTAGGCCAAGACTGTTTGCTGCAAAAAGAAAAAACCAAAGTAAGAAATTATTTGTATATAATTTGATGTTGTTCTACAGATACTTCGTACCTGGTAGGCAGCGCGTTCCGTGGCAGCGCTAAGCTCCGAACTCTCCGCCTCGCTCAAAATAGCCACCAAGTTTGTCTCCCCGACTTCGCGACTAGCTCGATCCAAAGGCTCGAGCAGAGTCCGAAGCCTAGTTCTTCGCTCCAAGAAAGGAGCTAGAAGGGGGAGCATGCTCAAGGCTTGCTAGTCATCTTCATTTGGCGAAGGCCCGAAGCATTGAGCTGTGGTCTTCGGAGCCCCCGGAGACTGGCCCCCCTCGGTACATTGGCTCTCGTCTATTGACTCAGGCGGAGTTGATCCGGAGCTCGGAGCAGGGAGGGGGTCCATCTTTCCTTTGCCTTTTCCAGGCCCCATCTGAGTGGCTCCTGGGATTGGCTCCAAAGTTGTCGAAGGTCCAGGAATTGTATCTTCGGGACGGACCTCTTCCACAGAAGTGGACTCTGTAAAAGCAAAGGTATTATACATTGTATAATTTCGCATTAAAGAAAAAAGAGATAAAAGAATTATTCGAAGTTTACCTTTGACATTTTGGCGGTGGGTGAGCATTGGACTGCTTGGCGGATCGAAGGCGAGATCTTCGTCCGAATCAAGCATCAAATCTTTGACTGCCGGAATATTTTCCTGGACAGTCGTTGTTGCTTCATCCGGAATCGAAGTCATAGTGACTTCGACTCCACTCTCATCCACAGGAACTCCGTCCTGAGGTAAATCCTCTTGAACTGCCGAAGTCCTCGTTTGCTCAAGATTCTCTTGAGACTCTGGCACGTTCGCAGGTTCATTAACTTGTGCAGTTCCTTGGGCTGCATCCTCGTCAATCAGCCTCACAAGTAGCCTGCCTTCGTCCTCCAGAGAATCAGAGATTGAAGCTCTTGGGCTCGAAGGTGCAGGGTTTTTTGGCTTTCGAGCCACCTTCTTGACCAGAGTCTTGGCGGAGCTCGAAGTCCCAGCTTCAGCTTTCCTCTTCTTGGGCCCTTTCTCTAAAGGCACCCAATCCACCAAAGGGGGCGGAACCACTTCAAGTAGCCCCCATACTCGGTTGGATCGCTGCCAACTACCAACCAATTTAATTCTCCATTCTTTCTCGGTCGGAGTTGGAGCGCCCAAAATCTTCTCCGAAGCTCGTATGATTTGCTCCGAAGTTATAGGGGCTGAAGAGGCTGAAAAATGAGTTAAGTTAATTACTTCTTCGAATAAATATACATAGAGTATGTTGTTTTCGGAGTTACCTGCAGGACTCGAAGTTGAGGAAATTTTTCGAAGACCGCCTTCTGAATCCTCTTCGAAGATGATAGGCCAATTGGCCATCAGGGGAGAGATTTGGAGCCCGAGGAATTCTTCGACTAAGTCTCGCATGCTCAACCGATGACTAATTTTTTGAAGCAAGCTAAGGCGAGCTTCGAGCTGACCTGGGTCTGGATGTACAGGGGCTTCCTTTCGGAAGTTGATGTCTTGCAAAGGTCCAGCTAGACGGTTGCCCGCCCCAACTTCGGCGTAAAACCACTTTAGGATCCAATCGGTGTACCATCTGGCATTGATGGCCTTAGCAGGAAATCGGAGAGCATATTCATCCCGAAGTCTAAAATTGATGCTTCCGAAGGACACCACCAGCTTTTCACCTCCGGGGCCTACGAAGGTCTTCGGTTGGCATGAAGCTCTATGCAGTGCTGCGAAGATCTCCGCTCTCCCTTCGCAACCTTTGGCTCGCAGCGCCCATTCGAAGATGGCAAGGCGCGCTACCGCATTCGGAGAAAGTTGAGGGAGGGTGACGTGGAACAAGTTCAAAACTTCCGCCAAGAAGTCTATCGCCGGAAGACCCAAACCAGCTTCGAAGAAGGCTTCAAAGACGACCACTTCTCCGGGCCTCGGTGACGGAATGTTTTCCTTCCCAGGTTTGCGAATCATCACCCCGAACTAATTTTTCCTTCTACTGCAGCCGCAAGCGATTCCCTACTGCAGGTAGACGGCCCCAGTTGATAAGACTGGTCCATATACTTCGTCGACGCCGGAAAGAGGTCTTGAGGGCCGACATGCTGGGGATTTCCTCCCACCGGTGCCATTATTGTCACCGAAGGATTTGGAGTCGCTGTCGCCGCTGCTGCCGCAGCCTGCTGCCGGGCCAGGGTTGAAGCTGCTCTAGGGCCCTTGAAACTAGTCTTCGCCATTGAATCTCACGGATTGCTTCAGAAGAAAAATGGAGGCTAGGGCTCGGGTTGGAGGCTAGGGCTCAGAAGATGATTTGTTTGCACGAAAGCAGTGAAAAGGTACTCAAGCAGGGTTTGGGCCCTCTATTTATAGCCCAAATCCTAATTTTTTACCGTTTGTCTGTGTCGCTTCACATTCCCAACCGTTACTTAGCTCCGAAATTAAAGCATTCCGTAACTTCCGTTAGAAGAAAGAAGCTAACAGCTATTTCTTCTAAGTCTAAAAAGGCTTTCAGACTTCTTGAGTTAGTTCTAAGTTACTTCGAATGTAATTTTATTAGAAACTGATTCGAAGCTTACATCTCCACATAGTTCGAAGATGGTTTAGATCTGTTAACCCCTACGCATGATTATTTTTCTTGCGTATACTGCTCTCCTAACATTACAGACTTAGCGGAGAAGCGTATTCGAGGGGCTACTGTTGGGGGAAAATATTCCATCTTCAGGGTTATTGCAGTGACAAGATAAAGACTGGTGATTAAGCTAAAGACTTCCGGCATATACCTTCGGAGATACATTGAATCAAGTTCAAAGCATGATGACGGGCTCTAGTTCGAAGTACATCTTCGAACATAGACTCTTCCAGGATCTTCTTTGCCAGCTAAGATGGAAGACTTATCTTCTTTCTTGTTAGATTAGTCTTTTACCATTTTAGCCCTATTGAGGGCACCGAATAGTTTCCACTATGTCGCTTGTAATAGAGGGGTACAAAGGTCTTTTCCTTAATGTTTAGGCCTATAAATACCCCCCGTTTTGCCCTGTAAAGAGGACCGAATACAAGTTATTCAATACACACATTCGAACTATTCTACGTTATTATCCTTTCGGAGGCTTAGAACAGTTCACTTCGCAAACACTTCGTTTGTTAGTTTCTAATCTTCAGAAACCTGTTAGCGTAATCTTTTACGCCAACAATCAGCCGACGCAAAACCTTGACCTAACTTGTTTACTTTGCTAAAATATTCAATGGCTTTGGCAATACCATCTTTAGAAGACTGATAGTACTCCACACGAGACTTTACCCAATCAAGATTACTCTTATCCGATATGGCTACTAATTCAGAGATAGTCGTGCTACACTAGCCGGCTTTACAAACACGGGAACAAAATGTCCCTCGGACACGCTAATAAAGTCATAATCTGAGAGATCTCTACCTGACAAAAACTATACCTTATCATGGACGTCGTCAATAGACACATCAACCAAAGGAACATGGGTCGAAGTATCAGCTGGTAAAACCTCCACATTGACATAGTCCCACTGAATCAAGCACTAGTGCAAAGTAGACGGAATACATCAATTTGCGTGAATCCAGTCATGCCCAAGTAGCACACTATAGTTACTATGCACATCGATGATGAAGAACGCCATCGGCAACGTCTTGTTGCCCACTGTCAGCTCCAGAGAAAGTACGCCCTTGGCCTCGAAGCTCTCGCCGTTGAAGCCATTGAGCATTAGGTTAGTCCTAATCAAGTCATATTCATTCTTGTCGAGCTTCTTCAACAGAGAGTACGACATCAGGTTGACGGTGGCGCCTCCATCAACAAGCATCCTCGAGATTGGCTTCCCGTCGATGTGCCCCTTGAAATAGAGAGGCTTCAAGTAATGAGCCGTATCATCGGGCTTCTCGAAAATAGCCTCCTGTGGGCCGAGGTTTAACTTAGCGACCTTGGCCTCGTCCTGTGGAAGAGCAAATTCAGCGGGCAGCATGACAACGTTAACGTCCATTGCCTAAGGAGGGGGCCCTTGGAGACGGGCATGTAGTCGTCATCCATCAAATCATCCACATCATCGCTCGGAGTGGGAGCCAGGTTGTTTGGGGCAACCGGCTTCAGCTTCCATATCTGTCTCGCTATTGGTCGGGGATAGATCTCTTTGAACACGGCGTATAACTTGTCCTCGGCCTTCTTCTTGCGTATCTACTGGGCTCGGAGATGTTGTAGCCGCCTCTTCTAGGACTTGGTCATACCTGGTGGTGCCCACGACAGCTACGGCTTAGTGCCGGGCACCACAACTTTGCCCCTGGAGTTTTTGGCCGAATAGGAATTGTCCGAATCGGCCTTAAAAATTTTGCGCTTGGCGGGGTTTCGTTCCTGCTTCCTATCAATCGGACCGACCTTACTGGGTCGGTCGGACCAGGCATTGTTGGTCCGACCGGCCATGGAAGGCTGGTCTGACCAACTGGTGTCAGTTACGTGTGAACGGATGGCTGGACTGGCCACAGTTGGCCGGTCAGACCCAAGTGGCAAGGGCGGTCTAACCGGCCATAGGGCTGTGGTCAAACCGGCCATCTCCTCGGGTGGCTTTAGCGGTTCGCCTTTTCCTTGCTCCTTCGAGGTTCCCTTATGAATTGGGACATCCTAGGACCCCACCTTGATGATGACAGCTTCATAGTGTGCCTCTGGGCATCCTCGTGGTGTGACGGATAGTCTAGAGAAGACGTCGCCGCTTGGAGTGCCCATCTGACCCTTCATGTTATAAAATCTAGGTGGCAGAAATGGAGCAATATAATATGGCGTAGGATACCCGGGAGGTGGAAAGTAGCAAGGTGGCCATTGTGTCATCGGTAGATGGTATGGTGGCAGAGGGAAAGGTGGCTCCAATGGCCTTGGCCATCGTGGGCCAAACCCACTCTTCCGAGGAGGGCCCGACCACACTAGGGGTCCTAGCCGAGCGTTCGCCTTCTTGGCCCTCTTCTAGGGGCTTCTGGAGTAGCATGTCATATGTCACCTTCGGCTTCTTGTGATTCACAACCGAAGATTATGCATTGGTGTTCACCTTCCACACTCCTACCTCAGGGGTCTTCGACATGAGTGTGTGTGGGCGCGGTTCCCCAATCGTGACCTCCTTCCCTTTAGTGGACTCGGCTTGCTCGGGCTGAATCAGCACCTTCTTCCCGTCGAGATTGATAGTGTTCACGGGGAAAGGGTCCTGGTCGAGCTTCATTTTGGGACTCATATCCAGTTTCAACCGTCCTTCTTCTATGGCCGATTGAACCTGTCGATGAAAAACATTGCAATCATTAGTATAATGGGAATGAGAATCATGCCCCTTACAATAAGCATGTTTCTTCAAGTTGTCGGCCATTGGAATGATGTGACCCTTCGGTGACCGGATGAGTTTGTTCTTGAAAAAAAATCAAATATCTTAACACACTTGGTCACATAAAAAGAATACTTCACCTTGTTGGGTCAACTCTTAGTAAGAGACGGTCGTAGCTCAATGCAAGTGCTGGGCTTCGCCTTACTAGACCAAGTCCACTATGAGGTGTACATATTGGCCGAGTCATCCTCGCTCTCCGATGATTCCTCATCGGAGTGCTCCATGACGTGCAGCTTGGCCTTGGGTTTGTTAAATGTCTTGGTGAATCTTCTACTTTTGGCTCGGCTTTCTTGAACCACAGTCTTCTGCAGCACTTGACTAACATCGAAGAACTCTTGTCCATCTAGTTTCTCTCTAAGTTCGGAGTGAAGACCGTTAAAAGCTAGGTCGGCCAAGTCTCTATTAGAGATGTTCAAAGTAAAACATCGGTTTCTAGTGTCCCTAAAACGCATAACGTACTTGGAGACACTCTCGTTAGTCTTCTGTCTAACCGATGTCAAGTGTGACAGTCTAAGCTTGATCTCCCCAGTATAGAAATAGTCATGGAACTTCTTCTCCAACTGGGCCCAAGTCTGGACGGAGTTTGGCGGTAACACCGAAAACCAAGTGAAAGCGGTGCCGGAAAGCAATAGAAAAAACAACCTAAGCTTCAAAGCATCCGACCCACTAGCTTCGCCACACTGTGCTAAGAACTGACCTATGTGCCCTAGGGTGGTTTTACTACCTTCACTATCAAATTTTGTAAACTCGGGCACCCTAAAGACCCATGGATATTGGATTGTATTGAAGTAATCGGGGTATGGCTTTTGATAAACCCTACCCCATCCTCTGGGTGTCCATCCCACAACCTCTCTAAATAGCGCATGAATCCACTCGTCAAGATCATCTAAGCCTCCTGCCTGCATATGTCTCTCGTGTGGGAGAGCGACATGTGGTGGTATATCATGGTGCTGGTCGTGTGGCTCCTCCTCTCGTGGTGGCTCATGATACGGGATGTGATCGGGCCTATGCGGGTGTGTGGGAGTAGGAGGTGTGAACAGCACGGGGAGAGGTAGTGTAGGCACAAGCGACAGTGGCGACGCATAATATGCGGTAGGAGCAGTCTGACTGGCCATGGGGTCAGTCTGAATGAGGGCATAATGGTCGGTCGGACCATCCTAATGGCTGGTCGGACTGTCCTAATGGCCGATATGACCGACCGTTGTCGTTTGGGTGATCTGGCACATGTCGGTCTGACCATCCCAAGGGTCAGTCTCACCGACAGGGTCATGCATGGCCTCAGCCATGGAAGGCGTGGTCAAGGACGCAACAACTTTTTCGATACTCCCATCGGTTCTACTGTATATGCGGTGAACAGGGGGTACACTAGCTATTGGAGTAGGGGAAACGATCTCAGAAAAGCCGAATCTCCTAAACATCGCCTCCATCTTCGTGTCCAATTTTGTGACCAATTTTGAGTTAACCATGGCTTCTACGTGGTTTGCAAAGGTATCACTAATGGCCGGGTCAACAGTGCTGGCTATATTTTGCTCGAGGTCCTAGGTGGACATTCGGGGATGTCACTGTCGCGCTTAATGAAGCCCCCGCGGGTCTTGGTGAAGCGTCCAAGAAAAAAGGTGTGTAGCTCCCTTGTCCTAGCCTCGATCTCTGCCCTATCCTTCTTGGAGAGGTCTTCAATGGTAGGTACGATTATGTTGCTGTTGTCAATCTCTGAGCTCCCCACCGGATCCATCGGCATCGAGGGTCCCGCTGATGTAGAGGTAGTAGACGTACCCATCGCCGATGTAGAGGTGCTTGGCATGTCTGTCCCCAATGGAGTCGCCAAAAAGTGTGTTGACACGAAAACGTGCCCCCGCACATGGGCCGGTTCGACAATCCAAAAACGTCACGATACGTCGATGTCACGTTCCGACAATCCTTAAACCATGGTAAGGGGATAACGAAATCGGCAGGGAATTAAATAATAACTAAAATTATTCAATTAATTGAAGTGTTGGAAAATAACTAAAAATGGTAAATAACCTAACTAAACCCAACTGGCTAAAATAGGGTCGGTTGGACTAAAGCCAAATAGGCGGTCAGACCGGCTAGGGGAGTCTGGTTGGACCGAAGGCACATGGCTGGTCTGACCGGCAGTGTGAAGCCTTCGCCGAAGGGGCCTTCGATGTATTGGTGCGAAGGGGTCCTCTACCCTTCGGCCAGTCGAACCGAGGTTGTACCTCCTGTCAGACCATAGATGGCCAAAGGGGTTAGGATACCTCGGTGCAAGGGTACCTTCGATGCGAAGTGATCTCCGACGAAAAATACCTTCAGTGCAAAGAGATTTCCGGTGTCCTCTACGAAGCACGGTCAGACTAGCCTCGTGCTACCGGTCGGACCGCAGCATGCCGGCGCGTTAGATGACAGCACGGCATGGGCCGGTCGGACCGAACGGAGACCTCCAGTCAGACTGACTGTTCCTGGAAGGTGGCCTCCGAGCTCCGGCAATCGTCTTCCCGTGGATGAATCACAACCAAACTCCTCGGAGGAGATGAGAGTGATGAAATAATGCAAAAAATAATAAGAAATCAGAGTAATTCGGCCAGGAGACCGAATTACCAATAAAAACCGATAAAACCGATAGAAATCCGTTACGTGGATGAAACGAACGATTCACAATCGAACCGACAATGACTTACCGTGATTACAACACGGCGGACGGATGTTTTACATCGCAAACCAGCAATGATGTACGTGTTAAGCTAAAACTAGGGCAAATAAAGTAAATGTGATTCAAGGTAGATAATAGATTGGATCTATTAGGGTTTTGGGGGGCTTCCATGAATAGGCCTTGCCTCTATTTATAGAGGTGGGTCATGAGTTCCTAGGATCTAATCTGAGTTAGACACGAGTTCCAAGTCATCCAAAATTAATTAGGGATAAAATACCCCGAAATCAGTCATTTGGAGTCAAACTCGAGTTGGGTCGGTTTGACCGAGCCCATATGGCCGATTTGACCGGGCCTACATGGCTGGTCAGACCGGGCCTAGATGGTCGGTTGGACTGGCCTATGCCAGGTCTAGGCATATTTTCGGTAAAACTACCAAAAAGTGATATTTATATAATCTTGACCATTAATGCTATTTTTTTATCAACAGACCTTAACCTGTTTCGTGATCTTTTGGCGACATGGACAAGAATACCAAGATTCTGGTGTTTGATGGTTGTGATTTTGCTTATTGGAAGGTGCGCATGGAGGCTTATTTACTAAGCCAAGGAAGTGCTATATGGGACATTGTAGATTCCCGATATGTGATTCCTGAAACTCGCACCACTCAGGCCGAAAAGGATCAGTACGATTATAATAGCAAGAAGAGAAATATATTGTTCATGAGTCTGAGTCGACATGAGTTTGATAGGGTCCAGCACCTACGAACTGCACGTAAAATTTGGATGACTCTGAGAACTTTTCATGAGGGCACTACTCAGATTAAGGCTAGGCACCAAAGAACATATAATCAAGAATATCAATAGTGCACGGCCCTCATTGTAACACCATGAATTTCCTAAAATAAACAAATTGGAGAAAATAAAAATTTTAAATGAATAAATCAAGTTTGGATAATAAAATGGTTTAATTAATTAGACAACCTCAAGGAAAAATAATATAAAGTAATCAAAAGGTTTATTTGATTGAAGTCAATTGATTAGGTTTAAACCAAAGGAGGCATCTAAATAAAAAATTTTAGAAAAAATATTTTTAATAGAAAAAGGATTATTTGTGATTTTTGGATAAACTAAAAATGTCCAAATAAATGAGAACAGGAAGAAATAATTGAAATTTTGATCTAAGAAAATTCTATTAGATTCATAAGGCCAAAACATATTTTTGAGAGTTTTTACAAATTTTTATAATCTCTGTTGAGGGCTCATATTTTATAAATGGATTTCTAGAATTATTTTAATTAGAAAAATATTTTTAAATGCCTTTGGCTGCCTCCCCCATTTCTCTCTCCAGCCCGGCCCAACCCGCACATGCACTCGTTGACACACTAACCCCACCTACCAGCCTCTCTCTCTCTCACGCGTGCCCGCGCCCTCTCCCCCCTCTCTTCCGTCACTAACGCTGGGCCCTGCCTATCGGCGCGTTCTGTCGCACCCAGGCTAGGTTCCACCTATCAGCCACCTTCCCCTCACATTTCCCACACCCCGACCCCACCTGTTGGCGCCAACCGTTGCTTAGATAAACCAACGCTCGCTCACTGACCGATGGCCCCCTTCTGCCAGGACCATCGTCAACCCCAGGCGTCCAAGATCCCCGGCCACCGCCATCACTCACCGGATTTCCTGCGCCATGGGCCCGAGCTCAATTTGATAAACAGAACAAAACCCTCATTATGCCCGTAATTAAACCCCCTCGGATCCCCTCGCTTTTATCAACCAAAGCATTGTAATCGGCCATTTAAAGCTCGCCAGCATTGATGGAATTAAACAGCCGATTACACCCCTCGCTGGAGCCTATCCACTTGTCGCTGGAGTACTATAAAAAGGCCTCCGCACGCCGCTTCCAACGCACTGCTCACTCATCCTCCCTTGCCTGAAACTCGAGCCGCATTGTTCATTTTAGCGCCGCCTCTCTATCCTGCCTCCAAGCACTGCTCGCCATCGACCAAGACCCCCTTCTGCCTCGCCATCGACACCACTGTGTTCCTCGGACCTCCACCGACCTCGATCGCGTCTCCGATCATCCGGAATCCCATCAGAGTACCCCCGTCGTCGTCGAACCGAAGATCACCGCCGCCCCCGCTCATCGCCGGCCACATCCAGACAACCTAGAGCCCTGCCACCAGTACCATCGCAACCCCCTCGTTATTCTCATCGCGTTTCTAGTCTTAGGTGAAGCTTTAGCCTGTTGTCGCCGCCGCTAGTCCCCACACCATATTCAGCCGTCGCTAGAGAAGACGACTGGCACAGTCTGAGTACTGTGTCATGTCAGATTCGATCCAGACCGTCCGATCAGATCCAGGTGGTTGGGATTAAATCCCATTCGAGTTTAATTTGATTCGTTCGTTTCGATCGAACTGGTATTAGTTGATCACAACCGTCCATCGTCACTTAACCGCCCGCGCTCATCTCCACCGTCCATTGTGTACCCCTTCACACTTTTAATCTAGAGCGTTGGTTTTCACTTAAGCCTGCTGCCTCGCCCTAAGCCGCCAGATCTGCATCATGCGGTCTAGAGTGATCCAATCCACATACGCAGTCCCGAGGTTCACCGTGGACCAGAGAATGTTTTTGGTTTAAAATAAATTCAGAAATTGCTTCAAACTTCAAAAATTCATATATTCTTCAAAATAACTCCAAATTTAACCATTCAAATTTTAGAGAGTTTGTCTTTTATTCTCTTCATGTTCATCCGAAAGAATGTATATGTTTACTTTAAATATTTTATAATGTTTTAATTGGAATTAAGCTAAAATCCTAGAAATTGTTTTAAACTTCAAAAACTCATAACTTCGTTGCATTAACTCTAAATCTCACCATTCAAATTTCAGAAAGTTTATCTTTTTATTACCTTCATATTCATCCAATAAACTTTTATATTGTTAGAATTTAAATATAATTTGAGAATAATCAATTCAAACTTCAAAAATTCATAGCTCCTTAGAATTAACTCTAAAATTTTCTATTTAAATTTCAAAACATTTATCTTATTGTCTTCTACATTTTTAACCAATTTAATTGATATGTTTGTACTCTTTATTATCCCAAATAAAACTAACAAAATTATTCTTGACCTTTAAAATTTCTTATCCTCACCATTTCTCTCCAAAATTCACCATTTCAATTCTAGGAAATCTCTCCTTTAATCCTCTATAACTTTAATCAATTTAATTAGAATGCTTGCACTATTTGTTTTATTGTTTCTCTCAATTGTTTGTTAATCTCATTTTGTGTGCCGGGAAGATTACGATGCCGCCGAAGAGCCGGAATACTTTCCTAAAGCTCACCCTTCTCCTACAGTTGAACGAGGCAAGCCACCACACTAAATTTTGAGCATACCGAACCTAGTGTTCTTAAAATATTGCTAAAGCCCATAGGTTATAAATGCATTAGTCAAATTGAAAGCCTTACCTTATATGGGTGTTATCGGATTGGAGCATCTCATGCTGAGGTTTTGGCACGAGTTTCTATGACTTGTGTCATCTAAACACACTACGGTGTGCAGGGATGCGTGCCTTGTGGGTACAGTAGTACTCCTATGATCAGAGTTTAAATCTTTTCGACAAGCCGAGCCCACGGTCAAGGGTGGGTTGCGTGACATCTCGCATTTACTTTATATTTATGAGTGATGCATGATGAAGCGACATGTAAGGACTGTTGAGCGAGGAGGGCCAACTGGGCTCCTCGAGTTAGATGATGACTCATTGTTCATGTTTATTATTCAGTACAATTAAATCAAGCTACAATAAATGCTGCAACTTGAAAATGTACTTTTTCGCAATTTAAACCCTTATCTTTCCATTGTTATTACCCCGCATTACTATTGCATTCTTGGTGGCTTGTTTAGTACTTTTGTACTCATACCAGTTGACTAATTCTTTTAGACAACACGTTCATCGAGGATGGAGGTCTGGAGTAGATGTCCTAGTCAAGAAAGCGGTCCTGATCAAGATGTTCATCAAGTTTATTATTCTCATAGTTTCTTTTATTTTAAATTATGTGTAATAAAATAGCTTGCGAGCTATGCCCTGTTTGTCGTATGTACGAGGTCATGTGATGAACATCTTGTATTTATTCTTTTTCTTTGGAAATTCAATAAATTCTTGGTTTCATAAAATTGGTGCGTAACAAGATGGTATCAGAGTCGACTTGACTGTAGGAAGCCAAATAGACCTGCCCGATGCCTAGCTTTATAAAAAATTAATTCGAAAAACTATACCTCTTGTTTTTCTCCTCCCCCTTACTCTTTAAACTTTGTATTCTTTTAAGATGCCGACCCACGTTCGTAGTTTCAGCCAGGAGGCCACCGGTTTCGTCCAAGAGCTTTGTACATTGGCAACTTTTCTTCAATACACCCATGAGCTAGAATACCGCAGAATCTACCGGATCGGAGAAAGTGACTCATACCAAGTAACCCTATCACTCATCACCTTAGTCCAGGAGTTGACTTCCTTCGCCACCTCTGCCAAGGCTCTGAGTTTTGAGATTGGTTGCTAGGAGTCTGCCATGCAGGCACTCGGAGAACTTTGGCAAATCTACAATTACTGCCTCGACGGCAAATCCTTCCACTATTTGCCATCCCAGGAGCCAGCATCTGACTAGAGCACCTACGTCAGCTGCCCTGACGATTGCGATCCTCTCGTAGCTCTCCAAACTCATCTCCTATCAGCCATGGACTCTTTTCACACCGAGGCCCTTCTGCACACCAATGAGACGCAAGATTGGGTCAATTACTATCGACAGGAAGCCGACGAAATGCAGTAACAGGTTGCCCAACTCCTCAGCCAGAATCGGGAGCTCAAGGAGGACATTGCTGAGCTGTCACCCATAGCTCCCCCTAGGAGGATGACCCGTCGGAGGACCATTCACCGACTGAAGAAGTCGACCAGGCAAAGTTCAACCCTACCTAGCCAGGTGAAGCCGACGACGAAGCTGAACCTAGAACCGCAGCAGGCTCAACCCGAAGATCCATGAATACATCCAGCGATGCCCCCGATGACCACTAGATGGTTGTGGTCTGCGCTAGCTTCCACTTGATTGTTTCCTTGTTTGTGGTCTTGCCCATTAGCGACTTGTGTTGTGGACAAGTTAAAAATAAGAATTGTAATAGACAAACCTATCTTTAACACAGTAATAAAGATAACTATCATTATTTGGCAAAATTACTCTAAGTCCCTTCATCTTCTCTTGGGGTGTTACGTCTTCCATAGAATGGCCACCCATCGGAGCAACAACACCAGCAGCAACAGTGAAGCATAAGGCGACACTGGCCTTCTTAGAAGCCTTTTACCCACCTGGGATGCGTCGGGATGTCGTCAAGCGAATCCGTCATAAACCCTAGACCAACCAACTCTTGCTGAAACCATGGCCAGTCAAAACAAGCTCGTCACTTGCCTTCTCGCGCAAATGCAGCATCAGCAAGCCCAGCTCCAACAGTAGAAAAAACAACTTCATCACCTTCAGCAATCCTAAGGGAATAACGTTCTCCAAGAAACGCCAGCACCGACCCTAGCTCATGCGATTCAACTATCAGAATTCCTTGGTATCAAGCCCCCGACCCTCTCACACACCACCAACCCCCTGAAGGCAAACGATTGGCTTCGTAAAATCACCAAAAAGCTTAAGATTCTTCCCTGCACTGATCATGAGCATGTGGCCTTCACCACCCATCATCTTCTCGGACTAGCCGCAAAATGGTGGGACCAGTATCGGCGAGATCAGGCCGTAAACTATGAGATTAGTTGGGTCGAGTTCACTGCTGTTTTCAAAGTCGCCCACCTCCCTCCAAGAATGATCGTGTTGAAGGAGACAGAGATTCAAGAACTCCAATGAAGAAACAATGATGAACTATCAACTGAAGCCATTCTAACCAAGACGTTGAGGCATATTCTGTCGACTAGGAAGAAGCGAGCTAAGATTCAAGCTTGTCCCCACTCACACAGGGATCAAAAGGTAAAAACCAGGTCTATCCTAAAGGAAGATATGAGTGAAATGGAAATCGTCGGAGGACAGTGGCCCTAGAAGGAATCATTGGAAACTCGTGCTACCATTGTGGTTAGTTTGGACATATCGCACGATAGTGCATCCAAATTGTGTTCCAGGACCCCATTGTTATACCCTCGGAGGGAGACTCAGGTCAGGATCAAGCCACTACGCCTGCGCAATCGTTATCCAAGGCTTGTAGCAGTTGTGGAGAAGTAAAACACCATGCTAGTGAATGAAATGCCGGTTGTCCAAGATGTATAGAAGATCATTCACTTGGACGATGCCCCACCAGCGGGACTACCTGCTATTTGTGTGAAGGAAAGGATCATGTCCCTAAGGACTGCCACATGAGCTCGCTCTTAACCAAGGTCGCTGAAGTTCATCGAGTGTACTTTCACCGCACCCATCCACCAACAAGGCATGGTAACGTAAGTGGCAAGGGTAAACCATCTGGTTCCAACCGAGATCTTGCTCTGAATCAGATCAATCAGATATTGAAGAAGGATCGCCATGGAAACCTAGTGGTTAGCTTCAACTACCGTGAAGAAGGACATTACGCCCATAAATGCCCAAAGCGCCGGAGTGTCACTAAGAAAAATATTGACCAAGTCCAGTTCAACACCCGAAGACGCAGTCTTGAGGCCATCAGTTTGAAGGAGTAACTCATGTAAAATAGGGGCCTACCCATAATCTCCTATCTCCAACCTTTCCGAATCTCGGGGCGAGATTCTTGTTGAGGGGGTTAGATTTGTAACACCCTGAATTTTCTAAAATAAATAAATTGGAGAAAATAAAATTTTTAAATGAATGAATCAAGTTTGGATAATAAAATGGTTGAATTAATTAGACGACCTCAAGGAAAAATAAGATAAAGTAATTAAAAGTTTTATTTCACTGAAGTCAATTGATTAGGTTTAAACCAAAGGAGGCATATAACTAAAAATTTTGAGAAAAATTATTTTTAATAGAAAAAGAATTATTGGTGATTTTTGGATAAACTAAAAATGTCCAAAAATATGAGAACATGAAGAAATAATTCAAATTTTGATCTAAGAAAATTATGTTAGATTCATAAGGCCAAAATATATTTTTGAGAGGTTTTACAAATTTTTATAAACTCTGTTGAGGGCTCATATTTTATAAATGGATTTCTAGAATTATTTTAATTGTAAAAATAGTTTTAAATGCCTTTGGGCCGCCTCCCCCATTTCTCTCTCTAGCCTGGCCCAACCCGCGCATGCACTCTCTGACACGCAGACCCCACCTGCCAGCCTCTCTCTCACGTGCGCCCACGCCCTCTCCCCCTCTCTTCCATCACTGACGCCGGGCCCCACCTATCGGCGCGTTCTATCGTACCTAGGCTAGGTTCCACCTGTCAGCCACCTTCCACTCACATTTCCCACGCCCTGGCCCCACCTGTCGGCGCCAACAGTTGCTTAGATAACCCCCCGCTCGCTTGCTGACCGGTGGCCCCCTTCTGTCAGGACCGTCATCATCCCCGGGCGTCCAAGATCCCCGCCACCGCCATCACTCGCCGGATCACCTCCATCGTGGGCCTGAGCTCAATTTGATCACTAGAAAAAAACCATCATTATGCCCATAATTAAACCCCCTCGGATCCCCTCGCTTTTATTAACCAAAGCGTTGTAATCGGCTATTTAAAGCTCATCGGCGTTGATGCAATTAAACAGCCGATTACTCCCCTCGCTAGAGCCTATCCACTCGTCGCAAGAGTACTATAAAAAGGCTCTGCACGCCGCTTCCGACGCATTGCTCACTCGCCCTCCCTTGCTTGAAACCCGAGCCACATTGTTCATTTTAGCGCCGCCTCTCTATCCTGCCTCCAGCCACCGCTCGCCATCGACTAAGACCCCCTTCTGCCTTGTCAACGACACCTCTATGTTCCTCGGACCTCCACCGACCTCAGCCGCATCTCCGATCATCTGGAAGCCCGTCAGAGTACCCCCGTCGCCGTCCAATCAAAGATCACTGCCGCCCCCGCTCGTCACCGGCCAAATCCAGACAACCCCGAGCCCCGCCCCTAGTACCATCACAACCCCCTCGTTATTCTCGTCGCGTTTTTGGTCTTATGTGAAGCTTTATCCCGCTACCAGAACCGCTAGTCCCTGCACCACGTTCGGCCATCACCGGAGAAGACGACCGGCACAGTCTGAGTACTGTGCCGTGTCAGATTCGATCCAGATTGTCCGATCAGATCCGGGCGGTTAGGATTAAATCTCGTTCGGGTTTAATCTGATCTGTTCATTTCGATTGAACCAGTATTGGTTGATCACATTCGTCCATCGTCACTTAACCGCCCGCACTCATCTCCGTTGTCCATTGTGTACCCCTTCGCGCTTTTGATCTGGAGCGTCCGTTTTCACATAAGCCTCCCACCTCACCCTCAGCCGCCAGATCTGGATCATGCGGTCCAGAGTGATCCAGTCCACATGCACAGTCCCTAGGTTCACCATGAGTTCGGTTCACCGTGGACCAGAGACTATTTCTGGTTTAAAATAAATTCAGAAATTGTTTCAAACATCAAAAATTCATATCTTCTTAAAAATAACTCCAAATTTAACCATTCAAATTTTAGTGAGTTTTTCTTTTATTCTCTTCATGTTCATCTAGAAGAATGTATATGTTTACTTTAAATATTTTATAATGTTTTAATTGGAATTAAAATAAAATCCTAGACATTGTTTTAAACTTCAAAACTCTTAACTTCTTTGGATTAACTCTAAATCTCACCATTCAAATTTCAGAAAGTTTATCTTTTTATTCGCTTCATATTCATCCAATAAACTTTTATATTGTCAGAATTTAAATATAATTTGAGAATAATCAATTCAAACTTCAAAAATTCATAGCTCCTTACAATTAACTCTAAAATTTTCTATTTAAATTTCAGAGCATTTATCTTCTTGTCTTATACATTTTTAACCAATTTAATTGATATGTTTGTACTCTTTATTATCCAAAATAAAACCAACAAAATTATTCTTAACCTTTAAAATTTCTTATCCTCTCCATTTCTCTCCAAAATTCACCATTTCAATTCTAGGAAATCTCTCCTTTCATCCTCCACAACTTTAATCAATTTAATTAGAATGCTTGCATTGTTTGTTTTATTGTTTCTCTCAATTGTTTGTTATTCTCGTTTTGCGTGCTGGGAAGATTACGACGCAGCCGAAGAGCCAGAATACTTTCCTGAAGCTCACCCTTCTCCTATAGTTGAACAAGGCAAGTCACCACACTAAATTTTTGAGCATATCGAACCTAGTTTTCTTAAAATATCACTAAAACCCAAAGGTTATAAATGCATTAGTCAAATTGAAAGCCTTACCTTATATTTATTTAGATCCCCGACCTTGAAGTGCAAACTCAAGTCATGCTATTGATCCCAAACTCCTTGCCACCATAATAATACTATTACTAGATAGTGTCCAATGTATCGACACAACCGCTATAGTATAAAAACGAGTCATAGACATTTGGATTCTATTATATGATCCCCGTTATTCTATCACCCCTGGAATTCTATCGGTCTTGGAGTTATGGTTTAGTATGTTAGCATGGTGGGTTCTGGGTGCAAGCGACGCCGTTGTTCAGTCGCACAAGGGGCACTATAAGGACCGGTCCGCAGGATCCATTGCAATACACTTCCGTACTAACCACAAGTCTAGTGGGTAAGTCCTAACCAAGGTATGGGGTGTTCCAACTCAAGGCACCACCTGGAGATGGGTCAAGCAGCACCTGTGGGTGGCTTGTACCGACATGGCGTAAAAGGGGGTGCGATGTTGTCCAGTGCGCTAGCGCGCCGGCAAAACCTAGAGCGGGTGTTATCGGATTGGAGCATCTCATTCCGAGGTTTTGGCACCAGTTTCTGTGACTTGGGTCATCTAAACACACTACGGTGTGCAGGGATGCGTGCCTTGTGGGTACAGTAGTACACCTCTAATTATAGTTTAAATATTTTCAAAAAGCCGAGCCCACGGTCAAGGGTGGGTTGCGTGACATCTCACAATTAGTTTATATTTATGAGTGTTGCATGATGAACCGGCATGTAAGGACTATTGAGCGAGGAGGGCCAACTGGGCTCCTCGAGTTAGATGATGACGCAACTTGAAAACATACTTTTCCGCATAATTAAATCTGTCTACATTTAATGCTGCAACTTGAAAACATACTTTTCCGCAATTTAAACCCTTATCTTTCCTTGTTATTACCCCGCATTACTATTGCATTCTCGGTGGCTTGTTGACTACTTTTGTACTCATACCCGTTGAGTAATTCTTTTAGACGATACGTTCATCAAGGAGGGAGGTCTGGAGTAGTTGTCCCAGTCAAGAAAGCGATCCTGAAGAAGATGTTCATCAAGTTTATTTTTATTTATAATAAAATACACTACGAGCTATACCTTGTTTGTTGTATTGACGAGGCCGTGTGATGAACATTTTTATTTATTGTTTTTCTCTGGAAATTCAATAAATTCCCGGTTTCGTAAAATCGGGGCGTGACACTAGTGAATCTATAGATTCCATGTTTGCTCGATTTGATGGGATTGTGAGCAACTTGCGCTCCACTGGAACTTTAGCTTACTATGATCATGATAGATCAATCAAACTTCTCCATGCTCTCGATCGTAGCATATGGGAGGTGAAGATCTCTAGTATTAAGGAGTCGGCAAGTTATGACATGTTGACTTGCGATGAGCTCTTTAGTAAGCTCAAGTCCACTGAGATTGCCAAGGCATCTCGTCCAGGATTTGGAAACTCTTTGATGCCATCCATAGCACTAGTTTCTGGTTTTGGCAGTGGCACCTCAGTTGGAGGTAATGTTTCTGGTGGTTCTGGAGTTTGTGCTTTTCCTGGAGGTTTTGACTTATCCTCCATAGTCTCTATCACAAAAGAACAAGTGGACACTCTAGATGATGAGGAGCTAGCTCTCATTGTCAAGAAGTTCACTCGCTTCTACAATGATAGATGAGATCAGAGGAAAGGAGGGTCTCGGGGATGTTTTGAGTGTGGAGATCTTTCTCAGATTAATGCTAATTGCCCTAAATTAAAAATTAAAAATGAAAATGAGCACAAGCACTAGAAGTGGAACAAGAAGCCCTTCTTTAAGGGGAAGCACGACAAAGTGGCCAAGAAGGTAGCTAGAGCTTTTGTGGCTGTGTAACATCCCAAAATTAAAAATAAAATAAAAATGAGGGAAATAAATTTTTTGGAATTAAAAAGGATTTATTTAATTAAAGAAAAGGCTAAAAGAATCCAAATAAAGCAAAAATAGGAGAAATATTTCAAATTTGAACCTGAAAAATTTATGATGGAATCTAGAGGCCAAGAAATATTTTTGAGAATTTTTTGCAAAATTTTAGCACCAGTACTTCAAGCCTTAAGCAAATAAACCAATTTCTAGAATTATTTTAAAAGAAAAATACATTTTATATGATATTGGGTCGCAACCCCTAAACCCCCCCTCGGCCCAGCCCAGTCCGATGCCCGAGCCTCTGACAGGTGGGACCCGCCTATCGGTGTGCTCCCCCTCCCTCTCTCCTCCGCGCCACGCCCCCGCCAGGCCCACCTGGCAGCCTCCCGCGTCCTCCTCTCCCACCGCTGACCGCCCGGGCCCGCTAGCCAGCCCGCCCCCTCGCTCTCGGTCTATGACAGGTGGAGCCCACCTATCATATTCTTCTTCCTCGAAGGAAGGGGGGTTCCCCTTCCATACCGGCGCCCCCCTGCCATATTCGTCACCGGCCAACCCCCGTGCCAAATTGGCACCTGATTCCATCATACCAAACACCGGTGATCCCATTCCGGCTATTGCCACGCGTTTTCGCCCCATATAGCAAGTACTCGCGTGGTTTGGAAGTTCAACGGCGCCGGGATGGAATCCCTTCGGGTTTCCTTCTTTTGCCCTGCCATTTTCGCCGCCGGTGTCCCTTTAAAAGGCCACCGCGCTCACCACATTATGCCACGCCGCCAGAGCCCAATTCCGTGCAAACCCGAAGGCCGCCACCCCTTTTCTTGGTTTTTCATCTGTTTGCACTCCGGCAAGCCCTCGCTGGCACTCCGTGCCACCGCTGCCCTAACCGTCGCCACCTCTAGGATCCCCATCGCGTGCCCTACCTCGGCATCGCCTCCATCAGGCCGGACCACCGCCGGAACATGTCGCCGCCGTTGATCCCGAAGGACACCACCGCCCTCTCCTCGACGCCGACCGCCGCCACTACTCCATCGTCGTCGTCGCTTGTATGCTGGGAACCCCCTTGTGCTCCTCTTTCCATTTTTGGCCTTGGCCGCACCATGGGACCTCGCTATCGCCGGGGATCCACCGCCGTTGTGTCGCCGGAGCTGGAGAAGAAGGGGTAACCAACCCCCTTCTGTGCGTGCCATGCCGGATCCCTCGTGGGCCACACGATCTTGATCTAACGGCCCGGATTAAATCCTCATGGGATTTAATCCTGACCCTTGATCTGAACCGAATCGGTACCGTTTAATCAGAGCAGTTGATCGCTATTTAAAATCCTGGGTCAATCTCGTGCGTCCACGCGTACCAGTTAGATTTCTTTTAATCACAGCCGTCCGCTGTGACTTAAGTGCCCCGCCTCGCATCTGGCCGCCCGATCTGGATCGGACGGTCCAGATTGGACCGGTTCACGCACATAGTGCGCGGGTCCATGATGCGCCTGGCTCACTGTGGACCCACGCCTGATTTCTGGTTTAAATAAAATTCAGAAAATAGTTTAAACTTTAAAAATTCATATCATGCTCAAATTAACTCCAAATTTGACCATTTTAATTCTGGAAAATTTGTCTTTTTATTCCCTACACTTTTGTGCAATAAAAACAATATGTTTATTTGGCATAAAATATTCTTATTAAATAATAAAAAAGTCCCCTTTAGGATTTAATTTATATCTCATTTAAATAACTCAGAAAAACCTTTAATAATTTATGTATTAATTTCAGAGGACTTAATGACTTCATTTCACTATTTTACTGCAATAAGAATAGAATGTTCATGTTGCTCATTTTATTCTATTAAATAATATTGCAAAAACCCTATTAGGATAATTAATTAATTCTGATAATAAAAAGTCAACACTTTATAGATATATCATGAAAAACTTATATAATAACTTCAGGAGACCTAATAACTTAATTTCTCTTTTTTTACTGCAATAAAAACATTAAGGCTGTTTTATACCTTTTTACTTCATCTCTAAAAAGGGAAAATAAAAACCCCCTTAGAAAAATACTTATACCAATTTATAAAATTCAGAAACCTCTTTAAAACTTATTCTTAAATATTTAATTAATAATTTCATAAAATTTAAGACTCTATCTCCTTTACTTAATCCAACAAAAACATGTATGCGTGTATGATTGATTTTGGATTGTTTATTGAATGTTGTGTTTACTTTTTCGTATCGAGAAGACTACGTCACCATCGACGATCCAGAGTTTTACCCTGAGGTTCCACCTTCACCATTCGCGGATCAAGGCAAGTCACAACCCCCATTTTGATCATAATTGAGCCCATGTTTTAATAAATTATCCGTATAACTCATAGGATAATATTGCATTAGTCTAATATCAAGCCCTAAATTATATTTATTATATCCCTATCCTTGTGTGTAAACCCAAGCCATGCTTATTGAGCCTAAACTCCTTGTCACTCTACAATATTATATTAGTTAGTGTCCAATGTACCGACACAACTGCTATAGGATAAAAAGAATGAGTTGTAGATAGTTAGATTCTACTATATGAATTTCCCTGTTATTCTCGTCTCTGGATTATGTTGGAGTTGGCTATGTTATAAGTATGGTGGGTTCCGGGTGCATGCTAGGGCATTGGTTGGTCACACCCGGGGCACTATAAGGACCGGTCTACGGGATCTGTTACAAAGCACTTCCGTACTAACCACAAGTCTAGTGGGTAAGTCCTAACTGGAGGTATGGATCGTACCAACTTGGAACACCATAGGGAAGGGTACAAGGGGCAACCTGCGGGTGACTTGTATCGACATGGCTCAAGGGGGGGTATGGCGTGGCCCGAAGTGACTGGGAAACCATACGAAACCTATAAGAGGGTGTTATCGAATTGGTGCGTTCCATGCTGAAGGTTTTGGCACGAGCTTCTCGTGACAGGAGTCATTTAACACACTACGGTGTGCGGGAAATGAGTGCCTTGTAGGTACAGTAGTACACCTCATATCAGAGTAATAAATCTTTTCGAAAAGCCAAGCCCACGGTCAAGGGCGGGTTGTGTGACCTCTCACAGTTAATTTACTGTTATGTGAATGTATGTGTTATTCATGGCATGTAAGGACTGTTGAGCGAGGGTGGGCTGACTGTACCCCTCGAGTTAAGATGATGCATGACTCATGTTTACTTTTCTGCAATAATAACTTGATTACATTAATTGCTTTACAAATATGCTTTTCCGCAAAAGTAAGCCACTACCTTCCTTGTTGTTACCTTGCATTATAATCGCATTCGGTGGCTTGCTGAGTACGATTGTACTCACCCCCATTGATTTACACCACCAGAGGCAGTCTACTTCGAGGAGGGCGAAGGTCTGGAGTAGCGACCCAATCAAGGCATGAGACTGGAAGAAGGCGTTCATCTAGAGGATTTATTTTATTAGTTTCTCCTTATTTAACTCTTTTGTATTAATATGGTCTACAAACCATGATTGATTGGCGTATTGTACGTAGTCGTGTGATGAACGTCTTGTATTTATTGATTTTCTTTTGAATTTCAATAAATTCCCGGTTTTATTAAATTGGGGTGTGACACGCCGCCCTCAATGATGTCAACACTTCATTAAGTGAGGAGCCAAGCTCGGAGGAGGGGGAGCCTCCCAAGAAAGAGGAGAAGAAGGAGAAGAAGAAAATGGACTTCACCAGCCTTTGCTTTATGGCCGACAGCATCCATACCAGCGACGAGCTCGACACATCTGAGGTATATCTATCCCATGACCAACTCCTTGTTAAAAATGATGAATTACATGATGTTGTTTGTTCTCAGGATAGATTACTTAAACTTGATGCTAAAGAACGAAAAGAATTAAAATTCAGACTTGAATCTATTTCCACTGAACATGCAATTCTAAAATCTAAGTCTGATGATGCTGAATGTGAGTCTTGTCTTGTTGTAATGAGTGAACTTGCTCAGCTGCATTCTACACATGCTCAAATTGTTGAAAAACTTGAAATTACTCAAAAGCAGCTTTTGGAGGTGGAGTCTAGTCCTGTTGTCATCAACGAATGCATGAATTGTCCTTTACTTGTTGAAAACATTAATTTGAGAGATAAGCATGTTGATGATCTTAAAGATAGATTGGAGAGTGCTGAGTGTTCTAAGAATGTGCAGCCAGCTTGTCCCACCTACATCACCCTTAAGGACCAACTCAACTTTGCTAGAGAACAAGTCGAAAAACTAAAATCTAAAAATGATTATCTTCTCTCCGTGGTGGAAAAATGTACTAGAGGAAAAGGTAGGATCAATTTGCTTTTGGCTAAAACAAAAATGTGTGCTGACAGGGCAGGGTTAGCTCTTGGGTTGGGATATGATAGAACCACTCCAAACACTTCGAGCAAAACTGTGTTCACTCCACCCACTACCCTTGAGAAAGAAAGAGCCCAATTATAAACCACACAAAAAGCCGAGAATCCTACTCAACCTGCAAAGAAAGCTCTACCACCACCAAAAGAAACTCCTCAGCAAAAACCCAAGAATATTGTGATATTTGCGCTTGAGACCCATGCGTATACACCCAAGAGAGTGTATCATTGCTCCTATTGTCAGTGGTTGGGTCATTTGGTTTGGTGTTGCTTTCGTCATATCAAGGATGAACGACGTTCTCATGCGATGAGTTTTTGGGATATGCATTACCCATTTTCAGGTATGCATGAGTTCTTTTTTCACTCTTGTTTTGATTTTGAGACTTCCCATGGTCCCATGAGAGATTTTGCCCGTCGTGGTGTACACAATGCTTCATATGGTGCTAGACCGTATGTAAGAGGCTTTGATTCTCGACGGATTAAGAGACCTCGTCATTTTCCAGGTTCATGCTTTATAGGTAGACCACACACTTTTTATCATGATTCATACCCTGTGCATAAACAGTCTACTGCTTTGTCTGGCTATCGATTTTTACAATGCTGGATTCCTAAATAGTTTTTCACTCAGCCTAACACTGAGCACTCGATTTTTCTGGCATATTTTGAGGGGGAGTTGTGTATTATTGCATAAGCTTCTATCATATGATTAATTTCTTTTACAAATACATTCTTTATTATGCCTTTGAAATATTGTCTTTAATACTGTTGATTATACTCCTTTTGAATACATCTGATATCTATTATGAGCATGGCTTTTATTTGTGAAAATTTAAATATGATTACTGCTTAGTCTCGTAACTAGCATGTATAGGTTGAGTGCATTTGCTACCTTTTACATACCTGGTAGCTAAGTCCTTTACTCTTGGATGTGAACATGCATCTTGAATATTTCAAAAGCTTTACATGAAATTATTGTGCTGAAAAATTAAAAAATATATAAAAAAAATGAATGAAAAAATGGAAATAATTGATATTCATGTTGTTTTGTGCTGAAATTGAAAAGATCTAGGTGGGTTTGTGTAACACCCCAAGAATTAAAAGGAAATAAAATAAAATAAAAATATTATTAAAGGAATTTCTGAATTTTAGTATTAAAGAAAACTCCTAAAAGAGACCTATTGAAGCCACACAGGGAGAAATATTCAAAATTTGGACTTGAAAATTTTATGGGATAAACTAGAGGCCAAAACATAATTTCAGGAATTTTTACAAATTTTTATCAACAGTGATACAACCCTTAATCAAATAAATGAATTACTAGATTTATTTTAAATCAGAAAACCATTTTAAATCTTAATGGGCCTCAACCCTCAAAGTCCCCGAGCCCAGCCCAGTCCAAACCTTACGTCACTGACATGTGGGACCCAGATGTCGGCGCCAACCTCCCTCCTCTCTCTCCCGCCCGCGCCCCGCCTTGGCCCCACGTGTTAGCCACTCGCGCCCGCCTCTATCTCTCTGGTCATCGGGACCCGCCTGTCGGCCCTTCCTTTTTCGTTCGCCCACCGACAGGTGAGGGCCACCTGTCGGATCCATCTTCTCCGATGGAATCCCCCCCTTTCCTTTTCCCGGCGATCCCTTTCCGGATTCTCGCCGCCGGTCGCCTGATTTCGCCCGATCGTCCCCGAACTCCCTTCCTTGGATCACCGTGATCCCTTTCCACCTATAGGCGACGCGGTTTCGCGCTTTAGGAAGCTTGGCCGAGGGAATGGAAACCCTCGCCGATGATCTTGGAAACCCTCGGTTTCTTTCCCTCCCTACGCCGGCGAGCCCCTATAAAGACCCCTCCTAGTCGCCGCACCTCGCTCACACCACCGTAGCCTGAGCCAAAGCCATCCAGAGCGCCCTGCTCCTTTCTTCGATCTCCTCCCCTACTTTAACTCCGGCCGCCGCTCGCCGTCGACTCCGGCCCCCTCCGTCCTAGCCACCACCACCGTCAAGACCACCGGACCCCGCCCATCCTCGGCCACCCCTCGGTTGGCCATGGAACCCACCGGATCGCCGTCGCCGACAACCACCCGAAACCCCATCGCCGTCTACCCTCGTCGCCGGTCGCCGCCAGACGTCCGCCGTCGCCATCTCCGGTACCGTCACACTCCCCTCGGTGTCCTCTTTCCATTTTTGTATAAAGATAAGCCCGTAGGTGCTCGCCGCCGCACCCGAGGTCGCCGTCGCTGGAGACGAAGAAGGGTACAGGCCCCTTACGCACGTGTCGTGCCAGACACAATCACGGTCGCCCGATCACGATCGGAGGGCTACGATTAAATCCCTTTGGGATTTAATCTGGGCCCTCGGATCCGGTCAAAGGGGTATGGAGCGATCACAGCCGTCGATCATGACTTAAAACGCTGGATCAATCTTGTGCGTCCACGTCATAACCCTTCGCACGTTTTAATCACAGCCCTTCATTTTCATTAAAACCGCCCGCGCTCGCATCTAGCCGCTGGATCCAGATCCAACGGTCCAGACCACTCTGGTCCACGCGCATAGTGGCCCTGTTCACCGTGGGCCTGGCTCACCATGGACCAGAGCTCATTTTCTGGTTTAAATAAAATTCAGAAAATAGTTTAAACTTCAAAAATTCATAACTTGCTCATTTTAACTCCAAATTTCACCATTCAAATTTTGTTAAATTCAGAATTTTATTCTCTACACATTAAAGCCATAAAAACAGTATGTTACTGTTACCCAAAATATTCTTATCAATTAAACAAATAAAAACCCCCTTAGGTATAAAATAGTAAAATCAGAAAATAAATTGGGAAAAGCCTTAAAAATTAATCCTTAATGCTTTTCACCCAACTTCAGAATAATAAAACCTTATTTCACATAATAAAACCCCTAACACTTGTATGTATATTATTTTGTGTGATATTTTATTTGTTTATTGAATGTTATGTTTATTTTTCAGTATCGTGAAGACTACGAGTTCGTCGAGGAGCCATAATTTTATCCCGAGGTTCCACCTTCCCCATTTGCTGATCAAGGCAAGTCATCGACCCACTCTTGTGGAAATAGTTGATCATCATTGAGCCCATGTTTTAATAAATTACCGCTATAACTCATAGGATAATATTGCATTAGTCAAATATCAAGCCCTACACTTATATTTATTAGATTCCCCGTCCTTGTGTGCAAACCCAAGACATGCTTATTGAGCCTTAACTCCTTGTCACTCTACTATAAAAGTATTAGCTAGTGCCCAATGTACCGGCACAACTGCTATAGGATAAAAAGAATGAGTCATAGATAGTTGGATTCTGTTATATGAATTTCCCCGTTATTCTCGTCTCTGGACACTGTTGGAGTTGGCTGTGTTATAAGTATGGTGGGTTCCGGGTGCAAGATAGGGCATTGTTTGGTCGCACCCGGGGCACTATAAGGACCGGTCTGCGGGATCTGTTGCAAAGCACTTCCGTACCAACCACAAGTCTAATGGGTAAGTCCTAACTGAAAGTATGGAACAATCCGACTCGATGCACCATAGTGGAGGGGGCAAGGGGCAACGTGCGGGTGACTTGTACCGACGTGGCTCAAGGGGGGTATGGTGAGGCTCGATGCGTCGAAACATGATACGAAACCCAGAAGAGGGTGCTGTCGGGTCGAGGAGGACCATATGGAAGGTTTTGGCACGAGTTCCCGTGGTATGGGTCATCTCGTTACACTTTGGTGTAAGTGGTGAGTGTGTGCCTTGTGGGTACAGTGGTACATCTCTGATTAGAGTATTTAATCTTCTCGAAAAGCCGAGCCCACGGTCAAGGGCGGGTTGTGTGACTACTCGCAGTTAGTTTACTATTGTGTGAATGGTTGAGTTATTCATGGCATGTAAGGACTGTTGAGCGAGGTGGGGCTGACTGTACCCCTCGAGTTAGAAGATGATGATGCATACACATGTTTATGTTTCAGTACAAATAAATTGTTCACATTTAATTGCTTTACAAATTATTATGCTCTTCCGCAAAATTAGCCACTATCCCCCTTGTTATTACCTTGCATTATATTTGCATTCGATGGCTTGCTGAGTACGTTTGTACTCACCCTGTTGACTTACACCACTAGAGCCCGTCTACTACGAGGAGGATGAAGGTCTGGAGTAGCGACCCAGTCAAGGCGAGACTAGAAGGAGGCGTTCATCTAGGACCCTTTGTTTATTAGTTTCTCTTCACCTTTATACACTTTTGTATTAATACGGTCTACGAACAGTGAATGATTGCCCTTATTTGTACGTGGTCGCATGATGAACGTCTTGTTTTATTGATTTTCTATGGAATCTCAATAAAGGTCGTGATTTATTAAATCGGGGCATGACAGTTTGCTTTGTCGCACTACTTTGTTCTAGACTGCTTACCATAGCACTTCGGTATGAACTGGGACATTGAAGTGTACACTAAGACCAATGCTTTAAGCTTCTGATGGTTTCAACATAGGCTTAGCTTGGTCGGTTAGCATAAGGTTGGTATGCAAATAACCCCTAACAATAAAATGAAAAATAAAAAATCATAAAGCTTGAATTAATTGCATATCAACTTTGCTGAAGCTCCTTGTAGTGGGATATGTTTATCTGGTTAGTATTTGTTAGCTTTTGCATCTCATGCCTTGCCATGTCTAGTATGATAGTCTGAGTGGTAATGCTTTTATTTGCTAAAATATGAAAATTCTTGCTCATGCTTTTGTTTAGATGGTATTCACCTAAGATTGTCATACAATACTTTTAGACAATATTCAAGACAAATGCTTGGTTTGTACTGTAATTGGAGTTGCTCATGTTTCATAAGCTTGCATTTACACTTTACCCTCACCCCTCTTTACATCATTTTTATCGCCTTGATGCTTGCATTGCCAAAGGGGGAGAACGGTTTACATGATGCTTTTACCAAAGGGGGAGAATGCTTCACATGTTTTTTACAAAGGGGGAGATCTTTTATCAAGTGACATGTTTTGGCTCTTTTCTGAGTTTTTATGGTCACTTGTGCGCTGAACTTGAAACTTTCATCATGTTTCTCTTTGGAGTTGTCAATGCACTCATCAAGGGGGAGATTGTGGAACCAAGTGGGGTCGCACTATGGTTTTTATATTGGTGATGAGTGATTGGCAAGTTTGCTCGATCATGGTGATGAGTGATTGGTTGTTTGGTTGCACCGATGGGATCGGTGTGTGTGTGGAATTTGTGTGCCGATGGGATCGGTGTGCTTCATGTTTCGTGTTTTGTGTTTTGGCTTGTCTTATGTGTGCATGGTGGAGATACTAGCCAACTGTCAACGGCAGGTGATCAAGTGTCAAGCGGGGAGCTTGATGCCAGAGGATCAAGGAGACCGGGTGAAATTTGGGATGATCTCAGGAGTACACGTAGAGATAGAGTAAGACATGGACGGACGGATGATCGAGATAGCATGTCGACCAAGTCAGTGAAAGGGAGGACAATGCAAGTGATCAAGCGGCTCGAGGTGATCGAGAGCGGGAGAGACTTGCCGGCGGTCGAGTTCGCGGATGGGTGACACATGTCGAAGATCAGGAAGGCTTTTTTAGTTTTAGCTGAAAACCATCGTATCAGAAAATATTTTTAAATTCCAATAAATAGGAGTTTATTTTTCTGTTTTAGTAGTCTAGATTAAATGTAATATTTTAGTATTTTTCTGAATTTTTTAGTTCTGAAAAAATACTAAAAGAATAGGATAATTGTTGTAATAAAATAGGTGTAGACTTTTGGGTATTTTCTGAATTTTTAATTCTAAAATATACTCAAGTGTAATTAGGTAATTCTAGTCTAATTAAATTCTAATGGCATTTTGGGAAATACTTTTATAGCTTTGCCTATATAATGGACCCAAGGCCTTAGGGGTTTAAGTGGACATTTGAGGGGGCTTTTGGGCTGAACACTTCCATTCTAGAAAATTCCTTGTCTCATTTTTCCCTGCCATTTTCCACCGAGCTTGCACTGTTTCTCCTGTGTCGAACTGGCTACAACGGCGCTGACTACGGCCTTGAATGCAACAGTGGCGCTGTATCGGATCTTCAACAGAACCACAACGCACTGCTACAGGTATTCACAGGTTTTTGTCAGAAGAAAGATTTTTGCCGGTTTTTTATTCGGTTTTTTTTCTCTGATCTTGGCTGGTTTGTCCACGATTTCAACCATGTGTTCATCCTGTCTAATAGCACATCTATTCTGGTTGAACTGAAATTTTGATTGGTAAATTGGGTCTTTTAATTGTTGTTTCTTAGCCAATTTTCGATTTGAGTTTGATTCAATCTTTTCGGTTATCGCTGTTGTGTTTGATATTGGGATGCTATAAAGTCTGGATTTAAGTGCCGGATTTCAATTCCGGTCTGGAGCCTTAGTTGCTGAGCACTCAAATTGCTAAAAATTACTGCTTCCCTTTTTGGTTGAATTTTTGGGGCTGCTGATTTGAGGATTAAGGATCTCTCTTTAATTCAATTCCTCTCCACCGAATGTCTTTACTGATTTAGCCTGAAAAGTATTATCGTGTGCAAGAACTCCAAAGTTCTGTTTATTATCTTTGTGCTGACAGCACTGAAAAATCCCCTATTATTTTCGATCAGCGACAGAGTTTTCAGTTTGATTGCTCATCATCAAATTTACAGCCGTAAACTCCGTAGCAAAATATCATAGCACTTCTTGCCATGCAGTTTACTGAGATTTACTATTTTTGGTTATTCTTCTGGATCTCACTTCTTCTTTCCTGAAGCATCAACTCGGTTAGCAATTGTTCAAGTGAATTAATCATGTTGCATGTGCTAGATTCATGTTGATCAGATGATAGTTTTACACTGAATTCTTCCTTACGACATTTCTGTGATTGATTGTATTCATCGCTAAATTCTGTGAGTTTTTACTTCTAGCAATATGAGCAATTAGTTTCACTGTGTTTGATTGAATGATTCACAGTTGTCTCTGCTAGTCTTTTTGCTCATTGTCTACTCTATATTGGTGATACAACACTGTTTCTCAACATTTATCAATCATCAGTGCTGTTGTGCAATCTTCACTTGAATAGTTTCCCACTTTTTGTTTTGTCTGAAATTTATGCATGAAATCATTTGATACCACCGAATACCATCTAATTGTGTCTGGTTGAAGCATCAAGTGATCAAAAATAATATGATCTTGCTGTAATTTGGATTTTTGGTTCTGTCGGTACACCAAAGTCCGACAATCACTTGAAGTCAGAATTTCAAAGACCGATAAACACAAATCGGCATCTCAAGGACCGACTGAACAAGTTAGTCGGCAACTCATTGATCAACCATGTAGAAAACATTTCTGAAATATTTTTGGATGCATTTGTTTTTGTAGAGGCGCGTTGGGTGATTTGAAAAGGCCATCATATTCGTGAGAATTTGTCTAGGCGCCTATTCACTCCCCTCCTAGTCACCCATTTTGATCCTACAGGGTTTGTCCGGTAGAGCGCACTGTTCGGTAGTTATGCATCCGGAATCAAGTCGATCTGATGTTCGATTCCTCTCATCGGGGGCAATTATGGGGGTACCTCATGCAAGATATTAGTAATGTCAAGGGGCAAGGAGGTCATTAAAGTTTCTTGTGTGAAGAAGACCTCTTTGCAAATCAAGGCATAACAGAGAGAATCATGAATTATTAGTTCAGAAATTTCAAATCGAGTAGCTAGCATGGAAACACCCTTAGTCTTAACTGCATTCTTCTTCATGGGTGTCACATTCTTTTCTATTTTGCAAGATCAAACATCCTTAGCTCCTTGCTAATTATCAGTTTGTTTCCCATTTGATTTTCTTGCACATTCAATTCATACCATATCATTTTTCAAATTTTCAGTAGGAGTCATCGGTAGGAGTTCTATCTTTCTACCATTGTGGGTGAAAACATAAGTGTTAGTCCTCCCACAATGTGTAGCATCCTTATCATTTTTCCACGGCCTACCCAAAAGTAAAGAACATGCTTCTATAGGAACAATGTCGAAAATGACACTATCATGATAATTTCCTACTGAAAATTGTATTCGGGCAGTTTTACATACTGTTGATAGCAAAAAATGGCATTAATGGTCGAATTTGTCAAAATATCAACTTTGGTAATTTTGGGCCGAAAATATACGACTCCTGGTATAGGCCGAAGCCCTGAAGTGCCGGAGGCCCACCTGCATGGGGCCTCGGAGGCCTTTTAGCGGCCTACTCTGCAAGCTGCCTTTGGCCCGTAGGCCCCTTCGGTGGCCTTCTTTGCCAAAGCTTTGGCCCGAGGAACACCCTTCGACGGGCCTGTCGAAGGCCCACTTCGGGTAGGCTTCGAATAAGAGTCTGATATGGATTCAGGTTGTTTTTATCTCTAATCTTGATTAGGCCGAATATTATCAGATTAGAGTTAGAGATAAGAAGACTAGCGCCTATAAATACAAGGGTGAGGCCAGTTCATAGGACCCCCCAACATAGATCAAACACAAAGCCCTAGCTTTGAACCGTACCTTTACTTTCCGCATTAGATCAGTACACCTTCATGGGTTTGTTCGAGAAGCCCTCCTTCGGCCATGCCGTAATTGTGGTAAGCCTTGTTGGTTCGCCCATGAATCATCCATTAATCTATGTTACAGATTGCTATCACCTTGTTGGCTCGCTTGTGAACCATCCGTTAATCTATGTAACAGATTGCTATCCTTCGTTTGTATACTGCTACACTTGGTAATTCGGTCTCCAGGCCGAATTGGCACTTGATCTTCATTTTGCTGTAGGTTTCACATTCGGAGCCGGCTTCGCTGAAGGTTTCTAGAGCTAGGAAGCTAGTTCTGGAGGCTGCTAGAGCACCCTTCAGTGAGTCCACGCTTTCCGTCCATGCTGGATCCGTCAGGCTGTTGTCGATCTAGCCAAGTCCAGCACACCAGAGCTACTTTGCATCGGAGTTGCTTCGCACCGGAGTCACACCAGAACGCTCTGCATTGGACTTCATCGTGCCAGTGCTCTGAATCATACTACGTCGCATCGGCGCCCTGCGTTGGATTTTGTCATGTTAGAGGCTTCGCACCGAACCATTTCGTTCTGAGGCAATTTAGCATTGTGATCTGTTCGAAGCCCGTCTTTAGCTAGATCAATCCGAACGCCGAAGGGTACCTTCAGTGCACCCTTCGCATCAGATGCCGAAGGACCCCCTTCAGTGACCCTTCGCACGGTACACTCCGAGTCAATTAGGATTCGTTCGTCCGGTTGGTTTATTTTATCTATATATTTCGGCTAATTGGATTATTTTGTGCAATATGATTACCCAGCGACTCCACCCGCCTTGCCACTATTAAGGGTAGTCAGAATGCGATGTTAGCGTTGTGTTACGCTTAGGTTTATCCTGAAGTATCCACACGCTTTTAGATCGTCGAACTGGCCCAAGTGCGGGAGCACTTTTTCGTGTCAACGCATACCTTCAACTTAACACAAGAATTGAACCATTGAATGGAATAAGGATATAGGCGAGGTTAAGTGGGTATGTTGAGCTTCTCAACCATATTTGAGCTAGCAAGATTTCTACAGCTTCCACTATCGATGATGACTCAACAAACTCTTTCTTAGATGACAAATCAGGTCTAGAATAGATTATGGCATTGATGATGTTCCAACGTCTCTACTTGTGCCGATATTTTAGCACTGATATGTTGCATTACATGCTCATCAGGTGAGTCGTCCGCTCCATGTTCTGTAAGGTTAGTGGAAGGTACATCATCATCTTCATTTTCACTAGCGTTACTATACTCACCACATTCCGTAACAACTAGCACTCGCTTGTTGGGGAAATCCCGTTACACGAGGTCGATTCCCTTGAATTTGTAGCATTGGATGTCTCTTGTCCTGCCCGTGGAAGCAACCAATGATGAACTCGGTGCAGGAGTAGGTGTTGGGGCTGATTTTTCCTTATCAGACACTTTCTTGGTCAGGGCTGATACCGTGGATCATGCCCGATCGGTGGATGAAGTGTAGTGCCGATAGGAAGTGGCCGATGGAGTCTTGGCATATCCTAGGTGTTGGGGGAAAATATTTTATCCTCCAGAAGTCAAAGAAACTTCCATATTAGTACAAGCAGAAGAAACAAAGTCCGAAGCTTTATCTCTGAAGATGCATACAGCGTCAAGACTTCACAGTATTCGGAGCTCTCTACAGCGAAGACCTCCATCAAGACTTCGGCGTGACGGAGCCTCCCAAACCATCTTAACTCGAAGGGGTGTTGCCAACGAGGATAGAAGATTTATCTTCTCACTGATTAGACTAGTCTCTTACTCTTTTAACCCTACAAAGAATATTAAGCAGTATCTTCTTAGTTGGCTGTAATTAGAGGGCAAAGAAGTCTTTTCCCTATGTATTCGGTCTATAAATATCCCTCTTCACTCTATATAGGGTATCGAATACTCAGATATTCAATACACACTTCGAACTATCTCAAGCTATTATCCTTCTCGGAGGCTTGGAATTGTTTTCTTAAATAAACACTTCGTTTATTAAACACTTTAGTTCTTTAAACCTATTAGTGTAATATTTTACGCCAACAATTGGCGCCGTTCATGGGGAACCTAGTACAAAAACTTCGTTCTCTACCAATATTTTCCTAAAGCCATGCCTCCTAAGCGTAGCCTAGGCACTAGTCCCCACCAGAGGTCTTCTCGGACCTCTGTGTTGAGATCTTCGAACACCACCGAGGTCGGAGGACCCTCCATGGTCCCCCACCTCAAACTCCTGAAATGAATACTCTTCCTCGAGCATATGGATCCCCTCTTGAGACTCTGTCCTGGCTCCGAACCGACGGAGCCTCTCCTACGACTCTGTCTGTGCTCCGAACTGACTTCTTCACTTCTCAAGACCCGGAGGTCCTCTCCGGAGGAAATGAAGATCGTCCTGGCGACATGGCAACCCATAAGACTCGTCTTTAGGTTGAAGGGAGAAGGTGGAGACAGGAAGCTGCCGACAGGCTTCGCCCTTAGGCTAGCCCTGTCATTCTGGAGGTACCTCAAGTTGACGGTCCTACCTTCTATCCTGAAGCCTATGAGATTCAGAGAAGCACTGAGAATGCTTCTTTCGATGATGAATCTCCGTTACACCCAGACTTGCAGAAGGTGCGCTTCGACCCCAAATTCAGGACTTCGAAGTTGTGTAAGTACTCCAGAGAGGAAGATCCCGGAGAATTCTCTCACTTTTATGTTTTATCAATCGAAGCTAGTGGAGGGGTCCGAGTCACAATGGCGAAGTGTTTCCCCCTTGCACTCGAAGAAGTTGCTCTACATTGGTTCTAATCTTTGAAACTAGGATCAATTGGATCTTGGGAGCAATTGAGAATGAAGTTTGTGAGTAACTTCTAAGGGACCTTCGTGCCCCATATGTCTATTGGGAGTATTTTTTAGGTGAAGCAGCAACCTGGAAAAACTTTGCGGCAATTTTTAAGCGCTTCACTCATACGAAGTCGTAGATAAGAGGGTTGTCTGCATCATCTGTAGTTGATGCAGCACGGGAAGGAGTCACAAATGTAGGTCTCCTCGACAAGCTTCACCAGAAGCATATTTTCTTAGTAGCTCATCTAATGGCTTACTTTGAGGAGTATGCTAGGTCGGAAGAAGGATGGTTCCGAAGGACGGCTTCGTCTTCACCAACAATCCTTCAAGAAGTCAAACTTGAAGTGAAGACTTCGACTCCATCACAAGGGTACCACTTCGATAGCAACCAGCTTGGTGGACGAAGAGGACGAAAGCATCCTCGCTCTGAAGTTTTAAACATTGCCCCCTCTTTGTCCAAATTGCCCCTTAAAAATCCTCAAGCTCTACAAAGCAAGGTCAGTGGCTGGAGGCCGCTAGGGAAGCCGACTGGTAGAGGCCAAGCCTTCTTCTGCTGTGTACACGGTGAGAATCGAAGCCATGCTACCGATGCTTGTAAGTCTATACTAGCTCTGCAGAGCGAGTACCTCGAGAGGAGCTTCGGTTGAGACACTACTAACCGAGCCCCTCCCGAGACACATCCAGGGCCGGTGCAGACCGTTGGACATGTAGATAGCTTTGAAGCCCCAAGACAGCCTTCGGTGGCCAGTGTTATGCCACCTCCGAAGCAAGAAGATACACAAGACCGTGGCAAGCGAGTAGTTCTTCCCATCTTCGGAGCAGTAACCTTGGGCGGCATGTCAAAACGGCAACGGTGAGAATATGTTCGTGAAGTAGGGTATATGGGGACCTCCTCGTCGGCTGCTAAAATGCCCTAGTGGTCTCACATGCCTATATCTTTCTCTGCAGTCGATGCAGTGGGTATTAAATTCCCTCATTCGGACCTGTTTGTTATCACTACTGACATTGCAGGAACGGAGGTTCGGAGAGTGTTGGTTGATGGTGGAAGCTCCGCACATATTATCTTCGGCCAGGCCTTCGACCAGTTGTGCATCTCGTGGAAGCATCTACTTTCAGCAGCTCGTCTGCTTCGAGGTTTCGCAGTCCCTCCTCTCAGTGCCCTCGGCCAAATAGGCCTCAAGGTTGCCTTCCGTTGGACCAGAAACAGCGACCAGACGGAGGTGAATAGGAGCTTTTAAAATTTCAGGCTAAAAATAGAATTCTGTGTTAACTTAGTCTCCTACGGAACAGGCTTCGAACACACCCTTCGAAGTTCTGGTTCAGAGGTATTTCACAGCTCCAAAACCAGGCTTCGCATGGAGCAAAAGTTCGAAGTCAAGAAGACTTCGCTCCACCCACAAAACCAAAAACTCAACTCTGCTAAGTCAGTGCAGGCTCCGCACACTAGGTGCCTTCGAGCAGACTTTGCACTTCACCATTTGCAAGAGATGACTTCCCTCTAAGGACTTCGACCAGATACTCTGCACTAGCAACTGGTACTAGGCTTCATATTCCGAAGGTCTAAACTCACACAGAACAAACTGTGTTGAGGACTTCGACAAAGGAAGAAAACAGGCTTCGACTACGGACCACTCAGTGCTTTGCTAGTAAATGGTGAGGGATTACCTCAGTTTACAAAGAGCAAACACACTATAAATCACACATTTCACACGCACAGACCTCTCATACACTTCTCCAGAAGAGAACCAGTGCACAAACTCAACCCAGATGGAAAAGGTGCATAGAGGAATCAAAGCATGCAGTGTATCACAAAATACAAGTTCCAGTAGAGAAAGTAGAACATAATCAAAGCTTCATTGCAAGAACAGGGAACACAAAATGAACTCACAGGTCTGAATACATAAGTGGCGGCTAGCTCTAGAGTTCTGAAAATGGCTGCTCAAAGTGTTACTCAGGCCTAGCCAGCCTTCACTATTTGTAGGCACTATTCAGCCCTGTGAATAGACTACTTTACTCCTAGGGTTTACACTGTTTTTGTCTCATCAGAATAGGGAGGTACAGATGATAGTCTACTTTATTTGGAGGCTTCTTTTGTCAGCTTTGCAAAGGAGATAGCATCAGCTTTTGTAGAGCAGACATGATCAGCCTTTGCAGTTTTGGAGTCTTCTGAAGCCTCCTTCACACGCGAGGGGTACAGTAGCATCGGCGAGAAGCCTTGAGCCTGATGGCCTTCGCTTCACCGAAGATAGCCTTCGATACAATGATGATTTTGAGCTGAAGCCGTCAAAGCCCTTGAGCCTTTGCACCATCACCTCCAGAGTGGACCACCACAGCTTCACAACTACTCCCAGCTCGAACTCTGTTAGTCCGTGTACCGAAGCCATACATGGCCGAAGTACCTCAAGTCAACCACACTCTGAAGCCCCACCTTCGGAGTACTACCAATCGAAGTCCCTCCTTTGTCCAAGGCCTCCGCATGAAGCATTCCATGAGCACTTCGTCGCAGTGTCTCTCCCCGAGCACACTCCTCGACGAACCTCACCAGGACCATGCCT
This sequence comes from Zizania palustris, assembly GCA_019279435.1. Lineage (NCBI taxonomy): Eukaryota > Viridiplantae > Streptophyta > Magnoliopsida > Poales > Poaceae > Zizania > Zizania palustris. The sequence continues at coordinate 20,100,062 of JAAALK010000082.1, read as the reverse complement.
TCGATTCACCTCTACTTCTGAGACCTCTGTCAGGTGAACCTTCGAGTGCCTCCCTCTAGAGCACACTTCGAACGCCTTGCCTCATTTCTGAGGACTTCATCCACCATACTCCGAAGTCACTCCATTCGGAGTACCCTTCGAAGCGCCTCGCCTCCGAGGACTTTGTCTCGGGGTACCTTCAGCCAGAGCAACGCTCCGCACTCTCTGCCTTCTCCTAGCGCACCTTGACCTGAGGACCGACCTCGACCCCACGCAGCGTCCATGACCGAGCTCCCCGCTCGCATGGCATCAAGCCTCCCGCTTGACCCAGGTTCACTCACTGTGAACCGTCCATCATCTCCGAAGTCACCTACGCAACACAGATAAACAAACAAGTGTATCTAGTACCCCAGAGACCTCTCCGAGTAAACAACCTTCGGCACACACTCTGGTGTACCACCCAAAATACCGAACCCTTCGGTACAACCAAGTCAACGTGTACTGTTGGATCCCTCCGACAGTCACACTCCGCTGCAACAGCCGCATCAACCAAACCCACCGAACCCTCTGGTGAAACACCCTCTGAATTCAGAAGGTGAAACCTGACAATCACTCATCATAGACTCTGAAACCAATCGTTGATTTCTCAATCTCCCCCTTGATGAGTGCATTGACAACCAAATTCAAGTTCAAGGAAATTTGAAAAATTTCAGCACACAAGTGACCATAAAAACTCAGAAAAGAGCCAAATCATGTCACTTGACAAAAGAATTTCTCTCCCCCTTTTTCAAAAGAGTAAAAGCCCCTTCGACACAACTTTCTCTTTGCACAATAAAAACTCCCCTTGAGTTACCTTTCCCCCTTACTGCAGAGAACACAAGGATTTCTCCCCCTTTGACAATGCAAGCATCAAGGAGAAATTAAATTATGCAAAGCTTTGAAATAAGCAGAAGTGCAATGACATATAAAGCACAAATATGCCAACCTTAATGTCAGTTTTCATGTTCTTAGCTCAATTTAACATGATCTAAAAGCATAATGACAGCATGTGATTTAATTATTTTGAAATAAAAGCATCACCACTTAATCAAGTGAACTAGACAAGTAAAGGCAAGTGCTACGCAAAGCTAGTCAATTTCTACTCTAGACAGCCAAGTCCACTTCAAATGGAGCATTGAAATCAATCTTGATTAGCAATGGATTTATACTTGCTATTCTTTTCATAATGCCAGGGGTTATTTGTTTGCCTACCTTATACTTTCCAATCAAGCCAATCCTAGACAAGAAAGCCATCAGAAGCTTAAAGCAGTGATTTTGGCATACACTAAATTATCCCAGTTCATACCAAAGTGCAATGGTAAGCAGTCTAGAATAAAGTAGTGTGACAAACAAACCCACCTAGATCTTTTCACTTTTAGCAATTAAATCATGGATTTTGGATTTTTGATAAGTGAACAAATTGTTTAGCACTTGAATAGTATCCATGAGTAAGCAATATGATTTTTCAAGTTGTAATTGTTGCATCTAGAGAAAAGGATTCTTGCTACCAAGCAGATAAAGGATAGCAAAAGCAGTCCTGCCTAATCATGCTAGATTCAAGACTAAGCAGTGATAAAGATTTGATTTTGAAAAAGAAAATCATGTGCAAAATGAATCAGACATGTGAAATAGAGCTGAGCTGTCATAATTACGTAAATTAAAACAAGGCATATCAGTGCAAAACAAGTAAATGCAATTTCACACACAAAAAGCATATGCATATTATTAAAAATGTGCTCCCCCTCACAGAATGTCGTAAGGGTGACAAACACCAAGTTCCCCATGCAAGTAGGCGAAACGCGAAGCATCGAGGGGTTTTGTGAAGATATCGGCTAGCTGGTGTTGGGTATCGACATATTGAAGTTCAATGTCACCCTTCTCATTGTGATCTCTGAGAAAATAATATCGCACGTCAATATGTTTAGTTCTGGAATGTTGAACTAGGTTGTTTGCAATACAAATAGCGCTAGTTTTATCACAGAAAAGTAGAACACTCTTATAATCTAACCCAAAATCCCACAAAGTGGAAACCATCCACAAAATCTGAGAGCAACAGCTAGCTGCAGCAACATATTCGGCCTCAACTGTCGATTGTGCAACACTAGACTGTTTGCGGGAAGACCAGCAAACCAGCGAAGTACCCAAGAAATGACAAGTACCGGAGGTACTTTTCCTATCAATCCTACACCCAGCAAAATCCGCATCAGAATAACCTTGAAGACACAAAGAGGAAGACGCAACATACCAAATTCCAAACTCGAGGGTATGCTTGAGATACCTGAGAATGCGCTTTACTGCTTGGCGGTGCGAAGCACGTGGTGAAGCCTGAAAACGAGCACATAGACATACTACGAAGTGTATGTCCGGCCTCATAGCCATCAAGTAGAGGAGTGAGCCGATCATGCTCCGAAACTCCTTCTGATCCATGGCTTCTCTATCCTCATCCGGATCCAATGCTATCGAAGTATCCATCGGAGTAGCGAGTGGCTTCGCATCAGCCATTTCGAATTTCTTGAGCAGATCCTTGGTGTACTTCGTCTGGTGAATTAAGGTACCTTGTTTGCTTTGCTTGATTTGCAAACCAAGGAAAAATGTGAGTTCGCCCATCATGGACATTTCGAACTCCCTGCTCATGGCATCTGCAAACTCAGCAACCAAAGCATGAGAAGAGCCACCAAAGATGATATCATCCACATAAATCTGAACTAGCAGGAAATCTTTGCCATGCTTAAGGGTAAAAAGGGTTTTGTCAACTGATCCCATCAAATACCCTCGCTCAAGCAAGAAAGACTTAAGTCTATCATACCATGCCCGTGGGGCCTGCTTGAGTCCATAAAGTGACTTATGAAGTTTAAGGACTTTATGCGGGTATTTGGGGTTTTCAAAGCCAGGGGTTGTTTTACATAAACATCTTCACCTATGAAGCCATTAAGAAAAGCACTTTTAACATCCATTTGATAAGGTTTGAAACCACGGGATGCCGCAAATGCAAGTAAAATCCTAATGGCCTCAAGACGAGCAACAGGTGCAAAAGTCTCAGAAAAATCAATCCCTTCTAATTGAGAATAACCCTGAGCTACAAGTCTAGCCTTGTTTCTAACTACAGTCCCATCCTCCCCTTGTTTGTTTTTAAAAATCCATTTTGTTCCAATGAAATGAACATTTGGTGGAGCATCAACTAAAGTCCAGACTTGGTTTCTCTCAAAATTTTCAAGTTCTTCATGCATGGCATTGATCCAACTAGAATCATAAAGTGTATGACTAACATCTAAGGGCTCAAAAGAAGCAACAAAAGTGGAATCAATGAAATGAGCATTAGAACGTGTTACTCTTTGATCAAGCTCACCAATGATCTGCTCGGGAGGATGCATCCTTTGAATATGGTGTGGAGCCTCGCGGTGGAATTCAGTCTCCCCCTCAACTTGTGCGTTGGAGTGGTCCAAGATGACCGATGTCGACGTAGTTCCTTTGGGACCTTGTGCCAAAGTGATTGAAGCGGGGTCGGCTTCGGGGGTCGATGTCGAGGGTAGTAGGGGTTCATTCTCAAAATCTCCGGGATCTTCTTCCTCAAAGATGGTCTGCTCCATATCGTGTTCATTTGCCTGTTCAAAAGTAGAACTAAAAGAGGGGGTTGATTCATCAAAAGTCACATCACATGACTCGATGACAGTGTTAGTCTCCAAATTAAAAACACGATAAGAGTGACCATGAGTAGTGTAACCCAAAAAGATCCCGTCAGAAGATCGTGACTCAAATTTGTCTAAATTTCCACGTTTTAGGATAAAACATCAACAACCAAAAACTCGAAGATGAGTAACGTTGGGCTGTCTCCCAAAATGCAATTCATAAGAAGTCAAGTTCTAAATTGAGCGCAAGAAGATTCGGTTTGAGAGGTAGCATGCAGTGTTCATGGCCTTAGCCCAGAATTTCCTAGGAGTCATGTGCTCATCGAGCATCGTCCTAGCCATCTCAACCAAAGTGCAGTTATTCCTCTCAACAACACCGTTATGTTGAGGAACCCACGGAGTTGAGAATTGATGTTCTATGCCATTCTCCATGCAAAAGTCAACAAAGAGACTATTCTTGAACTTATTGCCATTATCACTTCGAATGAATTTTAATGCACTAGGGAGTTCAGTGAAAAGTCTCAAAGACAAGCTCTGAACGTGTGAAAACACTTCATCCTTGCTGGCTAGAAAGAAGACCTAAGAGTAGCGAGAGAAATCATCGACAATGTCTAACACATACCACTTGCCGCCTAAAGAACTAACCCAAGAAGGACCTACAATGTCCATATGGATAAGTTCTCTGGGTTGTTCCATAATCACCATGGTGACTGGCGAGTGCGAAGCGGGAATCATCTTTCCATGTCGACACGACGCGCAAAGTAAATTCTTTTCAAACTTGAGCTTGGGCAATCCTCGGATTAGACCTAGGGCACTCAGACGAGCAAGCAACTAAAAGCTCATATGCCCTAGTCTCCTATGCCACTTCCAAAGCCCATAAGTCAAATGTGCAATAAGGCAATGAGAAGAATCAGATGACTCAGAAAAATAAGCTCCAAAAACTCTCCCAACTCTAAAGATCTTACAAACTACAGCGCCATCAGAATTGAGTACTTGCGAAGTATCGCGATGGAATCGCACTTGGAAGCCCTCATCGAGCAATTGAGATACAGAAAGCAAAATCTATCCCAAATTTTCAACCAAAGCAACATCTTTGAGAGTGAAATTTGAGTTGATTCTTACCACACCTTTACCTTTCACTCTACTACTCCGATTGTTGCCGAAGGTGATATGTTCCTTTTGCTTGGTTGTGGTGAGGCTGGAGAACCATGCTGCATCTCTGGTCATATGGCGTGAACAACCGGAGTACATGATCCACGTGCCCTCCAAGCCTCGGTCCGATGCCTACACATGATAAGAGAATCTCGATCGCTCAGTGCTGGGGTGAGTGAAAGCATGACGAGGCATCCATCACTTAGTGATATGAGTAGTAGGCACAGTAAAAATAGACTGTCTACGCATAGGAAAATCAGAGTGATGCACAGTGCGAGGTCTACCTACATGTTGAGACCTAAATGCATGATGAGGTCTCCCAACCTGTCGAGGCACAAAGCCACTGATACACGGTCTAGCACCATATGAAACATGGTGAACACCACAAGGGACAAAACCTCTTAGGGGAGTCTCGAAAACAGGACGTTAGTGAAACTCAGACTCATGCATACCAAGATATGTGTAATGCATGTCCTATAAACTCATCGCCTGAGAGCGTCGCTCATCCTTGATGTGACGAAAACAAAACACAACCAGATGACCTACCTGCTGATAATAGGAACAATGAAAAACTCTCCTAGGGGCACTCTCGTGAGTCATAGGAGCAATTCTCGTAGGCTCCTTGGGCTTCCGCTGAGTGGTTTTCTTGGGAGGAATTTTCTCGGCAGGAGGAGTGGTTTTCTTTGGAGTTTGGGTAGGCTTTTTGGCTGATGGAGTGTCTAACTGGGCTCTTTTTTCTCTAAGCTAGTGGGTGAGGTAAAAATAGTTTTGTTCTCACAGTTTGAAGGAATCCTCTCAAAACCCAATCCCAGAGCTAACCCTGCCCTATCAGCACACATCTTGGTCTTGGCCAAGAGCAAGTCCATCCTACCATTTCTCTCAGTGCATTTATTAACCACAGAATGAAGATATTCATTTTCAGTCATGAGGTGTTTAGCTTGCTCTGTAACAGTGCCTAGCTGGTCCTTAAGGGTTATGCAAGTGTCACACATAGGTTGCACATCCTTAGAACTACTAGTCCTCTCCAATCTAGCCCCTAAATCATGAACATGCTTATCATGTAAATCAATGCTCTCACGTAATAAAGAATAGTTCATGCATTCATTTATCTCATGAGGACTAGAATCAACCATCAAAAGCTGCTTCTATGCACTCTCAAGCTCAGTAAGAGTTTGAGCATGCACAGAACGCACCTGAGCAAGCTCACCCATGAAAATAGTGCAAGATTCACATTCAACATCATTAACCCTAGACTTAAGCATGGCATAATCAGTAGAAACAGATTCTAGCCTAAGTCTAAGGTCTTTTCTATCTCTAGCGGCTTGTACAAGTAATATATCCTGACCAAGAACTATTTCATTCAGTTCATCTATCTTAATTGAAAGGTAGTCATAGAATAGAGGTACCTCAGATGAGTCAAGCTCATCGCCGCTGTGTTCGCTGTCGGCCATGAAGCAGAGGCCAGTGAAATCTCATCCCATCTTGTCCTTCTTCTCCTCCTTCCTTGGGGACTCCTCATCAGAGATTGACTCCTCAGTTGAGGAAGTGTCGATGTCGTTGAGAGCAGCAACAAATGCTCTAGAAGCAGCTTTGGCTACCCTCTTAGCCACCTTGCTGCGCTTGCCCTTCACAAAGGGTTTCCTCTCCTTTTTGTGGTATTTGGGGCGCTCACTCTCATCTCTCCTCTTGAGCTTAGGACAGTTGGCCTTGATATGAGAGGTGTCGCCACACTCAAAACAGTGACCACAGGGGGGTGAATGGGAGCTTTTAAAATTTCAGGCTAAAAATAGCCTTCTATGTTAACCTAGTCTCCTACGGAACAGGCTTCGAACACACCCATTGAAGTTCTGGTTCGGAGGTAATTCACAGCTTCGAAACCAGGCTTCGCAAGGAGCAATGTTCGAAGTCAAGAAGACTTCGCTCCACCCACAACACCAACAACTCAACTCTGCTAAGTCAGTGCAGGCTCCACACACTAGGTGCCTTCAAGCAGACTTTGCACTTCACCCTTTGCAAGAGATGACTTCCCTCTAAGGACTTTGACCAGATACTCTGCACTAGCAACTGGTACTAGGCTTCATATTCCGAAGGTCTAAACTCACATAGAACAAACTGTGTTGAGGACTTCGACAAGGGAAGAAAACAGGCTTCGACTACGAATCACTCAGTGCTTCTCTAGTAAATGGTGAGGGATTACCTCAATTTACACAAAGAAAACACACTATAAATCACAAACTTCACACGCACAGACCTCTCACACACTTCTCCAGAAGAGAACCAGTGCACAAACTCAACCCAGAAGGAAATGGTGCATAGAGGAATCAAAACATGCATTGTAACACAAAATACAAGTTCCAGCAGAGAAAGTAGAACAAAATCAAAGCTTCTTTGCATGAATAGGGAACACAAAATGAACTCACAGGTCTGAATACAAAAGTGGCAGCTAGCTCTATAGTTCTGAAAATGGCTGCTCAAAGTGTTACTCAGGCCTAGCCAACCTTCACTATTTGTAGGCACTATTCAGTCCTATGAATAGACTACTTTACCCCCAAGGTTTACACTATTTTTGTCTTATCAGAATAGGGAGGTACAGATGGTAGTTTACTTTATTTGGAGGCTTCTTTGTTCAGCTTCACAGAGGAGATAGCATCAGCTTTTGTAGAGCAGACACGATCAGCCTTTGTAGTTTCGGAGTCTTCTGAAGCCCCCTTCGCACGCGAGGGGTGCGCTAGCTTCGGTGAGAAGCCTTGAGCCTGATGGCCTCCGCTTCACCGAAGATAGCCTTCGATACAGTGATGGTTTTGAGCTGAAGCCGTCAAATCCCTTGAGCCTTCGCACCATCACTTCCAGAGTGGACCACCACGGCTTCACAGCTACTCCCAGCTTGAACTCCGTCAGTCCGTGTACCGAAGCCATGCATGGCCGAAGTACCTCAAGTCAACCACACTCCGAAGCCCCACCTTCAGAGTACCACCCTTCGAAGTCCCTCCTTCATCCAAGGCCTCCGCATGAAGAATTCCATGAGCACTTCGTCGCAGTGTCTCTCCCTGAGCACACTCCTCGACGAACCTCACCAGGACCATGCCTTCGAAACACCTTGACTTTTGAAACCTTCGTCGGGTGAACCTTCGAGTGCCTCCCTCCGGAGCACACTTCGAACGCCTTGCCTCATTTCTGAGGACTTCATCCACCATACTCTGAAGTCACTCCATTCGGAGTACCCTTCGAAGCGTCTTGCCTCCGAGGACTTTGTCTCGGGTTACCTTTAGCCGGAGCCACGCTCCACACTCTCTGCCTTCTCCTGGCGCACCTTGACCCAAGGACCGACCTCGACCCCACGCAGCCTCCATGACTGAGCTCACCGCTCGCCTGGCATCAAGCCTCCCGCTTGACCTAGGTTCATTCGCTGTGAACCGTCTGTCGCCTCTGAAGTCACCTGTGCACCACAAACAAACAGACAAGTGTATCTAGTACCCTAGAGACCTCTCCAAGTAAACAACCTTCAGCACACACTCTAGTGTACCACCCAAAATACCGAACCCTTCGGTACAACCAAGTCATCATGTACTGTCAGAGTCCTCCGACAGTCACAATCTGCTGCAACAACCACAGCAACCAAAACCACTAAACCCTAAGGTGAAACACCCTCCGAATCCAAAAGGTGAAACCTGTCAATCACTCATCATAGACTCTGAAACCAACCCTTAGTTTCTCACCTTCGGAGAGGGGCTCCTGGCTAGATCGGAGGAAGTGATATTTGACGTCGTCGATGCCCCTTATGCCTATAATGTTATCTTTGGAAGGGGAATGCTAAATCAATTCGGAGCCGTGGTGCATCACAATTATCTATGCCTGAATATGCCCACACAAGGAGGAGTGCTTATAGTCCTCGGTGACCAAGCTGTGGCGCGAAGGGCAGAGTATGGCCATGGTCCACCCCTTTATCCTGGATAGATAAATAATGTGCAAGACCATTCGGAGGATGCCCCTATGTCAAGCGATCTCTCAAAGATATCCTCCCCTAGGCCAGGCCTCGAAGGTGAAATTATAATGAAGATCACTGTCAAGGACGGCAAAGACTATCCCATCCAGTTTGGCAAGGAATTGCCTCTAGAAATTGCTACTTCGCTGGAAGAAGTAGTTAAAGAAAACATGGATGTCTTTGCTTGGTCCGACGAAGATATTCCCAGAGTCGACCAAAGTATCATTGAGCACAGCCTACTCGTCAACCCAAGGGTTTGACCTATTTGCCTGTGCTCCACAAATTGTCGACAAAAAGGGCAGACCTTACTAAAGCAGAGGTGGAGAAGTTGTTGAAGGTCGGGATCATTAGAGAAGTGGCCCATATGGAGTGGTTAGCTGACCTTGTCTTCATCAAGAAAAAAGCCTCCGGCAAATGGCGCATGTGCATTGACTTCACATCCCTGAATAAAGCATGGCCATGTGACCCCTACTCCATGCCCTGCATTGATCAACTCGTCGACTCCACTGCTGGCTCCAAGCTTTTAAGCTTCCTCGATGCGTACTCCGGATATCATCAAATATGGTTAAAATGCGAAGACGAAGCCAAGACAAGCTTTATAACTCCTTCGGGAGTCTTTTGTTATGTTAGAATGTCCTTCGGCTTAAGAAACGCTAGGGAAACTTTTTCAAGGTTGATTGCTAAGGCTCTAGGTCACCAGATAGGTCACAATGTCGAGGCCTATATGGATGATATTGTAATAAAGAGTGCTTTAAAGCACCAACATAGTCTAGACTTAGCAGAAACTTTTGAGAGCCTCCGAGCATGTGGAGTTCGCCTCCTAATATTCAAATCAGTAAAAGGGTCTGAAGATTTTGCATGGACACCAGAGTGCTAGAAGAGTTTCGATGATATCAAAGACTATCTTGGCAACCTTGCAACACTCACTGTGCCCATCGCAAATGAAACTCTTCTTCTCTATCTTGCAGCTACAGGCTCCGCTGTTAGTGCGGTGCTTGTTCGAGAAATGGATTTCAACGGGAAGTTGGTACAGAATCCAATCTATTTTGTGTCAGAAGCCTTATCCGGAGAAAAAACTCGGTACTCTGAGCTGGAAAAGTTTACTTATGCCCTGGTAATGGCTTCGAGGAAATTACGACATTATTTTCTAGCACATAATGTAATTGTACCAACTTCTTATCCTCTGGGAGATATGCTCCGAAGCAAGGATTCTACGGGAAGAATTGGAAAGTGGGCCATTGAGATAGCCCCCTTTGGTATCTCTTTCGTAGCAAGAACAGCAATCAAGTCACAGGTGGTGGCTGATTTTGTAGCAGAATGGACTCCGTCTACACTGTGGGCTCCGGAAGAGTCAAATGGAGGCATATGGACCATATACTCCGACGGGGCTTTTCAAGCATCCGGAGCAGGTGACGGAGCAGTCATAATTTCGCCTTCGGGGCAGAAGGAAATGTACTCCACAAGACTCAACTTTAAGTCCACCAATAATATTGTAGAGTACGAAGGAATTTTGTTAGGTCTTCGCAAGGCATGTGCCCTTGGTGCTACAAGAGTTGTTACAAAAATAGATTCCCAAATTGTAGCAGGGCACGTTGATAAAAGTTTCTAGGTTCAGCATCTGCAACTTGCTAAATATCTAGAAGAATTCCGCAAGACAAAGCAGCATTTAAAGGGATCTCTGTCCGGAGCATCCCATGAGCCAATAACATACAAGCAGACATCTTGGCAAAAGCTGCAGTCGGAGCCCTCGACATCCCAGAAGGGATTTTTATGAAGAGCTTCCCTCCCCTTCGGTGCCCTAACTCCCTCCTGCGGAGGTACTTTGCATACCAAGCACCGATTGACGAAGCCCAATTATTAATCTATTGCAATACGAAGCTAATTTTCCCGAAGGCCCAAAGCTGACAAGACTACAGTTAAGATTCCAGAACTATCATATTATCAATGGTATTTTATACAAGGCCAGAGTATGTTCTCCCTTGCTCAGATGTATTTCCCAAGCCGAAGGCCAAGACATACTCCGAGAAATTCATGAAGGCCTTTGTGGTAGCCATCTTGCCCCTCGAGCTTTAGCAGGCAAAACACTTCGCTAGGGGCTCTCTTGGCCTACAATAGTAGCTGATGCGGAGGCTTTAGTCCGCACTTGCCAAGGTTGTCAATGGATGGGAAGATGGAGTCATTGTCCACCAGCACTTCTTCAAGTTATTACTCCAGTGTGGCCGATGGCCTGGTAGGGAATGGATCTTATCGGCGCCTTCCCAATGGCAAAGGGTAGCCTAAAATTTGATGTGGTAGCAATTTAGTATTTTTCTATGTAGGTCGAAATAGAACCCTCACCGCTATCACTTCAAAGAATGTGCAAAAAAATTTCTAGCAAAATATTATTTGCAGATTCAGAGTGCCTAGATAGCTGACAATTGACAATGGCACTCAGTTCGATGTCGAACCCTTCAGAGAGTTCTACGAAGGTCTTGGTATTGAAATGTGCTTTGCAGCTGTACATCATCCCTAATCCAACAGAGCCATCGAGCGAGCTAATGGTAATATCTTGTTAGGCTTAAATTGAAGAATAGTAGGAATAGCGAAGGGCCTATGGACCGAAGAAATTTCGAAGATTTTGTGGTCCATTCGGACCACTCAAGCAAGGTCCATAGGTTTAACCCCTTTCAGATTACTATTCAGATATGAATCCATGACGTTGATGGAGCTCAGAGGAGGATCCCTCTACACCATCGAACCTGAAATGGATAATGAAAGACACACTTCACTAGATTTAACTGAAGAAACAAGACTTCGAGTTGTTGCTAACCTGATGAAGTATCAACATCATACGAAGACTTGGTATGTGTAACACCCCTAATTTTTAGAAAAAAATAAAAATACCATTTATTATATTTTCTAGAAATGATTTATTTTGAAATACCTTTAATACCCTTATAGGCTTAAATGAACTAGAACCTAGATGAAATATCCAAACCAGAGGCTAGAAAATTTTGTATATGATCCCAAGGCCAAGATATATTTTTGTGAATTTTTACAAATTTTTATCACCATTGGAATCAACCCAAACATTTTAAACCAATTTCAGCAATTAAATTTATTCAGAAATGAATTTAGACAGTAACGGCCCCCTTTCCCCCTTTTCTCCCTCAACCGTCCGGCCCATCCCACTCCCTCCCCATGCCCCATACCGATAGCCGGGCCCCACTGGTCAGTGACCAATCCCCCCCCCCCCCCCCGCGCGCCCGACGCCTCGGCTCACTCGTCAGTCACCTCGTCCTCACCTCGCACCCGCTGACCGGTGGCCCCCACCTGTCAGAATCGTCGTCCACCTCGCGCCCACCCCCTAACTCTGCCAGCCACCAATCCTTCCTCGGATATGCCCCCGCCGGCCCCCTCCCATTAATTCATCATCGGCATTGAAGTCCCCTCGCCACATCGACCGTTTCCCCCATTACTCCACGTGTAATCGCCCCGGCGCAGTCGCTCGCATGCATGGAAAGCTCTCACCGACGTTTACTCTCGACCTCCCCCAATTGCGCCCCCTCTGCCCCCACCGACGCCCCTACTTAAACCCCTGGCCACCGCCGTGCACAACCCCCACGTTTATTCGCTGCGAGAACGAACCAGAGCGCCCCAATTCAACTTTTAGCACCACACCGCCGCCCTCGCTCCAGTCACCGCTCGCCATCACCGGAGTCCCCCTCTATCCTCGATGACCGCACCGCTGTGACCGCAAGCGCCACCCCGACCTCGACCACCACTCCATCGCCGACGAACCCCACCGGAACCCCACCGCCGATGAGGACCCGAACATCTTCGCCGCCCTCGCTCATCGCCGGCCACGCTCCCACGACCATTTCGCCTCGCCAACGGTACCCTCGTGTTCCCCATAGTCCCCTCTTTCCGTTTTAGCCCTTAGGATCCACCGCCGTCGCTCACCGTGGTCGCTAGCCCCTCACCATCGCTAGAGAAGACGACCGACATGGGTAGAGTACCCGTGCCGTGTCGAATTCATCCCTGACCGCGCAATCGTGATCCGATGGTCGAGATTAAATCGATCCCTCGGTTTAATCTAGCCCGTCAGATCTTAGCGAATCGGTATGATTTAATCCTGTGCGTCCATTAGAACTTAAAGCTCTTGTTCAATCTGGCCCGTTGGATCCTAACGAAGCGGTATGATCTAATCTGGATCGTCTGCTTATAATTAAAACTTGTATTCAATCTAGGCCACCCGATGCGTACCGGTTCAGCGTTTTAATCATGGTCGTCCGTGTCCACTTAACGCCCCCGCCCCGCCCATGACCGCCTGATCGTGATCCAACGGCGATCCACGATCTGCGATCCAACGAACATGCACAGTGCGCGGGTTCACGATGGATTCGGTTCACCATGGACCGACGCTTGTTTTTGGTTTAATTTAAATTCCAGAAATAGTTTTAAACTTCTAAAATTCATATCTTGCTCATTTTAACTCCAAAATTAACCATTTCAATTCCAGAAAATTCATAATTTTATTCTCTACATGTTAATGCAATAAAAACAGTAGGCTTATTTTGAGTATTTTATGTTTATTTAATAAAATATTCAAATGCACTTTAGGATAAACTCAAAACTTGTCCATTTCAACTTTTGGAAAATTTATCTTTTATCCTCTTCATATTGGTGTAATAGAAGCACTAGGTTTATTCTGAACTTTTTATTTTAAATTAATTAGAAGTTTAAAATACATTAGATTACATTTTTATTCCTTTTTAGAAAAATCCCTAACTCCATCAAAGTTCATTTTTGAAAATTCATATAATAAATTTCAGTAGCTTAATGACTTATTTTCCTTAATTTAATCCAATCAAAACCTATATGCTTATTGTGTGCTTTTGGATTGTTTAATTGAATGTTACGTTTATTTTATTCGTGTCGAGAAGACTACGATGCCGTCGAGGAGCCAGAATACTTCCCGGAAGTTCCTCCCTCTCCTTTCGCTGAACAAGGCAAGTCACCAAACCAATCTTTTGAGCATATTGAACCTAGTTTTGTTAAACTATCGCTAAAACACATAGGTTATACATGCATTAGTCAAATGAAAGCCCTACATTATATTTATTTTGATCCCCGACCTTGAAGTGCAAACCCAAGCCATGCTATCTAGCCTAAACTCCTTGTCACCATATTATTAGTACTATTAGCTAGTGTCCGATGTATCGACACAATTGCTATAGGTTAAAAATGATTCATAGCAAATTGGAATCTACTATATGATCCCCGTTATTCTCATCTCTAGAATTCTATTGGTGATAGAGTTATGGTTATGTGTGTATGCATGGTGGGTTCTGGGTGCAAGCTAGGGCATTGGTCGGTAGAACCCGAGGCACTATAAGGACCGGTCTGCGGGATCCATTGCAATACATTTCTGTACTAACCACAAGTCTAGTGGGTAAGTTCTAACTAAGGTATGGAGTGTTCCAATCTGAAGCACCACTTGGAGATGGGTCAAGCAGCACATGCGGGTGGCTTGTACCGACGTGGCGCAAAAGGGGGTGCAACGTTAGCCGGGATGCGGCCCGGCGCGCCGGTGAAACCTAGAGCGAGTGATTCTCGCTTGGAGCATTTCATGCTAATGTTTTCGCACGAGTTCCCATGGTATGGGTCATCTCATTACACTTTGGTGTTTGGGATGAGTGCGTGCCTTGTGGGTACAGTGGTACACCTCTGATCAGAGTCTTAAATCTTTTCGAAAAGCTAAGCCCACGGTCAAGGGCGGGTTGCATGACATCCCATAGTTAGTTACTTTTAATGTATGTGCATGCTGACTTGGCATGTAAGGACTATTGAGCGAGGAGGGAAAACGTGCTCCTCAAGTTAGATGTTATTATGTTGTTCATGTTTAATATTCCGCATGATTAAATTTGACTACACTAAATGCTATAACTGAAAAATGTACTTTTCTGCACTTTTAGCCATTATCCTTCCTTTGTTATTATCATGTATTATTATTGCATTTGCAGTGGCTTGTTGAGTACTTTTTTTACTCATACCCGTTGGACACACACTTCAGAGGCTGCCTATTATGAGGAAGATGGTCTGGACTAGTGACCTAGTCAAGAAGAAGATCCTAAAGAGGGGGTTCGTCATGCTTTTTATTATTTATTTTATTTTTACTCTTATGTAATAATGTGGTCTGTGTACCACGAATGATTGTCGTATGTACGTTGTTGCATGATGAACCTCTTGTATTATTGTTTTTCTTTTGAAATTCAATAATGTTCCGATTTGGTAAATCGGGGCGTCACAGTATGACCCAAAACTAAAGCTTAATGAACTTAAATCAGACCATTTAGTATTGTGAAGCATTATTGCTCCGGGAAAATTAGAAAATAAATGGGATGGACCATATATCATCCTACGATCAGGATGCCCTGTATCTTTTAAATTATCTAATTTAGAAGGTGAAGAATTGAAGCATGCATGGCATGTGGAGCACCTTAACTGATAATTCGCTTAGGGGCTCCTTGTAATCATTTGTAAACACCTTTTGAATAAATAAAGCCTATGGTTGGAGTAATGCATGCTTCCCAAGATGATTCCTACTTCTAGTGGACGCACTAGAGGAACGAAGCTGATTGTGGAGGTAAGTATTATTCATTCTAACCTAATTTATGGACTTTGAGCCACCGGCTCGAAGCATCCATCAAGGTGGGAAAGTACCATGAAAAATGGATTCTGAGCCACCGGCTTGAAAGCATCTGTAAAAAGAGTCCAAAGAGACCAAATGATATGGATTCCGAGCAATCAGCTTGAAAGTATCCGTAAAAAGAGTCAGAGGAGACCATGAAAAATGGATTCCGAGCCACCAGCTTAAAGCATCCATAAAAAGAGCCCAAATAGACAAAATCATATGGATTTCGAGCAATCAGCTTGAAAGCATCCGTAAAAAGAGTCCGAAGTGACCAGAATTATCGGATTAGAATACATCCAAAAAAGAGTACTAAGCTACCATTTACGGATTTTGGACTAACGAGTTCGAAGAGACCTACGAGGTCCATAGCAACCATCTATTCTAATTTCGAACCACCAGTTATTAGTTCTTATTTAACATAGTAAGGGGTTCCGAGCCTCCGAAAACCAAAGTTATTGAAATTATACTCTTAGCAGACATTACAATCATTGTGCGTAACCATCTTCGCTTCAAAATCGAAGGTGCTTACCCTCAAAGAGGGGCTAGGAGATAATGAGACAATTTTGAAGCATTTCAGTTTATATTACTCAATAATTATATTACACAAGGAAAAATCAGTGTCTAAGCCAGGATGAAAGTGAAGGCCCCTTCGATCCCTAGAGCTAGACTCGGAGTTAGCTCGGCTTCAAAGGCAACTTGTCCCGGAGCCTAGAGTCTTCAAAACTTTTCGTTTAATCTGTTTCCCCTTCTTCGAAGCTCGAAATTCTCTTTGTTCTTGCTGAAGCTCGGCCTAGGTCTAAAGTCGTTCGAGGCTACTCTTTGTTTTCTCCTCACTAGACCACTCTTCTTCGGACCAATCAACGTCCTCCGAAGATGAAGATGCTATATTAACAACTTCTTCTTCCCCTTCTCCTCCTTAATGTAGGCTAATATTTCTTTACATATTTCATTTATAACCTCTCCATGGCTCCCTCAAGAAATTGAAAATCGAGGACGCTTGTGAGGCCTTAAGGCTTCAAAGGTTGGCAGAGCCCTTCATTAACCTCTAATACTTAAAGTTCATCCAAAAAAGGTCGAAAAGCCTAAAAACATTTTCAAATAAGTCTTTTTCATTCAAAAGAAGACAAAAAATAGGTTTTTACATAACGGAGCCCTAAGGAGAACTAGACCTTTGGGTCTGAAGGAGGCTTGCTGCTCGAAGGCTGCGTCCGCGCTTGCTTTTAACGGAGGCCTTCATTGATCTACGACTTCACGGTTGACTGGCCTTCAGCGCTCCAAGATGGCTGAAAAGCCTCCCAAGTTGCGACCACATCAGGCGAAGGGGTCAACAGTCGGTCACCGCCAAAGCTAGGGGGCTGCTCTACGCTCTGGAGAGATAGAAAGTCCGATGTCCTCGAAGTAGAGAAACACTCTGAGAGTGGCTACTTGGCCAGAGATCTCTCCGTACCGAGTACCCGAAGTATTCCTTGTCTTCGCTGCTGCTTGGATCATCTTCATTTTCCATAGTAGAGAATCGTTGGCCGACGACGAGGAAGCGTAGGAAGTCTCGAAATATTCTTGAATGATCCGGAGGACGTCCATGGTTTCGGAGGTCGTGCTCTCACACTTTATTTTCTTCATGGCCAATGCCTTGCTTGAGGCAGTCATATTGCAGATTAAAGAGGAGAGCTTGGTTGTTTCCATCATAAGGATAGTTTTTTGTTAGAGGAACTTCCTCACCTCTCCAGCCAAGCTTTGCTGCTCTTCTTAGAGCTTTACAAGCTTGGCTCTTGAAGCTGACTGCTCTCCTCGAAGACTTTCAACTTTGGCCCGAAGCACTACCCGTTTAGCTTCGAGCTCCTCCTTTGTAGTTTCTAGCCTGACTTTAGTGCTCCGCTCTGCCAAAGCCATCTCTTCCAAGCTCAAAGATCGGTTCTCAGAATCTATAAGACTCCCTTGAAGATTCGTCACCTTCTCCTTGAGCCGGTTAAATTCTCGCTCGTTCGACACAGCAGCTGCTCGAGCTAGAATGATGTGTTGCAAAGGAAAAGAAGAGAAATGTAAGTAAATTATATACATGTTTAGATTAAACAAATTTTTGCAGGTGCCTCATACCTGGTAAGCCACCCGTTCAAGAGCAGCATCGATCTCCGACCCTTCGTCCTCGCCAAGGATGGAGACCAGTTCAGTTTCCCCAACCTCGTGACTAGCTTGAGACAGAGGCTCTAGCAAAGTCCGAAGCCCTATCCTCCTTTCAAGAAAGGTGGCCAAGAGAGGGAGCCTTGACAAGGCACTCTGATCGTCGTCGCTAGGAGAAGGACTGGAGCGCAATGAAGCATCCACGGAAGCCCCTGTTGATTGGCCTCCATCTGTAGACTCATATGGAGTCCATCCTAGAGCGGGAGTAGGCATAGGCCAACCTTTGCCCTTACCCTTTCAAGACCCATCGTTTGCTTCGGAGCTACCTCCAAAGCTGGAGCAACTTCCTGTGTCGTAGCCAACAATGGCACCAAAGTTGTCTCTGACTTCGAAACCACCTCCGCAGCAGGGATCACCTCCGTCAGAGCTGATCTTGAGATACCTAAGGTATATGATATTATTTAAATGGTGCATGTAAAGAAAAAAGGGATGTGTTCAGTTAAGGCTTACCTTCGACATCTTGTTGCTAGGTGAGCACCGGACTGCTCGGAGGTTCAAACATCTGACTAAAGTCCTCTTCAGACTCCGGAGTTTGAACCGAAGGAACGACTATAGAGATTTCTTTGACCATAGCAGCTATCACTTCGTCCGGAGCTGAGAATCGAGCCTGTTCAGTCTCAACTTTTCCTTTCCCCATATCATGGGCAACCACTTGGCTAGATGGGACATTTTCAATCTCCCCCTACTTAGGATTGTCTTCAACCATCAGCACTGCCACTGCGCCATCTTGAATGGAGGCCTCGGTTCCCATCCGAGACCCTTCGTCTTCAGCAAGAAGAGCTTCAAACTCCTCCACCATCTGCACGTCTACGTCGTCTTCCTCTTCAGATTGCTCCGACGATGAGACATGAGACTTCGAAGGGTTAAGAGCTTTCGGCTTGCGGGACACCTTCTTTGCAGGCATCTTCACCAGTCCCGAAGACCCCGCCTCAGCTTTCCTCTTCTTCGAAGCCTAGTCCGGAGCAGGCCAGTCTAGAAGGGTTGGTGGCTCAACTCCGAGTACGCTCCATACTCGATTGAACCGCTCCCAAGTCTCAACCAGCTTTACCCTTTGCTTCTTTTCTATGGGCGTAGGGGCTCCGAGGACCTTCTCCACAGCCCGAACAATTTGTTCTGGAGTCAAAGTCACACGCGGAGCTGAAAGATAAGATATCATTTGATTAAGTCATTTCAATAAAATAGATATTGTGTGTTAAACACCTTGATGCAGGATATGCAAAGAACTTACCTACGGAGCTCGAAGGAATTTCCAGAAGTCCCCCCTCCGAGTTTGCTTCGAAGTTGATCGGCTAGGCAGCCATCAGAGGAGGGATTTGAAGCCCAATGAACTCCTCCCTCAAGTCACGCATGCTCATGCGGTGGCTCACGGAGTGTAACAATCCAAGGTGGACCTGAAGTTGACTTGGATCCGGATGAACCTCCGCCCCCCTCCAGTAAAAAATATCCTCCAAGGGCCCCGCCAAGACACAATTCATCCATACCTCAATGTATAACCAACGATCCTGGAACTCATCACGGAGTTGAAAGTTTATGCTCCCAAAGGCAACCACCATCTTCTCCCCTCCGAGTCTAGTAAAGGTCTTCGGCTGGCATGAAGCTTTGTGAAGAGCTGCGAAAATCACCGCCCTCCCAGTAGATCCTTCAGCCCGCATAGCCCATACAAAGATAGCTAGGCGAGCAATTGCATTGGGGGAAAGCTGAGGCAGAGTGACATGAAACAATCTTAATACCTCCACAGAGAAATCCACTACTGGGAGCCCCAATCCAGCCTCAAAGAAAGCTTCGAATACCCCCACTTCTCTGGCATGTGGTATCGGGATCACCTCCTTCCCAGGCTAGCGAACCTTTACTCTGGCCCCATCTTTCCTACGATTGTCGTAGCAATCGACTTCTTCGAGCAGGACGACGCCCCAAGCTATATGATTGGTCTGTATACTTGGTTGACACCAGACGGAGGTCGGAAGCACCTGCGGGTTGAGGATTATCTGAAAGCCCCACCACCGCAGCCGCTGATATCGCCTGTTGTTGAGATAAGGTCGAAGAAG
The DNA here is from genome assembly GCA_019279435.1 of Zizania palustris. Classification (NCBI taxonomy): domain Eukaryota; kingdom Viridiplantae; phylum Streptophyta; class Magnoliopsida; order Poales; family Poaceae; genus Zizania; species Zizania palustris. Next base: position 20,080,385 of record JAAALK010000082.1, on the reverse strand, counting down.
GAACAGAGACTTTGTGACTAGTGTTTGCCATCGGAGAAAAAGAGTGTTTGAGAATGTGCACTCAGGAAGAAGAAAGGTGATGTGTGAAAACAATCGGTAAAGTATTCGAAGTTCTCTTTTACTTTCCTATTTATAGCACTAGAAATTCTTTGTACTATATGTTACAGGGCGCCATTTGGTTGCCCTGTTACGGTTTCTACGCCATCATAACTTGTAGGAACGTTTCACGAAAAGTTACAACCGACAGAGACGGAGTGATTGATAGTATTCTCAGAGAGTAACAGCTCTATTTCTGAGTCTAACGGCTCTAGAGTCTAATGGCTCTAAATACTAACGACTATATTGGATCCGCAAGGGATCTGTCTCCGAAGCCATCTTCATGAACGTCTCCGCACAAAATTTGGTCCAAAGACCTTCTACTTCCGAATGTTTCTAAGGATGGTAAAGTTTTTCAAGCTCCTTTCTAAATTCTAAGCATGAAATTATTTCTTGCATATACTGCCCTCTTCACTGCATAGGCCATTTGGAGAGAAGTATTCGATGTGCTACTGTTGGGGGAAAATATTTCATCCTCCAAAAGTCAAAGAAACTTCCATATTACTACAAGCAGACGAAACAAAGTCTGAAGCTTTATCTCCGAAAATGCATACAGCGTCAAGACATCACGGTACTCGGAGCTCTCTACAGTGGAGACCTCCGTCAAGACTTTGGCATTATGGAGACTCCTGAAGCCTCTTCACTCGAAGGGGTGTTGCCAATGAGAATAGAAGATTTATCTTCTCACCGATTAGACTAGTCATTTACTCTTTTAACCCTATGAAGAATATTAAGCAGTATCTTCTTAGTCGGCTGTAATTAGAGGGCAAAGAAGTCTTTTCCCTATGTATTCGGTCTATAAATACACCTCTTCACTCTGTAAAGGGTATCAAATACTCAGATATTCAATACACACTTAGAACTATCCCAAGCTATTATCCTTCTCGGAGGCTTGGAATAGTTTTCTTAAACAGACACTTCGTTTGTTAAACACTTTAGTTTTTTAAATCTGTTAGCATAATCTTTTACACCAACACTAGTGTAACACCCCAAATTTTCAAAGAAATAAAAATATTATTTAATCCAATTTCCTGGAATTTATTATTTTGGAAATACTTTCAAAACCCTCCTTTACCCTTTTTAACTACAACCTAGATGAGATGGCCAAACTAGGAGCTGAAAATTTTTGTATATGATCCCAAGGCCAAGATATATTTTTGAGAATTTTTACAAATTTTTATCAAACATGGAGATACCCCAAATGATTTAATCTATTTTCTGCAATTATTTTAAATTAGAAAACCTTTTAAAACAATAATGGGCCTCCCCTCCCTTTCTCTCTCTCCCAGCCGACCCAGCCCACTCCTCCCCGCGCGTGCCAACTGACCAGTGGACCCCGCCCGTTATCGACCTCCTCTCCGCGCGTGTACCCGGCCCCACCTGTCGGCGCCAATCTAACTCCTCGCGCCCGACCGCTCGGCCCCACCCGTCAGTCCCGTCACTCGCGTGCCCACGCCTGCTGGCCAGTCACCCCCGCCTATCAGTATCGTCGTCCACCTCGCGCTGCCACCCCCAAATCATGTCGGCCAATGACCTCGCCCTCGGATTCGCCTCACCGGTCCCTCCCCCATTAAATTGACGCCATTAATCAGTCCCCCGCGCCCGGCCGACCGTTTCCCCCCGTTAACCCACGCGTTTAAGCCCCCGGGAACACCGCACCGTGCATGGCCGAGCCCTCGCCAGCGAGTTAAGGCCCTCCCTCGGCTTTCCTTGCATGCGTGCTCCGCCGGTTGCCCTATTTAAGCCCCTAGCCTCCACCGAGTTCGACCCCCACGGCCATTCACAGCGAGAATGAACAGAGAGCTCCCCCTTCGGTTTTTAACACCTCACCGCTGCTCCTACTCCGGTCGCCCCTCACCGTCGCTAGTAACCTTCTCCGCCCTAGCCAACCACACCGCCCTGACCGCAAGGACGTCACCGACCCCGGCCGCCCCTCCGCCGTTGACGAACCTCGCCGGAACGCCGTCACCGACAAGGACCCGAAACCACCTCGCCGTCTACCCTCATCGCCGGCCATGCCCCATCGACCCCAGACCACCGCAAAGGTACCCCCGTGTCCCCCTAGGCGCCCTCTTTCCATTTCTAGGCCTAGCTAGGACCGCTGTCGCTCGCCGTGGCCTCTGGCCCGCTCACCGTCGCCGGAGAAGATGACCGGCACGGGCTGAGTACCCGTGCCATGTCGGATTCACGCACGACCGTGCGATCTGGATCCGACGGTGATGATTAATTCCCTCGTGTGATTTAATCAGATCCGTTAGATCTCGGCGAAGGGGTACGTTCTAATCTGAGCCGTTCGCTAGATTTAAAATCCCGCATCGCATCTAGGCCACACAATGCGTACCGGTTCGATGTTTTAATCTCAGCCATCCACGTCGACTTAAATGCCCCGCCTCGCCCTCGCGCGTTGGATCTAGATCCAACGGTCCAGATTGGGCCGGACCACGCGCACAGTGCGCGGGTTCACCGTGGGCCTGTCTCACCATGGACCCGAGAGGGATTTAAATTTGAAAATAAATTCCAGAAAACTGTTTTAAACTTGTAAAATTCATATCTGGCGCATTTTAACTTAAAAAATTACCATTTCAATTTCAGAAAACTTATAATATTATTCTCTACACATTCATTCAATAAAAACCATATGTTTACTTTGAAATTTTCATGTTTATTTGCATAGGTATTCAAATGCCCTTAGGATAAAAATGTAAATTTGATTATTTAAATTTCAGTAAGGCTTATTTTTAATTATTTTCTATTAATAGGATGAAACCACTAAATTGCCCATGAACCTTTCATTTTAAATTGATTAGAAAGTTTAAAATGAGGTTACTCACATTTAAAACCCTTTTTCAAAGGACAACACTTCATTTCAATTCCTTTTAAAATTATTTATAAAATAAATTTCAGAACCTTAACAACTTGATTTTTCTTTAAATTAAACCAACTTAAACCTATGTGCTTGTTGTGTGATTTTATATTATTTAAATTGAATGTTGTATTTATTTTATTTTACTTTATTTATATTGGAAAGACTACGACGCCGTTGAGGAGCCGGAATATTTCCCGGAAGTTCCTCCCTCTCCCTTCGCTGAACAAGGCAAGTCACCAAACCAATTTTTGAGCATATTGAACCCATGTTTGATTAAACTATCGCTAAAACACATAGGTTATATATGCATTAGTCCAATGAAAACCCTTACAATATATTTATTTAGGATCCCCCGACCTTGATGTGCAACCCAAGCCATGCTATCTCGCCTAACCTCCTTGTCACCACATGATTAGTATTATTAGCTAGTGTCCCATGTATTGACACGATCGCTATAGGATATAAAAATGAGTCGTAGCAATATGGTTCTACTATATGATCCCCATTACTTCTTTTTCTTGGAATTCTATCGGTGATGAGTTATGGTTGTGAGTGTATGCATGGTGGGTTCTGGGTGCAAGCTAGGGCATTGGTCGGTAGCACCCGGGGCACTATAAGGACCGATCTGCGGGATCCGTTGCAATACACTTCCGTACTAACCACAAGTCTAGTGGGTAAGTCCTAACTAAGGTATGGGGTGTTCCAAACCGAGGCCACCATTTGGAGATGGGTCAAGCAGCACCTGCGGGTGGCTTGTACCGACGTGGCGCAAAAGAGGGTGCGACGTTAGCCAGGATGCAGCCCGGCGCGCCGGTGAAACCTAGAGCGGGTGGTTATCGCTTGGAGCATTTCATGCCGAGGTTTTGGCACGAGTTCCTGTGGTATGGGTCATCCCGTTTGGGATGAGTGCGTGCCTTGTGGGTACAGTAGCACATCTCTGATCAGAGTCTTAAATCTTTTCGAAAAGCCGAGCCCACAGTCAAGGGCGGGTTGCGTGACATCCCACAGTTAGTTTACTTTGGACATGTATGTGCATGATGGTTTGACATGTAAGGACTGTTGTGCGAGGAGGTAAAATGTACTTCTCGAGTTAGATGATGTTATTGTTGTTCACGTTTACATTTCCGCATGATTAAATTTGACTACACTAATTGCAACAACTGAAAATGTACTTTTCCGCACTGCTAGCCATTACCCTTCCTTTGTTATTATCTTGCATTATTACTTGCATTTGCGGTGGCTTGTTGAGTACTTTTTGTACTCATACCCGTTGGACCCCACAGAGGATGCCTACTATGAAGACGGTCTGGAGTAGCGACCCAGTCAAGCAAAGATCCTGAAGAAGGCGTTCGTCATGCATTTTAATTACCTTTATTATTGTTTCTATTAAAACTCTGATGTAATAAATATGGTCTGCGTACCATGAATATTGTCGTATGTACGATTGTCGCATGATGAACCTCTTGTATTATTGTTTTTCTTATGAAATTCAATAATGTCTCGATTTCGATAAATCGGGGCGCTACAACTAGGGAAGGCTTCGTGGTCGGTGTATTCTTGAAATGGTTTTTGGATGCCAGCTACCTCCCCTGCAATTCCTTCTCAACCAACATACTAAGGTGAAATAATCGAGTAATGGAATTATACTCCTTATAATAAACTATGTCATGAATTTCATGTTGTAACCCCCCATAGAATCGTGACATCTTGTCCTCCTCTTCTTCTTCTACTTCACAATGCAATAGGTAGTTGCGATCCGAAACCAAGGAAAACTCAATCTCTCGAGGAAAGGCTCTCACCACAACACAAAATTCAAAGTAGACTCAAGAACACGACCCTAAACCAGCAACAAGACTTGAACAAAGGACTCAAACTCAACAAAGCAAGACTAAAATTAATCTGACGAAAAAGGCTCAAGAGGGATTGGAAACAGTGGAAAAAACAATCTAACACAGAACAACGAAATATTTTTGTATGGCTTTTTCTAGACTTTGGGTAAAAGAAATCAACACAAATAGATTGATACCTAACGGGAAACTTTTGCTCTGATACCACTTGATGATCATGGGGACGTGCAAAAAGGGTGGCCCGGTCTTCCAATAGGTACGATTGAGACGACAAGTGGACGTTCATGCTTTAAGGCTTCCGATCAGAGATCGAAACCTTGTAATCGATACACCCTCTTGTATAGTCGTTATCAACCATGCTTTCACGCAGTCGACCTCATCACGAAGGTTTTGATCCTGCAAATCAATCGTAAAACTTTGCAAGAACAAGGTAAATGCAATCTGAATTACATATAATAATCTGAAGGTTCAAGGTTTGGGGTTTTACAAACGGATAGATGGCAAAACTATGATGACAGAATAATCTAAGAAAAACCCCCACCCTAACTGTGGCGGCTGCCAACTATTTATAAGGTTTACACGACCCGAGGCATGGGCCATTCCCTAGGGATATGGGTCGTACTCTAGAAGGACTCAATCCTAACAGACTCAAGATCCTAACAAAACTCAGACTTAACTAAGTCGGACGTTTTGCTCTAGATTGGTGGCTTCGTAGGCTGATCGGATGTTTGACAGGGGTCAGCCGATGGCTTACAACAATGGAGGTTGATGGTGATCCAAGTGGTGGCCGATGTCGATAGAGGTCGTAGTCGATAATTGGTGGATCCAACATCTTCTTCTCCCTTGTTCCTGAGTATCATACAATCATAACTAGAACTTAGTAATCCATTTATAGGAGAATTTTCCTGAGTAATAAGGAGTGAATTCACCTAGTCCTTGAGTTGACGAACATGAGAACGAGTCATCGGTCCTTGGTACATAGGTGTGGGTGTATCGGTAGTAATGGTGTCCTCATCACCATTCGATTGGGATTCAATGGCCCCCAGTCACCAGGTCCATAGTGCACGTGCGCGAGTTCACCGTGGACTCCCTCTACTGTGGACTTTTTTCTATTTTTCAGTTCAAAAATAATTCTTAAATTTATTCAAACTTCAAAAATTCATATCTTTCACATCGTAACTCCAAATTCAACCATTCAAATTCCATTTTAACCCTCATAATTTTATCTACAACATGAACTAATTTAATTTCATGAATTGTACTCTTTATTTTCTTCCTTTTAATTGTGCCTTCCTCGTTTTGCGTTCTTTCATAGTTTGAACCTGTCGAGGAGCTTGAGTATTTTGTTGAGGAGCCATCTTTATATTTATTGAGTAAGGAAAGTCACACCCCATGCCTTGAACATATTGAACCCAAGTTTTCAAAGTAGTTATTGATATAACACATAGGGATTAATTGTATTAGTCCAATTAAAACCTACATTTATATTTATTTAGATCCCTTGACCTTGTTGTGCAAATCCAAGCCATGCTTTTGATCCATTTTCCCTTGTCGCCCTAAATACTACAATATTAGTTAGTGCCCAAGTATTGGCACACTTTCTTAGTATTGCTAAAATGAGTCGTAGACTAGAATGACTACTTTATTATTATATATGTCCCTAGATATGTCTCTTGTCATGGTTCTAAAAGATGGAAGCAATGTTTGGAAAATGTCTAAGCTAATGGTAAAGGTTAGTTTCCAAGTGCAAGCGAGTGTATTTGTTGGTAGCACCCAGGACACTATAAGGACCGGTCTGCAGGATCTATTGCAAAGCAGTTCCATACAAGCCACAAGTCTAGTGGGTAAGGCCTAACCTAGTATATAAGTCGGTTCTGTAGGATGCACCGAGCGGCGGGTCAGGAGAGTTGAGAAGAAAGGACACCTTGTTTCCTTTTTATTGACTAGACACAATGGCACAAAAGGGGTCTACGTAATCCAAGTGTTGGAGCATCGACAAAACCTACTATGGTTGTCCTTCTGCTGAGACGATCTGTGTCAAAGGATTTGTGTTGGAATTTGGTAAAGATCTACTAAATTCTTACATTGTGGGTAATTTTGTACACCTCTGATCATAATACAATCTTTTCGAAAATCCATACCTATGGTTATGAGTGAGCCAAGTGATGTTCTTCGCAGTAAGTTTAAATAACTTGATTTTGAATGGTTATTAGTTTCTTATGGACTGTTGTGCGAGTGAGTACAGTTGTGCTATTCGAGGTAATGACTGGTTTTTCATATCATTTACTTTCAATTCATTAAACTTGTTCACGTTATGCAAAACAAGCCAGATGCCTATCTTTTGATATTACCATTGCAACAATGTTGCATTCGGTGGCTTGTTGAGTACGTTTTGTACTCATCCTTGTTGAATAACACCTTTTTAGATGCTGAGTAGTGAATTGTTTTTCATATCATTTACTTTCGACTCATTAAACATGTTCACCGTAAATGCTTAACTATATAAATGTACTTTTATGCAAAACAAGCCATATGTCTATCCTTTGATATTACTTTTGCGTCTATGTTGCATTCGATGACTTGTTGAGTACATTTTTTACTCATCCTTGTTGAATAATTCCTTTTTAGATGCTGAGTTTGTCGAAGAATAAGGTTTGGAGTAATTTGTCTCAGTCAAGGCACGATTCTAGGAGCAAGATGTTCGTCGTTTTGAATTCTTTCATTTTATAAGATTATTTTTAGTGTAATAAAATAGACTCTGAGCTATATTTTGTTTGTTGTAAGACGTTGTCATTTGATAAACATTTTGTAAGTTGATTTTCTTAAGGAAATTCAATAGACTCGAAATTGTCAAATTTCTAGGCGTTACAACTTTTTACCGAACGGGACGATATTTACTGTGTGCATTGAAGTGTGCACCAAAGGGTTCTTTACAGAAAGGGGTCGATAGTCTGTGTGTGTATGAAGCATACACCGAAGTGTTTTACTCTGTAGGGGTACACCGAAGGGTTTGATGTGCTCTGAACGGTGTTGATGATAATGTCTAATGGTTCCGTTATATGTCATAAGGTGGATGCAACTTGGCTGTCAACAGTGAGGGATCGGGACCAAGTTAGAGATTTGATGCGGGAGGATCAAGGAAGCTGGGTGGATTCATGTGTCATCCGAGTGGTGTTTGGAGACTCTTTAGATGGAGGGTCTCAGACATATCTGCACTAGGCGGAGGCAAGCAAGTATCCCAAAGATGTGCTCCGGTTGGAGGCATTTCGAAGAGTTACTTAGAATGTATGCTTCAGGGGAGATACTTCGGAGGATGGCTGCGAAAGACCTTGTAACAACCCAAATTTTCAGAGAAATAAAAATATCATTTATTATATTTTTCTGGAATTATTTAATTTGGAAATAGCTTCAATGCCCTTCTTAGCTTATTTGAACTAGAACCTAGGTGAAATGACCAAACAAGAGGCTAGAAAATTTTGTATATGAACCCTAGGCCAAGATATATTTTTGAGAATTTTTACAAATTTTTATCACCTTTGGAGTTAGCCCTAATATTTTAAATCAATTTTTGTAATTATTTTTATTCGGAAAATAACTGAAACAGTAACGGGCTTTCCCCCCCTCAATCCCCCTCAACCTGCCAGCCCAGCCCACTCCTCCCCATGTCCCCGACTAACAAACGGACCCCACCCATCAGTGACCCCGTCTCTCTACGCGCGCGCGCCCAACAACCCGACCCCACCTGTCGGCGCAAACTGAAACCCTCGCGCCCGACCGCCCGACCCCACCCGTCAGTCACCATGCCCGTATGCTCGCGCCCACTGACCGCCTTGACCCGCCTGTCAGGTCCATCGTCAACCTCACGCCACCGCCCCCAAATCGCGCCGGTCGATGACCTCGCCCTCGGATTCGCCTCGCCGGCCCCTCCCCCATTAAATTGATGCCATTAATCGGTCCCCCGCTCCCGGCCGACCATTTCCCCTCATTAATCCTCGCGATTACACCCCGGGATCACGCTGCGCGTGCATGGCCGAGCCTCACCGGCGCCATTGAAGACCCCCCTCCTCTTTCCATGTATACACCGCCCGTTTTCCCCCGCCGGCGTCTCTATTTAAACCCCTAGTGTGTCCGCATTAGACTCCCCACGCTCACACGCTGCGAGAACGAACAGAACGCCCACGCTCTAGTTTTTAACACTCCTCCGCCGCCCGCACTCCAGCCGCCGTTCGCCGTCGCCAGAGACCTCCTACACCCTCGGCGACCCCACCCGTGTGATCACCGACGTCACCCCGGACTCATCCACCCCTTCTTCACCAATGAACCCCACCGGAAAACCATCACCGACGAGGACCCGAATACCTTCGCCGCCCCGCTCATCGCTGGCCACGCTCCGACGACCATTCTTCCCACTAACGGTACCCTCGTGATCCCCGTAGTGTCCCCTTTTCATTTTAGCCCTTAGGACCCCTCGCCGTCACTCGTCGTGGCCCTTGGCCCGCTCGCCGTCACCGGAGAAGACGACCGGCACGGGTCGAGTACCCGTGCCATGTCGGATTCAATCTCGACCGTGCGATCTGGATCCGACGGTGGCGATTAAATCCCTCGTGCGGTTTAATCAGATCCATTAGATCTCGGCAAAGCGTTACGTTCTAATCTGAGCCGTTCGTTTATATTTAAAACCCGCCAAGAATCTAGGCCATCCATCGCGTACCAGTTTGGCCTTTTAATCTCGCGCGTCCATTTTCACTTAAGCCTCCCGCCCCGCCCCCGCGCGTTGGATCTGGATCCAACGGTCCAAGATGGGCCGAACCATGCGCACAGTGCGCGGGTTCACGGTGGATTTGGTTCACCGTGGACCCAAGGCCGTTTTTGATTTAAATTAAATTCCAGAAATTGTTTTAAACTTATATAATTCATATCTGGCGCATTTTACCTTCAAAAATTATCATTTCAATTCCAGAAAATTTAAAATTTTATTCTCTACATGTTAATGCAATAAAAACAGTATGTTTACCTTGAATATTTCATGCTTATTTAATAAAGTATTCAAATGCACTTTAGGGTAAATTACAAATTGGCTCTTTTCAATTTTAGAAAAATTTATCTTTTATTCTTTTCATGTTAGTATAATAAAACCACCAGGTTTACACTGAACCTCTTATTTTGAATTAGTTAGAAATTTAAAATACAATTGTTTACATTATTATCTCTTCTAGAAAGGACATTATTTCATTAAAGTTCATTTTAAAATATTCATAAAATGAATTTCAGAAACTTAACAACTTTATTCTCCTTGGTTCGAACCAATCAAAACTTATATACCTATTGTGTGGTTTTTGGATTATTTAATTGAATGCTACGTTTAATTTGTTTATATCGAGAAGACTACGATGCCGCCGAGGAGCCGGAATACTTTCTCGAAGCTCCTCCCTCCCCTTTCGCTGAACAAGGCAAGTCACCAAACCAATATTTTGAGCATATTGAACCCATGTTTTACTAATCTATTGCTAAAACACATAGGATATACATGCATTAGTCAAATGGAACCCTTACAATATATTTATTTAGGATCCCACGACCTTGATGTGCAACCCAAGCCATGCTATCTAGCCTAAACTCCTTGTCACCATATGATTAGTACTATTAGCTAGTGTCCAATGTATTGACACGATTGTTATAGGATTAAAAATGAGTCGTAGCAACTTGGTTCTACTATATGATCCCCGTTATCCTTATCTTTGGAATTCTGTTGGTGATAGAGTTTTGGTTGTGAGTGTATGCATGGTGGGTTCCGAGTGCAAGCTAGGGCATTGGTCAGTAGCACCCGGGGCACTATAAGGACCGGTCTACAGGATCCGTTGCAATACACTTCCGTACTAACCACAAGTCTAATAGGTAAGTCCTAACTAAGGTATGGAGTGTTACAAACTGAGGCCACCATTTGGAGATGGGTCAAGATGCACCTGCGGGTGGCTTGTACCGACGTGGCGCAAAAGGGGGTGCGACGTTAGCCAGGATGTGGCCCGGCGCGCCGGCGAAACCTAAAGCGGGTGGTTATCGCTTGGAGCATTGCATGCCAGGGTTTTGGCACGAGTTCCCGTGGTATGGGTCATCTCATTACACTTTGGTGTTTGGGATGAGTGTGTGCCTTGTGGGTACAGTAGTACAACTCTGATCAGAGTCATAAATCTTTTCGAAAAGCTGAGCCCACGGTCAAGGGCGGGTTGCGTGACATCCCACAGTTAGTTTACTTTACAAGGAACATGCATGATTGATTTGACATGTAAGGACCGTTGAGCGAGGGTGGGATGACTGTACCCCTCGAGTTAGAAGTTGATGCATACATGTTTACGCTTCTGTATTAATAATTGTATCACATTAACTGCTTTATAAATATGCTTTTCCGCGCTTTTAGACATTATCCCTCATTTGTTATTACTTTGCATTACTATTGAATTTGTGGTGGCTTGTTGAGTACTTTTTGTACTCATACCCGTTGGACACACAATTCAGAGGATGCCTACTACGAGGATGGTCTGGAGTAGCGACCCAGTGAAGAGAAGATCCTGAAGAGGGTGTTCGTCATGATTTTATTTACTTATTTTTATTTTTTACTCTTTTGTAATAATGTGGTCTGCGTACCACAGATGACTATTCGTATGTACGCGTCGCATGATGAACCTCTTGTATTATTTTTTTCTTTGGAAATTCAATAATGTTCTAATTTTCTAAATCGGGGCGTCACAGACCTCTATGGGAGTCAATCCGAAGGTGTGTTCCGGTAGGAGGCACTTCGGAGGCATACTTCAGAGGACTTCGAAGTATGGAAGGCTTGTTATGGCTTTGCCCATGTTGGGATCGGTACATGGACAAATGACTGTCTAGCTGAAGAAGCTACGAAGCTGTCGAGGTCCACTCTGAAGAGATGGTGTGAAGGTGTTGGACCGGAAACGGCGACCAGAGGGGGGGTGAATGGGAGCTTTTAAAATTTTGGGCTAAAAACTTAGCCTTCGGTTCAGTTCTGTCTTCTGCGGAACAGGCTTCGAACACTACCTTCGAAGGTCTGGTTCGGAGGTACTTCGACAGCTCCGAACACAGGCTTCGCATGAGCAAAAGTTCGAAGCCAAGAAGACTTCGCTCCACTTACAACCCTCGGAAATCTACTCTGCTAAGTCAGTGCAGGCCCCGCACACGGGGTGCTTCGAGCAGGCTTCGCACTTCACCCTTCGCAAGAGTGGACAGCCCTCTGAGGACTTCGACCAAGTACTTGGCGGCAGCAACTGGTGCTGGGCTTCGTACACTAAGGTCTACACGCACACAAACAGACTACGCTAAGGGCTTCGACACAAGAAACAAAATGGGCCTCGATCAGGGCTTCGCTAGTAAGTTGTGAGGTCTGGCCTCAAGTTACACAGAGCGACAGTACACTGAAAAACACACTTCGCACAAAACACACTTCGCCTAGACAGGCTTCGGTGCACTATACTAGCGAGGTATGTAATACGAGCTCAAGCAAAAAGCACACAGAGGTAGGGCTTCGCCGCTTGAACAAGGAACACAAAATGAATTGAACTCTAGATGAATACAGCGAGGTATGTGGCTACAGGAGCTCAACAGTAAATGCTCAAAGTGTTAAATGTTACCTACCGAGCCCCCATATTTATAGCCCACAGTTCACCCAAAGGAAGTGACTACTTTACCCCTAGGGTTTACATTGAATTTGTCTCTAAAGAACTAAGGGGTACAAAAGGTAGTCCACCTTTATTCTGGAGGCTTCTCTGTCAGCTTTGCAAAGGGGACAGCGTCAGCTTTTTGCAGAGCAGACAGTGTCAGCCTTTGCAGACTTTGACCTTCTGCAGCCTCCCTTCGCACGCGAGGGTGCGGTAGCTTCGGCGAGAAGCCTTGAGCCTGGTGGCCTTCGCTTCGCCGAAGATGGCCTCCGATACAGTGACGGTTTTGAGCCGAAGCCGTCAAAGCCCTTGGGCCTTCGCACCAACACCTCCGGAGTGGACCACCACGGCTTCGCAGCTACTCCCAGCTCGAACTCCGTCAGTCCGTGTACCGAAGCCATGCAGGCCGAAGCACCTCAAGTCAACCTTGCTCCGGAGCTAGCCTTGCTCCGAAGCCTTCCACCCTCCGAAGCCCCACCTTCGGAGTACCACCCTTCGAAGTCCCTCCTTCGTCCAAGGCCTCCGCATGAAGCATTCCATGAGCCCTTCGTCGCAGTGCCTCTACCCGAGCACACTCCTCGACGAGCCTCACCTGGACCATGCCTTCGATGCGCCTCGACTTCTGAGACCTTCGTCGGGTACCTTCGAATGTCTCCCTCCGGAGCACACTTCGAATTCCTTGCCTCCACAGAGGACTTGATCCACCAACTCCGAAGTCACTCCATTCGGAGTACCTTCGAAGTGCCTCACCTCCGAGGACTTTATCTCGGAGTACCTTCACCCGGAGCCACGCTCCGCACTCTCTGCCTTCACCTGGCGCACCTCGACCCGAGGACCGACCCGGACCACCTTCGCAGCCACCGTGACGGAGCTCCCCGCTCCCCTGGCATCAAGCCTCCCGCTTGACCCAGGTTCACCTACTGCGAACCTTGTCCGTCACCTCTGAAGTCCCTGCGCACCACAGACAAACAGACAAGTGTATCCAGTACTCCGGAGACCTCTCCGGGTTAGCAACCTCCGGTACACACTCCGGTGTACCGCCCAAAGTACCGAAGCCTTCGGTACACACCCAGTCATCGTGTACTGTCGGACCCCTCCGACGAGCACACTCCGCTGCAACAGCTGCAGCAAGCAAACACTGAACATCCTTCGGTAACACCACCTCCGAACACCCTTCGGAGGTCCAACCTCCGAAACCCCTCCGGAGGTACCCTTCGAACAGAGGGTAAAAGCCTGTCAATCACTCATCACAAAACACTGAAACCAACCCTTGGTTTCTCAGAAGGCATCAAGGGCTTTGATAGCTTCGGCTCAAAACTATCACACTTGTATCCATGACCTCGGTACAACAAAGTCTCTATGGTTCGGAGTCTACAACCGAAGTCACTCATGCACTTCGTCAAGTGTTGTGAGGCTCCATCGAAAAGTAGGCAGAAAAGTTAATGCACTGTGGAGCTTCGAATGAAGTGTAAAGTAGGACTACCTGTAACCCTTGGGATATTGTACTCACTTCACATGTCTGAGTAGCCTATAAAAGGAAGGGTAGGTTGAGGTCTAGGGTAACACTTTTGAACACTAGATAGAACACTTTATCTAGGTTTAGAGCCTTCTGTTCATCCTTTGTTCTAGGCCCGGCCGCCACACTTCATTCCTCATATTTGTCAGGCTTTTTGTGTTCCTTGTTCATGCAATGAAATTTCTATTTGATCTCTGATTGTTAATCCTTGTCTTGCATGAACTTGTATATTTTGTGACAATTCCATGCGTGAGTACTTTGTGGTCTGTTGATTTTCTTTGTGTTTTTGCTTGCATAAGAAGAAACAAATCTCTTATGCATGAGTAACTTGGTTCTTTTGGATTATTTCTGTCACCTTGTCTGTAATCTTGAAAATCCATGAACAAGTTGATACACCGTTCGTTTTATTAGTTCTAGCAGTACTTTCGCTCTATTGTGTAATGGGGGCAATCCCTAAACATAGACTAGCGATTTTGTTCACTGCGAAGTCATCTTGTGGAGTCCCCTTCGAAGCTTTTCTATGAAGCTCTTTCGAGTACAGTCTCCAAGACGAAGCCTAGTGCCTGTCACTAGTGCGAACCCTTTTGTGGAGTACTACTCGGGAAGTTTTCACCTATTTTTAGAAGATTGTGTGGAGCTCATCTTTTACGAAGAATAGTTCGAATTGTTTGTGTCCGCTATTGTGAGCGAAGTCTTTTGAGATCCGGTGAACAGTCAGTTCGAAGTCTTGGTTCGGAGTGTTGTCTGTATCTCCGAACTATACCCAGCGAAGACTGTCTTCGAAGTCAGTTTTTTAGTGAAGAAATTTTTAAACTCCCATTGATGCCCTCTAGTCGCCTTTTCGGTCCAACATATTGTAATAGTACTTTTCATGATAGTACTATGAAAAGTATATCACACTTGACCTACAGTAGCAGATCATTGAGATTCAAGTTGAAGCAGCAAGTACTTAGGTAGTCCTAATTGCGATGCATAAATTCATGAATGGGCAGTGGTACCTAAATACTAGTTTTAGCCAATTTCTTCGATATTGCGGATTAGAAGTTGACACAGTATGTGTCTTCAATTTCAACATTAACAATGGTGTAATTGAGACTATCATGTATATGGTATAAACCTATGGTATGGTGTCTTCCTATCCATCTTCCTTTTTGCACTAATAACCATTGTGTATATTGTATTGATTCTTTATTCTTTATGTAGAAGTTGTACCGGCTGATCATAAAAGAGGTTGTAAAATTAGATATGTATAGCCTTAAACAATTCATGGTGAGTAGACAGAAAAAATCTCCGCATGAAGCTAGAAGTTAGAAGTTAATCTTATGGAACTTTATTTTAGCTTTACAATTTCTTCGAGATAACTAGTTACAAGTTAATATATGTGATATTAATTTATTTATGAATCTTTTGTAATGAATTATCTGTGTTCTGTGATAAATTGTCTATGATGTGTTTTGGAATGTTGGATACGTTGGCTGCTAAATCCTGGTTTTGATTTAGGATGTAGTCTAAAAACATTTTTTTTCAAAATAACTATAATATTAGCGACAGATGAATATTAATTACCGTCCGTCACTAAAAGTTGACCATTTAGTGATGTGTATACACCCATCACCAATGATATTAAATCACTAACACGATAAGAGTGATAGGATACTTGCTCATCACTAATATAAATGTTATTATCCAGCATTAATAGATTTTTTAGTAGTGTATACTTAAAATAAAACTAAAAGAAACAGAGATTTGTCAGGGGCGCATATATATTTGATCTAAGAAAGAATCCGGAGCAAACAACAGTAAATTTATTTACAAACTACTAATATTTTCTCAGTGAGCTAATGTTTCTTTGTACCAGTACATATCATTGTATGATATACATGTTTTCCAACAAATATGCAGGGGTCATTTAATTTATATGCAGACCTGATAAGAACTACACTCCTTTGGAGCAATTGTGTTTCTTTTGGGTAATTAATGATATTAATTGATGCAAAACTGGAGAAGTACTTGAATTCCTTTTATACTCAAATAAACATCTATTACTTACATTTTTCTTCTTCAAGGGTTTCATTGATCAATTATCCCAAATTAAATCCACAACATTAATATCATCGTGGGCATGGTGTGTACGAAGCGTAAAATGCTTTACAAGCTAGGATATTAAAAGTCCAAAGATCGATTCAGCATGATTTCTGATGAGTCTTTCACGAATAACAGCGAGTGCTGCAGCATGTAGCAATAGAGAGGCAGGAGTGGGATCAGAACATGAGATGCAGCAATGCAGCAGCAAAAGAATTGCACACGAACCAGTGCAACAGGCAGCATGGGAGCCAGGGATCATACTACTAGTTTCAGATCGATATGGATATAGGTTTCAGATAGCATGGATGCATCTGATTATCGAGAAGCAGTAGGATCTGACCTCTAGGCTCTAGCCATCAGTAAACTGCCTCTATTAAAACCTTGTTTTGGGAGAAGTGCCTGGCGATCTGCTCTGAGAGGCTCAGACTGCTTCAATAAACTAAAAATATATGCATGTCCAGCTAGCCATGTCGATATACATAGATATATTAATTGGGGCCTAATTGTTATCATATGCAGGTTTGACAGTGTTGCGACGTACTCTTACGGCAACTCGATCCGTGTATCTACAATTACAAGCTAGATTACCTATTGGAACTGTATCAAGGAAACACACAGTTCGATCTAGTTCTGATCAATTTCTCCAAATTAGGCTCATAGAAATGAAGAACAAAGTAGTAATTAAACATAGAGAAAATTAAACTTGCTAGCTAATATGAGCAAGATATCATCAAGAAACAATTCATCTCAGCTCACTGTTACACATGCAGTGCTGAAACTATATACGTAGCTGATTCAAACATTGCGTGCGTCTTGATCATCAGTTGGCGTCGTCGCGGTCAGTTCTACTCTTTGATCTGATATTCTGATCCCTTTGAGATGTTGATATTGCGTTGAGTTCATAACCCAAGATCCAAACAGCACATCTCCTTCCTCGCCGTCGACGACGACGTTGAGGACGACGGTGAGGGAAGGTGAAGGAGAGTCGTCGTTGCATTTCGTGTCGCTGATATGGCGATGTCGTCGCCGTCATCATCCATGGTCGGGCAGTCGAGGTTCACCCCGAACAACCGGACCCGCTTCGCCCTTGTCACCTCCACTGCGGAGGCCGCGACGCGCACAGGCACCGACTTGAGCACCACCGCCGCGGCCGGAACCTGCGGCCGCAAGAACAGCGCGTGCCGGGTGGGCGCCGGGCTGGCGCCGTAGAGGTAGGTGCCGCAGTCCCGCGGCTCTCGCCATGGGCAGAGGGCCACGGACGGGAGCGGCAGACGCTGATGATGATGCGACGCCATCGGCGTGAACACGAAGGCGGCCGCGCCGGCGTCTTGGCGGCGACGGCGGAAGTCGATGAAAAGGCGGCCGCGCGCGGCCTCCCCGCGGCCGCGCCCGAACGACACGGTGTCGCCGGCGCCGAGGTGCTTCTCCTTGACGAAGCGGCTCCACCCCTTGGTCATCACGTAGCTCTGGCTGCTGTTCCAATAGGAGTACCGGAACCTCCACGACTTCCCTGTCCTGTCCTCGAAGCTGAGCACCAGCCCCTTCCCGCCGCTCGCCGCCGCGGCGTCGAGCGGGAAGTAGCGCTCGGCGTGCTGCTTGGGGATGACGAGGCGGTTCAGTTTCCCCACGTCGCTAGGCGTTACCACCTTCTCGAACATGTGCTCCTTCTCCACCACCGCCCACGCGGCGGCGCAACCACTCCTTTCGGAACCAGCTCCACCGCCGTGAGGCGGCGGCGCGATTGGCGTGAACTCCATGGCCTCCCTTCCTCCTCCCCTTCTCCCTCGTGCGCGTGCTACTACTGAGCTGTTGACTTTGACTAGTTGCTAATTCCGGGAGCAGGAGGAGGGAGGGTATATGCTCAAATAGAACAGTGTACATATGATACTATTTTTAGAGATGTGGTTTAGGGTTTTCACCTTATTATAACATGGTGAGTCTCCTTTACATAGTGGATGTTTTGAAGCATGGACAGTTGTATAGTACAAAAACCATATCGTTGAATTGAAATATAGGATCAAATCGATGACATCAATCGATCGATGTGACCAAGCAAGATGGATCAAAGAAGACAAGGGAGAAATTGCAGCTATCTACTAATAACTAGTAAGTAGTAACTACTATACCTTGTTAAGTAGTTCTCTTGGAAGCATGGATGGAGCTGAGTTTGTATGTGAGATGTCACCAATGGTACTGTTTGTGTAGGTATCATGCCCCGGTGTGTGTAGTGTATGAGATGGGATGTTATATATGGCAGCAGGGGAGGAAAACTGGGGACTACGTACGCAGCTAGCTTTCTTTAAGGAGGAAGATGCAAGAGGTGGGAGGGATCTAGCTAGCTAGGGATCTAGGGAGCTAGCTAGGGAGAGCGAGGGCTATGAGAAGGTGTGGGGCCCACACTACGAATGATATGGCTTGAGAGATCATGTATTCATGTGAGCATGTCGCTCTCACCCCTGCTAGCTAGGCCAGCTGATGCAGGATGCATGGATGCATGTGTGATATGATTCTGATTGGCCGTGTATCACTTTTAACAGTTTTGTGCCGACCACATTTGCGTCAAAAATCTGTCTGCGTCAACCATGATTATGGTGTAAATGGAAAAATTAATTAATATGCTGTTTTAATCATGGGCTTATCTAGTATTTAATTCAACGGTAGTATCGTAAACTTATCAATTAGCTATCACAATTTTTGATAGTAATACTAAAGTTATCGGACATGATAGAATGCTATCTTCTGTGATACTAAATTAAATAATATTACTTGTACTGACTAATAAAGCATTGATGTCATGTAACAGCAATGCCATGACATTGGATCCACACTTGCTACTTTTAATTAAGGGTCTGTTCAGGAGTGGGAGCTAAACATTTGTTTCTCTTAAAATAAAAGACTAAATTTTAGTTTTTTTTATTGTTTGGATATATAGATTAAACTTTAGCGATAAGCGTGCAAAAACTCATTTACTCCTCCTTTAACATTTTACTTCTTTTAGCAACCACATGTTGGCGGTCGAAAATATCAATTAACACAAGAAGACCACTTTTAGCACTATTTTAGTTTCCTTTGGAGGGGCTAAAGAAAAGAATGAGGCTAAAATTTAGCACTTAGATTTTAGCCTACCTGTTTAACTTCCCAAAAACTAAAATGAGAGCTAAAGTGGGGGGCTAAACTTTAGCCCCCTCTTCTAAACAGACTATAATTAGCTTTTGACCGAAAAAGCTTTGATCAATTGATCAATCCGAATAGTACGTGTTGAGCAACCTCCTGCTGTAGTCACAAGTAATTACAACAATGGAAGACCCAGCTAGCTAGATTAGATTAGTTGAGAAAAAGTGAGATGAGCTCCATAATTAACTTGGTCAGTGGATTGGCCACAAAGGTGTAATTGTACGCCGGCAGTGCTCTCCTGCTTGCAAATATTCTATTTGATGTGTTGTAACCCCTCGACCTCATTGGTTTTAAGAGTTGAATGCATCGAGATTCATCAACAGTATTTGAAATATTTAAGGGCTACCATATTTGCAGCAGATACTTAGTACTGAATGAAATGCATAGCTAGCTACATTCTTCATTCATTCCATTAAAATTACTTTTAGGTCAAAGAAAAACCATGTATAATACACATGGAGTATATATCCTACTACATACGGAGTAGTATATATCTTTAATAAATTACACAGCATTCAATGCACGGTAATTTTTAGCTATACTATTATACCCTGTTTCTAGCTATCTTGCCGCTTCTCCTGACAACACTTTATATTTTACATTCAAAATTTGTTGCACACATAATATATTTTGTCTTGTTTTTTCAATTAATACGTATATATGTAAATGCTATGCTCTATTTAATTAACTGACAACATGCCATCAGTTTATCTAAAAATCAGAGCTAACAGACTTAATATATAATGGGGTATCTCTAAGTCATTTCTATACACTACTAATTTCTCTAAGAATTGCTAAAAATAAAATATTTCTTGGACAAAGGAAGGTAGTTCCCTATATTTACCCGGCCTCTATCCTACAAAGACTTTAATTTTTTATTTTTCAAATTTTTTCTCACGGATACTTCATTTTTAGCATTTAAAATTCAGTTAATAGATTCACTGTACAATTAATAAGCTTTTGTTAATCGAGTCAGTGTTGGCGCAAACAGGTTTCTGAATACTAGAAACTAACAAACGAAGTGTTTGCGAAGGAAACTATTCCAAGCCTCCGAAAGGATAATAACTTAGAATAATTCAAAAGTGTGTATTGAATAACTTGTATTCGGTCCTTCTTACAGGGTGAAACATGGGGTATTTATAGGCTCAAACATTAAGGAAAAGACCTTTTTACCTCTCTATTACAACCGACATAGTGGAAACTATTCGGTATCCTTAATAGGGCTAAAATGGTAAAAGACTAATCTAATGAGAAAAAAGATAAGTCTTCCATCCTAGCTAGCAAAGAAACTCTCAGAAGAGTCTAGGTTCGAAGATATACTCCGAATTGGAGTCCGTCATCATACTTCGAACTTGACTCAATACATCTTCGAAGTCATACCCTGGAAATCTTGAACTTAATCATCAACCTTTGTCTTGTTACTGCAATAACCCTGAAGATGGAATATTTTCCCCCAAACAGTCAGCATTGCTAAAAATAATGCCTTTCTGGACTGAGGGAGTAGTAATATTCTAATAATCAGCGCTACAGATTGCTGATTGATATTTATTTGGGTAACTATATACCTACAGGCTACACCAATATATAAGCATATATATATGTCTATATGTCCTTCACTAGTACATTTAGAACTATTGACACAGAATAATTTATGTCGTCAGTTCTCTTTGAGCAATAATCATATCATGTCCCGATTACACGTGAACTTGGCTAATTAACTATGTTCTGACGCCAATTCTGAAAAACTGTATACATGTGCTGTATAATTTGAAATATATATCAAGCTAGTGCAGATTGGTTCGTATGAA
Source organism: Zizania palustris (assembly GCA_019279435.1). Taxonomy (NCBI): domain Eukaryota; kingdom Viridiplantae; phylum Streptophyta; class Magnoliopsida; order Poales; family Poaceae; genus Zizania; species Zizania palustris. The sequence continues at coordinate 20,059,323 of JAAALK010000082.1, read as the reverse complement.
CAGCTGGTTGAACTTGCTACAGGCATTCAGCAAAGCCCATTATGCACTCCACGAACAACACTAGATGAATTCGTTGTTGACGAATAATAGTTCGCTGAGTATTTTTTATTGGGTACTCGGTGAACTCTTCGCCGAGTGCCACACACGACAATCGGCTAAAAAAAGTAACATGACAATATGCACGTGAACATGATGACGATTTTGCCGAGTCTCGAAATTTGTCAATTGACAGATAAAGAAACAAAAAAATAAAAAAGCAGGATGAACCATTTGTCAAAATCTAGCAGACACAGCGCACGGTGGCGATGTGGCGCTGGGGCAAAGTGAGGTGAGGCGCTAGGGGCAGGTGGGGCGTGGCGCACCGCACGGTGGAGCGAGGTGTGGTGCGTAGCGCTGATGTGGGACGGAGCACCGTGGGGCACTAGGGCACGGCATGGGATAGAACGTGGCACGGGACAGGGCGCCACATGAGGCAGATTACCACTGGGCATCGGTGATGGATATGCCCAAGAAAATTCCATGTATTGGAAGTTCCGATAGGTAGTATCGGAAGTTCTGATTATTATCTGGTCTCGAGTCAGAGAACAAATGTTACTTCGGAAGTTCTGATGAGCCAGAAGTTCCGATTTGGAATCAGAGAGAATTGTATTGATTGGAAGTTCCGATATGGTATCGAAAGTTCTGAGGTGGGCGAAAACAGATTGTATCTGTTGCGTGTCATGCTGAATTGGGAGACCTAAAATACACTGTCGGAAGTTCTGATCCAGGATCGAAAGTTCCGATGTGGGGTATCAGATTGGATCTGTTACGAATACGAATTAGTTGAAACTAATTTGTGGGTTCCGAGATGTGCACAACCAAGAGATTTTAGACCTATATAAAGAGAGGAGGTGAAGGTCTTGGAACAAGGAATAAGCCTAGATTAGACCTAGCCACCATAGACTCCTCTCCTCCCTTTCTTGATCTCAATCATTGAGGTAGAGGATTTCCCGTCTCTCACATGCGGTGCTAGCACGCTGCCGTGGGAGGAACTCCATCCCTGTACTTGTGGACTCCGTGGAGGCATTGCTCCAAAAGCGACGTTTGTGGCTGTCACCACGAGGAAGGTGACTTCTTCACCGATTGGATTGGTGAGGAACGGCCGGGACGAAGTGAGTATAGGCTTAACGCGCTTCATTAACCTCTTCTCCTGTTGCACCTAGCGCGTCAAGTGCTAGAAGGTATCGATCCATGATCTCACAAGCGCATGGGTCTTGGGTTCTAGGGCGGAAATTTTGATTTTACCGGCTAGCGTAGCTCCCCTATTCCCCAACAATTGGAGCACAACAAAGTGTGGAACAAGCGCTAGGACGGGGCTGGGCGAGTGGCACAAGGGCGCCGAGTCGAGGTGGACTACGTGTGGCAGTGAGGAAGGGGTTTTGGAGAGGTCACTGGTGGCGAGGGATGGGTTGCTGGAGAGGTCACTAGCGGTGAGGGTGGGGCGCCGAAGGGCCAAAAGGAGAGGAAGAGAGGGGACCGTGTGGAGGAGCTGGAGCTGTGAGAGGAAGGAGGATAGCGGAGTTTGAATTTAAAGGAGGGAGAGTGAAAAAAATAGCAGGGATTTTGAAAAGAATCGTGTTGCATGATAAAAATAATGGGAGCTGAAATTTTTGTTTACTCAGTACAAACACTCTGCAAAACATTTGTGTGTTAGCGAGTGTCTTAAATTTTGCACTCGTCATACATTTTTTTATTTTTTTTTTCAAATGCGTTTTTCATTCTTTCACTTGATAATTTTTGTTAAACATTTTAAAATTTAATGGACAAGACCTAAAAATGGACTAAAAACTTGAATATAATTTTTTCGGATAATTTTGTTTACTATTTTATGCATTTATAATTTAAATTTGACTTATTCAAATTTAAATCCTAGAAACACAATTAATTAACTAAAAATATCTAATTGACCTATTGTTGGCGCAACAGATTACGCTAACAGGTTCTATAAGACCAAGAACTAACAAATGAAGTATTTGTGAATGCGGACTATCTCAAGTCTCCAAAAAGGATAATAGCTCGGAATAGTTCGAAGTGTGTATTGAATATCTGAATATTCGATGCCTATTACAGGGCGAGAAGGGGGTATTTATAGGTAAAATCTCTAAGGAAAATACCTTTTTACCACTTAATTACAATCGACATTGTGGATACTATTTCGGTATACCTTATAGAGTTAATATAGTAAAACATGCTCGAAGGATGTTGATAAGGTAGACGTCCCATCCTTCTGGTTGTTTTCCACTCTGGAGGGGAAGCCTTTCAGAGGGTCTCTTCGGACCAGACCCTAAACGGACCCTTCGGCTTCGAGCCCTTCAATCTAGAGGCAAGTCTTAAGCTCCGAGATTAAAACTTGCCTTTATCTTTGTTGCATAATGTATTTGCTTGGAATCTTGGAGGATCATGAGGATGAAGTATTTTCCCCCAACAGTAGCCCCTCGAATACGCTTCTCCGGATAGCCTGTACAACAAGGAGAGTAGTATACGCAAGAAATATTTTCATGCTCGCGATCTTTAAGAATGCAAGGTATTATAACCGTTCGAAGCATCCTTGTGTCGGAGATGCATCAATTCCGGTCTTCGAACTCGGACCTTCGTACGATTGCTCCGAAGGAAAATGAACCGTTATGATGGTAGTCAATCACAAAGAGTCGTTACTTTCGTAACATTATCTCTCAAATAGTCGTTAGACCTTTCAAGAAAGCAACAGCCGCGAAAGTTTACCGCGGGTTCACATTCTTTCACCCTTTGGCCCCACCTATAATTGACGCGGGTTGGATCTGCAAGTGTGAAAACATGCGTGAATTGCGCCAAATGAGAACGAAGCGATTATAAAAGAGGAAAACAATCAGCGCTGAAAATTTTTTATAGAGTTTTAGTGCTTCGACATTTCCATGCTTTCATCTTTCGCCTTTGCTCTCTAGAACTTTCGAGTGCTCCACCGATGGCGAGAACAAGTGCCAGAGTGCCGCCGGCGGCAACGACCTTGGCACAACGACAAGCTTGGGCCGTGTCTACGGAGGCAGCAATGGCGGGAGCTCTAGGGGGTTCTTGGCCCAAGGATCCATGAGAACTCCGCCCACCATCGAAGAAGCCGCTGAGTCCATCCTCGGGCGATCAAATAGCATGGCGGAGTCCATCGAGGAAGCAGTGAGCAAAAGGCTATGACTGGGGATGAGTACTCGGATCCATGGAGACGAAGTGATTCCAGCGCCGAGGAGTGGAGAAGTTGTTGTCTTCAAAGCTTTCTTCGAAGCTGGACTCGGGCTCCCTTCCATAAACTTCTTAACAGAAGTATTGGAGATGTTCCACATCACCCTACCGCAGCTGTCTCCAAAGGCCATAGCTAGGCTGGCAGTCTTCGAGTGGGCCCTTCGAGCCGAAGGGTGTGAAGGATGGTCCGAAGTGTTCGCAGCAACCCACGAAGCTTCATGCCAAGCCAAGCCGCGCGACGGGCCCGAAGACTCCAAGCTACTGGTGGCCTTTGGGAGTGTCAACTTCTAGCTCCGGATGGAGCACTTGAAGAATTTCCCGACGAAGGCGATCAACGACCGGTGGAACTTCGACTGGATACTCTGGTGGTTTTATGCCGAGGTCGGTGAATACTTCGGCCTTGCAGGGCCTCTACAGGAGATTTGGTATAGGAGGGAGGCAGAGGTGACTTCGGACTCAAGTCTACTTTCGACGAGACTTGGGTTGTTGTCTTCGGTGGCCAAGTGCATGATTATGTGAGACTTGGCAGAGGAGTTCATCGCCCTCTGGATACCTCCACTCGGGGCAAATTGGCCTATTGTTTTTCACAGCACTTTAGATGTGGAGCTTCGAGAGATCGCTTCTAACTCTCTAGGTAACACTTTGATATTTCTTGCACTCAAATTAGTCATATAGAATATCTGTATTTTCTTAATAGATTGTTACCTTGTTTCAGCGGCTCCGTTGGCGATAGCTCCAGAGCAAATAGCTCGGGCAGTGGAGAGGGTGCTCGGGCCCCTATTGCAGTGGAGAAGCAGCGGAGGATGGAGCTGGGAATGCTCCAACCGAGTGTGGAGTGCACTCGGAATCGAAGCCCCTCCTCTTCCAAGATTCGATGCAGCGGGTCCGGTCTCTCGAAAGAGGAAAGCTGCTGCTGGGACCTCAAGGCCGTGGAGACCCCGGCAAAAAAGGTGGCGCAGAAGGCCAAGCTCCCTTCACCTCCGGTGTCTCCACCTTCGTTAGACATTCGGAGTTCTTCTTCGGAGGAATCTGAAGAGGAGGAGACTTTGGAGGCCCGAATGGGGAGGGAGCTTGAAGCTCTACTCATGGAGGGTAGGGAAGGGGATTCTCGGGCTGAAACCGAGGATCCACCTCGGGTGGATGTCGGAGCAACATCGACGGCCGAAGAGAAGACGTCGGTATGAACTGAGCCCGGAGGGGTTCAGGGAGTGGAGCCGGAGGGCTCTGATTCGCTAGTGACCAGAGTAGTGGTGACAGAGGTAAAGGCCTCTACGTCTGCTACTCCAGTCCAAACTTTGAGGAAGGACATTGAGGAGTACCTTAGAATGTACGAGTATCTGGGGATCCCGTAATCCTCCCTCAAAATCTAGATGGAGTTAAGCCATCGGTCTTTACTTCTTGATTCATCACACCTAAAATAATTTCATTGTATTGGCAATATATCTTAGATAATTAAAAAATACCTTATGTTTGTAGATGTTTCGGAGAGCAACATGGCTCTAGCCTGAGATAGAGCCTTGGTGGAAAACTTGGCTCCGGTAGAAGAGGTAGCTCCGGCAGTGGAGGCTACTTCCTTTGGAGCTGCTGTAGCCGAAGGGGTCACTCCTGTGGAGGGGTCCACTCCGATGGAAGAGGTCGCTCTGGCGGCTCCTACAATGGGGAGAGGTAAAGGCAATTCTTGGCCTTGGACTCTCCCTTCCTTGGTGATGACTCCGTCGATGAACGATCCTTCGATGGATGCTTCAGAAGAGGTCCTGCCAAAGATGATCGGAGGGCCCTATCCTGGCTCCTGCTATTAGCTCTGTTCTTGGAGCGGCGGACATGGCTTCGGTCTCTCCTACAACCCTTGGATGAAAAGAGACAAGAGGTTGGCAACTCTGAGCTGGCCTTCGTGTTGAGCGAAGCTAGTGGATTGGAGCTAGACGTAGCCCTCGAAAGGGCTACCCTCCATGTATGCGAGTGACATAGTGTACATTTAATTCATTGTAATTACACCATACTTACTTTTCTTTTTGCAGCAATTTGTTCTTGCTAGAGCAGGGGCGACTTCCAATGAGCTCGAGTTTAATCGGCTCAAAAGGAAGGCTATAGTGCTCTAGAGGGCCCTTAAGGGCTCCGAAGATAAGTCCCTGCAATTGGAGGAAGAACTCCTCGAAGAGCAGAGGGCAAAGGCCATTGTGGAGGAGGCGCTCCGAACAGAGCAGCATGCTCATGCTGGCCTGGCGTCTTCAATTAAGGAGCTCCAAGCGAAGCGAATGGTGCTGAGAGCTAAAGTTGACAAGCTTTGAGCAGTGGAGGTGACTTTCAGGGCTAAACTTGTGCGGCTCCGAGAGGTGCTTCAGCAAGCGCTATCTTAAAAGAATTATTTAATGACGAAGATAGCTGAGCTCTCCGCCATCACCACCGAGAAGACAAAGGCCAAGGCGAGGCACAACGAGGTGGCTGATCAAACCATGGAAACCCTCTGGGGTGTTCTGGAATATTTTGGAACGGTCTGCCCATCTTTCTCAGCTGCGGCGAACGAACCTCTTGACCGTAAGCTCAAGATGATCCAGGCGGCGACCAAGATAATGAAGGGCTCTGGTACTCGCTATGCAGAAATCTCCGGGCATGTAGCCGAGATCAGAGTCTTTCATCATCTCGAAGCCATCAGGTCTCCATTGCTCCAGCGAAGGGTTCGACGCCTGCAAGCTTCGCTGACGAAGGCTTGATGTGACCATCTCTGGACGTTTCTTTGGCTTGGGAAGTGTAACACCCCAAATTTTCAGAGAAATAAAAATACCATTTATTATATTCTGGAAATGATTTATTTTGAAATACCTTTAAATACCCTTATAGGCTTAAATGAACTAGAACCTAGATGGAATAACCAAACCAAAGGCTAGAAAATTTTGTATATGATCCCAAGGCCAAGAAATATTTTTGAGAATTTTTATAGATTTTTATCACCCTTGGAAGTAGCCCAAATATTTTAAACTAATTCCAGCAATTATTTCTATTCAGAAAAGAATTCAAACAGTAATAGGCCCCTTTCCCCCATTCTCCCTCAATCGGCCAGCCCAGCCCATTCCTCCCCGCGCCCCGGACTGACAGATGGGTCCCACCCGTTAGAGACCTTCTCCTCCTCCGTGCGCGCGCCCGACCGCCCGACCCCACCCATCAGTCACCACGCCCGTACGCTCGCGCCCGCTGACCGCCTTGGCCCACTTGTCGGACCCGTCGTCGACCTCACGCCACCCCCCTAACTTCGCCAGCCACCGATCCCGCCTCAGATCCGCCCCCGCTGGCCCCCTTGCTTTAATTCATCGCCGGCATTAAGACCTCCACGACGCGCCAACCGTTTCCCCCCATTAATCCATGCGTAATCGCCCCGACGCAGTCGCTCGCATGCAAGGAAAGCACCTCGCCGGTGTTTACTCTCGGCCTCCCCCAATTGCGCCCCCTCTGCCCCCGCTGGTACCCCTATTTAAACCCCCGACCACCGCCGCGCACAACCTTCACGCTTACTCGCTGCGAGAATGAACAGAACGCCCGCAACACTCCATTTAACGCCACACCGCCGCCCTCGCTCCAGCCACCGCTCACCGTCGCCAGAGTCCTCCTCCACCCTCGGCGACCGCACCAATGTGACCATCGACGCCTCCCCGACCTCGGCCACTGCTCCATCGACGACGAACCCCGCTCGCCGTTGCCAGAGAAGACGACCGGCACGAGTAAAGTACCCGTGCCATGTCAAATTAAATTGCGGACGTGTGATCGCGATCGGACGACGCAAGTTATATCGCATATGCGGTTTAATCTACGCCGTCAGATCTGAGCGAAGCGGTACGGTGTAATCTCATGCGTCCATTAGTATTTAAAACCAGCAATGGATATGGGCCATCCATCGCGTACTGGTTCGGCCCTTTAATCTCGTGCGTCCATTTTCATTTAAACCACCCGCCTCACCCGTGGCCATCCGATCATGATCCAACGGTGGATCTGGATTCTGCGCACGCGTATAGTGCGTAGGTTCATATCAAAAAGACTACGCCGCCACCAAGGAGCCGGAGTATTACCCCGAAGTTCCTCCCTCACCCTTCACTGAACAAGGCAAGTAACCAAACCAATCTTTTGATCATATTAAACCCATGTTTTATTAAACTATCACTAAAACACATAGGGTATACATGCATTAGCCAAATGAAAGCCTTACAATATATGTATTTAGATCCCCCGACCTTGATGTGCAACCCAAGCCATGCTATCTAGCCTAAACTCATTGTCACCATATTATTAGTACTATTATCTAGTGTCCAAAGTATCGACATGATTGCTATAGGATTAAAAACAAGTCGTAGCGATTGGAATCTATTATATGATCCCCGTTATTCTTATATCTAGAATGCTGTTGGTGATAGAGTTATGGTTGAGAGTGTATGCATGGTGGGTTCCGGGTGCAAGCTAGGGCATTGGTCGGTAGCACCCGGGGCACTATAAGGACCGGTCTACGGGATCCATTGCAATACACTTCCGTACTAACCACAAGTCTAATGGGTAAGTCCTAACTAAGGTATGAAGTGTTCCAAACCGAGGCCACCACTTTGAGATGGGTGAAGCAGCACCTGTGGGTGGCTTGTACCGACGTGGCGCAAAAGAGGTGCGACGTTAGCTGGGATGCGGCCCGGCGCGCTGGCGAAACTTAGAGCGGGTGGTTATCGCTTGGAGCATTTCATGCTGAGGTTTTGGCAGGAGTTCCCGTGGTATGGGTCATCTCGTTACACTTTGGTGTTTGGGATGAGTGTGTGCCTTGTGGGTACAGTAGTACACCTCTGATTAGAGTCATAAATCTTTTTGAAAAGTTGAGCTCACGGTCAAGGGTGGGTTGCGTGACATCCCATAGTTAGTTTACTTTTAATGAATGTGCATGATGGATTGACATGTAAGGACTGTTGTGCGAGGAGGGAAAACGTACTCCTCGAGGTAGATGGTATTATGATGTTCATGTTTCTTATTCTGCATGATTAAATTTGACTATACTAAATGCAACAACTGAAAAATGTACTTTTCCGCACTATTAGCCATTATCCTTCCTTTGTTATTGTCTTGCATTACTATTGCATTTGTGGTGGCTTGTTGAGTATTTTTGTACTCATACCCATTGGACACACACTTCAGAGGATGTCTACTACAAGGAAGATGGTCTAGAGTAGCGACCCAGTCAAGAAGAAGATCCTGAAGAGGGCGTTCGTCATGCTTTTATTTGTTTATTTTATTTTATTTTTACTCTTATGTAATATTGTGGTCTGCGTACCATGAATGGTTGTCGTATGTACATTGTCGCATGATGAACCTCTTGTATTATTGTTTTTCGTTGGAAATTCAATAATGTTCCGATTTGGTAAATCGGGGCGTCACAAGATGGTATCAGAGCCGACTTGACTATAGGAAGCCAAACGGATCAGCCTAGCACTTAGTTGGATAAAAAAACTATTTCATGATAACCTACTTTATAACTTTGTTCCTCCCCTCACTTTTTCTTCAACTTATTGTTTTTGTAGATGCCGGTCTACCAAGTGCACAGCTTCTACCGCCACTTCGAGGGCTTCGTCAGGGAGCTCCGAATGATGGTCACCTTCCTTGGATTCCTCTTTGAGCCCAAATTCCATGGCGTGTATATGGAAGAGTTCGCAGGACCCTGCGACGTCTCCCTCACCATCCATGGATCCGGCGAGCACCTGCCGTTCTTCATGGCAGCACTTGGAGGCCCAACCTTTGACGTCGCGTGCCAACGCATCGCCCTCTAAGCCCTCATGGAGCTGAGGATGATCTACGATGATCGTCTTCAGAACACATCCTTCCGGCTTGTGCCGAAGCGCACTTCCTGTGCCCACCGCAACATCTACATCGGAGTTCACTCCGATCGCGTTCCGGTCATGGCCCAGCAGACGTGTCTTCTTCAGGCCATGGACGATCTCCATACCGAGGCCGTGCTTGACGCCGAGGAGCACCATGAGGCGGTCGATTTCCTTCATCAGGAGACGAAGAATTTGATCCAGCAAAATGGCGAGCTGCAGCATAAGATCATACAGCTGCAGAAGGACATAGCGGAGATGGTCCCCCTTGTCCCGAGGAGGAAGAATCCCATCCGTGAGCCTGCCCCTCGCCCCAAGAGGATCCCGCCACACCCCACGGCCGCAGGACCGTCCAGCTCCAGCGCTCCTGCCTCGTGCCCCGCCATCGTCTCCGACCCCATCATCAAGAATTTTCTCGAGCCCACCGTCCCTCAGGACCCTCGTGGTTCCGAGAGCACGGAGACCGCCTACGATGGCGAGTAGACGATAGCCATCGTTGATTGATGTATGAATAAATTTTTTGGATGTGGTGCCACCTGCAACAACTTGTGTTGTGGGTAGATTAAAATAAAAACATTGATGTAATGAACACTTTATACCACTCATATATATATATGAGCCCCTCTGGGCTATTTTCTCGGTAAATCTTACTTTGAAGTTTTCTCTTATGACTAAAAATCTTGTATGTTTAGAAGATGGCTGATAATCAGAACACCGGGTCCAACAACGGAGAAGGGGCAAGCAATGGTCTGCCCAAAAGTGTTGTGCCCAACTGGGGTGCAATGGGCCAACGTCAGACTGGGCCACCATCCGCCAACCATCCCACCTTGGCGGAGATGATGGCTAACCAGAACCAACTGATCACCGACCTCCTCACCCAGATGTAGCACCAACAGGCACAGTTGGACTGGCTGCAACAACAGAACGTGGAGCCCGCCCCACGTGCACTAGCCCCCGCACCCGCTCCTAAACTCTCAGAGTTCTTGCGCGTACGCCCCCTGATCTTCTCCAGCACCACAACCCCCATGGAGGCTAGAGATTGGCTCCACACCATCGGGAAGAAGTTGGACCTCCTCCCCTGCACCGACCGAGAGAGAGTGGTGTTCGCCACTCATCAACTCCAGGGTCTCGCCGTAGAATGGTGGGACAACTACCATGAGTCCCAACCAGAGGACCACGTGGTGACTTGGGCAGAGTTCACCATCGCCTTTCACGCCGCCCACGTCCCCGCCGGAGTCATCGCGGTTAAACAGCAGGAGTTCCGCGACCTGCAACAAGGAAGCCGGACTATCATGGAGTATCTCCATGAATTCAACCTGGCCCGCTACGTGCCGGAAGAGGTGCAAACCGACGTGCTCCGCCAGGCCAAGTTCCTCCAGGGACTTAAGGATGAGCTGTCCATTCATCTCGTCGCCACCGACTACGCCGACTTTCAACGGTTGGTGAATAAAGCGCTCATCCAGGAGACTGAGCAAAATAAGTTGGACCTCAAGAAGAGGAAGATGATTGCGTTCAAGCATCATCAGGCGAACCCTCAGAGGCCCCGCTTCGTCCCTCCACCACCAGCACCCGCTTACCATCCTTGGCCATCTACAGGCCGCCACATGCCACTGGTGGATCCAACGCCGGGCATCCCCGCCCCGCTCCACCATCTCCGGCCGCTCAGCCGATGCCCCCACCAGGTCCACGATCATGAGGGGCCACCAAGGAAAGCCGATCGTCTGCTTCAACTACCGGAAGGAAGGGCACTACTCGCATCAGTGTCCTCACCCCAAGCAGCCATAAGGCGCGACACCCAACCAGACGGTTCGTGCCCGCATCAACCACATCAGTGCGGAGGAAGCTCCTAAAGTCGTACTCGGTACGTTTACCGTCAATTCCATAGTAGCTATAATACTGTTTGACTCTGGAGCAACACACTCCTTCATCTCGGAGGACTTTTTGAAAACCAATGGTTTGGAAGTACTCCCTCTACCAGCCCCTGTGATGATTGCCACCCCCAGCAAGAAAACCTTAGCCCACCTATTCAGCCCTAAGGTAAGGATAGAGATTCAAGGAATATTATTCTGGGCCGAGCCAGTCCTCATCGAGTGCACCGGACTCGACCTCATCCTGGGGATGGATTGGTTGATGAAGCGCAAGGGAGTGATCGACTGCGCCAGCAAGTCCGTAACCGTGACCAACCCCGAAGGCGAGGCTGCCACTTTTCGGATGACCAACCGCAAACCTCGCGAAGAGTCCCTCCACTCACTAGCCCTTGAGGAAGTGCCCGTAGTCAAGGAATACATGGACGTCTTCCCAGAGGACCTGCCAGGAATGCCTCCCAAGCGGGACATCAAATTCAGAATCGAGCTTATCCCTGGGACCACCCCAATTTCCATGCGCCCATACCGGATGGCTGCCAATGAACTAGCCGAAGTCAAGAGCAATATCAAAGACCTGGAACATAAAGGATATATCTGACCGAGTACCTCACCCTGGGGTGCACCGGTTATCTTCGCCATGAAGAAGGACAAGATTAAAATGATGTGCGTGGACTATAGAGCCCTGAACGACGTAACCATGAAGAACAAGTACCCACTGCCTCGGATCGACGACCAGTTCGATAAGCTGAAATGATCCTCGGTGTTTTCCAAAATCGACCTCAGGTCAAGGTACCACCAATTGAGGATTAGAGAAGAAGACATCCCCAAGACCGCCTTCACCTCCCGCTATGGACTCTACGAGTATACTGTGATGTCGTTCGGACTCATGAATGCCCCAATATTTTTCATGAACATGATGAACAATGTATTCATGGAGTTCTTGGATAAGTTCATCGTGGTATTCATCGACGCTATCCTCGTCTACTCCAAGACCAAGGAAGAACATGAAACCCACCTCCATCTGACCCTTGGAAAGCTAAGGGAACAACAATTGTACGCCAAATACAACAAATGAGAGTTTTGGTCGTCTGAGGTAAAGTTCCTCGGTCATGTCATATCTACCGAAGGAATAGTAGTGGACCCAACCACCGTAGAAGCAGTGACCAATTGGCTGCAACCCACAAACGTGACCGAGATCCGGAGTTTTCTCAGATTGGCCGGATATTACCGTCGATTCATCGAGAATTTCTCAAAGATAGCCAAGCCTATGACCAGGCTGTTGCAGAAGGAAGTAAAGTTTGAATGGACCCCCGATTGTGAAGAATGCTTCCAGACCCTTAAGAAGAAGCTCGTGTCAGCCCCAATTCTGACCCTGCCAGACATCCGGAAGGACTTACACGTCTACTGTGATGCTTCTCGCCAAGGGTTAGGGTTTGTCTTGATGCAAGATGGGAAGGTGATATCTTACACCTCTCGTCAGCTGAGACCACATGAGCTAAATTACCCGACCCACGACCTGGAATTGGTAGCCGTGGATCATGCCTTGAAAATATGGAGACATTACCTTGTGGGAAATCGGTGTGAGGTCTTCACCGACCACAAGAGCCTCAAGTACATATTCACCCAACCGGACCTGAACCTCAGACAGAGAAGGTGGTTGGAGCTAATCAAAGATTATGACTTGGGCATCCATTATCATCTAGGCAAGGCAAATGTGTGAGGAGCCATGCTAAATAGCGTGGGCCTCATGGCTCTAGATGTGATGAGTCATTGTCAATAATAGTCAAAGAGGACTGAGAAGAGAGAAGATCTGCTGTTTCATGGGCTGCGTGTGACTCAGGTACACGAGCAGCGAGCGACTGTCGGGCAGAGGGACCGCGAAGTCGGGCTGGCACAATCCGGGTACATGGGCTAGGAGTAGCAGAAGACCCACTGGGCTATTGACCAGGATTGACTCAGGTACACGGGCGGTGAGCGATTGCCGGGCTGAGAGAGCTGTGAAGTCGGCCGGCCCAATCCGAGTACCTGGTGCAAAGTTGGTGGAGGCTTTGTCAGTTTCGGCGCAAAACTGACAACCGTTGATCTTGTATCGGACTGTCCAGAAGAGAAGCCGTAGTCACTATGAAAGCTTAGCTTCTCGATAAGTCATCTGTATCTCTAGGCCCACAGTCAGTCAGTCGAGTCTGTAAAAATTCCTAAGGGCAGTGGAGTCTTTTCCTTTATTTCAGCATCTGTAAAAAACCCTAAGGGGCTGGTGGAATATTCCTAAGTGTTGGGCAGCATATAAATAGGGCCCCAATCCCTAGGGTTAGGTCACCCTTTTGCTGAAATCACTTTCTATTCTATTGGGTCATTTTGTTCCCTGCATTCTCTCTCTTGTGTGTGCGCTGCCAGGAAGTGCTTCTGTTCTTCCTGAGATTCAATATGTTCACTGTTCTGGAAGAATTTATTCCTGCTGTTTTTGTGCGAAGCATCTTGTGCACAGCTCTGAAGTTTTGTTTTGCGTGCGTCCAATTTATTCCCGAGTTAATGCTTCTCTGGCTGCTTCGTGTGTGTTCTTCACAAGTGTAGTACTAGTTCTAGCGTGCTGTAGCAAGTAGTACTACTTCTGTAGCCATAGTGTGCTAGTTCTCTAGACTTGCTTTTCCCGTGTAGCTTTTTGATTGAGTTGACAGGGCCAAGTCCCTTTTCTGGTTGTTTCTGGTGAAGCCTCTTCACTTTGTTCGAAGCCCCTCATCTCCGTGAGGCAGGCTTCGATCTGACATTCTCGAGAGCTTTGTTAGAACCTTCAGCTTCGATTTTGAACTGTGATCGTAGCTTCGAAGTATGTTCTGTGCTTCGCTTCTATTCTGTTAGCATACTTTGACAGTTCTTGCGAAGGGGTACTCCGACTTGAGCGTTACGAAGTTAATACTTCGACAGGCTTCGAAGTGACCATCGAAGTATGTCTCACTGATAGACTCCGCTCAGAGTATGTGTTTCTAAGGTCTTTTTACTGCCGTCTTGGTTGTGTCACATCTTGTGAGTTCGAAGTTTGTTGTTCGAAGTGTGTTGGTGACCTTCGATTTCTTGTGTGACCATTCTTGCAGACTTTGTTTCGAAGTTGGTCTGTGTGTCGAAGGTCATCACTCCAACAATCCTTCTTCATTTTAGCTAGCTTCGAGGGTAGAGGGTAGGCCTCGATTTGGTCTTTCTGCCATGTGTCGGGCTTCGCTTCTCTTTCGGAGGTTGCTATTCTGTGAGCTTGTTCGAACCTTTCTGATCGAAGTCTAGGCTTCGAAGTACACTGTTCGAAGCAAGCTTCGATACTCTCATACTTCGCTTCGAAGCATACTTCGCTCTTTGCCACACTCGAACTAGGCTAGACCAAACAAACCTTCGGCACGCCAACCTTCGCTCGACTTCGACAAGCAACTCCGAAGCAGGCTTCGACCAGCGAAGTAGGCTTTGACAAGTTTTGAACAGGAGACAGATTTGGAACAGTAACTTCTCTTCCACTCTTTGTGCACTTAGATTGTTGTACTGAGAAGTTTTTCTTGCCACGTCTTGTGTATTCTGTTAATCTGCCTATTAGCACTGTTTTTGTGTGACTGTTGTTTAAACATCAGTTGCTTCTAGGCTAGATACCTTTAGACTTAGGAAATCTGTTCGTGCTTTGTTGTTTAGTTGTTTGAGGTGCGTTGGGTGTTGGGAGCAGGCCATTGATTCGAAAGAATTTTTAGGCGCCCATTCACCCCCCCTCTGGTCGCTACTTTCAGTCCTACAAGTGGTATCAGAGCCTGGTTAGGGTTTTTTTCCATACCTTAACCGGTTCTAAACCCCAGTAGTGATCATGATGTCTCCTGGCAAGGTCCCGTCCTTGGAAGCCTATGGCTATAACTATTGGAAGACTCGCATGCGAGCCTATCTTATGAGCCAAGGTTCGGACATCTGGGACATTTGCGTTCACGATACATTTGTTATATTGCCAGTTGCTGAGCATGGTACTCCTGGTATCATTGCCCAGCATCTGAGCAATAGTAAAGCTGTGAACATTTTGTTTTCTGGTCTAGGTCTCACTGAGTTTGAGCGTGTGAGCCATCTCTCCACTGCGAGAGAGATCTGGGCTACCCTCAAGGCACACCATGAGGGAACAGCCCATGTCAAGGCTCGGCTCTATCAGACCTACTGGCGTGAATATGAAAACTTCACACAAAAGCCGGGTGAATCTGTTGAAGCTTTGTTTGGTCATTTTCAATCGATCATAAACAAGCTTCGGGACAACAAGGCTGAGGGTGCTCAGTTAGTCTAAGATCATGAGCAGGCGCTCAAGGTTCTCCATACCTTGGACCCAAAGATCTGGGAGATCAAGGTATCTTCTATTGTTGAGAGCACTTCTTATGATACCTTGACCATTTCTGAGTTGTTTAGCAAGCTGAAGGCCACTGAGGTTGATATCCAGCTGAAATCAAATCTCACTGGCTCTGGATCAAAGTCCCTGGCCCTTGCTACACCTTCTGTTGATCCTTCTTCTATGAGCTGTGCTGAGTTCTCCTTGATGTCTATCACTGAGGACCAGCTTGAGTCTTTGGGAGATGATGATTTGTGTCTTTTTAACAACCGGGTGCGTCGTGTTTATGACAAGAGAATGTTCAAAAGACACAGCACAAAATTTGGGTGCTTTGAGTGTGGTGATCTAGGACACTTCATCGCCGACTGCCCCAAGCGCAATGGACACAAGAAGGGCACCGGTGGTGGCTTCCACGACTCCGGCAAGCATGATAGCTCTTCCTTCAACAAGGGCAAGCCGAAGACCAGATTCTTCAAGAAGGCCCTGAAGGACTACCGGCGAGAGAACAAGAAGCGCGACAAGGCCTTCTTCGCCGAGATGGAGAAGAGCTACTCTAAGCAGTCCACGTCTTCTTCCTCTTCATCGAGCTCAAGCGATGAAGAGATCGACATCAGGAAGGGGAAGGACAAGGACGATCCGACAGGCCTCTGCTTCATGGCTTTCGGGGACAGACCGAAAAACCACTCACACCAGCGCCGAAGATCCTGCAAGAGCTTCTGCTCAATGGCTCTTGGGGATAAGGAAGAAAAGAGCTCCTCCGATGACTCCGACGACGACAACAACGAAAAGGTATCATCTTATGAGCGCGAAATCGTTGATTTACTTGAAAGCAATCATCAGGAGTTAAAATATCGGGAAAAACTGCTTAGGGGGGCCAAGAAGAGGATAGATGAGTTAGAGAGTGAGCTTGTCGTAGCCAACGACAGAATTGAGAGTCTATCTTCTTCCCCTTGCTTGGGTGATAGCAGTGAGTGCCCAAAGTGTGAGGTGCTTCTGTGTGACCTATCGACTCTGAAGTCTAGGTACACAGAAAGGGTTGATGAGAGGGACGCTTTGGCCACTGAGCTTGAAAGCGCTCAGCTGGAGCTGAAAGATGCTCAAGCCACTGTCGTCGCACCCTGTGTTGATTGCCCATCTCATATAGCTGTCTTAGCTGAGCTGAAAGCCAAGGGCGATGAGAATTTGGGGGATTTGGAGAGAGTGAGAGCTGAGCTTTCACAGACTAGGCTAGAGCTTGAGACATTGTCAGTTCCACCCACTGTCTGTGAGAACTGCCTGTCTCTTAGACTTGAGTTGATCAAGCTGAAAGCCGAGAAGTCTGTCCAGGTAGATAGCGAGTGTGAGACCTGCTTGTCTCAGGTGGAGGTTCTAGCTTCTTTGAGAGAGGAGCTAGCTGATTCTCAGAATGAGAACTTTTACCTCCGTTCTATCCTGAGTTGGATCAGTGCCAGAGAGCCACAGCTCGGCATGATGATCCAACAGTTCAAGAGGCAGGATGGGTTTGGGGTAGGTTACACCTACACCAAGGCTGACTTTGAGAGTGCCATTAGCCGGGCAGTGGAGTGGAGTAAAATGACTCCTGAGTAGAGATACCCTAAGACTCACTCCACTGAGTTCTCCCAGGCTTGTCAGCCCAAGGATGGAGTGATCCATGAACAACCCAAAGCTCCACCCAAGAAGCCCATCTGGGTTCCAAAGCCCAAACACCTCCACACTTCTCTTGACTCTCTTCCTGGACCCTCTCAACCCAAGAAGACGACACCCAACACCACCAAGCCCAAGAATCCCAAGCCTCAACCACATCCCAAGAAGCCCACCTATCATTGTGAGTACTGTAAGAGAGATGAGCATCTTGCGGAGTTTTTCTTCAGGAGGAAGCGGGTTGAGAGAGCAGAGAGAGCTCGTGGTGGTCAGGAGCAGTTCTACCAGCAGGGTGGTAGACTGTGTGTTCCTCGGCGTGGGGAGAGGCTGGAGGCCAGGCCGCGTCGTGTAGGTGGTGGTAGAGGAGACGACTTTCTTGCCTGTGCTCCAATTGGTGGTAGTCGTTCCGGCAGAGCTTCAGGCCATTTTGGCTACGGTCCTAGACCTCGTGGCCAAGGTTCTAGGGAGAACCATGGACCGCGCTTTGAGCCGCATTTTGGTCCAAATTCTTTTGATGGTTTTCACTTTCTGTCTTTTGAGCAGATGGCTCGACATTGGTTTAGCTCTTTTGCTAAACCTGGTGCCGGACCATTTGCTCCTCCTTATGACCACTGATTGTGCAGGACCGGGGACTGGAGGACATTTGGATCATGGACTCAGGATGCTCCCGCCACATGACGGGACATCGCAGATGGTTCTCCAGTCTCACTCCCCCGAGCTCCAAAGAATACATCACTTTCGGGAACAGTGGTCAAGGGAAGGTAAGTGGCATAGGCTCAATTCGCATTTCAGACCATTTTTCTTTGAAGAATGTTGCCTTGGTTAAAAATTTGAACTTTAACTTGATTTCTGTTTCGCAACTTCTTGAGGATGGTTTGGAAGTGCGTTTTAAGAAGGGCAATTCTTCCGTGTTTGATTCTAGAGGGTCTTTGATTTGCTAGATTTTACCATTCGGTAAAGTTTTTCGAATTGACTTCTCTAGTTCTTTTGGCCCTTCTCGCTTTTTGATTGCTGGATCTTCCTCTGAGCTCTGGAAGTGGCATAGGAGGTTAGGTCATTTGAGTTTTGATCTGCTAGTCAGGTTAAGCTCTATGGACCTCATTCGAGGATTGCCCAAGCTTAAGATGGAGAAGGATCTAGTTTGCCATCCCTGTCGTCATGGGAAAATGGTTGCCGCTTCTCACTCACCTGTAACTCAGGTGATGACTTCGTATCCAGGCGAGCTTTTACATTTGGACACTGTTGGTCCAACTCGGGTACATTCAGTCGGCGGGAAGTGGTACGCGCTTGTCAATGTTGACGACTTTTTTCGATTCTCGTGGGTTTTCTTTTTGGAGTCTAAGGATGAAACTTTTCAGTTTGTTCATGACCTGATTTTGAAGCTGAAGAATGAGAACAATGGTCGGATGCGAGCAATTCGCTCCGGCAACGGCTCTGAGTTCAAGAACTCTCAGTTCGTCAGCTTCTGTAGTGATCAGGGTCTTGACCATCAGTTTTCTTCTCCTTACACTCCCCCACAGAACGGCGTTGTGGAACGAAAGAACCGCACACTAGTCGAGATGGCCAGGACGATGCTCAATGAGCACAGGACTCCTAGGCATTTTTGGGCTGAAGCCATGAACACGGCTTGCTATCTGGCCAACCACATTTTTCTTAGAGCTTACCTAGGTAAGACTTCATACGAGTTGCGGTTTGGCAGACAGCCCAAGGTGAGCCACTTGCGAGCGTTTGGCTTGCAAGTGCTTTGTGCTTAAGAAGGGAGGGCATTTGGACAAGTTTGAGTCTCGTTGCTGGGATGATGTTTTTCTTGGCTACGCTTTGCATTCTCGAGGCTTCCGTGTTTGGAACCTCGAATCCCAGCAGCTTATTGAGACTTGTGAAGTTTCATTTGACGAGTCCTTGCCTTCTTTGACTCCTTCTTTTGAGCTTTCTGGCGATGATGAGATCGGAGAGTCCATCTTCGAGGAAGATGAGGATACTCCAGCTGCTGATGAGGGTGGGCCTTCTGCGCCTCCTGCAGAGCCCACACCTTCTGAGACTTCGACTGAGGATGAGGGCAGACCTCTGATCACTTCTTCCACTTCGATCGAGCCCCCTCAGTCGAGTCCAGAGGTGCCAGCTGCTGACTCCGGTGAGGTGACTTCAGATCACCAGGGATCCCGAGTAGTCCAGCATGATCATCCCTCAGAGCTCATCATTGGTGATTTGACTGAAAGAACCTTGCGTTCATCTGGTAACTCTCTTGCTGTGTTTGCTGAATCTACTTTTGTTGCATCTTTTGAGCCCAGAGATGTTTCTCATGCTCTTTCTGATTCTAATTGGATTAATGCTATGCAAGAAGAGCTTGAGAATTTTGTCCGTAATCGGGTATGGACACTAGTTGAGCCGCCACCAGGATGCAACCCCATAGGCACCAAGTGGGTGTTCAAGAACAAACAAGGTGAAGATGGGGTTGTGCTGCGCAACAAAGCTTGACTAGTTGCCCAGGGTTTTTGCCAGAAGGAAGGTATTGACTTTGAAGAAACCTTCGCTCCTGTTGCCCGTCTTGAGTCCATTCGCATTCTCTTAGCTTTTGCCGCGTCGAAGGGTTTTAAGCTTTTTCAAATGGACATCAAGAGTGCTTTTCTGAACGGGTTCATAGAGGAGGAACTTTATGTTTGGCAGCCCCCCGGTTTTGAGAACCCTAAGTTTCCTCGACATGTTTTTAAGCTGCAGAAGGCTTTATAGGGGTTGAAGCAAGCCCCCAGGGCTTGGTATGACCGGTTGAAGCAATTTTTGTTGGGGAAGGGCTTTGTGATGGGTTCGGTGGATAAAACTCTCTTTTTTCTCAGAGTTGCTTCAGATTTCTTAGTTGCTCAGATTTACGTGGACGATATTATTTTTGGCGGTACTACTGATTCTCTTGTGTACAAGTTCTCTGAGCAAATGCACAGCGAGTTTGAGATGAGTCTCATGGGTGAGCTCAAGTACTTCTTAGGGCTCCAGATCAAGCAGACCAAGGACGGCACCTTCATCCACCAGGGTAAGTATACTAGAGACATGCTGAAGAAGTTTGACTTTGGTGGAGAGCTGAAGCCTCAGATGACCCCAATGGGTACGTCTGGGGGCCTGGACAAGGACGAGAGCGGCGTCAAGGTCAACGAGAGGAGTTTCGAGGGATGATTGGTTCGCTATTATACTTAACGGCAACAAGACCGGACATTTAGTTCGCCGTGGGACTTTGCGCGCGTTTCTAGTGTTCGCCACGCGCGTCTCATCGGCAGGCTGTCAAGCGCATCTTCAGGTATCTCACTTATGCGCCTGATCTTGGTCTTTACTATTCAGCATCATCATCTCTTGATTTATCTGGCTTTTCGGATGTCGATTTTGGTGGGTGCCGGTTGGATCGCAAGTCGACTTCCGGTACTTGCCAGTTTCTTGGTTCTTCTCTTGTCTCTTGGTCTTCTCGAAAGCAATCTGGAGTTGCTCTTTCGACCACTGAGGCTGAGTATGTAGCTGCTGCTAGCTGCTGCTCACAGTTGGTTTGGATGATTTCCACTCTGTGAGATTTTGGGTTTTTCTTCCCTACCAGAGTTCCTTTGTTTTGCGATAGCACCAGTGCAATTAGTGTAGGGAAAAACCCGTGTCTCCATTCAAAAACCAAACACATTGATGTGCGCTTTCATTTTCTACGGGATCAATATGAGAAAGGTGTCATTGACCTTGTTCATGTTGATACCCATCATCAGTTGGCTGACATTTTCACCAAACCCCTAGATCAGTCTACCTTTGAGCGTTTACGAGGGGATTTGGGTGTTGTGTATCCTTTCTAGGATATTTTGCGTCAGTTTTCTTTCTTCTTTACTCTTTTCTTGAGTCTTTTTGTGTGTGTTCATATCTTGCATATTCACATATCACACTTTTGAGCTTTCTTCTGTTATATGATTGAACTTCTTTACTTACACTAGATAGTACATGCTTTTGATTACTTGTCAATGATCATGCTTTGTTTCAGTTCACTTGATATGTCTGATATCTGTCATATGCATGGCTTTTATGCTTTAAAACTTGAAAAATGATCACCATTGCTTCTGGTAACTAGCATGTGTAGGCTGAATGTTCTTGCTATCTGTTACATGCCTTATAGCTAGTTCCTGACTTAGATGCAAACATGCAACTTGGACATCTTTCTGCTTTAAAACATGGAAATGTGCTATAAAATGATGAAAAATCAAGAAAAATGAAAATTCCATGCCTTTTTATGCATAGCTTGAAAAGATCTAGGTGGGTTTGTTTTTGTCGCATTACATTGTTCTGGACTACGTACCATAGCACTTTGGTATGAACTAGGACAGTGTAGTGTATGCCAAGACCAATGTCTTAAGCTTCTGATGGTCCA
The DNA here is from genome assembly GCA_019279435.1 of Zizania palustris. Lineage (NCBI taxonomy): Eukaryota > Viridiplantae > Streptophyta > Magnoliopsida > Poales > Poaceae > Zizania > Zizania palustris. The sequence goes on along the minus strand of JAAALK010000082.1, from coordinate 20,038,026 downwards.
GTTCTGGCCTAGGATTGACTTGGTCGGTCAGCATAAGGTTTGACATGCAAATAACCCCTGGAAAAAATGAAAAAGGAAAAAGAAAAAAATCCTTAAAATTGAAATGATAACAAGTTTGCTGAAGCACTTTGTTTTAGACAATGCTTATCTTGGTAGATATCAGTTAGCTTCTACATCTCATGTTTTACCTTGCTTGTCAACCGGAAAATGTGGTGATGTTTTTGTTTGCAAAAAAATGAAAATGCGTGCTAATGACATTCTTTAGATATCATCTTTTGCACTGATCATGCCATGTATCTTAGACAGTATGTCTTTTGCTGTATTTGTTAGATGTTGTAATTGCAGTCAATCATATCTAAGAAGCATGCTTTACTCACTCCACCTGCACCCCAGTTGCATTCATTGCATATTTTGAGGGGGAGTTGCATTTCAAGGGGAGTCGGTGTCTCTTTTGAGTGCTTGATGAGTTCACTTGTCAACAAGGGGGAGAAATTTTGGGATAAGAGTTCGAGGGGGAGTTTTTGTCTCGCTTACTCTTTTGATCTCCTTGTTTCTGAGATCGCACTCATTCTGAGCTTTTACCTTTGGTTAACCATAATGACCACTTCTTGCTTTTGTCCGGCTTTTAGTCATTAGGGTTAAACTTTTACTTTATTTTATTCTTCTTTGTTTTCTTGTGCTTTGTTTTCGTGTTTCCACAGTTGTTCACAGGTTCTGAAGAGCTGAAGAAGTGAAGTGTTGACAATGCACTCATCAAGGGGGGATTGAGGAGCCATGCTGAATAGTGTGGGCCTCATGGCTCCAGATGTGATGAGTCATTGTCAACAATAGTCAAAGAGGACTGAGAAGAGAGAAGATCTACTGTTTCATGGGCTGCGTGTGACTCAGGTACACGGGAAGCGAGCGACTGTCGGGCAGAGGGGCCACGAAGTCGGGCTGGCCCAATCCGGGTACATGGGCTAGGAGCAGCAGAAGACCCACTGGGCTGTTGACCAGGATTGACTCAGGTACACGGGCGATGAGCGATTGCCGGGCTGAGAGAGCTGCGAAGTTGGGCCGGCCCAATCCGGGTACTTGGTGCAAAGTCGGTGGAGGATTTGTCAGTTTCGGCGCAAAACTGACAACCGTTGATCTTGTATCGGACTGTCCAGAAGAGAAGCCGTAGTCACTACGAAAGCTTAGCTTCCGGATAAGTCATCTGTATCTCTAGGCCCAACGTCAGTCAGTCGAGTCTGTAAAAATTCCTAAGGGCAGTGGAGTCTTTTCCTTTATTTCAGCGTCTGTAAAAAACCCTAAGGGGCTGGTGGAATATTCCTAAGTGTTGGCCAACCTATAAATAGGGCCCCAATCCCTAGGGTTAGGTCACCCTTTTGTTGAAATCACTTTCTATTCTATTGGGTCATTTTGTTCCCTGCATTCTCTCTCTTGTGTGTGCGCCGCCAGGAAGTGCTTCTGTTCTTCCTGAGATTCAATATGTTCACTGTTCTGGAAGAATTTATTCCTGCTGTTTTTGTGCGAAGCATCTTGTGCGCAGCTCTGAAGTTTTGTTTTGCGTGCGTCCATTTTATTCCTGAGTTAATGCTTCTCTGGCTGCTTCGTGTGTGTTCTTCACAAGTGTAGTACTAGTTCTAGCATGCTGTAGCAAGTAGTACTACTTCTGTAGCCACAGTGTGCTAGTTCTCTAGACTTGCTTTTCCCGTGTAGCTTGTTGATTGAGTTGACAGGGCCAAGTCCCTTTTCTGGTTGTTTCTGGCGAAGCCTCTTCACTTTGTTCGAAGCCCCTCAGCTCCGTGAGGCAGGCTTCTATCTGACATTCTCGAGAGCTTCGTTAGAACCTTCAGCTTCGATTTTGAACTGTGATCCTAGCTTTGAAGTATGTTCTGTGCTTTGCTTCTGTTCTGTTAGCATACTTCGATAGTTCTTGCGAAGGGGTACTCCGACTTGAGCGTTATGAAGTTAATACTTCGATAGGCTTCGAAGTGACCATCGAAGTATGTCTCACTGATAGACTCCGCTCAGAGTATGTGTTTCTAAGGTCTTTTTACTGCCGTCTTGGTTGTGTCACAGCTTGTGAGTTCGAAGTTTGTTGTTCTAAGTGTGTGGGTGACCTTCGATTACTTGTGTGACCATTCTTGCAGACTTCGTTTCGAAGTTGGTCTATGTGTCGAAGGTCATCACTCCAACAATCCTTCTTCGTTTTAGCTAGCTTCAAAGGTAGAGGGTAGGCCTCGATTTGGTCTTTCTGCCATGTGTTGGGCTTCGCTTCTCTTTCGGAGGTTGCTATTCTGTGAGCTTGTTCGAACCTGTGGCGCCCCGATTTATCGAAATCGAGACTTTATTAAATTTCCATAGAAAAACAATAATACAAGAGGTTCATCATGCGACAATCGTACATACGACAGTATTAATGGTACGCAAACCATAATTATTACATCAGAGTTGAAATAAAAATAATAATAAAAGTAAATAGCATAACGAACATCTTCTTCAGGATTTTTGCTTGACTGGGTCGCTACTCCACACCGTCTTCATAGTAGGCGTCCTCTGTGGTGTTCAACGGGTATGAGTACAATAAGTACTCAACAAGCCACCGCAAATTCAATAATAATGCAAGGTAATAACAAAGGAAGGATAATTAGCTAAAAGTGCGGAAAAGTACGTTTTTAGTTATTGCAGTTAATGTAGTCAAGTTTTATCATGTGGAAAGTAAATATGAACAACAATAACATCATCTAACTCGAGGAGTACATTTTACCTCCTCGCACAACAGTCCTTACATGTCAAACCATCATGCACATACATATTCCAAGTAATCTAACTATGGGATGTCACGCAACCCGCCCTTGACCGTGGGCTCGGCTTTTCGAAAAGATTTATGACTCTGATCAGAGATGTACTACTGTACCCACAAGGCACGGACTCATCCCAAACGAGATGACCCATACCACGGGAACTCGTGCCAAAACCTCAGCATGAAATGCTCCAAGCGATAACCACCCGCTCTAGGTTTCGCCGGCGCACCGGGCCGCATCCCGGCTAACGTCGCACCCCCTTTTGCGCCACGTCGGTACAAGCCACCCGCAGGTGCTGCATGACCCATCTCCAAATGGTGGCCTCGGTTTGGAACACTCCATACCTTAGTTAGGACTTACCCATTAGACTTGTGGTTAGTACAAAAGTGTATTGCAACGGATCCCTCAGACCGGTCCTTATAGTGCCCCGGGTGCTACCGACCAATGCCCTAGCTTGCACCTAGAACCCACCATGCATACACTCACAACCATAACTCATCACCGACAGAATTCCAAGGATAAGAAGTAACGGGGATCATATAGTAGAACCAAGTTGCTATGACTATTTTTTATCCTATAGAGATCGTGTCAATACATTGGACACTAGCTAATAACATTAATCATACGGTGACAAGGAAGTTAGGCGAGATAGCATGGCCTGGGTTGCACATAAAGGTCGGGGGATCCTAAATAAATATAGTGTAAGGGTTCCATTTGACTAATGCATGTATACCCTATGTGTTTTAGCAATAGTTTAATAAATCATGGGTTCAATATGCTCAAAAATGTGGTTTGGTGACTTGCCTTGTTCAGCGAAGGGCGAGGGAGGAACTTCCGGGAAATATTCCGGCTCCTCGACGGCGTCGTAGTCTTTCCAATATAAATAAAGTAAAATAAAATAAATACAACATCCAATCTAAACAATATAAAATCACACAAGGAACACATAAGTTTAAGTTGGTTTAATCTAAAGAAAAATCAAGTTGTTAAGGTTCTGAAATTCATTTTATAAATAATTTTAAAAGAAATTAAAATGAAGTGTTGTCCTTTGAAAAAGGGTTTTAATTGTGAGTAACCTCATTTTAAACATTCTAATCAATTTAAAATGAAAGGTTCATGGGCAATGTAGTGGTTTCCAGTATATGAACAGAAAGAAAATACATATAAACTTTAATGAAATTTAAATAATTGAATGTACATTTTTACCCTAAGGGTATTTGAGGACGGAGGGGGACTCCGACGACGGCGAGCGATGGCTGGAGGATGGGCGGCGGTGTTGTGCTAAAAATCGAATGGAGGGCGTTCTGTTTGGTCTGAGCGCAATTGGACGCGTGGACCGAACGCGGCGGAGGTGAGGGGTTTAAATAGGGTCGTCGGCGAGGGATAACGGGCGACGAATACAAGGAAAGGGGAGGGGAGGTCTTCAATGGTGCCGGTGAGGCTCGACCATGCACGCGAGCGCTGATCCCGTGGCTTAATGGCGTGGGTTAACAAGGGGAAACGGTCGGGAGAACGCAGGGTATTCAATGCCGACGAGTAATTAAGGAGAGGGGGCCGGCGAGAGCGAATCCGAGGTGGGGTTAGGGTTTCGGCCGGTGAGGGGGGGGGGATTTGGGGGCGGATCTCGCGGGGAAGACGGGTCCGATAGGTGGGCCAAGGTGGTCAGCGAGTGCGAGTGCGCGAGGGCGGCAGCTGACGGGTAGGGTCGGGTTCGAGCTCGAGAGGGGACTGTTGGCGTCGACAGGTGGGGTCGGGCTGTCAGACGGAGGCGGGCGAGGGTGATGGGCTGGGCCGGCCGGGAGAGAGAGAAAGGGAGGAGGGAGGCCCGTTACTGTTTCAAAACATTTCTAAATAAAAAATAATTCCAGGAAATAGATTAAAATGTTAGGGCTACTTCCAAGCTTGGTAAAAATTTATAAAAATTCTCAAAAATATATTTTGGTCTTAGGATCATACACAAAAAGTTTCAGCTCCTGGTTTGGCCATTTACTCTATGTTGTAGTTCAAAATGGTAAAGGAGGGTATTAAAGGTATTTTGTGAATAATAAATTCAAGAAATTGAATTAAATAATATTTTTATTACTTTGAAAATTTGGGGTGTTACAAACATATCCCCCTTACAAATAATCTCATCCTCGAGATTGGAACGTTACTCGAATAACTCGAGGTATTGGGCTTTCAGCTCGTCTTCTTTTTCCCATGTAGCTTCTTCGGCGGGGTGGTTGTCCCACTGAACCTTGCAGAAGCGAACTACACGACTCCTGGTTACCCTTTCCTTGGTTTCCAAGATCTTGATGGGTTTCTCGATGTAGGTCAAATCTTCTTGGACGTTGAGCTGTTGAAGACCGGCTTGCTCGGTGGGCACACGAAGACACTTCTTCAACTGGGAGACTTGGAACACATCGTGAACTCCTGCCAAGGATGGAGGAAGTTCTAGTTGATATGCCACTTCTCCTTGCCGTCGGAGGATCTAAAAAGGTCCGACATAGCGGGGTGCTAGCTTGCCTTTCATGTTGAACCTTTGAGTGCCACGGAGGGGAGTGACTCGGAGATAGACATAATCACCCTCTTCAAAGGTTAGGTCCCTTCGACGGTTATCGGCGTAGCTCTTCTGTCGGGACTGGGCTATCCTTAACCTGTCCCTTATGACCTTGACCTTCTCTTCAGCTTATCTTAATATATCTGTCCCAAATAGTTGTGACTCTCCGGTTTGATCCCAAAGCAACGGCGTTCTGCACTTACGTCCATAGAGTGCTTCAAACGGGGACATTTGCAGGCTGGCTTGATAGCTATTGTTGTAGGAGAACTCTGCATATGGCAAGTTCTTGTCCCACATTCCGCCAAAGTCTAGAGCGCAAGCTCTAAGCATATCCTCCAATATCTGGTTGACCCTTTCGGTTTGACCGTCGGTCTGTGGATGATAGGCAGTGCTAAAGTTCAGCCGGGTGCCAAGTTCCTCTTGAAGGTTCTTCCAAAACTTGGAGGTAAACTAACTCCCACGGTCAGATACGATCTTCTTAGGAACTCTGTGAAGGCACACGATCCGGGTCATGTACAACTCGGCCAACTTGGCGACTGTGTAAGTTGTCTTGACCGGGATGAAGTGGGCTACCTTGGTGAGTCGATCGACGATTACCCAGATAGAATCGTGACCAGCTTGGGTTCTGGGCAGTCCTGTGATGAAGTCCATTCCTATCTCTTCCCACTTCCATTCAGGGACTTTGAGAGGCTGCAATAGTCCAGCGGGCCTTTGATGCTCTGCCTTGACTCGCCAGCATGTGTCGCACTTGGCCACATACTCCGCTATTTCTCTCTTCATGCTGACCCACCAATATTTTTCCTTCAGGTCTTGATACATCTTGGTACTCCCGGGATGTATGGAGTATAGAGTATCATGGGCTTCTTGAAGGATGAGGGTTTTCAACTCAGGCTTGTCGGGTACGCATATTCGGTTTCCGAACCAGATGGTACCATGCTCGTCCTCGGAAAATCCAGGGGCTTTACCCTTCCGCATGTTCTGTTGGATCTCCAAGATGTCCAGGTCTTCCTTCTGTTTTTGTCGGATCTGGTCTGTCAAGATAGGTCGAGACTCCAAGGTAGTGAGGTATGCTTGGGTGGTGATCCCTAAATTCAGCCTTTCCATCTCCTTGTAAAGTAAAGGAGCCTAGTCCTGAATCATGATGGCGTTGTAGTACCCTTTTCGACTAAGGGCGTCTGCCACCACATTTGCCTTGCCTGGATGATAATGGATGCCCAAGTCGTAATCCTTGATCAGTTCCAACCATCTCCTTTGCCTGAGGTTCAGATCTAGTTGGGTGAATATATACTTGAGGCTCTTGTGGTCGGTGAAGACCTCACACCAATTCCCCACAAGGTAATGTATCCATATCTTCAAGGCATGAACCACGGCTGCTAACTCCAGGTCGTGGGTCGGGTAGCTCAGCTCATGTGGTCTCAGTTGTCGGGAGGCGTAGGATATCACCTTCCCTTCTTGCATTAATACGCATCCCAATCCTTGACGAGAGGCATCACAGTAGACGTGGAAGTCTTTCCGGATGTCTGGCAAAGTCAGAATAGGAGCAGACACGAGCTTCTTTTTGAGGGCCTGGAAGCTTTCTTCACAGTTAGGGGTCCATTCAAATTTCACTTCTTTCTGTAGAAGTCTGGTCATAGGCTTGGCGATCTTTGAAAAATTCTCGATGAACCGGCGGTAGTATCCGGCCAATCCGAGAAAGCTCCGGATCTCGGTCACGGTCGTGGGTTGCAGCCAGTTGGTTACTGCTTCCACGGTGGTCGGGTCCACTGCTATTCCTCTGGCAGATATGACATGGCTGAGGAACTTCACCTCAGACGACCAAAATTTGCACTTGCTGTATTTGGCATACAGTTGCTGTTCCCTTAGCTTGCCGAGGGTCAGGCGGAGGTGAGTCTCGTGTTCTTCCTTGGTCTTGGAGTAGACGAGGATATCGTCGATGAATACCACGATGAACTTATCCAAGAACTCCATGAAAACATTGTTCATCATGTTCATGAAAAAGGCCGGGGCATTCGTGAGTCCGAACGACATCACAGTATACTCGTAGAGTCCATAGCGGGAGGTGAAGGCAGTCTTGGGTATGTCTTCCTCTCTAATCCTCAATTGGTGATAACCTGACCTGAGGTCAATCTTGGAAAACACCGAGGATCCCTTCAGTTGATCGAACAGGTCGTCGATCTGAGGCAATGGGTACTTGGTCTTGATGGTTACATCGTTTAGGGCTCTATAGTCCACGCACATCCTCTTGGTCTAGTCTTTCTTCATGGAAAAGATGACCGGTGCACCCCAGGGTGAGGTACTCGGTCGGATGTACCCTTTCTGCTCCAGGTCTTCTATGTTGTTCTTGACCTCGGCTAGTTCATTGGCGGCCATCCGGTATGGGCGCTTGGAGATTGGAGTGGTCCCGAGGACAAGTTCGATTCTGAATTCGATGTCCCGCTTGGGAGGCATTCCTGGTAGGTCTTCAGGGAAGACGTCCATGAACTCCTTGACTATGGGTACTTCTTCAAGAGCTAGCGAGTGGAGGGACACTTCGAGTGGTTTGCGGCTGGTCATCCGAAAAGTGACGGCTTTGCCTTCAGGGTTGGTCACTGTGACGGACTTGTTGGCACAATTGATCACTCCCTTATGCTTCATCAACCAATCCATCCCTAGGATGAGGTCGAGTCCGGTGCACTTTATGAGGACTGGCTCGGTCCGGAACAATACTCCTTGGATCTCTATCTTAACCTTGGGACTGTATAAGTGGGCTAAGGTTTTATTGCCGGGAGTGGCAATCATCATGGGGACGGATAGAGGGAACACGTCCAAGTCGTTGGTTTTCACGAAATCTTCCGAGATGAAGGAATGTGTCGCTCCAGAGTCAAACAATATCATAGCTGGTACGGAATTTGCAGTAAACGTACTAAGCATGACTTCGGGAGCCTCCTGAGCTTCCTCCGCGGTGATGTGATTGACGCGGGCACGAACCGCCTGGTTGGGTGCCGCGCCTTGGGGCTGCCTGCGGTGGGGACACTGGTGCGAGTAGTGCCCTTCCTTGCGGCAGTTGAAGCAGACGACCGGCCTCCCTTGGCGATCCTTCAAGATCGGGGCCTTGGCGGCTGGTGTCAGCTTAGCGGCCGGAGCTGGTGGAGCGGGGCGAGGATGCCTGGCGTTGGATCCGCCGGCGGCGTGAGGTGGCCTGTAGGCGGGCCGAGGATGGTAGGCGGGCACTTGTGGCGGAGGGACGAAATGGGGCCTCTGAGAGTTCGCCTGCTGATGCTTGAAGGCGATCATCTTCCTCTTCTTGAGGTCCAACTTGTTTTGCTCAGTCTCTTGGATGAGCGCTTTGTTGACTAGCCGTTGGAAGTCGGCTTAGTCGGTGGCGATGAGCTGGATGGACAACTCATCCTTAAGTCCCCGGAGGAACATAGCCTAGCGGAGGGCGTCGGTACGCACTTCTTCTGGCGCGTAGCAAGCCAGGCTGCCTTACTGCAGGTCGTGGAACTCCTGCTGTTTCACCGCGATGACTCCGGCGGGGACGTGGGCGGGGCGAAAGGCGATGGTGAACTCTGCCTAGGTCACCACGTGGTCCTCAGACCGGGACTCACGGTAGTTGTCCTACCATTCGGTGGCGGGACCCTAGAGCTAGTGAGTGGAGAAGGCCACTCGCTCCCGGTCGGTGCAGGGGAGGAGGTCAAGCTTCTTCCCAATGGTGCGGAGCCAATCTCTGGCCTCCATGGGGTTGGTGGTGCTCGAGAAGATACGGGGACGCACACGCAGGAACTCCGAGAGTTGGGGAGTGGGTGCGGGTGCCGGTGCGCGAGGGGCGCTTTCTCCATTCTGCAGACGGTCCAACTGAGCTTGTTGGTGCTGCATTTGAGTGAGGAGGGCGGTGATCAGCTGGTTCTGATTCGCCATCATTTCCGCCAAAGTAGGATGGTTGGCGGATGGCGACCCAGACTAACGTGGGCCCGTTGCACCCCAGTTGGGTACAACACCCTCAGGCGCGTCGCGGCTTCCTCCTTCTCTGTGGTTGGAACCGACGTTCTGATGGTCGACCATCTTCTGAGTATCATGCCATAAGGTAAAAAGATGATGACAATACAAGAAAATAGCTCAAAAATTTCATGCATATAAATCAGTGGTAAAAATTGTTTATTACAATCAAGCTTTTATTCTATCCACAACACACTCGTTGTGGATAGCACCACATACAAAATTATGCTTTATTAAAATAGCGGCTTCTAACGCCTACTCTCCACCGGAGGCGGTCTCCGTGCTCTCGGAACCACGAGTACGTGGCTCCTGAGGGATGGTGGGCTCGAGAAAGTTCTCGATAATGGAGTCAGAGACGAGGCCGGGGCGTGGTGCAGGGGCGCTGGCGGTGGATGGTCCGGCAGTGGAGGGGTCTGGCGGGATCCGCTTGGGGCGAGGGACGGGCTCACGGATGGGCTTCCTCTTCCTAGGGAGGAGGGGAACCATCTCCGCGATATCCTTCTGCAGCTGCATAATCTTACGCTGCAGCTCGCTGTTCTGCTGGATCAAGTTCTTCATCTCCTCACGAAGAAACTCAACCGCCTCATGGTGCTCGTCGGCGTCGAGCACCGCCTCAGTATGGAGATCGTCCATAGCCTGAAGAAGACGTGACTACCGGGCCATGACCGGATCACGCACGGAGTGAACTCCAAGGTAGATGCTATGGTAGGCGCCGGGAGTGCGCTTCGGCACAAGCCGGAAAGATGAGTTCTGAAGACGATCATCATAGTTCATCCTTAGCTCCATAAGGGCCTGAAGGGCGACTCGTTGGCACGCGACGTCGAAAGTCGGGCCTCCAAGCGCGGTGGTGTAGGACGGTAGATGCTCTCCGGAGCCGTGGACGGTGAGAGAGACGTCACAGGGTCCGACAAACTCTTCCAGGTACACCCCTAGAATTCGGGCTCGAAGAGGAACCCGAGGAAGGTGAGCATCATGCGGAGCTCCCGGACGAAGCCCTCGAAGTGGCGGCAATAGCTGTGCACTTGGTAGACAGGGATCTACAAAACAGCAAGTTGAAGAAAAATGAGTGGAGGAACAAAGTTTATAAAGTAGGTTTTCGAGAAATAATTTTCTGCAGCTATTGACTAGGCGGGTCTGTTTGGCTTCCTACAGTCAAGTTGGCTTTGATACCATCTTGTGGCGCCCCGATTTATCGAAATCGAGACTTTATTGAATTTCCATAGAAAAACAATAATACAAGAGGTTCATCATGCGACAATCGTACATACGACAGTATTAATGGTACGCAAACCATAATTATTACATCAGAGTTGAAATAAAAATAGTAATAAAAGTAAATAGCATGATGAACATCTTCTTCAGGATTTTTGCTTGACTGGGTCGCTACTCCACACCGTCGTCATAGTAGGCGTCCTCTGTGGTGTTCAACGGGTATGAGTACAAAAAGTACTCAACAAGCCACCGCAAATGCAATAATAATGCAAGGTAATAACAAAGGAAGGATAATTGGCTAAAAATGCGGAAAAGTACGTTTTTAGTTATTGCAGTTAATGTAATCAAGTTCTATCATGCGGAAAGTAAATATGAACAACAATAACATCATCTAACTCGAGGAGTACGTTTTACCTCCTCGCCCAACAGTCCTTACATGTCAAACCATCATGCACAAACATATTCCAAGTAATCTAACTGTGGGATGTCACTGTTGGGGGAAATTACTCCATTTCCAGGACTTAAAGATTAATCCTTCGAAGTGCAGATGAGGACTCCGAAGCTGGTGAACTATTGTTCGAAGGATGCGTCGCCACGCCGAAGGGTGCAACGGTGCGAAGCTCTGGAGAACCCTCCGAATGGAAGATGGAGCCCCCGAAGCCTAAGGACATTATTGATTGGATGTCCAGCTTATCCATCTACCTTGCAGTACTTTACCGTATATAACCTTGTTTATGGTACCGAATAGTTTCCACTATGTCGGTTGTAGTCTAGGGGTAAATAGGTCTTTTCCTTATGTTTTTTCCCCTATAAATACCCCCCATTGTACCTTGTAAAGGGGGATCCAGAACAAGTTGTTCATCTACACACATTCGGACCACTTGAGCTATTATCCATTACGGAGGCTCAAAGTAGTCCTAAAACACGAACTCCCTGTTTGTCCGTTCTTGTTTTCAGAGAACCTGTTGGCGTAACATTTGCGCCAACAGTTGGCGCCGTCCGTGGGGAACCAAGTTCTAAAAGCTTGTTCTCTGCTGCTGACTACACTTTGAAGAACACTTACAGAGGGAGCCTCGGAGTCTCAAGATTCCACGGACCCTTCAGTTAAGGGTTTCTTAGTGCAGCCCGACGACCTTCTCTCGACCCCTCGAGTCGTTCGAAGTCCTCCATCTCCAAGACCTCTTCGCGACTAGCTATGCCTCCAAAGCGAAGTCAGGCTTCGGGTCCTCTCCGAAGGTCCCCTCGGACCAATGGAGCCGGACCCTCGGCTAATCCGGCTATTCCCGCCGAGACTGCTGGGCGTCGAGCGCCCCGGGGCCCTCTGGCTCCTCCTACGGTGCTTCAGACCGACTACGCAGCTAGCCGGGACCCAGACGTGCCCTCCGACGAAGACGAAGGCCCTCCCAAAACCGAGGCTACGCAGTTAGCCAGGCTTCAGGAGGAGGTATCCAGGTGGAGGCAAGAGGCCGCCGATCGCCTCCGCACTCAAGCTTCCACTAAAACTCCAGGAAAGCCTCAAGACGGTGGTACCCACAATCCCCCAGAAGTTATCCAAGTCCCGGAGGAAGCCGAGAATGCATCCTTCGATAACGAGTCTCCATTACATTCGGATTTGCAGAGAGTGCCTTTCGACCCTAGATTCAAGGCCTCGAAGCTACACAAGTACTCCAGGGGGTCAGACCCCGGAGAGTTCGCTCGCTCTTACGCCCTAGCAATAGAAGCGAGCGGAGGGGTGCGAAGCACCATGGCAAAATGCTTCCGCCTCGCTCTCGAAGGCGTGGCACTCCGCTGGTTCTGGTCCCTAAAGCCAGGATTGATCAGTTCCTGGGAGCAGCTTAAGAAGAAATTTGTGAGCAACTTCCAAGGCACCTTCGTGACCCCAATGTCTACAGGAAGTTTGTTCTAGGTAAAGCAGCGTGTGGGAGAAACCCTCCGGGAGTACTTCACGCGCTTCGCCCACACCAAGTCACAGATCAAGGGCCTGTCTACCTCTTCGGTAGTTGATGCTGCCCGCGAAGGGGTGATGAACCCCGACCTCCTCAGCAAACTTCATTGAAAGCCGGTGATGTCTGTGGCGCAGCTCATGGCATACTTCGAACAGTATGCCAAGGCGGAGGAAGGATGTCTTCGGCGAGCTGAAGCGCCATTGCCCACCCTCCGAGAAGTCAAAAGGGAGCCCGAAGCCTCCGCTCCTCTGCAACCTCCAGAAGACAACCGCTTCAATGAGTACAAGTGAGGGAAGAAGCATTTCCGTTCGGAGGTGCTAAACATTGCACCTTCTGCTCCGAAGGCACCTGCCAATTTCCAGCAGGCGAAGAATTTCAAGGCCGGGCCACCGAAGCCTCAAGAAAGGATGCCTGGTAGGCGCCAGAGTTTTTTCTGTTGTGTGCATGGCGACAATAGAAGCCATGACACGAAGGACTGCAAGGCAGTGTTGGCCCTTCGGGGCGACTACCTTTAACGAAGTACCGGGCGGGGCGCTTCGGATCGAGCCCCACCATCGGCACGGCTGGAGCCTGTGCAAGCTGTGGCCCGGGCCGGCGCCCTCGAAGCCCCCATGCGGCTGCCGGTGGCCAGCATTATGCCACCACCAAAGCAAGAAGACCCGCAGGACCGCGGCAAGAGAGTGGTCCTACCCATCTCCGGAGGGGGGACCCTCGGAACCATGTCCAAGAAGCAGCGGCGCGAGTACGTCCGCGAGGTCGGGCATATTGGGACCTCGAGTTCCGCTGAATGGATGCCAGAATGGTCCCGTGTGCCCATCTCATTCACAGCCAGTGATGCTGCGGGGGTGAAGTTCCCCCATGCTGACCCATTGGTCATCTCTGCTGATATAGCAGGAGTAGAAGTACGAAGGATCCTGGTAGATGGCGGGAGCTCCGCAGACATACTCTTTGTCCAGGCCTTCGATCAGATGTGCATACCTCGGAAGCATCTACTTCCAGCAGCCCGGCCACTTCAAGGGTTCTCAGGACCGCCTCTCGATGCCCTCGGCCAAATAGGCCTCGAGGTTGCCTTCGGAGAGGGGCCTTTGGCCCGAGTAGAAGAGGTGATCTTCGATGTGGTTGAGGCCCCATACGCTTACAATGCTATCTTCGGCCGAGGGATGTTGAACTAGTTCGGGGCTATAGCACACCATAATTACCTTTGTCTCAAATTGCCCACGCAAGGTGGAGTGCTTACTATTTCAGGAGACCAAGCTATAGCCAGGAGGACGGAGTATGGCCATGGGCAGCCATTGGACCCCCGGCAAGTGCATAATGTGGTGGAAGGCATCGAAGTGCCGGACGCCTCGAACCCTCCGAAGGGGTCCTCGCTCAAGCCAAGCCCGGAGGGCGATGTTGAGGCAAGAATAATTTCAGAAGATGGCAAAGAGTACCCCATGCAGTTCGGCAAGGGGCTATCTCTGGAAATAGATGCCTCGTTAGAAGAAGTCGTCAGGAAAAATCTGGACATATTTGCTTGGACTGACGAAGACATCACCAGGGTTGATCGAAGCATCATCGAGCATAGTCTACTCGTCAATGCGAAGGCCAAGCCAGTGCGCCAGGGGCTCCGCAAGCTGTCAACAGAAAGAGCAAGCCTCGCCAAGACCGAAGTAGAAAAATTGTTAAATGCTGGCATCATCAGGGAGGTAGCCCATACCGAGTGGTTGGCTAACCCTGTTTTTGTAAGGAAGAAGGACTCGAACAAATGGCACATGTGTTTAAATAAAGCATGCCCACGAGACCCCTACCCGATGCCCCGAATAGATCAACTGGTAGATTCCACAGCCGGCTCTGAATTGCTGAGTTTCCTCGACGCTTACTCCGGATATCATCAAGTATGGCTGAAACACGAAGACGAAGCCAAGACAAGCTTTATAACTCCTTCCAGAGTATTTTGTTATGTAAGAATGCCTTTTGGGCTGCGGAATGCCGGAGCCACCGTTTCTCGTTTAATAGCTAAGGCTCTAGGTCATCAGATAGGCCGGAATGTCGAGGCCTGTATGGATGATATTGTAATAAAAAGTGCTCAAAAGCACCAGCATAGCCTAGATCTAGCTGAAACATTTGAGAGCCTCCGAGCATGTGGAGTACGCCTCAATCCAGAAAAATGTATATTCGGAGTGCAAGCAAGAAAACTGCTAGGGTACTTAGTTTTGAGCAGGGGAATCGAAGCTAGCCCAACACAGATAAGTGCGCTACAAAGGATGGCTCCACTAGAGAATTTGAAGCAAGTTCAGAAGCTAGAAGGAAGGCTCGCAGCTCTTAGCAGGTTCCTTGCCAGGTCAGCAGAGCGAAGCCTCCCAATTTTCAAAGCACTAAAGGGGTCCGAAAGCTTTCAGTGGACATCGGAGTGCCAGAAGAGCTTCGATGATATAAAGGCATACCTCGGAAGATTATCAATTTTGACTGTCCCCCTCCCAGAAGAAACACTGCTCCTTTATCTTGCAGCAACAAATTTAGCGGCGAGCGCAGTATTGGTTCGGGAAGTTGAGCTTAAAGAAAAGCTAGTCCAGAACCCAGTATATTTTGTGTCGGAGGCATTATCCGGAGCTAAAGTCAGATACTCCGAGCTCGAGAAGTTTGCTTATGCCCTAGTAACGGCCTCGCGAAAGCTAAGGCATTATTTCTTGGCGCATAACCTGATCGTCCCTACATCGTATCCTCTTGGAGATATGCTCCGAAACAAAGATTCTACAGGCAGAATTGGAAAATGGGCAGTCGAGCTGGCACCCTTCGGAATCTCCTTCATGGCAAGAACAGCTATTAAATCTCAAATAATAGCCGATTTCGTGGCAGAGTGGACTCCATCTGCTATTTGGGCCCCGGAAGAACCCTCCGAAGGCTTTTGGACAATATTTTCTGACGGAGCTTACCAAGCATCAGGTGCCGGAGCAGGGGTCGTCATCATATCACCATCGGGGCAGAAGGCCATGTACTCTGCGAGGCTCAACTTCAGGACCACTAATAACATTGCCGAGTATGAAGGAATCTTGCTAGGCCTCCGAAAGGCTAAGGCACTCGGAGCTGCAAGAATAATGATTAAGACAGATTCCCAAGTCGTCGCAGGGCATGTTGATAAAAGTTTTCAAGCAAAAAATCCACATATCGCACAATACCTTGAAGAAATCCGCAAGGCCGAAGCAGCATTCAAAGGATTTACAGTTCGAAGTATCCCTCGGGCAGAGAATCAACTTGCCGATATTCTTGCAAAGGCGGCAGCAGGAGCAGTGGACCTTCCGGAGGGTTCTTTCTACGAACAGCTAGCGCAACCAGCAGCTGTTCAAATACCCTCTTCGGAGGTGCTGTGCATTCCAACTACAGATTGGCGGGCTCCGATAATAAGTATGTTGCAAAGTAGCATGGACCCTCCTGAAGGCCCAGAAGCCCAAAGGTTGCAAGCAAGAGCTCGAAATTACAAGCTCATTGATGAAGTGCTATACAAGGCCGGGGTATGTTCACCCCTACTCCAATGCATCTCACAACCCGAAGGTCAAGACATACTTCGAGACATCCACGAAGGCTTATGCGGAGGTCATTTAGCCCCTCGAGCGCTAGCAGGCAAGACGCTTCGGCAAGGGTTTTATTGGCCAACAATAGTAAGAGATGCGGAAGAACTAGTTCGAATATGCCAAGGCTGTCAGTGGATGAGCAGACGGAGCCATCGCCCGCCAGCTCAGCTTCAAGTTATTGCCCCAGTATGGACAATGGCTAGATGGGGCATGGACCTCATAGGCCCTTTCCCAGTGGCAAAAAGCGGATTGAAATTTGCAGTGGTGGCAATCGAATATTTCTCAAAATGGGTTGAAGCGGAGCCACTAACAGCCATCACCTCGAAGAACGTGCAAAGATTTTTCTGGCAAAATATCATATGCAGGTTCGGAGTTCCAAGAGAAATGACGGTAGATAATGGAACCCAGTTCGAAGTTGACACCTTCCAAACATTTTGTGAAGAACTGGGCGTTAAGTTATGCTTCGCAGCAGTGCGACATCCACAGTCCAACGGAGCCGTCGAGCGAGCCAACGGGAACATCCTTTCCGGGCTAAATCGCCGAATTGTTGGATTGGCCAAGGGGCTGTGGGTCGAAGAGCTCCCCAAAATCTTATGGTCCATTCGAACCACTCAAACCAGGTCAACGGGGTTCACACCATTTAGATTGCTCTTCGGAGATGAGGCCATGATTCCTACGGAGCTCAGAGGTGGATCGCTTCGCGTAGTACAACCCGGGGACGAAGATGACCGGAGCACTTTGCTGGATTTATCAGAAGAAACAAGGCTTCGAGCTGTTGCCAACTTGACTAAATACCAGAACCACACCAAGACATGGTATGACCCGAAGGTAAAGCTAAATGAGTTAAAGCCTGGTCATCTAGTGTTGCGAAGTGTAATAGCTCCGGGGAAGCTAGGAAACAAATGGGAAGGACCATATGTTATCTTACACTCAGGACGCCTCGGATCGTTTAAATTAGCTAATTTAGAAGGAGAAGAGTTGAAGCAGGCATGGCATGCGGCGCACCTTAAGCGTTATTTTGCTTAGGGGCCCCTTGTAATCACTTGTAAAAACTCTCCTTTCTATGAATAAAGGTAAGGGTCGAATTTTGTTTGCTCTTCGAATATCCCTTACTCCTGATGGACGCATTAGGAGGACAGAGATGGTTGTAGAGCAAAGCATTTTTCTCAAGACCCAGGCAGCTGCCTTCGAACCATTGGTTCAAAGGCTCTGTTGCCAACCTACGGATTCCAAGCTCCGGCTTGTTAGGATCCGTAGAAGAGTCTAAGTACTTTAAAGAAAAACAGATTTTCGGCCTCCGGGTGCGAAGTATCTGAAAAAGAGCCGAAGGTGGCCAACCTACGGATTCCAAGCTCCGGCTTGTTAGGATCCGTAGAAGAGTCTAAGGACTTTAAAGAAAAACAGATTTTCGGCCTCCGTGTGCGAAGTATCTGAAAAAGAGCCGAAGGTGGGCAACCTACGGATTCCAAGCTCCGGCTTGTTAGGATCCGTAGAAGAGTCTAAGGACTTTAAAGAAAAACAGACTTTCGGCCTCCGGGTGCGAAGTGTCTGTAAAAGAGCCGAAGGTGGCCAACCTACGGATTCCAAGCTCCGGCTTGTTAGGATCCGTAGAAGAGTCTAAGGACTTTAAAGAAAAACAGACTTTCGGCCTCCAGGTGCGAAGTGTCTGTAAAAGAGCCGAAGGTGGCCAACCTACGGATTCCAAGCTCCGGCTTGTTAGGATCCGTAGAAGAGTCTAAGGACTTTAAAGAAAAATAGACTTTCGACCTCCAGGTGCGAAGTGTCTGTAAAAGAGCCGAAGGTGGCCAACCTACGGATTTCAGGCTCCGGTTTGTTAGGATCCGTACAAGAGTCTAAAGACTTTAAAAAAAAGCGAGCAAATTTTTAGTCTTCGGAAGCGAACTAAAAATGCAAATGATAAGTACAAATTCGAAGCATGCGGGTGTTCGGACATTCATTGTGCCTAGCGAACCCTTTTCCATGGTAAAGGCTCCGCCACCCACAAGGGGGGTTGGAGGGTAGGAGTCACACAGCATACTTTCGAAGCATTCCACATTAAATTATTATACTTGTACATCAAGAGAAATTTGTGTCTAAGCCTAAGTAAAATCAGAGACCTTTTCGGCCCCTAGAGCTACCCCTACGGCTACTTTGGCCTTCGGAGCTCGAAGCCGCCGAAGTTGTCCTTTTAGTTCGGGTGCTTCTTTTCTTCTGCTCCTCTTGAAGCTCGGCCCATGACAGGAGCCTTTTGGAGTCAGCTTCTGCAGGGTCTTCGGCTCGGTACTCCGAGTCGGACCAGTCAATAGGTTCATAGGACGAAGACCCCTCCGCCTTCTCTTCCTCTTTAATATAAACTAAGACGTCCCGACGAACTTCAAGGGTGATCTCCCCTCCGTATCCGCGAGGAACAGAGAAGCGGGAGCGGCGGTAAGGCCTCAATCCCTCGAGGTTTGCCCACTCTTTTCGGAGCTCGTCGGTAATTTCTAGAAGTTCGAAGTCAGGGCTCGAAGGGCATGAAAAAACCTAAAAAAGAGCAGAACACCCAAGACAAGTTCTCGTTTATAACTTTTTCATTAATAAAAACAGGTTTTACAAGGCTTCATATACATAGCAACCCTAAGCGGCTAGACCTGCGGGTCGGTCGGCGGAGCAGGAACCGAAGGGGCTGGCGAAGCAGGAAGTGGCGTCTTTGTTTGCGCTTGCTTCTACCGGTGGGCCTCGTCAATCCAGGCCTTAGCTGCGACCTTATGGTCCGTCTTCCAGATCGACCGGAAGGCTTCCCAGGCTGAAGCCACCTCCGAAGATGGCCGCAGCAAGTCGTCATCCGCAAAGCCTCCAGGAGACGAACCCCCGAAAGAGCCAAGGGGGATCCGAAGAGATTCAAGATGACGAAGAACCCCGATACCAGCACACTGTCCGGAGATCTCTCCGTACCGAATACCAGAGTTCTTCATCAACGACGAAGCAACCTGGATCCTCATCAGCTTCCGGTCAAGGGGCTCGTGGGTCGCAGCAGAAGACGAAGGGCACATGGTGCCGAAGTACTCCAGCGTACCCTGAAGGGCTTCCAAGGTACGATCCGCGGTACTAGAGTTCTTCTTCTCCGCTGCTTCCAGGTCTGCAGCAGTCGCACCCACTTCGGCCACCCGGAGCATTAAAGAACTCTTGAGGGCCATCGCCTGGCTAAGAGCCCCCTGGAGCTCCACCAGCTGCGCACTCGAAGTAGCAGCCTCATGGCGGAGTCTTTCAACCTCCGTTCGAAAGACGACGCGCTCGGCCTCGACCTCTTGGGCAGACGAGCGAAGGGCATCGAGGGCTTCGTCAGACGCCGCCCTAGCCCTCTGTTCCTCCAGGACTTCTTCCTCTAGCCTGAGGGATCTCCCGGTGGAGTCATTAAGGGATGTCTGGAGGGTAGTGACCTTCCGTTTAAGTCGATTAACTTCGACCTCGTTGGAAGTCGCTGCCGCTCTAGCAAGGACAAATTGCTGCAAAAAGAACAAAGTAAGTACTGAAGTATTTATGATCACTAATGCGAAGTAGCTATGGTGTCTTTTCATACCTGAAGGGCAGCCCTTTCGAGGGCCGTGTTGAGTGACGAAGCCCTGGCCTCGCTCAAGATGGAGATTAACTCCAAATTGGCGATGTCCTGGCTTCTCTCGGCCAAGAGCTCCATGAGATTCTGGAGGCCACTCCGGTGCTCCAGGAACGGAGCCAGCAGAGGAAGCCAAGACAGAGCTTGAGCATCATCTGCTGCGGCCTCCTCCTCTGAATTACCAACGGAGGTCGCGGCCTAGCCAGGAAGAAGACCGAGGCTCGAAATACTCTTACCCCTCCCCGGTACGAAGGAGGGCGAAGCAGGAGTACTCCGACCATCGGCAACCACCCCTTCGACCAGAACCGCAGCGGCGGAGGCAACCTCGGGGGTCGAGGCTGCCACTGCAGGAGTGACCTTCGTCGCCAACTCCGCCCCGGCAAGCGCGTCGTCCGCTCCGAAAGACGCGTTCTCCGCCGCCAAGTTCGGGGCCTCTAGAGGAGCGGGAGGGTCTGCTTGAAAAGCAGCCTCCGAAGGCGCAGAAACTTCGGATGCCACCAAAACATCGACACCCGAAGAGGTACCTATTTCGATAAACAAAATTAATAAGCATGTTTTCACAGATAGCAGGCAGGTATTGATTGAAAAGGGGGAGCTTCGGAAAGAACCTCTGGGAGCTTCGTGGGGAAGGATTGCAGGATCCCCCAAGACCTCGTACATCTGAAGGATGTCGGCGAAGTCATCCCCTGAGGTCCTGCCCTCAACATTTCCAGTCGGAGCCACGATCTCCGCCGAGACCGCTTCGGGCGCAGGCAAGCTGGGAGTAGGAGGGTCTGACTCCACTTGCACGACGGCGGGCGCAGGGAGAACAGGTGGAGTCGCGCTTACTACCTCCCTGACGGGGGCACTAGGGGGGACCTCCCCTATGTCTTTGTCGTCCAGGAGGTAGGCTTCGAAAGCCGTCGCTGTCTGACCGTCGGAGTCCTCTGCCTCTTCGGAGGCTGAGCTCTGCGTGCCCTGCGACGAAGCAGACGAGGCAGGCGCCAACTGCGAAGGGTGCTTCGCTATCTTCTTCTTCCAGAGCGGCTTCTTGCCGGCCTTCTTGGAGGGCTCGACAACAGCTTTTCTTTTACGAATAACCGCTCCGGTCGGGGCGAAGTCGGGAAGATTCGGGGGCTCCATTCCGAGAGCTCGCCACACTCTGTTGGATCGCTCCCAGCTCCCCACCAGCTCTAACCTTCTTTGCCTCTCGGCCACCGAAGGGGCTCCGAGAACTCGTTCGGTGGCCCGAACTATGTCCTCCGGAGCCAATGCCAGAGGCGCCGCTGAAAGAAAAAGGTATGAAAGTATGAGTACAATTGATTTCTGAATCTAATACGATGCTGCAGGGAGTAAAGTTTACCTAAGTTTCGGAGGTCCCCCTCCGAGGCCTGTGGGAACACGATCGGCTAGTTGGCTCCGAGGGGAGGGATCCGAAGGACGATGAACTCCTCGGCCAGGTCGTGCATGCTCATGCGACGAGCCACCGAAGTGAGCAGCCCTAGCCTCGTCGAGAGCAGGCTAGGGTTCGGAGAGATGTCCGCCTCCTTCCGGAACCAGATCTCCTGGAGAGGACCAGCGAGGGGGGAGTCCTCTCCGACTTCGGAATAAAACCACCGAAGTATCCAGTTCGTGTACCACCTGTCATTTATAGCTTTTGTAGGGAAGTGGAGGGCATGCTCCCTCCGAAGTTGGAAATTGACGCTGCCGAAGGCTATCGTCACCTTGGAGTCCCCAGGCCCATCTTGTGGCTTCGGTTGGCATATGGCTTCATGGGTCGCGGCGAAGATCTCGGAGCGTCCTTCGCACCCCTCTGCTCGGAGCGCTCATTCGAAAATGGCTAAGCGGGCGATAGCATTGGGGGACATCTGAGGCAGAGTTATGTGGAACAAGTCCAGTACCTCCGCCAGGAAGTCCACTGCCGGCAGCCCTAGGCCTGCTTCGAAGAACGCTTCGAAGACCACCACTTCTCCACTTCAGGGCCTTGGGGTTGATTCCGAGCCGGGGACCCGAGTCCTCAGCCCAACGCCCAGCTTTCCATCTACAGCTTCTTCAATGGACTCGGCGGTACTCACGGATTGGCCGATGATGAAGCTTTGGGCAATTTTCTTCTTGGAGGGCGGACGGAGCGCCCGAGGATTTTTGGGCCAGGCACCGCTCGAAGTCCCCGCCATTGCCGCTGCTGCCGCTGCAGCCCACGCCTTCCTCTACGCCAGGGTGCTGGCCGCCGCCAGAGTGGTGTGGCTAGTTCTCGCCATCGTGCTCGAGTGTTCAAGAGTTTGGAAGATTGGGGGAAAGGTGAATCGCAGGTGATGAATGCGGTAAAAAATCTTCGTTAATCTCAGTCTCCCCCTTTTATAACCGCACGACCAGTACTACTCTTCGATTGATTTCACATTGCAGGTTCGGCTTCTGTCACCAACAAGTGGGTCCGGTAATTGGAACGACGTACAACCGCTGTAAAAATCGACCGTTACCTTTTTTGCAAAGGGTAACAGCTACTTGCGTGGTAACGGCTACATCTAACGGCACTCCACGACGTTCGCACTCCGTAACCATTCCCTTCCCAACGTGCGTTCTCACTGTATCGAGAGCCCGAAGGGGGAGGTTTGAACGCGTTGGGCTCGAAGTCCTCGGCTAAGTCTCAACATCCCCAAATCCTCTTTAAAGCCTCAGAAAATAGAAATGTTCCTTCCGTATACTGCCTTCTTTCTAAACAGGTTAACTACAGAAAGGCGTATTCGAGGGGCTACTGTTGGGGGAAATTACTCCATTTCCAGGACTTAAAGATTAATCCTTCGAAGTGCAGATGAGGACTCCGAAGCTGGTGAACTATTGTTCGAAGGATGCGTTGCCACGCCGAAGGGTGCAATGGTGCGAAGCTCTGGAGAACCCTCCGAATGGAAGATGGAGGCCCCGAAGCCTAAGGACATGATTGATTGGATGTCCAGCTTATCCATCTACCTTGCAGTACTTTACCGTATATAACCTTGTTTATGGTACTGAATAGTTTCCACTATGTCGGTTGTAGTCTAGGGGTAAATAGGTCTTTTCCTTATGTTTTTCCCCTATAAATACCCCCCATTGTACCTTGTAAAGGGGGATCCAGAACAAGTTGTTCATCTACACACATTCGGACCACTTGAGCTATTATCCATTACGGAGGCTCAAAGTAGTCCTAAAACACGAACTCCCTGTTTGTCCGTTCTTGTTTTCAGAGAACCTGTTGGCGTAACATTTGCGCCAACAGTCACGCAACCCGCCCTTGACCGTTGGCTGGGCTTTTCGAAAAGATTTATGACTCTGATCAGAGATGTACTACTGTACCCACAAGGCACACACTCATCCCAAACGAGATGACCCATACCACAGGAACTCGTGCCAAAACCTCAGCATGAAATGCTCCAAGTGATAACCACCCGCTCTAGGTTTCATCGACGCGCCGGGCCGCATCCCGGCTAACTTCGCACCCCCTTTTGCGCCACGTCGGTACAAGCCACCCGCAGGTGCTGCTTGACCCATCTCCAAATGGTGGCCTCGGTTTGGAACACTCCATACCTTAGTTAGGACATACCCATTAGACTTGTGGTTAGTACGAAAGTGTATTGCAACGGATCCCTCAGACTGGTCCTTATAGTGCCCCGGATGCTACCGACCAATGCCCTAGCTTGCACCCGGAACCCACCATGCATACACTCACAACCATAACTCATCACCGATAGAATTCCAAGGATAAGAAGTAACGGGGATCATATAGTAGAACCAAGTTGCTATGACTCTTTTTTATCCTATAGCGATCGTGTCAATACATTGGACACTAGCTAATAACATTAATCATACGGTGACAAGGAAGTTAGGCGAGATAGCATGGCTTGGGTTGCACATCAAGGTCGGGGGATCCTAAATAAATATAGTGTAAGGGTTCCATTTGACTAATGCATGTATACCCTATGTGTTTTAGCAATAGTTTAATAAATCATGGGTTCAATATGCTCAAAAAATGTGGTTTGGTGACTTGCCTTGTTCAGCGAAGGGTGAGGGAGGAACTTCCGGGAAATATTCCGGCTCCTCGACGGCGTCGTAGTCTTTCCAATATAAATAAAGTAAAATAAAATAAATACAACATCCAATCTAAACAATATAAAATCACACAAGGAGCACATAGGTTTAAGTTGGTTTAATCTAAAGAAAAATCAAGTTGTTAAGGTTCTGAAATTCATTTTATAAATATTTTTAAAAGAAATTAAAATGAAGTGTTGTCCTTTGAAAAAGGATTTTAATTGTGAGTAACCTCATTTTAAACATTCTAATCAATTTAAAATGAAAGGTTCATGGGCAATGTAGTGGTTTCCAGTATATGAACACAAAGAAAATACATATAAACTTTAATGAAATTTAAATAATTGAATGTACATTTTTACCCTAAGGGTATTTGAATACTTATTTAAATAAACATGAAAAAGTCTAAAGTAACATACTATTTTTATTGAACTAAAGTGTAGAGAATAAAATTATAAAATTTCTGGAGTTGAAATGACAATTTTTTGAGTTCAAATGCTCCAGATATGAATTTTACAAGTTTTAAACAGTTTCTGGAATTTATTTTTAAAATTTAAATCCCCTCAGGTCCACGGTGAACCCGCGCACTGTGCGCGTGGTTCGGCCCAATCTGGACTGTTGGATCCAGATCCAACGCGCGAGGGCGAGGCGGGGGCGTTAAGTGAAAATGGACGCGTGAGATTAAATGGCCGAACCGGTATGCGATGGATGGCTGAGATTAAATGCAGGTTTTAAATATCAATGAACGCGCGAGATTAAAACGTACCCCTTCGCTCAGATCCGTCAGCGCAGATTAAACCACACATGGGATTTAACCGGTACCGTTAGATCCAGATCGCATGGCAGGATCAAATCCGACACAGCACGGGTACTCGACCCGTGCCGGTCGTCTTCTCCGGCGACGGCGAGCGGGCCAGAGGCCACGGCGAGCGATGGTGGTCGTGTCTAAGGCCTAAAATGGAAATAGGGTGACTAGGGGGTCATGAGGGTACCCTTGCGGTGACGAATGGTCAACGGAGTGAGGCCGGCGACGAGCGGAGGCGATGGAGGCGTTCGGGTCCTTGGCGGCGACGGCGATCCGATGGGGTTCGTCGACGGTGGAGTGGTGGGCGGGGTCGGTGAGGTTCTTGCGGTCGCAGCGGTGCAGTCGGCGAGGACGGAGGGGGACTCCGGCGACGGCGAGCGACGACTGGAGGACGGGCGGCGGTGTTGTGCTAAAAATCGAATGGAGGGCGTTCTGTTTGGCCTGAGCGCAATTGGACGCGTGGACCGAACGCGGCGGAGGTGAGGGGTTTAAATAGGGT
Organism: Zizania palustris; assembly: GCA_019279435.1. Classification (NCBI taxonomy): domain Eukaryota; kingdom Viridiplantae; phylum Streptophyta; class Magnoliopsida; order Poales; family Poaceae; genus Zizania; species Zizania palustris. Next base: position 20,013,077 of record JAAALK010000082.1, on the reverse strand, counting down.
CGTCGGCGAGGGATAACGGGCGATGAATACAAGGAAAGGGGAGGGGAGGTCTTCAATGGTGCCGGTGAGGCTCAGCCATGCATGCGAGCACTGATCCCGTGGCTTAATGGCGTGGGTTAACGGGGGGAATCGGTCGGGAGAACGCGGGGGATTCAATGCCGATGAGTAATTAAGGAGAGGGGGCCGGCGAGAGCGAATCCGAGGTGGGGTTAGGGTTTCGGCCGGCGAGGGGGGGGATTTGGGGGCAGATCTCGCGGGGAAGATGGGTCCGATAGGTGGGCCAAGGTGGTCAGCGGGTGCGAGTGCGCGAGGGTGGCGGCTGACGGGTGGGGTCGGGTTCGGGCGTGAGAGGGGACTGTTGGCGCCGACAGGTGGGGCCAGGCTGTTAGACGGAGGTGGGCGAGGGTGACAGGCTAGGTCGGCCGAGAGAGAGAGAAAGGGAGGGGGGAGGCCCGTTACTGTTTCAAAACATTTCTAAATAAAAAATAATTCCAGGAAATAGATTAAAATCTAGGGCTACTTCCAAGCTTGGTAAAAATTTATAAAAATTCTCAAAAATATATTTTGGTCTTAGGATCATACATAAAAAGTTTCAGCTCCTGGTTTGGCCATTTACTCTATGTTGTAGTTCAAAATGGTAAAGGAGGGTATTAAAGGTATTTTCAGAATAATAAATTCAAGAAATTGAATTAAATAATATTTTTATTACTTTGAAAATTTGGGGTGTTACAGAACCTTTCTGATCGATGTCTAGGATTCGAAGTACACTGTTCAAAGCAAGCTTCGATACTCTCATACTTCGCTTTGAAGCATACTTCGCTCTTTGCCACACTCGAACTAGGCTAGACCAAACAAACCTTCGGTACGTCAACCTTCGCTCGACTTCGACAAGCAACTCCGAAGCAGGCTTCGACCAGCGAAGCAGGCTTCGACCAGCGAAGCAGGCTTCGACCAGCGAAGTAGGCTTCGCCAAGTTTCGAACAAGAGACAGATTTGGAACAGTAACTTCTCTTCCACTCTTTGTGCACTTAGATTGTTGTACTGAGAAGTTTTTCTTGCCACGTCTTGAGTATTCTGTTAATCTTCCTATTAGCACTGTTTTTGTTTGACTCTATTGTTTAAACATCAGTTGCTTCTAGGCTAGATACCTTTAGACTTAGGAAATTTGTTCGTGCTTTGTTGTTTAGTTGTTTGAGGTGCGTTGGGTGTTGGGAGCAGGCCATTGATTCGAAAGAATTTTTAGGCGCCCATTCACCCCCCTCTGGTCGCTACTTTCGGTCCTACAATGTGGTGGCAAACACCCTAAGTCAAAAAGGGTACTGCAATGCCATCATGGTGCAAGACCAGGCCCCATTATTGTACAAGGAGATGGAACGGCTGAATCTAGGGATCACTACCAGGGCATACCTCGCTGCCCTAGATACCAGACCTGTCTTGATATACCAGATCCGAGAGACATAGAAGGAAGACCCGGGCATCTTGGAGATCCAACAGAACATGAGAAAAGGTAAAGCCCCCGGATTCTCTAAGGACGAGCACGATACCATCTAGTTCGGAAACTGGATATGCATGCCCGACAAGCCAGAGTTAAAGGCCCTCATCCTTCAAGAGGCCCATGAAACTATATACTCCATACATCCAAGAAGTACAAAGATGTATCAAGACCTAAAGGAGAAATATTGGTGGGTCAGCATGAAGAGGGAAATAGCTGAGTATGTGGCCAAGTGCGACACATGTCGGCGAGTCAAGGTAGAGCACTAGAGACCTGTCAGACAATTACAACCCCTCAAGGTCCCCAAATGGAAGTGGGAAGAAATAGGAATGGACTTCACCACGGGACTGCCCTGGACCCAAGCCGGTCATGATTCTATCTGGGCGATCATCGACCGACTCACTAAAGTGGCTCACTTCATCCCCGTCAAGACAACTTACACCGTCACAAAGCTGACTAAGTTGTATATGACCCGGATTTTGTGCCTGCATGGAGTTCCACAGAAGATTGTATCTGACCGTGGGAGTCAGTTTACCTCCAAATTTTGGAAGAGCCTTCAAGAAGATCTCGGCACCCGGCTGAACTTTAGCACCGCCTATCATCCACAAACCGATGGTCAAACCGAAAGGGTCAACCAGGTATTGGAGGATATGCTTAGAACATGCGCTCTAGACTTTGGCGGAAGGTGGGACAAGAACTTTCCTTATGCGGAGTTCTCCTACAACAACAGCTATCAAGTTAGCCTGAAAATGTTCCTGTTTGGAGCACTTTATGGGCATAAGTGCAGAACGTCGTTACTCTGGGATCAAACCGAAGAGTCGCATCTATTCGGAACAGATATATTGCGAGAAGCTGAAGAGAAAGTAAAGATCATCAGGGACAGATTGAAGATAGCCAGTCCCGATAAAAGAGCTATTCCGATAACCGACGGAGAGACCTAAACTTTGAGGAGGGCGACTATGTATATCTCCGAGTCACTCCCCTCCGTGGCACTCATAGGTTTAACATGAGAGGCAAGCTAGCACCCCGCTATGCTGGACCTTTTCAGATCCTCCGACGGCAAGGAGAAGTGGCATATCAACTAGAACTGCCTCCATCCTTGGTAGGAGTCCACGATGTGTTCCACGTCTCTCAGCTGAAGAAGTGTCTCCGTGTGCCCAGGAGCCTTGTGGTTCGCTTCTGCCAGGTTCAGTGGGACAACCACCCCGTTGAAGAAGCCACATGGGAAAAAGAAGACGAGTAGAAAGCCCAATACCCCGAGCTATTCGAGTAACTTTCCAATCTCGAGGATGAGATTCTTTGTAAGGGGGATAGGTTTGTAACACCCCAAATTTTTAGAGAAATAAAAATACATTTATTATATTCTGGAAATGATTTATTTTGAAATACCTTTAAATACCCTTATAGGCTTAAATGAACTAGAACCTAGATGGAATAACCAAACCAAAGGCTAGAAAATTTTGTATATGATCCCAAGGCCAAGAAATATTTTTGAGAACTTTACAAATTTTTATCACCCTTGGAAGTAGCCCAAATATTTTAAACTAATTTCAACAATTATTTCTATTCATAAAAGAATTCAAACAGTAACGGGCCCCTTTCCCCCATTCTCCCTCAACCGGCCAGCCCAGCCCATTCCTCCCCACGCCCCAGACTGACAAACGGGTCCCACCCGTCAGAGACCCTCTCCTCCTCCGCGCGCGCGGCCGACCGCCCGACCCCACCCGTCAGTCACCACACCCGTACGCTCGTGCCTGCTGACAACCTTGGCCCACCTGTCGGACCCGTCTTCCACCTCGCGCCACCCCCTAACATCACCGGCCATCGATCTTGCCTCGGATCCACCCCCGCCGGACCCCTCGCTTTAATTCATCACCAGCATTAAGACCCCCGCGACGCGCCGACCGTTTCCCCCCATTAATCTACACGTAATCGCCCCGACGCAGTCGCTCGCATGGAAGGAAATCACCTCACCGGTGTTTACTCTAGGCCTCCCCCAATTTCGCCCCCTCTGCCCCCACCGGTACCCCTATTTAAACCCCCGACCACCGTCGTGCACAACCCTCACGCTTACTCGCTGCGAGAACGAACAGAATGCCCGCAACACTCCGTTTAACGCCACACCGCCGCCCTCGCTCTAGCCTCTGCTCGCCATCGCCGGAGTCCTCCTCCTCCCTCGGCGACCGCACCAACGTGACCGTCGATGCCTTCCTGACCTCAGCCACCGCTCCATCAATGATGAACCCCGCCGGAATACCATCGCCGACGAGGACCTGAATGCCTTCGCTGCCCCCGCTCATCGCCGGCCACGCTCCAACAACCATTCATATCGCTAACGGTACCCTCATGATCCCCGTAGTGTCCCCTTTCTGTTTTAGCCCTTAGATCCGACCGCCATCGCTCGCCGTGGCCTCTGGCCCGCTCGCCGTCGCCGGAGAAGACAACCGACCTGGGTAAAGTACCCGTGCCGTGTCGGATTCAATCACGGTCATGCGATCACGATCGTACGACGCAGGTTATATCACATGTGCGGTTTAATCCACGCCGTCAGATCTGAGCGAAGCGGTATGGTGTAATCTCGTGTGTCCGTGAGTATTTAAAACCCACAATGGATCTGGGCCATCCATCGCGTACCAGTTCGGCCTTTTAATCTCGCCCGTGTCCATCCGATCACGATCCAATGGTGGATCTGGATCTGGCGCACGCGCACAGTGCGTGGGTTCATGGTGAATCCGGTTCACCGTGGACCGACGCCTGTTTTTGGATTTAATTTAAATTTAGAAATAGTTTTAAACTTCTAAAATTCATATCTTGTTCATTTTAACTCCAAATTTAACCATTTCAATTCCAGAAAATTTATAATTTTATTCTCTACATATTAGTGCAATAAAAACAGTATGTTTACTTGGAGTATTTCATGTTTATTCAATAAAATATTCATATACACTTTAGGATAAACTATAAATTTGTCCATTTCAACTTTAGGAAAATTTATCTTTTATTCTTTTCATACTAGTATAAATGAAACACTAGGTTCATTCTAAACTTTCTATTTTAAGTAGTTTGAAATTTAAAATACATTAGTTTACATTATTATTCCTTTTTAGAAAGGCCATTATTTCATTAGAGATCATTTTAAAATGTTCTTAAGATAAATTTCAGAAAGTTAATGACTTTATTTTCCTTGGTTCAAGCCAATCAAAACCTATATGCCTATTGTGTGGATTTTGGATTGTTTATTGAATGTTATGTTTATTATTCATATAGAAAAGACTACGCCGCCGCCGAGGAGCCAGAGTATTACCCGGAAGTTCCTCCCTCACCCTTCGCTGAACAAGGCAAGTCACCAAACCAATCTTTTGAGCATATTGAACCCATGTTTTATTAAACTATCGCTAAAACACATAGGGTATACATGCATTAGCCAAATGAAAGCCTTACAATATATGCATTTAGATCCCCCGACCTTGATGTGCAACCCAAGCCATCTATCTAGCCTAAACTCCTTGTCACCATATTATTAGTACTATTAGCTAGTGTCCAAAGTATCGACACGATTGCTATAGGATTAAAAACGAGTCGTAGCGATTGGAATCTATTATATGATCCCGTTATTCTTATCTCTGGAATGCTGTTGGTGATAGAGTTATAGTTGAGAGTGTATGCATGGTGGGTTCCGGGTGCAAGCTAGGGCATTGGTCGGTAGCACCCAGGGCACTATAAGGACCGGTCTGCGGGATCCGTTGCAATACAATTCCGTACTAACCACAAGTCTAATGGGTAAGTCTTAACTAAGGTATGGAGTGTTCTAAACCGAGGCCACCACATGGAGATGGGTCAAGCAGGACCTGAGGGTGGCTTGTACCGACGTGGCGCAAAAGGGGGTGCGACGTTAGCCAGGATGCGGCCCGGCGCGCCGGTGAAACCTAGAGCGGGTGGTTTATCGCTTGGAGCATTTCATGCTGAGGTTTTGGCACGAGTTCCCGTGGTATGGGTCATCTCGTTACACTTTGGTGTTTGGGACCAGTGCGTGCCTTGTGGGTACAGTAGTACACCTCTGAACAGAGTCATAAATCTTTTCAAAAAGCCGAGCCCACGGTCAAGGACGGGTTGCGTGACATCCCACAGTTAGTTTACTTTTAATGAATATGCATGATGGATTGACATGTAAGGACTGTTGTGCGAGGAGGGAAAACGTACTCCTAGAGTTAGATGGTATTATGATGTTCATGTTTCTTATTCCGCATGATTAAATTTGACTACACTAAATGCAACAACTAAAAAATTTACTTTTCCGCACTATTATCCATTATCCTTCCTTTGTTATTGTCTTGCATTACTATTGCATTTGTGGTGGCTTGTTGAGTACTTTTGTACTCATACCCGTTGGACACACACTTCAGAGGATGCCTACTACGAGGAAGATGGTCTGGAGTAGCGACCTAGTCAAGAAGAAGATCATGAAGAGAGCGTTCGTCATGCTTTTATTTGTTTATTTTATTTTTACTCTTATGTAATAATGTGGTCTGCGTACCGTGAATGGTTTCCGTATGTACATTGTCACATGATGAACCTCTTGTATTATTGTTTTTCGTTGGAAATTCAATAATGTTCCGATTTGGTAAATTGGGGCGTCACAGGAAGCCTTGCGGGCAACCTGGAAAGCAGATAACGAAGCTACAGCCAAGGCAAGCACAGATGAGGCCTCTGGCTCCACCTCCGCCAATTACTCCGCCTCTGGACCCGAAGGTCTAGCTTCTTAGGGCGCTTTGTTATGTAAAAAAGACTTTGTAATGTTCTTTTGTTTCAATGAATGAAAATTATTTGCTTGGATGTTTGCTTTTAGGTTTTGCCACATGCTTCAGACTTTGATCTCGAAGTATTAGAACTTGACGAAGGGCTTCGCCAACAATGGGCTATTCTTGAAAGCATAAGGCCATATAGGTGCCCGCAATTTTCTGTTCCTCCGGGGGAGCATGGAGAGATAGAACCCGATGTTTGTAGCGAAGTCCTTTCATATATCAAAGAAGAAGATAAAGTAATAACGTCTTCGTCTTCAGAGTATGTAGATTGGTCCAATTTAGAGCATCAATTAGAGGACCCGACGGAGGCTAGCTCCGAGCGGCTTCTAACATAGGCCGAACTTCAAGAAGAGTAGAAAACCTGGAGAGCTTCGAAGAAGGGTAATCGAACTCGAACCAAAAGAAAGGTTTTGAGAACTCTAGGCTCCGAAGATCGAGCTGGTCCCAGAGGTAGCTCTAGAGGTCAGAGAGGTCTCCGTTTCTACTTAGGCTTAGATAATAATTTTTCATGATTATGATGTTTGTAATGTGATTTAACCAAGCAATATAATTTGTTTGTGAAACATCGTTTGATTGTGCCTTATTCCCCTGCCCCTCTTTGTGGGTGGGGGCCGTATGCAATGCAATAGGGCAGGTCACGCACAACGCCCGACATATTAAAGCTGAGGCTTCGCAAACAGTACTTGATAACCACGAACTCAACTTTTTCATAGAGTTCTTCGAACTATATGTTCGTATCATGATATCTTACCTAATAGAGGTAGAGTAGGCGACACATGAAATTAATGGTTCGATGGCTGAAAAGGTAGTCACTATAGAGTTTGGATATGGCTTCGAACTTATAAGTTAAAGCTTCGAAAATGGTCACTTAGGACTCTTGATGAGGTTCATTTGGCCCGGGCCTTGAAATCTTATAGTTTGGTCACCTTTGACTCGTTTTCATATGCTTCGAACCCGGAAGATCGGAATCTGTTTGTTTAAAGTCCTTAGACTCTTCTACGGATGCTATCAAGCCAATGGCCTGGAATCCGTAGGTTTTAGCCACCTACGGCTCTTTTTCAGATGCTTCGAACCTAGAGGATCGGAATCTGTTTGTTTAAAGTCCTTAGACTCTTCTACAGATGCTATCAAGCCAATGGCTTGGAATCCATAGGTTTTGGCCACCTACGACTCTTCTACGAATGCTCCAAACTAGTGGTTCGAACTTCATTATAGTCCTCGGACTCTTCTACGGATGCTATCAAGCCAGTGGCTCAGAATCCATAGGTGTTGGCCACCTTCAGATCTTTTACGAATGCTCCGAACCCGTGGTTCGAACTTTTTAATTTTATAGTCCTTAGACTCTTCTACGGATGCTATCAAGCTAGTGGCTCGGAATCCATAGGTTTTGGCTACTACGACTCTTTTACGGAATCTCCGAACCAGTGGTTCGAAGACCGTTGATTGGGTTCTGATGAAAGATGCCTACCTTCGCAAGCATCTTTGTTCCTCTGATGTGTCCACCAGGGGTAGGGAATATTGAAGGGTAATCATAATTTGAACCACAAGCTTTTATTCATTTAGAAAGGTACTTTACAATTCTTTACAAGGAGCCCCTAAGTGTAGTAACGTTTAAGGTGCTCTGCATGCCATACATGCTTTAATTCTTCCCCTTCTAAATTTGCTAATTTAAAAGATCCAGGACGCCCTGAGCGTAAGATAATATATGGTCCTTCCCATTTGTTTCCTAATTTCCCCGGAGCAATTACACTTCGTAGTACCAAATGACCTGGTCTAAGTTCATTAACTTTTACCTTCGGGTCATACCATGCCTTCGTCTGGTCTTGGTACTTTGTCAAATTGGCAACATCTCGAAGCTTCATTTCTTCAGACAAGTCAAGAGAAGTGCTCCTTTCATCTTTATCTTCTGGCTCCGTTGCGCGGAGGGATCCACCTTTCAACTCCATTGGAGTCATGGCCTTGTCTCCAAACAACAACCTGAATGGGGTAAAACCTTTAGACCTAGCTTGAGTGGTCCGAATGGACCATAAAATCTTAGGAAGCTCTTCAATGCATAATCCCTTTGCCAACCCTACAATCCTCCAATTTAAGCCGGACAGAATATTTCCATTGGCCACTCGACGGCTCCGTAGGATTGGGGATGACGGACAACTGCAAAGCACATTTTAATGCCCAGCCCTTCACAGAATTCTCTAAAAGGTTCGACATCAAATTTTGTGCCATTGTCGATTGTTAACTCTCTAGGCACTCCGAACCTACAAATAATATTTTGCCAGAAAAATTTCTACACATTTTTCGAAATGATAGCAGTTAAGGGTTCAGCTTCGACCCATTTAGAAAAGTATTTGATTGCTACCACAGCAAACTTGAAGTTGCCCTTCGCCATTGGGAAAGGGTCGATGATATCGATTCCCCATCGTGCCATTGGCCATACCGGAGCAATGACTTGAAGGGGTGTTGGAGGACGATGGCTTTGTCTTCCCATCCATTGGCACCCTTGATAGGTTCGAACCAATGATTCTGCATCTGCTACAATTGTTGACCAATAAAGCCTCTAGCGAAGTGTTTTGCTTGCTAAAGCCAGAGGGGCTAAGTGACTACCACATAAGCCTTCATGGATTTCCCGAAGTATGTCTTGGCCTTCGTGTTGCGAGATGCATCGGAGTAGAGGAGAACAGACTCTAGCTTTATATAACACTCCATTGACAAGCTTATAATTTCGGACCCTTGACTGTAACCTTTGCAATTCTCAGCCTTCGAAGTCACTTGATTTGTTTTGCAAAAAATCTAATATTGGGGTCCGCCAATCAGTGGTTGGTATACAAAATACTTCTGTGGAGGGTGGTTGACGCACAGAAGGGTTGACAAGCTCTTCATAAAAAGCCCCTTCTGGGACATCCAATGCTCTGACAGCAGCCTTCGCTAGGATGTCCGCAAGCTGATTATTTGCTCGAGGGATGCTTCGTTCGGAAATTCCTTTGAATAATGCCTCCGTATTGCGGATCTCTTTTAAGTAATTCACAAGATGTGGATGCTGAGCTTGGAAGCTTTTGTCAACATGCCCTGCAATGACCTAAGAATCTGTTTTGATTATAACCCGAGTGGCACCAAGTGTGCGCGCTTTGCGGAGGCCAAGCAGGATTCCTTCGTACTTTGCAATATTGTTAGTGGACTTAAAGTTGAGCCTTATAGAGTACATTGCTTTCTGACCTGAAGGCGAAATTATCATGACTCTGGCACCAGCTCCCGATGATTGAAATGCTTCGTCGGAGTAAACCATCCACACTCATTCGCATGATTCTTCTAGAGCCCAAACGGCAGATGGAGTCCACTCTGCAACAAAGTCAGCCACAACTTGAGACTTAATGGCTGTTCTTGCGGTGAAGGAAATGTCGAAGGGGGCTAACTCGACAGCCCATTTTCCAATTCTTCCCGTGGAGTCTTTGCTCCAGAGCATATCACCAAGGGGATACGACGTAGGGACAATTACATTTTGTGCTAAAAAGTAATGCCTTAGCTTCCGCGAGGCCATTATAAAAGCATATGCAAATTTCTTGAGTTCAGAGTACCGTGTTTTTGCTCCATACAAGGCTTCTAAAATGAAATATACTGAGAGCTGCAAGATGTCCAGTCAGCTTCTGGACTTGCTTCAAATTTTCAGGCGGAGCCATTCTTTGCAGTGCACTTATCTGCATCGGGCTAGCTTCGATTCCTCTGCTTGAAACTAAGTACCCTAGCAATTTTCTTGCTTTAGCTCTGAAAATACATTTTCAGGGTTGAGGCGAACTCCACATGCTCGGAGGCTCTCAAAACTTTCTGCTAAGTCTAGACTATGCTGGTGCTTTAAAGCACTCTTTATTACAATGTCATCTATATAGGCTTCGACATTTCGGCCTATCTGGTGACCTAGAGCTTTAGCAATAGGACGTGAAAAAGTTGCCCCGACATTTCTCAAGCCAAAGGGCATTCAGACATACAAAATACTCCGGAAGGGGTTATAAATCTTGTCTTCGCTTCGTCTTCGTGTTTCAGCCAAATTTGATGGTAACTGGAGTATGCATCAAGGAAACTTACGAGCTCAGAGCTAGTTGTCGAATCAACAAGTTGATCAATACGGGGCATGGGGTAGGGGTCTCGTGGGCATGCTTTATTCGGAGATGTGAAATCAATGCACATGCACCACTTGCTGGAGCCTTTTTCTTGACAAAGATAGGGTTGTCCAACCACTCCATGTGGGCTACCTCCCTAATAATTCCGGTTCTTAGCAACTTTTCTACCTTCGCTTTAGCGAGGTCTGCTCTCTTAGTTGACATCTTGAGGAGCCCCTAGCGAACGGGTCGAACCTTAGGGTTGATGAGTAAGCTATGCTCGATAATGCTCCAGTCAACTCCAGGGATATCTTCGTCTGACCAGGCGAAGACATCCAAATTTTTTCGAACCACTTATTCTAGCGAGGTGGTGATCTCTGAAGGCAACCCCTTGCCAAACTGAATGGGGTATTCCTTGCCTTCTTTGATAATGATCCTCGTGACTATATCACCTTCTAGGCTTGGCTTGAGGGAAGGGTTCTTTGGAGGGTCCAGGGACCCCGAAGCCTCCTTCAAGTGCTCTTGCACACTGTTTACCTGCTAAGGATCGAGAGGTGAGTTGTGGTCATACTCTACTCTCCGAGCTACAGCTTGATCTCCTAGGGTCGTAAGGACTCCACCTTGCGTGGGCATTTTGAGACACAAATAATTGTGGTGCGCCACGACTCCAAATTGATTCAGCATCCCTCTTCCGAAGATTGCGTTGTAGGCGTACGGGGCATCGACAACATCAAAGATGACCTCTTTGACTCTGGCTAGGGGCCCTTCACCAAAAGAAACCTCAAGGCCTATTTGGTTGAGGGCATCGAGAGGAGGGCCTGTGAAACCTTGGAGTGGGCAAGCTGCTGGAAGTAGATGCCTTTGGGGGATGCACATTTGATCGGAGGGTTGTACGAAGAGTATGTCAGCAGAGCTTCCACCGTCGACTAGCATCCTTCGGACTTCCACCCCTACAACGTCAGCTGAAATGACAAGGGGGTCAGCATGGTGGAATTTCACCCCTACAACATCATTGACAGAGAATGATATGGGCACATGGGACCACTCGGGCATTTCTGCAGCTGAGTTTGAGGTCCCTATATGTCCTACTTCACGAACGTAATCCCTCCGTTGACACATCGACATATTGCTGAGGGTCCCCCCTCTGGAGATGGGTAAGACCACTCGCTTGCCACGATCTTGAGGGTCTTCTTGCTTCGGTGGTGGCATAATGTTGGCCACCGGAGATTGCATAGAAGCTTCAAGATTGTCTGCACGTCTGACAACTTGCACGAGCTCCGACCGTGCTGCCGGAGGAGCTCGGTCTGTAGTGCGTCGACCTATGTTTCTCCCAAGATACTCGCTCCGGAGATTCAGTATGGACTTGCAATCCTTGGTGGCACGACTTCTGTTTTCACCATGCACACAACAAAAGAGAGTCTGGCCTTGGCCAGCTTGTTTACCTGGCGGCCTCGAGCCACTAGCTTTATTGCCTTGAGCCTGTTGATAGTTGGAAGGTATCTTTGGAGCGGAGGGGGCAATATTCAATACTTCAGAGCAAGGGTGCTTCCTTCCTCTTCTCTGATCATGAGAACGATTATCGAAGAGGGCCTACGAAGGATTCGGAGCCCCTGGCTCTATCTTGACTAATTAGGGGAGGGTTGGTGTGGACGAAACAGTCCTCCGGAGACACCCTTCTTCTAATTTGGCATACTGCTCGAAGTATGCCATCAATTGTGCTACATAAGACACCGGCTTCCGATGAAGTTTGCTGAGGAGGTCGGGATTCATTACACCTTCGCGCGCCAAATCCATAACAGATGACATAGACAACCCCTTGATCTGGGACTTGGTGTGGGCAAAGCACGTGAAGTATTCCCGAAGAGTTTCTCCCACCTACTGCTTCACCTGAAAAAGGCTTCCAGTAGACATCGGAGCTACGAAGGTCCCCTAGAAGTTACTCACAAATTTCTTCAACTGCTCCCACAATTTAATTGATCCTGGCTTTGGAGATGAGAACACACGAAGGGATACACCTTCTAACGCAAGGGGGAAACACTTTGCCATGGTATTTCGGACCCCTCCGCTAGCTTCTATTGCAAGAGCATAAGAGCGAGAGAATTCTCCGGGGTCAGCCCCTACGGAGTATTTGTGCAGCTTCGAGGCTCAGAACCAGGGATCGAAGCGCACTTTCTTCAAGTCCGGCTGCAGCGGTGATTCGTCGTCGAAGGAGGCATTCTCGGTGCTCTGTTGGACTTGGGGGGCTTCGGGATAATAATCGGGGTCATCGTATTGATGCGTCTTCGAAGCAATAGGGTTGGCCTAAGGACGAAGCCTGTCCATGACCTCCTGCCTCCATCTTTCCACCTCTACCTGAAGTCAGGCCATCTAAGCGACCACATCTTCGGGGAGGTTCTCACTTCCTCTGGAGGGATCCTTCGGGTCTCTGGAGCTGACATAGTCAGTTCGGAGCACGGACGGAGCTGTCTGAGGGGCTCTGGTTGCTTGGGGTTTATTGACTACTTTAGGAGTTTGGGGGATGTCTGAAGGTCCTGCTCTTGAGGTCCGAGAAGACCTTCAGAGGGGGCCAGTGACCACACTCTGCTTGGGAGGCATGACTTACGAAGCTAAGCCGGGTCCAGAGACCAAGAGCTTTGAACGGTGGTGGAAGGAGAGAAAGGCCTTCGAACTGTACTTGAATCCCCTTGTCGAAGGGTGCGCGGAATCTTGGGACTCTTAAACTACCTCTACAAACGTACTTCGAAGTATAGGCAGTGGTAGAGAACTAGCTTTTAGTACTAAGTTCCCCACAGACGGCTCCAACTGTTGGAGCAACGGATTATGCTAACAGGTTCTATAAGACCAAAAACTAACAAACGAAATGTTTGTAAATGCAGACTATCTCAAGCCTCCGAAAATTATAATAGCTCGGAATAGTTCAAAGTGTGTATTGAATATCTGAATATTCGAGGCCTATTACAGGGCGAGAAGGGAGGTATTTATAGGCAAAATCTCTAAGGAAAAGACCTTTTAACCTCTTAATTACAACCGACATAGTAGATACTATTTCGATATCCCTTATAGGGTTAATATAGTAAAACATGCTCGAAGGATGTTGATAAGGTAGGCATCCCATCGTTATGGTTGTTTTCCACTACGGAGGGGAAGCCTTTCGGAGGGTCTCTTCGGACCGGAGCCTGGATGGACCCTTCGGCTTCGAGCCCTTCAATCTGGAGGCAAGTCTTGGGTTTCGAGATTAAGACTTGCCTTTATCTTTGTTGCATAATGTATTTGCTTGGAATCTTGGAGGATCATGAGGATGAAGTATTTTCCCTCAACACCTATAAAAGCCAAAAGTTTTTAGGCGATAGGATACATTACATTTTAATTGTAAAAAATGTTTTAAGTTTAAAAGAAGATTTAGCAATCGATTTTCTTTTAAACCTAACACATTTCTTATTTAATCTTATTTTATTCGAGGTGAATCGCTTGTTTTCTTACCATCATAAGTGACAATTTTTTCAATTTTTTTAAATTTTTATCATAGCATCTACAAACTATACCATAATATCATGACATGTCTTGTATTTTTAATACTTTATTTGATTTGTTTAGAATTAAAAAACATTAAGCTCCACTTTGCCGATTGAGCATCGCAACCCAGATTTTTTAATAATTCTATCAATTTAGTCGGTAAGACCTACAAATAGACTCAAAAACATGAATATGATTTTTTATAAATTTTAGTTTATTATTTTATGCACATGCAGTTCAAATTTATCCTATTTCAACTTATATGGTAGAAATAGACTTAACAAATTAAAAATAGTAAATTGACCAAAAAAATACAAAATTTTTACATGAGATAAGCTACATCTCATTTTGGTCATAGAAAAAGTTTATGTTCAAATAAAGATTTAACTACCGAATTGGTTTCAAGCCTAACTTATTCCTTCTCTAAACCCTAATTCCTCCTCACACAATCTTCAATTTCTTAACATCCTATATGATAACTTTCTTGATTTTTTTTTTACATTTTTATTACTATATATATGTATTATATTATAAAACCATGATAGATCTTGTGTTTTTTAGACTTTTGATTTTTGTAGAATTAAGCAACAATTAAGCTCCATGTCACCAATCGAGTGTCGCAATGTAGATTTTTAAATTTTTTTTTAAATTTATTATGTACGGCCTAAAAATAGTCTCAGAAACATGAATATGATTTTTCTATAAATTTTAGTTCATTATTTCATGCACTTGCAGTTCAAATTTCACATTTTTCAATTTAAATTCTAGAAACATATTTAATGAATTTATAATTGCAAACTGACCTATAAAAATGTAAAATTTTTATATGGAATATATATGTTGTATTTTGAGTGTACAAAAATTTTTAATCTCAAACCAACTTGTAAATATCATATTTCCTCGAAACATTCTTTAAAAAAACATTCTGTAAATTCAAAAATTTTATTTGCCCATCGAGACATGTCGTCATGATGTCAATATGCATGGATGCATTTTGAGTGATCTGTCAGCCATGCTATTCATATTGGTCACAGGCCATGAGATGCTTTGACCATTGCAGAACTAGATGCAAGGGCGCCTGCTCTTAAGTCTTAAGAACAAAATTGGCCCACTTGCTTAGCAAGCTAAGATTGATCAAAAAGGTCCCAAATAAAGAAGAGATAGATATATATTGTGTGCTTTATAAGATTTTTATTTATATATATACAGAACATTGATAGATTGATTAATCGACGAGGTCACAGGGGCATCTAATAGGGAAAATTATTTACATGTCATTATAATTTTCAAGAATTGTCTAAATATCAGTGTGGGTGCCTATGGTGTTTCTATTTGTCATTGACATATCGATGACATATTGACAAACCGTGAATATTATAATGGTACAGAAGAAATTAACCATATCTAATATGTACCTGGAATTATCATAGGACAACAGTGGCTTACTAGTCGATATAAGTATTCTTTTCTAATTTAGTATTGTTGATAACAATAATTCGGTAGTGATATTATTGATCTTTTCTAATTTAATGTTGATGACAATAGTATGGTATATATATATCAGATAATTATGTTCAATACCCTACTAAAAATTATAATTATTAGTTGACATATTTATAGTGACATTCGTTGATCTAAGACACTGGATTTGCACCTGATATATATATTGATCAGGTCGATGGCGAGAAGATCATGTGGAATTGTGGCATTTTCTAACCCTAACTCACCTCGATCGCCACCAAGAGCGCAATTGCAGAAGATTCCGTGGGGGACCGGCTGGTAGATCACTGGAGATGGTGTGTACGACATGATACATTATTGGCAATAGCGAGTGAGCGAAGGAAACAGAAGACTGACGAAGTAGCAGCTGCTAGCTAAGCTTCGTAAAGCTCTGAAGAGAACTTAATTTGATGTGGACAAAATGTACAGAAGCAGCAAACAGTGTTCACTGTCTGTGAAGCTTTAAATGATAATTGTCTCGAAGCAATTACGTGTCGATATCTCTGTCCAGATGCTGAGGTGATAGTTAATTAATCTTCAGTGTACGCATATGCATGACAAATTGACATATATGCAGCAGCAAGTACGTTCTATGATCTTAATGGTTTTTTTAGATCTTGAGGTTGATAGGAGCAAGCATATATTAGCTTATCAGTTCAGGATACCCAAGTACCCAACACCTGAACCATGCGTTGATCATGGCATACAAATCCATGGGTTAAAGAAGGCCAGGAAGATGTCGTCATCAGGGCACAAAGCTGCTAATAAGCTGTTTGGAATGAAGATTTTGTTACTCTGCACATGCAAAGCTACCGAGGAGAAATATTTTAAGGGCGTGGTATTTTTAATACAGAGATGTCCGTGCTGTCATGCTGGGATCGAGAACACCTTATTTCACGAGAAGGTAGCCTTTGCTTTCCTTAAGTTTCATCACTACGGGAATACACTAGTTTACCGAGTGTCTAGAGCACTCGGTGAAGAATTCGCCGAGTGCTACACTCGGTGAAACCCAGTCAGCACAAGTCTTATCGGTGACGTGGGTGTTCCCCGAGTGCTTTTTATCGGGCACTCGGCGAAGTCTTCGCCGAGTGTAATATAGACTTCGCAGAGTGCCATGTGGGGCACTCGACAAACGTGGCAGGCTGACGGCTAGGGACACCTTAACGGCCATTTGTCGAGTGCCCCACGTGGCACTCGACGAAGGGGTTTTGCCGAGTGCCCCACATGGCACTTGGCGAAGGGGCTTTGCCGAGTGCCACGTGGAATAGCACTCGGCAAAGCCACCCAGAACGCACAGAAACACACCACGTGGCACGATTCTATGCTTTTTGGGTGGCTTTGCCGAGTGCCACACTCGGCAATTTTTTTTTAATTTATGCATATTTCTTCCCAAAAATCACATTTAATCACAAAATTCATCACAAACTCACAATTCATCACAAAATACATCACAAATTCATATTTCATCACAAAATTCATCACACATTCACATTTCATCACAAATTTCATATTTCATCACAAATTTCTCACCAAATCAAATTTCATCACAAATCTCATTAGTGAATCGCATTTGAAATGTCAAGTTCACATTTCACCACCCTCGGCGAAGTTCACAAGTTCTGACAAGTTCATATTTCATCACAAAATCATAATTCACAAGTTCACAAATTAGTTCACAACATCAACTCATATTAATATCACAAGTTAGTCTCACAACTTCACTCACTCACATCACGCCTCACAAGTTAGCATTACCGCTCTGCCCAGTGTGCGGAGATGGTTGCGTGTTTGATCCTGATACCGATGAATGGAACTACAAAAAAGAAAGTAGTTATCACAATTGTATATAACAATAACGACAAAAACAATATTACAAACTCACATTGCCGCTCTGTGGAGTGTGCGGAGATTGTGAGGGTTGAGGAAGTCAAGGTAAGAAGGGTGCATGTGGTGACTGAGGCACGCCCATATGACCTGAAAAGATCCACCCATCTGCGCAAACCACTGCTGTATCTGGGTCTGCATCCGAGCATCCATCAAAGCATTCATCTGAACCTCCATCTAAGCCTCCATCCGAGCCTCCACCCGAGCCTCCATCTGGGTCTGCCACTCGGCCCTTTGTGATTCTTGTTCATCTAGTCGAGCCTACAAACCATTAATACACATTCATTAGCATTCCAAAACAAACAATTTGAAAGGTTTGATGAATGATGAAATTGAACTAACCTGTAGATCGACAATTAGACCCATAGATGTGTCTCGGCGAGGGCGTATACCCGGACCGGATGTCGAGCTCCGAGCTCTCACCTCAGATAGAGAGGGGTACTATGGGCATCAATGGCGCCATTGCCGATCAAATAGCGCCCATGTCTCTTGCCTCCTCCAGCCCTCATGACCACCTCTCCATCGATGTTATGTGCGACTGGGTCATTATCAGGATTGTGCACTTCTCTCGCCATCTCCGAGTAGTCTTGGAGGCGTTGATATGCGTTCTAGTTAGTATATGACTAAGCGAGGTCATTTGGATTGTATGTGTTGCCTTAAACCGCCCTCTCTTTATGAGCCAAAGCATATGCCATGACTTGGGAGCATTCTTGACCCGCGTTGGCCGTTGACTGCAACAAGAATATAATTAGAGCTATATTGTGCAATTAAGTGAAAAAAGAAATAAAACAAGTAACTACATACCCATCTCGCACTGAACTAGTTGAGATTCAGCGAGCCTTGATGGTGTGATCCCCCAGCATGAGTAGACGTCTCTGCCGGCATGCATCTTGACTGGTCTGCCACTCAGCAGAACACCACCTATCAACCATTTGCCCCCAACATTCAAGATGAGTGGCACACCACTATGGATGGATCTATTTGATGCAAGTGAAGTTGTTAATGAAATAATATTAAGTATTGCAAGAAAAACGATAATATACTTACCATCATGTATTTCTCCCGTGTCGGATAGGTGGTCCGAGCATCCTTTTTATTCTTCTGCTGTCGGAGATGCTGAGCGTGGAAGTCGATAACGACTTGAATGCACGCCTCATAATGCATGCCAGTGACAAGTTTCTTGGCGACTGTGTTTATAACAGTGGTAGCCTGATCCGCATACCCCTCATCACATCTATAAAAATCATGCATATAGATGTAAAGAGAACGTTATGTAATCCACATGTGAATAGTATTGACACTTATATTAAGAAAATAAACTTACCTAGAGCTCAACCCTGACTCGGTCCTCTAGGTGGGGAAATTGTCTCCCTTCCCAGTCAGGGGCATCCGACGCACTTTAGTAGTGCCTCCATGAGTACGCCGGCTCCATCCTCCCATCAAAAGAAACCAAACCAGGGAACTTTTCCTTGATAAGAAGCCCGAGGATGCCGTTTACATGGCATGAGCACTCGTGGCCTCCCCATTCAACCATAATCCAGTTCTTACCCACCGTGTCATAAAAAATATTAGTATGTGTTAAAAACTAAACTGATGAAAGGAATACATTATGGACTTCCTATAGAAACTTATCTATTTCCATCGGGTCGGATGAGCGCACGATCAGCTACTGGCACCGGTCGCCTCGGAAGTGATGAAGGACAATGCAACCACACTGTAGCCGCTTCTATAGCCTCCTCCTCTCCCTCTACCCAACCTCCTCCCCACTCTCTGCCCTAACCTCCTCCTCTGCCCTAGCCTGCTCCTCCTCTACCTCATTCGGCACGTAATCAACATCATCATGGGATGTCGACCTCAGGCTAGTAGTTTCGCTCGAGGGCACGGGTGTCTATCCTCTCACAGCTGATTTCTTCGTTCTCCCACCTCGAGGTCTAGATGAGGACCCGACCTCATCTTGAGAGGTGGATTTACCGCCTCTTCTAACTACGGTATCTACTATTTTCCTTAAACAACCACCATTTTCCAATCACCTAGTACGAAAAAGAGTAAATGAATTTAGATAAACCATGCAATGTGTTATAAACACATTTAATATACAATTAAACATAATTCCCATATAGCTACTAGAAATAGTCATCGCCGTCCGGATTTGCTGGATCATATGTATCGTCGTCACTATCACGTGATATGATATAATCATCCAACTGATCAGGAGGTGGAATGTTGTCGTCACTGTAATTGCCTAAGTGTAATCTCTCTAGCAGTTCTAAGTACCTTCCATTCTGAACTTCATCACCTTCGTTGACATCGGCACCACTTTCATTATCTACTTCCATCGTCTCCGTCAAGTCAATCACAAACATGCCTGATAGCCTATCTTCTTGAAAGAACTCTCCATCATATGTGTTCGGGTCTATGTTATAGTCTTCGTTACTGGGAACAGGCAGTTTACTGTGTTTCGACACCTTATACACAACATCCCAACCTTTAAGACGTGCGACGGTTTTGCACAGGTAAGGGAGATAGTAAATTTGTGTTCCCCGTTGAGCCACGATGTAAACATCTTCACTCGGCAAGGTGGTATCTTGATGAATTTCGATTAAGCCAAGATCGGGGGTTTGTCTCACTACTTTGGGATTGAACCAGTGGCATTTAAATATAACGAGATTAAGAGGTTTTCTCCCAATTAAAATCAATTCGTATATTTCTTCAAGTCATCGATAGTAGTCAACCCCGTCTGTGACCGAAGTAAAAACTCTGGAATTTGTTGTTCTTTGGTTAGGTCGGCTCTGTTCATCGCTTTTTGTGTGGAAACGATAGCCATTTACGTCATAATCTTTGAATGTCTTGACCTTGTAGCCACAACCATTCGCAACTTACCTCAACTCGGAACTCATAGTCGTGTCGGTTCTTCCCTATAGGTTTAAACACGACCAACATGTATATTAATCGCATATAAGATATAATTGAAATGTAAAACTAACTAAAAGTTAAGTTAACAAATACCTTAGTTTTGAACCAAGAAATGAAATCAGGATTGCCATTTCCCACACCATACTTAAGAAGGGCAGTTGATTCCTCAATGTTAGGATCCCTCGAACCACGCCAAAATCTTCGATGAAATTCACTAAGGAAAGGTAGACATCGATATTAAGGTCGAAATAAGAAAGACGAAATTGAGGGTGTTGCTTATAGAGCACTTACTCAATGTACAGTCCCACTTCGGAAAGGTTTGTCAGGATATACAACATAATCAAACGCCACTCTTCATATTTCAAAGTCTTGTTAGCAGCACCATTCGCACTTCCTAGTTGGCCTCTGAAGATGTTGAGATTTATTCTTCTTTCAAAAGATTGTAACGGGAAGGTAGATTATGCATGCTAGGTAGATTGTCCGCATAATATCTAGTTGTGACGTTTGACACCTCCTCCAAAACATATGCCTCAGCTATGGATGCTTTAATTTTGCACTTGTTCTTACATTTATTCTAAAGAATCTTTTGGAATCTCTCAATTGAATAGAACCAACGGCTCTGGACTGAACCTCACATCCAGGCCTCATACGGAAGGTGCAAGATCATATGTTGCATCGGATTGAAAAAACAGGGCGGAAAGATCTTTTCTAGCTTGCATAGCAACATGGGCACTAGTGTCTCCATGTCTTCTACCACGGTGTGAGACAATTGTTTAGCACAAAGTTGCCGGAAGAAATTGCTTAATTCAGCTAGAACTCGCCAGACATCCTCGGGTACATAGCCACAAATCATGACCGGGAGCAGCCGCTCAATCCATATGTGATAGTCATGACTTTTGAGTCCGTTTATTCATAGAGTAGCTAGATCAACTCCCCTCTACAGATTAGCTGCATAGCCATTAAGAAACATCAAGGTTTGAAACCACTCAAGTACTTTCCTCCTTTGTCCCCTTGTTAGAACAAAAATGGACTTTGGCTTCATCCAGGATTTCCCTCTTCTAGGAGGTATCATGTCGAGCTTGGGTCTGTTGCATATAGCCGCATGATCCACTCGGGCCTTGACGTTGTCTTTCGTCTTCTCAGGAATGTCCATGATTGTGCCAAAAATGGCCTCAACAACATTTTTCTCGATGTGCATCACATCAATGTTGTGCGGAAGGAGAAGATCATCGAAATAAGGAAGATTCCATAAACATGGCTTGTGAGTCTATGCATGATGCCCACCAAATCCGATAAAACCAGCTCCTTGTGTATTGATTTGCAAAGACTCTAATTGAGCACGAACATCGACCCCAGTCATTTTAGGTGGTGCTGAGTCTTTAACAAACATACCTTTTGTAAAATTCTTCTTATCCTTCCTGAATGGATGGCTTCGAGAAAGGAATTGTCGGTGCTTGTCAAACAAGAAATATTTTCCACCCTTAGCTAGCCAAATGAACTTCAAAGTCGATCGACAAATCGGGCATGCGAACTTTCCATGCACGCACCAGCCACAAAATATCGCATATGCTGGTAGGTCATGCAGAGAGTACATGTACTAGACATGCATTGTGAAGTTTGTCTTTGTAGATCGGTCATATGTCAACACAATGTCTTCCCATGCACGAACCAAATCATCCATCAACGACTCCATATACACACTCATATTTTTCCCCAGGTATTCAGGCCCTAGAATTATCAAGGACAAGAAAATGTTCTGTCGTTGAAAGATGATGCCGGGAGGAAGGTTGAGGGGAATAACAAACATTGGCCAACAACTGTATGCGACAGCCGTCATACCGTATGGATTGAACCCATGTGTTGCTAGAGGAATTCGTACATTACGTGGCTCTAAAGCTTTCTCGGGATGGAGCTGATCAAACTTTTTCCACGCTTCTCCATCTGATGGATGACCTAGCTTGTCAGGGTTGTAACGAATACCATTTTTATGCCATGTCATCTATTTGGCAGATTCATCGGTCATGTACAACTGTTGGATCCTCGGTATGAAGGGAAGGTACCGAAGGATCTTCATGGGAATTGAGAGCTATTTCTTCCCACCATCAGCGGAGTCTACCTCAAGATACCTAGAGGATTTGCATTTCATGTAGCAGGTTGCGTCTACGTACTCTTTCCTGAATAAGATGCATCCGTTGGGACAAGCATGTATTTTCTCATAAGGCATGTTAAGTGCACGGAGGACTTTCTTCGACTCGTACATGCTCTTTGGAAGATTGTGACCTTCTGGAAGGAGGCTACCAACAACTGTCAGCATAACATCGAAGCATTCTCGGCTCAAGCTAAACTGAGACTTGATGGACATTAGGCATGTGATGGCATCCAATTGAGAAACCCTAGTGTGACCGTGAAGAGGTTGCTATGACGCACACAACATGTCATAAAATGCTTTTGCTGTTGGCTCCGGCACTTCCTCTTCACGTGCTTTGTCAAAATGTGCATCTTCAAAGTCATCTAGCATATATCCAACCCTCCCTCATCATCGTCCATGCGCTGTTGCAACACCTCGTCTCTAGGACATTGGGACTCACCATGGTACGTCCAACGGGTATAGTTTGGCATAAACCCATATTTGCAGAGGTGTTTACCTATGGCCTCTTTTGTTTGTCGGCGCTTATTCTCACACCGACTATATGGACACTAGGTCCTTTCACGTACATTCTGCCTACCAAACGCTGTCTCTAAGAATACTTCAGTGTTCTTGATCCAATCCATGGTCACCTCGTCCTGACTAGGGTGACCCGTGTACATCCACTCACGATCATCCATCTTGTACTAAACTAGGAAACAACACCCATGTTTAGGGGTTAGTGAGAAACAAGATGTCTCTAAATGTCTAATAGGTAAAGATAGGTCCTAATCCCACTAGAGATTGCGTAGATTCAGCTCGTTTTCACGCTCCATTCAGATCCGACCCAATATTTCGGCAGCACCTCCCCGCTACTCTCCAAACGCATGTCTCGGCAACATGCCAAGAGGATGTGTGTTCAGAGAACAACAAGGAGGTGCTGCTAAAACCCTGGGTCGAATCAGAATGGGGCATGAAAACGAGCTCAATCTACGGATCCTCGAGTTGTCCAAACGTGGACAATTCGAAACAGTTATGACCACAGATATGCAAAGACATGCATATTCCAAACCATAACTCTTCTGAACGGGAGACGCCTAGGTTACGCGACAATAAATAGAAAATATAAAAAAATTGATAACATCTCCTCTCTAATACTTAGCAAATCTAACAAAACTCACAAATATATATCACGACATGATGGTCGGCATCCACATACACATATATATCACAACACAATGATCGGCATCCACATACACAAGATATTAATTAACATAACCATTAAAACATAAAAGGGTATTACAATGATTATATTAAAATTTCTAAAACATGTATAAGCATGCATTTACATTAATCTTCTTGACATGCATGTAAATAAAATTGTAATATCATTTAGGACATAATTATAGATTAAAGAATAACAAACAATCCTATGGTCAAATGTGACATTGTATTAGATAATAAAAAACATGTCACAAAGCATATTAATCATTCATGTTCAACCAAAATATTAATCCTATGGTCTAAGGTTACCGGTAGGGGTTTCGACGAGGTGAGGACGATGGAGCCGAGAAGAGGATGGTGATGCCAGTAGGAGAGCGCGAACCAATTTAGGTCTATCTAAGAATCAATGAAAATATTGGTTATAAGATGGACTAATTATAAAATGTGAGACACTACACTAAACAAACTAAAATTATAAAATGTCAAATTCTAAACTAAAGAATTCAAAACGTGAGACACTAACTCTAAGTTCAAATGTATACATGCATATAATTTTTTAGATCGATTTTTTGTATATTTGTAGATATTTATATTTGAAAAAAGGGATATGCATGTTGTTGATAGCAAAAAATGGCATTAAATGGTCAAGATTGTCAAAATACCAATTTCGGTAATTTAGGCCAAAAATACACATGTCCTAGATCGGGCCGAAGCCCTACAAGGCCGAAGGCCCATTGAGCTATGGGCTTCGGAAGCCTTTCCAGTAGGCCTGCTACCTTCGACTCGAAGGCCTTTAGAGGCCTGCCTCGCCGAAGCTTCGGCCCGAGGAGCAGGCTTCGGCGGGCCATGCCGAAGGCCCACTTCTGGCTGATTTCTAAAGATAGAGTTTGAGTCTGATTCTGTTTAGTTTTATCCCTACGCATGATTAGGCTGAATCCTACTAGATTAAGCTTACAAATTATAAGACTAGCCCCTATAAATATAGGGGTGAGGCCGGTTCATTAGCCCCCCTCAACACAAATCAATCACAAAGCCCTAGCTCTGAACCGTACCTTTACTTTTATTTTACTTTTCTGTAACCTTTGTGGGTTTTCCTGTAAGCCCTCCGCCGGCCACATCGAAAAAGTGGTAAGCCTTGTTACTTCGCCTGTGATGTACCCGTTAATCTATGTAATAGATTGCTATCGCCTTGTTACTTTGCCAGTGAAGTATCCGTTAATCTACGTAACAGATTGCTACCTTCGTTCCTCTACTACAACACTTAGTAGATTCGGTCCCTAGGCCGAATTGGCACTTGATTTCTATTCTGTTTGCAGGTTTTAACGCTCGGAGCCCCTTCGCTAGAGGTGTCTGAAGCCAGGGAGCTAGTTTCGGAGGCTGCCAGAACACCCCTCGGCGAGAATACTGCTTCGACCACCCGTGCGGGACTGTCACGTTGTTGTCGGTTTGACCAAGTCCCGAATGCCAGCATGCTCCGCAGTAGGATTCATCAAGATAGGCTTCGCCACGTTTGTACCCCGTGCGAGATGAAGTCACACCAGTGTGTTGCGTTGGAGATATTTTGTCGTGTCAGAGACTTCACGCTGAAGCCCGTAGTTCGAAGGTGATTGTCACGTTGAGATCTGTTCGGAGCCTGCCTTCGGCCAGATCAATTCGAACGCCGAAGACTACCTTCAATGAGACCCTTCGTATCAGATGTTGAAGGTACCCTTCAGCGATACCCTTCGCACAGTACATCTCGAATCAGTTAGGCTCCAGTCAGCTTGCTGATTTATATTATTTAATATATTTCTTTTTGGCTAATTGGATTATTTCTGTGTGATATGATTACCTGACGACTCCACCCTCTTGCCACTGTTAAGGGTAGTCAGAACGTGACGTCAATGTTGTGTTACGCTTAGGCTTGTCCCTAAGTATCCGCACACTTTTGGATCGTCAAACTAACCCAAGTTCAGGGGCACGTTTTTGTGTCAACACATGTATACCTAGGTGAGGGGCCGGCAGCCAGAGGCAGCGGCGACGGCGTGGCCGGAGGGGGCTGCTAGGGCGAGCTGGGGGGCCTGTGGCCCCTGGTTGTGGTGGGGCTGGGGCCGGGGGCCGGTGGCTGGGGGCGACGGGGCCGACGAGGTCTGACGGCAGGGGCGGCGGCCTGGGCGAGGGCGCCTGGCGACTCAGGGCATGATAGATCTGGCGGCTAGGGGCGGCAGGGCCAGCAGCGGGGGCACCGAGCAGGTGGGTCGGTGGGTGGCGTAGGGGCGCATGAGCCCAGTGGCTGGGGGCTGGGGGCGGCGATGACCGGTAGCGGGGGCGGCAAGAGGTGGTGGGGGCACTACTGTTGGGTGGCGCGAGAGCAGATCTGGGCGCATTTACTTTGCACCCGAATCCAGGGGATATTATTTTCCTAAAAGGGAATTCGCCGAGCGCCAAATTGGGAGGCACTTGGCGAATATTTTTTTAAATATCATTGCCGAGTGCTATATTCGTAGGCACTCGGCAAAGGTTTTTTATTTATTCTTTGTCGAGTGCCAAGTATATTTGCACTAGACAAATATTTTTTAAATTTGTTTTAAAAAAAACATAAAATAGAAAAAAGGCAGTAAAAAATTCAAAAATTAGGCATGGTATAATATACACTTAGTCTTCATCCTAGAAAATTTCTAAGTTGAAATAAACAAATTTAAGGCACCTGTAGTTCAACATTGGGATCTTTCAATTATAATCCTATAAAGAACTTTAATTAACGAAAAATAGCAAATTAGCCCTAAAAATGTCAATTTTTGACATGGTATAAGATACATTGGGTTTTAGTAGTACAAAAAGTTTTAAGTTCAAACAAGGATTTGAATATCGATTTGCTTCTAAACCTAACTCATTCCATCCCTAAACTCATAATTAACCTTCTCGAAAATTGTACAATTTCTTAAGGTCGTGCATGAAAGCTTTGTCGAAACATTATGAAATTTTTACCACAATATATATGTATGATATAAGGACACCATGTCAAGTATCATATTTTTTGGGCTTCAATTTATTTTTTATAATTAAAAAACCTTGGTGCTCCATGTTGCCGGTTGGTGTCGTAACTTATATTTTTTTAATATTTAGTTATTTGTAGTGCTAAAAGATTATAAATAGACTCATGAACATAAATATGTTTTTTCTACAATTTATTAGTCATTATTTCATGTACATGTAGTTCAAATTTGACATACTTCGAACTAAATCCTAGAAACATGATTAATTACTTAAAAATAGCAAAGTCACTCAGAAAAATATGAAACTTTACCATGAATTAAAAAATGGTGAATTAAAACTGTAAAAAAAATCAATTTCAAAACATGTATAAAATGTCATATGTGCATACATTATGAGTTCACATGAAATAATGGGTACTTCCACTTCTTTGCCAAGTGCCAGGGATATTTGCACTCGACAAAGATTTTTTTAAATTTTTTTGAAAAAAACTAATATAGAAAAAAGACAGTAAAAAATTCCATAATTTGGCATTATATAATATACACTTATTATTTATCCTAGAAAAGTTATAAGTTCAAATAAACAAATATAAGGCACTTGTAGTTCAAATTTGGGATCTTTAATTAAAATCCTATAAACAACTTTAATTAAAGAAAAATAGCAAGCTAGCACTAAAAAATGCCAAATTTTTACATGGTATAAGATACATTGGGTTTTACTAGTACAAAAAGTTTTATGTTCAAACAAAGATTTAAATATCGATTTGCTTCTAAACCTAACTCATTCCATCTCTAAACTCAGTAACCTTCTCGAAGATTCTCCAATTTCCAAACGTCGTAGATGAAAAGTTTATCAAAATATTATGAAAATTTTACTACAGTATATATGTATGATATAATAACACCATGTCAAGTATCATATATTTTAGGCTTCAATTTAATTTTCTATAATTAAAAAATATTGGTGCTCCATGTTGCCGGTCGAGTGTCGTAACTTAGATTTTTTAATATTTAGTTATATGTAGTGCTAAAAGATTACAAATGGACTCATGAACATAAATGTGATTTTTATACATTTTTTAGTCATTATTTCATGTACATGCAATTCAAATTTGACCTACTTTGAAGTAAATCCTAGAAACATCATTAATTAATTAAAAATAGCAAACCCACTCATAAAAATATGAAAATTTTCCATGGATTAACAGATGTTGAATTATGACTGTAAAAAAATTCAAGTTCAAAACATGTTTAAAATGTGATATGGGCTTAAATTATGATCTCACATGAAATAATGGGTATTTCAGCTTTGTCGATTGTTTTATTAAATACATTCAGCAAATCCGACAACTTGGACACGTGGCACACATGTTTGCAGAGTGTCAGGTTTGACACTCAGCAAAGAACATTTTTCCCCGCCCTGTTATCACACCATCATGACTACCCGGGGAGCGATTTTTTATGAAATGTTTGCCGAGTGTATTTTACGTGACACTCGGTAAAGATGGACATATACCAAGTGTAAAGTATTTGCCGAGTGTATTTGTTTATACACTCGGCAAAGTTTAGTTTACTGAGTGCCTGATGGAATGCGCTCGGCAAACCTTTAGGCACTTGGCGGACATCCTCTTTCCGGTAGTGCATCATCGATCAAATACACGCGCACACACACACTTGCAGTAGACACAACAGCCGGATGAAATTATTTTAATTTGCTGTGGGTCTAGCTATTCGGTTGATGGATTAATTGTTTCAGATAAAATCCTCTGTGCCATTGCATCTATCATTCTATCAAGCAATTAATCAGAAAAGGAAGTCATCCATTCCCAATAAAAAATTCCTGCAATATGTTTGAGAAACATATGTGCTGATTTGTTTCTAAAAATACCACAAAAACAATCTCTAGTGACTAAGATTTACTGACGGATAAATAACGCTTGTCAGTAATATACTTTTAGTGATGGACTAATTTTTATACATCACTAATATTGTCTTATTAGTGACGGATCATAATATGGCATGTCACTAAAGAGGAGGTACCTCCATTAATTAGTAATGGGTCATATATATTACGACCTGTCACCAAAAGATTGAAAAACTAGTGACACACGGCAACTATCACCTATCACTAATGACACTGCCAATCATTAGTGACAAGCGATAGTTACCGACTGTCAGTATAGGTGCCTCCTGAGTATAAATAGGCGGGGCATGCAATAGTAAACCAGCTACAATTTCATATCACGCAGAACACTAAACCATAGAGGCCATGATTGTAGTTCTCCTCCATCATGGACTCTGTTCCATCACAGCCTCCTCCACCGAACTCCATTCCATCCGGGCCTCTGTTTCCTCGTGGCCTCCATTCCATCATGCCCTCTATTATGTTGTCCTTCATTCCATCACTTGTGGCCACCGTTTCATCACTGACCCTCCTCGTTGCTATCTCATCGTGGTTCTCCTCCTCCTCAGTCCCTCATCCTCTTCCTCCATCGTGGAGGAATATGTTCCCCTATTATCTCAATAAAAATAATGCTATTCGTATGAGGATATATGTGATAATTAGGCTCATTTATTTGTTTTGACAAGTTTGTTTATGCAATGATCTTACATTATGTGATACTATTATTGTTCCTATTTTTTCATGCAATGGTATTATATTATGTGATTACTATTATTGCTAGTCAGATTTTATTCATACAGTGGTATTACAGTATGTGCTTTTTATTATTGCTAGTCATATTTTATTCATGCAATGATCTCACATTATGTGCTCACTATCATATAGTTTAGTCCTTTAATATACATCATTTTCTTATATATTCTTTAGGGGTAAGATTTAATGAATTAGTTGTCACACACATGTGAATTGAAATATAGCCTAATGGCAAGGAGGTCATTAAGTTGGCAGCTTGACATATAAGAGCAATATGTGTTGTTGTATTGTTCAACATAAATTAAGATTTACACAAGTATTATTATACTTTTTTCATTGTTCTTATATATAACATGAATTAGAGACATGGCAATCCTCCCAAGTGATTAACAGGGCACTTCCACCTTCCACCAGATATCATGCATGCTTCACATGTTCAATCTTTTTTAGCAGTTTCCTATAAATCTTTATCATTAACGCAACCTTTACCTGCCCATTCTTTCCTTGCAACCATTACACCATTGCTACATTAAAAATACCTCCTCTGTCTCCAAATCTCACTTCCCACTCAGAGATTCTTTCCTTCGCTTTTGGGTTACTTTTATGTACCATTGCTTTTCTGTGAATACATACTTGCCTAGCTAACTACCTTAAGAAGTCCCCTAGAGTGGACGAGAAAGAAAGGATTTTCTTTTGGAGTAACCCTCCTGATGGGAAACCTTCCTGCATGGTTCAGAGAGCACTGAAGATGAATGAGAGGTTCATCACCACATCAACACAAGGGGAGCTCACTCGATTCATAGATTGGTCTGACTCGTAATTCATTTTTGACTCCATGTTTGATAGCCTGACGAAGACTGAGAATTGCGTAGACAGGAGGAAGTGAACCAACCCGGGGCCCCACCAAACAAAAGGGAATGAGATAAATGATTAGAACGATTGAGGAATGAAAGATAAAAGAGGCTAATCTCTTTTAACTGCTATAGCTATGACTCTTAACTCTCATTCTATCGTCGAGAGAGACTGTTGGTTCTCTCTTGCAAATTTTCTTACTGGCGGTGTCTCGACTCTTGACTACCAAAGCGTTCTAAATTTAAGGTCAGTTGTCCAGCGATCGATAGCTATACATGAGCCTCCAAATACAAAATCTGCTTTACCACTAATATCCGGCTCTTTTAAAAAATTCATCATAGACTTCCTCATGAAAATTTACATAAGAGTCCTCTGACGAGGACTCCTCAAACTCGGGAACTCTAAGATGAGATAAGATACATATATATGACAGTGATTTAAGTCTTCTCTTGATATTGAGGTTCTTTGTATATCTTCCTATTTCTGTGTTGTTCCTGAATATAAGTAACTACAGGATGACCGAAGAGCTCTCTAAACAAGCCATGTCATAAGTAGACTACCCGAGAAGGCCCCGGTAATGAAGAAATCATGACTTTTGTCGCTTTTTGCCCTTTCTCCAGTGGTTGGGAGCAATCCTCTATCCAAAATCTAGGCATAGGGGAGATAAAAAACAAAAAGTCACGCCTAGACGACGATGTGCTGACATGAAAAACGAGAAATCCTATGGAAAACACAATCGCTTGCAAGTACGAAATTCATTGCGGACATACAGATCACGCCTCATTCCAATCGTTCCTTTTTCTACTCATTCCTCATTCTTGGTGTTTGCCTCTGTTGGGGGAAAATATTTCATCCTCCAGAGGTCAAAGAAACTTTCATATTAATACAAGTAGAAGAAAAAAAAGTCTGAAGATGCATACAATGTCAAGACTTCACAGTATTCTGAGCTCTCTACAGCGGAGGCCTCCGTCAAGACTTCGGCGTGACGGAGCCTCCCGAAGCTTCTTCACCCGAAGGGGTATTGCCAACAAGGATGAAAGATCTATCTTCTCACTGATTATACTAGTCTTTTACTCTTTTAACCATACGAAGAATATTAAACAATATCTTCTTAGTCGGTTGTAATTAGAGGGTAAAGAAGTATTTTTCCCTATGTATTCGGTATATAAATACCCCTCTTCACTCTGTAGAGGGTATCGAATACTCAGATATTCAATACACACTTCAAACTATCTCAAGCTATTATCCTTCTCGGAGGCTTGGAATAGTCTTCTTAAACAGACACTACGTTTGTTAATCACGCTAGTTCTTTAAACATGTTAGCGTAATCTTTTATGCCAATAGTTGGCGCCGTCCATGGGGAACCTAGTACAAAATATTCGTTCTCTACCAATTCTTTCCTAGAGTCATGCCTACTAAGCAAAGCCTAGGCACTAGTCCCCTTCGGAGGTCTTCTAGGACCTTTGGGTTGAGATCTTCGAACACCACCGAGGTCGGAGGACCCTTCGTGGTCCCCCCACCTCAAACTCCCAAAATTAATACTCTTCCTCAAGCATACGGAACCCCTCTTGGGACTTCGTCCATGCTTCGAACTGACGAAGCCTCTCCTACGACTTCGTCTATACTCCAAACTGACTTCTTCAGTTCTCAAGACTCGAAGGTCCTCTCCGGAGAAAATGAAGACCGTCCTGATGACGTGGCAACCTAGATGGCCTGTCTTCATGCTGAAGTAGGAAGGTGGAGGCAGGAAGCTGCCGATAGGCTTCAACCTCAGGCTAGCCCTGTCATCCTGGATGTACCTCAAGATGACGGTCCTACCTTCTATCCCGAAGCCTCTGAGATTCAGAGAAGCACTGAGAATGCCTCTTTCGATGATGAATCTCCGCTGCACCCGTACTTGCAAAAGGCGCGCTTCGACCCCAAATTTAGGACTTCGAAGCTGTGTAAGTACTCTGGAGAGGATGTTCCCAGGGAATTCTCCCACTCTTATGCTTTAGCAATTGAAGCCAGTGGAGGGGTCCAAGACACAATGGCGAAGTGTTTCCCCCTTGCGCTCGAAGGAGTTGCTCTACATTGGTTCTGGTATTTGAAACAAGGATCAATTAGATCTTGGTAGCAATTGAGAAAGAAGTTTGTGAGTAACTTCCAAGGGATCTTCGTGCCCGCTATGTCTACTGGGAGTATTTTTTAGGTGAAGTAGCAATCTGGAGAAACTTTGCGGCAATTTTTCAAGTGCTTCGCTCATACGAAATCGCAGATAAGAGGGTTGTCTGCATCATTCGTAGTTAATGCAGCACGGGAAGGTGTCACAAATGCAGGCCTCCTCGACAAGCTTCACTGGAAGCATATTTCCTCAGTAGCGTAGCTAATGGCCTACTTTTAGGAATATTCTAGGTCCGAAGAGGGATGGCTCTGAAGGACGGCTTCGTCTTCGCCAACCGTCCTTCAAGAAGTCAAACTTTAAGTGAATACTTCAACTCCACTGCAAGGGTACCACTTCGACAACAAACACAAGACAGACAAAGAGGGCAAAAGCATCCTCGCTCCGAGGTTTTAAATATTGGCCCTCTTCGTCGAAATTGCCCCCTAAAAATTCACAAGCTCCGGGAAACAAGGTCAGCGGTTAGAGGCCGCTACGGAAGCCGGCTAGTAGAGGCCAAACCTTCTTTTGCTGTGTACATGGTGAGAATCGAAGTCATGCTACCGATGAATGCAAGTCTATTCTAGCTCTGCAGAGCGAGTATCTTGAGGAGGAGCTCCGGTCGAGTCACTACTGACCGAGCCCCTCCCGAAGCACGTCTATAGCCAGTGCAGACCGTTGGATGCGTAGATAGCCTCAAAGCCCCAAGATAACCTTCGGTGGCAAGTGTTATGTCACCTCCAAAGAAAGAAGATACACAAGACCATGGAACACTAGTAGTTCTCCCCATCTCTAGAGGAGGAACCTTGGGCGGCATGTCAAAACAACAACAAAGAGAATATGTTCGTGAAGTAGGGCATATTGGGACCTCCTCGTTGGCTGTTGAGATGCCCGAGTGATCTAACGTGCCCATATCTTTCTCCGTAGCCGATGCAGCTGGTATTAAATTCCCTCATGCAGACCCCCTTGTTATTAAAGCTGACATTATAGGAATGGAGGTCCGGAGAGTACTGGTTGATGTTAGAAGCTCCGCAGATATTATCTTCATCTAGGCCTTCGACCAATTGTGCATCCCATGAAAGCATCTACTTCCAGCAGCTTGTCCGCTTCAAGGCTTCGCAGACCCTCCTCTCGATGCCCTCGGCCAAATAGGCCTCGAGGTCGCCTTCGGAGAGGGGCTCCTTGCTAGATCAGAGGAGGTGATTTTTGACATTGTCGACGTCCTTATGCCTATAATGTTATCTTCGGAAGGGGATTGCTAAATCAATTCGGAGCTGTGGCGCATCATAATTATTTATGCCTGAAAACTCCCACACAAGGAGGAGTGCTTACAGTCCCTGGCGACCAAGCTGCGGCGCGAAGGTCGGAGTATGGTCATGGTCCACCCCTTGATCATAGGCAGAAAAATAATGTACAAGATCATTCGGAGGATGCCTCTGTGTCAAATGAGCCCTCGAAGATATCTTCGCCCAGACCATGTCCCGACGGTGAAATTATAATGAAGATCATTGTCAAGGATGGCAAAGACTATCCCATCTAGTTTGGCAAGGATCTGCCTCCAGAAATTGCCACTTCGCTGGAAGAAGTAGTTAAATAAAACCTAGATGTCTTTGCCTGGTCCGACGAAGATATTCCAAGAGTAGACCGAAGCATCATTGATCACTGCCTACTCTTCAACCCAAGGGTTCTACCTATTCGCCAGGGGCTCCACAAATTATCGATAGAAAGGGTAGACCTTGCTAAAGCAGAGGTGGAAAAGTTTTTAAAAGCCGGGATCATTAGAGAGGTGGCCCATATGGAGTGGTTAAACAACCCCATCTTTGTCAAGAAAAAGGCATTCAGCAAGTGGCGCATGTGTATTGACTTCACATCCCCGAATAAAGCATGCCCACATGACCCCTACTCCATGCCCCTCATCGATCAACTCATCGACTCCACTGCCGGCTTCGAGCTTTTAAGCTTCCTCGACGCGTACAACGGATATCATTAAATATGGTTAAAATGTGAAGATGAAGAAAAGACAAGCTTTATAACTCCTTCAGGAGTCTTTTGTTATGTAAGAATGCCCTTCGGCTTATGAAACGCCTGGGTAACTTTTTCAAGGTTGATTGCTAAGAGCCAACTCTCTGAATCACAAATGTACGAAATCGTATCAAGGATGTGCCGCTTCACGATGCATGAGATTCTTCATGAGCTTGGAGTATTTTTCGATCCTGAGTGTGAAGTGGCCAAGCATCCAACTTTGTATGATTGGGCCGGAAGAATGAAAAGGCGAACCAATTAAGATATGAGTTAGCCTTCCAAGAAAACATAAACCGCATGAGCATGTATTTGTGAAACAATGAATTGTGTTGATGGATGGTTATTGCGAAACATAAACAGGAAGAATGTAAACATTGTGAATTTTTGAAAATTGATGAGATTGATGGTTGTTGTGTTGATGTGTTGTTGTTGTGGATGTGTATGTGGATATGTGGATGTTTTGCTGCTGTGTATGTGGATATGTGGATGTTTTGCTGCTGTGTATGTGGATGGCTGTGTGAAGCATATAATTTCTGTGTTTTGGTTTGTGGGATCACAACATTCTGTGTTATGGCTTATACACAGCAGTGGCGGGCAGATGAGGTAGCTTGCCCGTTACTGCTGTTGACACAGTGGTGGCGGGCGTGCTGACATCATCTGCCCGCCACTGCTATTGATAACGGCAGTGGCGGGCAGGTGAGGTCAGCGCGCCCGCCACTGCTGTTGACATAGTGGTGGCGGGCGTGCTGACATCATCTGCCCGCCACTGTTATTGATAACGGTAGTGGCGGGCAGATGATGTCAGCACGCCCGCCACTGCTGTTAACACAGCGGTGGCGGGCGCTCTGACCGCCACTGCTAACCAGTGATAGCAGTGGCGTTAGAGCAGTGGCGGACTGGATGCCCGCCACTATAGGTCGATTTTGCCCGCCGCTACAGTGTCGCTTTGTAGTAGTGATAGGCCGCAATGTTGAAGCCTATATGGATGATATTGTAATAAAGAGTGCTTTAAACCCCCAACATAGTCTAGACTTAGCAGAAACTTTTGAGAGCCTCCGAGCATGTGGAGTTCGCCTCAACCCCGAAAAATGTATCTTTGGGGCTCAAGCTAGAAAATTGCTAGGGTATTTAGTCTCGAGCAGGAGGTTCGAAGCTAGCCCAACACAGATAAGTGCATTGCAAAGAATGGCTCTGCTGAAAAATTTGAAGCAAGTTTAGAAACTTGTCGGATGCCTCGCGGCCCTTAGCAGATTTTTGGCAAGGTCCACAGAGCGGAGCCTCCCAATATTCAAAGCTTTAAAAGGGTCCAAATATTTTTCCTGGACACCAGAGTGCCAGAAGAGTTTCGATGATATCAAAGACTATCTCGGCAATCTTGCAACACTAACTGTGCCCCTCATAGATGAAACTCTTCTTCTCTATCTTGCAGCAACAGGCTCCGCTGTCAGCGCGGTCCTTGTTTGAGAAATGGATTTCAATGGGAAGTTGGTACATAATCCAATATATTTTGTATCAGAAGCCTTATCCAGAGCAAAAACCCGGTACTCCGAGTTGGAAAAATTTACTTATGCTCTGGTAATGGCTTCAAGGAAATTACGACATTATTTTTTGGCACATATTGTAATTGTACCAACTTCTTATCCTCTTGGAGATATGCTCCGAAACAAGGACTCTACAGAGAGAATTAGAAAGTGGGTTGTTGAGTTAGCCCCCTTTGGCATCTCCTTCATAGCAAGAACAGCAATCAAGTCACATGTGGTGGCTGATTTTGTAGCAGAATGGACTCCGTATGTAGTATGGGCTCCAGAAGAATCAAATGAAAGCATATGGACCATATACTATGATGGAGCTTTTCAAGCATCCAGAGCAGGTGCCGGAGCGGTCATAATTTCACCATCAGGGCAGAAAGCTATGTACTCTGCAAGGCTTAACTTTAAGTCCACCAATAATATTGCGGAGTACGAAGGAATTTTGTTAGGACTTCGCAAGACACGTGCCCTTGGTGCTACAAGAGTTGTTATAAAAAAAGATTCCCAAATTGTAGCAGCGCACGTTGATAAAAGTTTCTAGGTTTGGCATCCATAACTTGCTAAATATCTAGAAGAGATCCGCAAGACCGAAGCAACATTTAAAGGGATCTCTGTCCGGAGCATCCCACGAGCTGAAAACGTACAAGGAGACATCTTAGCAAAAGTTGCAGCCGAAGCCCTAGATATCCTAGAAGGGGCTTTTTATGAAGAACTTGCCTCCCCTTCGGTGCCCCAACTCCCTCCAGCAGAGGTCCTTTGCATACCAAGCACCGATTGACGGAGTTCAATTATAGATTTATTGCAAGACGAAGCTAATTTGCCCGAAGGCCCAAAGCTGTCAAGACTACAGTTAAGAGTCCAGAACTATCATATTGTCAACAGTATTTTATACAAGGCCCAGAGTAAGTTCTCCCCTGCTCCAATGTATTTCCCAAGCTGAAGGCTAAGACATACTCCGAGAAATTCATGAAGGCCTTTGTGGTAGATATCTTGCCCCCCGAGCTTTAGCAAGCAAAACACTTCGCCAGGGGCTCTATTGGCGTACAATAGTAGCTAATGCGGAAGCTTTAGTCCGCACTTGCCAAGGTTGTCAATGGATGGGAAGATATAGTCATCGTCCACCAACACCTCTTTAAGTTATTACTCTAGTGTGGCCAATGGCCCAGTGGGGCATGGATCTTATTGGCCCCTTCCCAATGGCAAAGGGTAGTCTAAAATTTGCAGTGGTAGCAATTGAGTATTTTTCTAAGTGGATCGAAGTAGAACCCCTCACCGCTATCACTTCAAAAAATGTGCAAAATTCTTCTAGAAAAATATCATTTGCAAATTCGGAGTGCCTAGACAGCTGACAATTGACAACGACACTCAATTCGATGTCGAACCGTTCAGAGAGTTCTGTGAAGGTCTTGGTATTGAAATGTGCTTTGCAACTGTCCGTCATCCACAATCTAGCGGAGCCGTTTAGCGAGCTAATGGTAATATCATGTCAGGCTTGAATCGAAGAATAGTAGGATTAACGAAAGGGCTATGGACCGAAGAACTTCCAAAGATTTTATGGTCCATTCGGACCACTCCAGCAAGGTCCATAGGATTCACCCCTTTCAGGTTACTATTCGGAGATGAGGCCATGACGCCGACGGAGCTCAAGGGAGGATCCCTTCGCACCATCGAACCTGAAATAGAAAATGAAAGACAAACTTCGCTAGACCTAACTGAAGAAACAAGGCTTCGAGCTGTTGCTAACCTAACGAAGTATCAAAATCAGATGAAGACTT
Organism: Zizania palustris; assembly: GCA_019279435.1. Taxonomy (NCBI): domain Eukaryota; kingdom Viridiplantae; phylum Streptophyta; class Magnoliopsida; order Poales; family Poaceae; genus Zizania; species Zizania palustris. Next base: position 19,975,587 of record JAAALK010000082.1, on the reverse strand, counting down.
GGTATGACTCGAAAATAAATCTTAAGGAATTTAAGCCGGACCATTTAGTTTTGCGAAGCATTATTGCTCTGGGGAAATTAGGAAATAAATGGGAAGGACCATACATCATCCTATGTTCAGGACGCCCCAGATCTTTTTAATTAGCTAATTTAGAAGGTGAAGAATTGAAGCATGCATGGCAGGCAGAGCACCTTAAGTGATACTACGCTTTGGGGCTCCTTGTAATCATTTGTAAACACTTTCTAAATGAATAAAGCTTATGGTCCGAATAATGCATGCTTCTCCTGATGTTTCCTACACCTAGTGGACGTACTAGGAGAACAGAGCTGATTGCAAAGGTAAGTATCATTCATTCAAACCTAATTTACAGTCTTCGAACCATCGGTTCGAAGCATCCGTCAAGGCAGGAAAGTACCATGAAAAACAGATTCCGAGCCACCGGCTTAAAAGCATCCATAAAAAGAGTTCAAAGAGACCAAATGATACGGATTCCGAGCAATCAGCTTGAAAGCATCTGTAAAAAGGGTCGGAGGCGACCATGAAAAAATGGATTCCGAGCCACCAGCTTGATAGCATCCGTAAAAAGAGTCCAAAGAGACCAAATCATATGGATTCCAAGCGATCGGCTTAAAAGCATCCGTAAAAAGAGTCTAAAGCAACCATTATAATCGGATTCCAATACATCCGGAAAAGAGTACTAAGCTACCATTTACGGACTCCGAACCAATGGGTTCGAAGAGACCTACGAGGTCAATAGCGACCATCTACTCGAATTTCGAACCACTGTTTCCAAATTCTTATTCAATATAATAAGGGGCTCTGAGCCTCCGAAAAAAAAACTATTGAAATTGTACTCTTAGCAGGCATTACAATCGTTGTGCATAACCATCTTCGCTTGAAAACTGAAGGTGCTTACCCTCAATGAGGGGCTAGGAGATAATGAGACAATTTCGAAGAATTTCAGTTTATATTACTCAATAAATTATATTCCACTAGGAAAAATCAGTGTCTAAGCCAAGAAGATAGCGAAGGCCCCTTCGATCCCCAGAGCTATACTCGGAGTTAGCTCGGCTTCGAAGGCGACTTGTCCCAGAGCCCGGAGTCTTTAGAACTTTGCGTTTAATCCATTTCCCCTTCTTCGAAGCTCGGAAATCTCTTTGTTCTTGCTAAAGCTCGGCCTAGGTCCGAAGTCGTTCAGGGCTACTCTTTGCTTGCTCCTCACTAGACCACTCTTCTTTAGACCAATCAATGTCCTTCGAAGATGAAGATGCTACCTCTCCATGGCTCCCTCGAGGAATTGAAAATCAAGGACACCTTTGAGGCCTTAAGGCCGCAAAGGTAGCCCACTGTTGACAGAGACCTTCATTAACCTCTAATACTTCAAGTTCATCCAAAAAGGTCGGAAAGCCTAAAAACATCTCCAAATAAGTCTTTTTTATTCAAAAGAAGATAGAAACATAAGTTTTTACATAACGGAACCCTATGGAGAACTAGACCTTCAGGTCCGAAGGAGGTTTGGTTTGCTCATCGAAGGCTGCGACCACGCTTGCATTTGATGATGGCCTTCTTCGATCCATTTCTTCACAGCTGACCGGCCTTCAGCTCTCTAGGATGGCTGAAAAGCCTCCTAAGCTGCGACCACGTGAGACGAACGGGTCAATAGTCATTCACTGCGAAAGCTAGCGGGGGCTGCTCCGGGTTCCGGCGAGACAGAAAGTCCAATGTCCTCGAAGTAGCGAAGTACTCCGAGAGCAGCTACTTGGCCAGAGATCTCTCTGTACCGAGTACCTGAAGTCTTCATTGTCTTCGTGCTGCTTGGATAATCTTCATTTTCTGTAGTAGAGAATCATTGGCCGATGATGAAGAAGTGCACGAAGTTCGAAAATATTCCAAGATGCCCCGGAGGACATCAATGGTTTCAGAGGCCACGCCCTCACACTTCGATTTTTCCACAGCCAATGCCTCACTTGAGACATTTATGTCACGGATCAAAGAGGAGAGCTCGACCGTCTTCATCATAAGGACAGTTTTTTGTCCGAGTAACTTCCTTGCATCTTCAGCCAAGATATGCCCCTCTTCTCGGAGCCGTAAAAGCTCAACCCCCGAAGCTACCTGCTCCTCTTGAAGCTTTTCAACTTCGGCCCAAAGCACCACTCGTTCAGTCTCGAGCTCCTCCTTTGCAGCCTCCAGCTTGGCTTTGGCATCCTGCTCTGTGAGAGCCATCTCATCCAAGTTCAAAGCCTGATTCTCGGAGTCAGCAAGGTTCCCTTGAAGAGCAATCACCTTCTCCTTGAGCCAATTGCACTCCCGCTCATTATAAACAATAGCTGCTCAAGCTAGAACGACATGTTGCAAAGGAAAATAAGAGCAATGTAAGTAAAATATATATATGCTTCAGTTCAAACTAACTTTTGCAGGTGATTCTGACTTGATAAGATGCCCATTTGAGGGCAACATTTAGCTCCGAGGATGGAGACCAATTCAATCTCTCCAACTTCGTGACTAGCCCAAGCCAAAGGCTCTAGCAAAGTCTGACGCCCTGTCCTCCTTTCAAGAAAGGGGCTAGGAGTGGGGCCTTGTCAAGGCACTATGATCGTTATTGCTAGGAGAAGGGCCGGAGCGCATTGAAGCATCTTCGGAGGCTTCTGTCAACTGGCCTACATCAATCGATTTCGATGGAGTCCACCCTAAAGCGGGAGCAGGCATGGGCCAACCTTTGCCTTTACCCTTTCTAGGGCCCATCGCCTCCTTCGGAGCCACCTCCTGTGCTGCAGCCGATGACGGCACCAAAGCCGTCTCAGGCTCTAGGACCATGTCTGCAGCAGGAGTCACCTCCGCCAAAGCTGATTCTGTGAAACCAAAGGTATATGATATTATTTAAATGGTGCAGGTAAAGAAAAAAGGAATGTGTTCAGCTAAGGCTTACCTTCGGCATCTTGTTGCCGGGTGAGCACCGGACTACTCGGAGATTCAAACATCTGACCGAAGTCCTCTTCAGACTCCAGAGTTTGAACAGAAGGAACAACTACAGAGATTTCTTCAACCACAACAGCTATCACTTCATCCGAAGCCGAGACTTCTGTAGCTAGGACTTGGGCCTCTTCAGTCTCGACTCCACCTTCCCCCATAGCAGGGGCGACCGCCTGGCTAGACGGAACGTTTTCAGTCTCTGCCTGCTCGGGATTGTCTTCAACCATTGGCACCACCTACACGCCATCTGGAACGGAGGCTCGGTTCCCATCTAAGACCCTTCGTCCTCAGCAAGAAGAGCCTCAAACTCCTCCGCCATCTACGTGTCTACGTCGTCTTCCTGTTTAGATTGCTCTAGTGATGTGATAGGAGACTTCAAAGGAGTAAGAGCCTTCGGCTTGCGGGCCACCTTCTTTGAAGGCGTCTTCACCGCTCCCGAAGACCCCGCCTTAGATTTCCTTTTCTTTGGAGCCTGGTCCAGGGCGGACCAGTCTAGAAGGGTCGGGGGCTGAACTCTGAGTACGCTCCATACTCGATTGAACCACTCACAAGTCCCAACCAGCTTCACCCTCCGCTCCTTTTCTACAAGCGTAGGGGCTCCGTGGACCTTCTCCGTAGCTCAGACAATTTGTTCTTTAGTCAAAGTCATGCGTGGAGCTGAAAGATAAGATAACATTTGATTAAGTTATTTCAATAAAATCAATATTTGTGTGCGAAACACCTTGATATAGGATATGCAAAGAGCTTACCTGCGGAGCTCGAAGGAATTTCCTAAAGTCCCCCTTCCGGGTTTTCTTTGAAGTTGATCAGCCAAGCGGCCATCAAAGGAGGAATCCAAACCCCGATGATTTCCTCTGCCAAGTCGTGCATGCTCATGTGGCTGCTCATGGAGTGTAACAGTCCAAGGCGGACCTAAAGTTGGCTCGTATCCAGATGGACCTCCGCCTCCCTCCGGTAAAAAATATCCTCCAAGGGCCTCGCCAAGGCACAAGCCATCCCAACCTTAGCATAGAACCAACGAAGAATCCAGTCGGAGTACCACCTATCATTGATGGCCTTCACTGGAACCGATCCTAGAACTCATCATGGAGTTGAAAGTTTATGCTCCCGCAGGAAACCACCATCTTCTCCCCTCTGAGTATGGTAAAGGTCTTCGGTTGGCATGAAGCTTTGTGAAGGGCTGCGAAGATCTCTTCCCTCCCGGCACACCCTTCGACCCGCATAGCCCATTTGAAGATAGCCAGGCAGACAATTGCATTGCTGGAAAGCTGAGGCAGAGTGACATGAAACAACCTCAGTACCTCCGCTAGGAAATCCATCGCCAGGAGCCCCAATCCAGCTTCGAAGAATGCTTTGAATACCACCACCTCTCCGGCGTGTTGTATCGGGATCACCTCCTTCCCAGGCTGGTGTAACCTTACTCCAGGCCCCATCTTTCCTGCGACTGACACAACAATCGACTTCTTCGACCAAGACGATGCCCCCAAGCTATTCGATTGGTCCGTATACTTGGCAGATGTCGGACGGAGGTAGTGAGCACCGGCTGGACGAGGATTATCTAAAGGCCCCACCGTCATAGCCACCGCCATCGCATGCTGCCGAGCCAAGTTGAAGCAAGAATGGGGACCTTGTGACTAGTCTTTGCCATCGACGAAAAAGAGAGTTTGAGAATATGTGCTCAGGAAGAAGAAAGGTGATGTGTGAAAACAATTGGTAAAGCATCCGAAGTTCACTTTTACTTTCCTATTTATAATGTCGGAAATTCCTTGTACTATACTCCATTTCGAAGCCTGCATCCTCCCTTCGGAGGGTTCTCTAGGGCTTCGCACCGTAGCACCCTCCAGTCATGGCGACGCATACTTCGAACAGCAGCCCGCCGGCTTCGGGGTCCTCGTCAGCCCTTGAAGGGTTAATCTTTAAGTCTTGGAAATGGAGTAATTTCCCCCAACAGTAGCCCCTCGAATACGCCTTTCTGTAGTTAACCTGTTTTAGAAAGAAGGCAGTATATGAAAAGAACATTTCTAATTTCTGAGGCTTAAAGAGGATTTGAGGATGCTATGACTTAGCCCAGGATTTTGGACCCAATACTTTCGAACCTTCGCCTTCGAGTTCTTAATACATTGGGAACGCACATTGGGAAGGGAACGGTTTCAGAGTGCGAACGTCATGGAGATGGTTTCGGAGTGCACACGTCGGGGAGATGGTTCCGGAGAGCGCACGTCGTGGAGACGGTTCTGGAGAGCGAACGTCGTGGGACGCCGTCAAAGTAGCCGTTACGGCTCAAGTAGCCGTTACTATACCTTCTGTAAAAAAGGTAACGGTCGATTTTTACAGCGGTTGTACGCCGTTCCAATTACCGGACCCACCTGTCGGTGACGGAAGCCGAACCTGCAATGTGAAATCAATCGAAGAGCAGTACCGGTCGCGTGGTTATATAAGGGGAGAAGGAGATTAACTAAGATTTTTTACCGCATTCATCACCTGCGATTCATCTTTCCCCCAATCTTCCAAACTCTTGAACGTTCGAGCGCGATGGCGAGAACTAGCCACACCACTCCTGCAACGGCCAACACCCTGGCGCAGAGGCAGGCGTGGGCCGCATCGGCAGCAGCGGCAATGGCGGGGGCTCCGAGCGTTGCTTGGCCCAAGAATCCTCGGGCGCTCCGTCCGCCCTCCAAGAAGAAGATTGCTCAATGCCTCATCATCGGCCAATCCTTGAGCACCGCCGAGTCTATTGAAGAAGCGGTGGACGGAAGGTTGGGCGCTAGGTTGAGGACTCGAGTCCCCGGGACGGAGTCAACTCCAAGGCCGCGGAGCAGAGAGGTGGTGGTCTTCGAGGCATTCTTCGAAGCAGGCCTGGGGCTGCCGGCCGTGGACTTCTTGGCAGAGGTGTTGGACTTGTTCCATATCACCCTGCCCCAACTGTCCCCAAACGCCATCACGGGATTGGCCATCTTCGAATGGGCGCTCCGGGCGGAGGGGTGCGAAGGGCGCTCCGAAATCTTCGCCGCGACCCACGAAGCCATATGCCAACCGAAGCCACAAGACGGGCAAGGGGACTCCAAGGTGACGATAGCCTTCGGCAGCGTCAATTTCCAGCTTCGGAGGGAGCATGCCCTCCACTTTCCTGCCAAAGCTATAAATGACAGGTGGTACACCAACTAGATACTTCGGTGGTTTTATGCCGAAGTCGGAGAGGACTCCCCCCTCGCAGGCCCTCTCCAGGAGATATGGTACCAGAAGGAGGCGGACATCTCTCCGAACCCTAGCCTGCTCTCGACGAGGCTAGGGTTGCTTACCTCAGTGGTTCGTCGTATGAGCATGCGCGACCTGGCTGAGGAGTTCGTCGCCCTTCGGATCCCTCCCCTCGGAGCCAACTGGCCGATTGTGTTCCCACAAGCTTCGGAGGGGGACCTCCGAAACTTAGGTAAACCTTCTCCTTGCTGCATCATATTTAAATGAAGAAATCAATTATACTTATATTCTCATACCTTTTTCTTTCAGTGGTGCCTCTGGCATTGGATCCGGAGGATGTAGTTCGGGCCACCGAACGAGTTCTCGGCGCCCCTTCGGTGGCCGAGAGGCAAAGAAGGTTGGAGCTGGTGGGGAGCTGGGAGCGATCCAACAGAGTGTGGAGAGCTCTCGGCATGGAGCCCCCGAATCTTCCTGACTTCGCTCCGACCGGAGCGGTTGGCCGTAAGAGGAAAGCCGCTGCCGAGCCCTCCAAGAAAGCCGGCAAATAGCCGCTTCGGAGGAAGAAGGTAGCGAAGCACCCTTCGGAGTTGGCGCCCGCCTCGTTTATCTCGTAGCCGGGTGCGCCAAGCTCGGCCTCCGAAGAGGCAGAGGACTCCAACGGCCAGACAGCAGTGGCCTTCGAAGCCTACCTCCTGGGTGACGAAGATACAGGGGAAGTCCGTCCTCACACCTCCGTCAGGGAGGTGGTAAGTGTGACTCCGACTGCTCCTCCTGCGCCCGTTGTCATTCAGGTGGAGTCGGACTCCCCAACTCCCAACTTGCCCGCACCTGAGGTGGTCCCTGCGGAGGCCGTGGTTCCGATGGAGAATGTTGAGGGCAGGACCTCGGGGGATGACTTCGCCGACATCCTCCAGATGTACGAACCTTGGAGGATCCAGCAATCCTTCCCCACGAAGCAATCCTTCCCTTTTATACTCAGTACCTGCTTGCTGTTTGTGAAAACATGCTTATTAATTTTGTTATTGAAATAGGTACCTCTTTGGGTGTTGATGCTTTGGTGGCATCCGAAGCCCCTGTGTCTTCGGAGGCTGTCCTTCGAGCGGATCCCTCCGCGCCTCTGGAGGCTCCGAATTTGGCGGCGAAGAATGTGTCCTTCGGGGCAGACGACGTGCTCGTTGGGACGGAGTTGGCGACGGAGGTCACTCCTGTAGTGGCCGCCTTGACCAGCGAGGTTGCCTTCGCCGCTGCGGTTCTGGTCGAAGAGGTGGTTGCCGATGGTCGGAGTACTCCTGCTTCGCCCTCCTTCGTACCGGGGCGGGGCAAGAGTATTTCTAGCCTCGGCCTTCTTCCTGGCCAGGCCGCACCCTCCGTTGGCAATTCGGAGGATGAGGCCGCAGCGGATGATGCTCAAGCTTTGTCTTGGCTTCCTCTGCTGGCTCCATTCCTGGAGCACCGGAGTGGCCTCCGAATACTTATGGAGCCCCTGGCTGAGAGAAGCTAGGACATTGCCAATTCGGAGTTGACCTCCATCTTGAGCAAAGCCAGGGCTTCGACACTCAACACGGCCCTCGAAAGGGCTGCCCTTCAGGTATGAAAAAAACACCATAACTACTTCACATTAGTGGTCATAAATACTTTAGTACTTACTTAGTTCTTTTTGCAGCAATTTGTTCTTGCTAGAGCGGCAGCGACTTCCAACAAGGTCGAAGTTAATCGACTTAAACGGAAGGTCACTACCCTCCAGACGGCCCTTAACGACTCCACCGGGAGATCCCTCAGGCTGGAGGAAGAAGTCTTGGAGGAACGGAGGGCTACGGCGGCGTCGGACGAAGCCCTCGGAGCCCTCCGTTCGTCTGCCCAGGAGGTCGAGGCCGAGCGCGTTGTCCTTCGAGCGGAGGTTGAAAGGCTCCGCCAAGAGGCCGCTACCTCAAGTGCGCAGCTGGTGGAGCTTCAGGGGGCTCTTAGCCAGGCGATGGCCCTCAAGAGTTCTTTGATGCTCCGGGTGGCCGAAGTGGGCGCGACTGCTGCAGGCCTGGAAGCAGCAGAGAAGAAGAACTCTAGTACTGCGGATCGTACCTTGGAAGCCCTCCAGGGTACGCTGGAGTACTTCGGCACCATGTGCCCTTCGTCTTCTGCGGCAACCCACGAGCCCCTTGACCGGAACCTGACGAGGATCCAGGTTGCTTCGTCGTTGATGAAGAACTCCGGTATTCGGTACGGGGAAATCTCCGAACAGTGCGCTGGTATCGGGGTTCTTCGTCATCTTGAATCCCTTCGGATCCCCCTTGGCTCAGTCGGAGGCTCGTCTCCTGGAGGCTTCGCGGACGACGACTTGTTGCGGCCATCTTCGGAGGTGGCTTCGGCCTGGGAAGCCTTCCGGTCGACCTGGAAGACGGACCACAAGGCCGCCGCTAAGGCCTGGATTGACGAGGCCCACCGGCAGAAGCAAGCGCAAACAAGGCCACCCCTTCCTGCTGCGCCAGCCCCTTCGGTTCCTGCTCCACCGACCGACCGGCAGGTCTAGCCGCTTAGGACTGCTATGTATATGAAGCCTTGTAAACCCTGCTTTTATTAATGAAAAAGTTATAAACGGGAACTTGTCTTGGGTGTTCTGCTCTTTTTTAGGTTTTGCCATGCCCTTCGAGCCCTGACTTCGAACTTCTAGAGATTACCGATGAGCTCCGAAAGGAGTGGGCAAACCTCGATGGTTTGAGGCCTTACCGTCGCTCTCGCTTTTCTGTTCCTCGTGGAGATGGGGGGGAGATCACTTTTGAAGTTCGAAGGGACGTCTTAGCTTATATTAAAGAGGAAGAAAGGACGGAGGGGTCCTCGTCTTCCGAGCCTATTGACTGGTCCGACTCGGAGTACCAAGTTGAAGACCCTACGAAGGCTGACTTCGAAGGGCTCCTGACATGGGCTGAGCTTCAAGAGGAGCAGAAGAAACTACGAGCCTCGAAGAAGAAGAGAAGCATCCGAAATAAAAGGACGACTTCGGCGGCTTCGAGCTCCGAAGGGCAAAGTAGTCGTAGGGGTAGCTCTAGGGGCCGAAAGGGTCTCCGATTTTATTTAGGCTTAGACACAAATTTCTCTTGATGTACAATTATAAAGATTTAATGTGGAATGCTTCGAAAGTATGTTGTGTGACTCGTACCCTCCGACCCCCTTGTGGGTGGCAGAGCCTTTACCATAGAAAAGGGTTCGCTAGGCACAATGATTGTCCGAACACCTGCATGCTTCGAACTTTGTACTTAAGAAGACTAAAATTGTTGCTTTAGACTCTTGTACGGATCCTAACAAGCTAGAGCCTGGAATCCGTAGGTTGGCCACCTTCGGCTCTTTTACAGATACTTTGCACCCGGAGGCCAAAAATCTGTTTTTTCTTTAAAGTCCTTAGACTCTTCTACGGATCCTAACAAGCCGGAGCCTGGAATCCGTAGGTTGGCCACCTTCGGCTCTTTTACAGATACTTCGCACCCGGAGGCCGAAAATCTGTTTTTCTTTAAAGTCCTTAGACTCTTCTACGGATCCTAACAAGCCGGAGCCTAGAATCCGTAGGTTGGCCACCTTCGGCTCTTTTACAGATACTTCGCGCCCGGAGGCCGAAAATCTGTTTTTCTTTAAAGTCCTTAGACTCTTCTACGGATCCTAACAAGCCGGAGACTGGAATCCGTAGGTTGGCCACCTTCGGCTCTTGAACCAATGGTTCGAAGGCGGCTGCCTGGGTCTTGAGAAAAATGCTTGGCTCTATGAGCATCTCTGTCCTCCTAATGCGTCCATCAGGAGTAAGGGATATTCGGAGAGCAAACAAAATTCAACCCTTATCTTTATTCATAGAAAGGGAAGTTTTTACAAATGATTACAAGGGGTCCCTAAGCAAAATAACGCTTAAGGTGCTCCGCATGCCATGCATGCTTCAATTCTTCTCCTTCTAAATTGGCTAATTTAAACGACCCAGGGCGTCCTGAGCGTAAGATAACATATGGTCCTTCCCATTTGTTTCCTAGCTTCCCCGGAGCTATTACACTGCGCAATACCAGATGACCCGGTTTTAGTTCACTTAGCTTTACCTTCGGGTCATACCATGTCTTGGTGTGTTTGTGGTATTTAGACAGGTTCGCGACAGCACGAAGCCTTGTTTTTTCTGACAAATCCAGGGAAGTGCTCCGGTCACTTTCATCCCCAGGCTGTACTACGCGAAGCGATCCACCTTTGAGCTCCGTAGGAGTCATGGCCTCATCTCCGAAGAGTAATCTAAATGGTATGAACCCCGTTGACCTGGTTTGAGTGGTTCGAATGGACCACAAGATTTTGGGGAGCTCTTCGACCCACAACCCCTTGGCCAATCCAACAATTCGGCGATTCAACCCGGAAAGGATGTTCTCGTTGGCTCGCTCAACAGCTCCGTTGGACTGTGGATGCCGCACTGCTGCGAAGCACAACTTAATGCCAAATTCTTCGCAAAATGTTTGGAAGGCATCAGCTTCGAACTGGGTTCCATTATCCACCGTCAACTCTCTTGGAACTCTGAACCTGCATATGATATTTTGCCAGAAAAATCGTTGCACATTCTTCGAGGTGATAGCTGTTAACGGCTCCGCCTCAACCCATTTTGAGAAATATTCGATTGCCACCACCGCAAATTTCAAGCCGCCTTTTGCCACTGGGAAAGGGCCTATGAGGTCCATGCCCCATCTAGCCATTGGCCATATTGGGGCAATAACATGAAGCTGAGCTGGCGGGCGATGGCTCCGTCTGCCCATCCACTGGCAGCCTTGGCATGTTCGAACTAGTTCTTCCGCGTCTCTTACTATTGTTGGCCAATAAAATTCTTGCCGAAGCATCTTGCCTGCTAGCGCTCGAGGAGCTAAATGACCTCCGCATAGCCCTTCGTGGATGCCCCGAAGTATGTCTTGACCTTCGGGCTATGAGATGCATCGAAGTAGGGGTGAACACACTCCGGCCTTGTATAGTACTTCATCAATAAGTTTGTAATTTCGAGCTCTTGCTTTCAACCTTCGAGCTTCTGGGCCTTCAGGAGGGTCCATGGTACTTTGCAACATGCTTATTATCGGGGCCCGCCAATCTGTAGTTGGAATGCACATTACTTCTGACGAGTGTATTTGGTCAGCCGCTGGCTGCTCTAGCTCTTCGTAGAAAGCACCCTCCGGGAGGTCCACCGCTCCTACTGCAGCCTTTGCAAGAATATCTGCAAGTTGATTCTCTGCCTGAGGGATTCTTCGAACTGTAAACCCTTTGAATGCTGCTTCGGCCTTGCGGATTTCTTCGAGGTATTGCACGAGATGTGGGTTTTTGCTTGAAAACTTTTGTCAATATGCCCCGCGACGACTTGGGAATCTGTCTTGATCACTATTCTTGCAGCTCCGAGCGCTTTAGCCTTTCGAAGGCCTAGCAAGATTCCTTCATACTCGACAATGTTATTAGTGGTTCTGAAGTTGAGCCTGGCGGAATACATGGCCTTCTGCCCTGATGGTGATAAGATGACGGCCCCTGCTCCGGCACCTCATGCTTGATAAGCTCCGTCAGAGAATATTGTCCAAAAACCTTCGGAGGGTTCTTCCGGGGTCCAGATTGCAGATGGAGTCCATTCTGCTACGAAATCTGCTATAATTTGAGATTTAGCAGTTGTCCTCGCCATGAAGGAGATTTCGAAGGGTGCCAGCTCGACCGCCCATTTTCCAATCCTGCCTGTGGAATCTTTGTTTCGGAGCATATCCCCAAGAGGATATGACGTAGGGACGATCAGGTTATGCGCCAAGAAATAATGCCTCAGCTTCCACGAGGCCATTACTAGGGCATAAGCAAACTTCTCGAGCTCGGAGTATCTGATTTTAGCTCCGGATAATGCCTCCGACACAAAATACACTGGGTTCTGGACTAGCTTTCCTTTAAGCTCAACTTCCCGGACTAGTACTGCGCTCACTGCTGAAATTGTTGCTACAAGGTAAAGGAGCAATGTTTCTTCTGGGAGGGGAATGGTCAAAGTTGATAACCTTCCGAGGTATTCTTTTATATCATCGAAGCTCTTTTGACACTCCGATGTCCATTGAATGCTTTCGGACCCCTTTAGTGCTTTGAAAATTGGGAGGCTCCGCTCTGCTGACCTGGCCAGGAACCTGCTAAGAGCTGCAATTCTCCCTGCTAACTTTTGAACCTGCTTCAAATTTTCCGGTGGAGCCATCCTTTGCAGTGCACTTATCTGTGTTGGGCTAGCTTCGATTCCCCTACTCGAAACTAAGTACCCTAGCAGTTTTCCTGCTTGTGCTCCGAATATACATTTTTCTGGATTGAGGCATACTCCACATGCTCGGAGGCTCTCAAATGTTTCAGCTAGGTCTAGGCTATGCTGGTGCTTTTGAGCACTTTTTATTACAATATCATCCATATAGGCCTCGACATTCCGGCCTATCTGATGACCTAGAGCCTTAGCTATTAAACGAGAAAAGGTGGCTCCGGCATTCCGCAGCCCGAAAGGCATTCTTACATAACAAAATACTCCGGAAGGAGTTATAAAGCTTGTATTGGCTTCGTCTTCGCATTTCAGCCATACTTGATGATATCCGGAGTAAGCGTCGAGGAAACATAGCAATTCAGAGCTGGCTGTGGAATCTACCAGTTGATCTATTCGGGGCATCGGGTAGGGGTCTCGCGGGCATGCTTTATTTAATGACGTGAAATCAATACACATGCGCCACTTCCTCGAGTCCTTCTTCCTTACAAAATAAGGGTTAGCCAACCACTCGGTATGGGCTACCTCCCTGATGATGCCAGCCCTTAACAATTTTTATACTTCGGCCTTGGCTAGGCTTGATCTTTCTGCAGACAGCTTGCGGAGCCCCTGGCGCACCGGCTTGGCCTTCGGGTTGACGAGCAGACTATGCTCGATGATGCTTCGATCGACCCCGGTGATGTCTTCGTCAGTCCAAGCAAATATGTCCAGATTTTTCCTGACGACTTCTTCTAACGAGGCGGTTATTTCTGGAGATAGCCCCTTGCCGAATTTCACTGGGTACTCTTTGCCATCTTCCGAGATTATTCTTGTCTCAACATCACCCTCCGGGCTTGGCTTGAGCGAAGATCCCTTCGGAGGGTTCGAGGCCTCCGGTACTTCTTTGACACTTTCCGTCACATTATGCACTTGTCGGGGGTCCAATGGCTGCCCATGGCCATACTCCGTCCTCCTGGCTACAGCTTGGTCTCCTGAAATAGTAAGCACTCCACCTTGCGTGGGCATTTTGAGACAAAGGTAATTATGATGCGCTATAGCCCCGAATTGGTTCAACATCCCTCGACCGAAGATATCATTGTAAGCGTATGGGGCATCAACCACATCGAAGATCACCTCTTCTACTCGGGCCAAAGGCCCCTCTCCGAAGGCAACCTCGAGGCCTATTTGGCCGAGGGCATCGAGAGGCGGTCCTAAGAACCCTTGAAGCGGTCGGGCTTCTGGAAGTAGATGCTTCCGAGGTATGCACATCTGGTCGAAGGCCTGGATGAAGAGTATGTCTGCGGAGCTCCCGCCATCTACCAGGATCCTTCGAACATCTGCTCCTGCTATATCAGCAGAGATGACTAATGGGTCAGCATGGGGGAACTTCACCGCCGCCGCATCGCTGGCTGTGAATGAGATGGGCACACGGGACCATTCTGGCATCCCTTCGGCGGAACTCGAGGTCCCAATGTGCCCGACCTCGCGGACGTACTCGCGGCGCTGTCTCTTGGACATGCTTCCGAGGGTCCCCGGCTCGGGCCACAGTTTGAACAGGCTCGGAGCGTGCCGACGATGTGGCCCGATCCGAAGTACCCCGCCCGGTATTTCGCTCAAGGTAGTTGCCCTGAAGGGCCAATACTGCCTTGCAATCCTTCGTGTCATGGCTTCTATTGTCGCCATGCACACAACAGAAAAAACTCTAGCGCCTGCCAGGCATCCTTTCTTGAGGCTTTGGTGGCCCAGCCTTGAAATTCTTCGCCTACTGGAAATTGGCAGGTGCCTTCGAAGCTGAAGGTGCAATGTTTAGCACCTCCGAGCGGAAATGCTTCTTCCCCCGCTTGTACTCGTTGAAGCGGTTGTCTTGTGGAGGTTGCAGTGTAGCGGAGGCTTCAGGCTCCCTTTTTACTTCTCGGAGGGTGGGCAATGGTGCTTCAGCTCACCGAAGACATCCTTCCTCCGCCTTGGCATACTGTTCGAAGTATGCCATGAGCTGTGCCACAGACGTCACCGGCTTCCGATGGAGTTTGCTGAGGAGGTCGGGGTTCAGCACCCCTTCGTGGGCAGCATCAACTACCGAGGAGGTAGACAGGCCCTTGATCTGTGACTTGGTGTGGGCGAAGCGCGTGAAGTACTCTCGGAGGGTTTCTCCCACCCGCTGCTTTACCTGAAACAAAGTTCCTGTGGACATCGGGGCCACAAAGGTACCTTGGAAGTTGCTTACAAATTTCTTTTTTAGCTGCTCCCATGAACTGATCAATCCTGGCTTTAGGGACCAGAACCAGCGGAGTGCCACGCCTTCGAGAGCGAGGGGGAAGCATTTTGCCATGGTGCTTCGCACCCCTCCGCTTGCTTCTATTGCCAGGGCATAAGAGCGGGCGAACTCTCCGGGGTCTGATCCCCCGGAGTACTTGTGCAGCTTCGAGGCCTTGAATCTGGGGTTGAAAGGCACTCTCTGCAGATCCAAGTTTAATGGAGACTCGTCATCGAAGGATGCATTCTCGGCTTCCTCCGGGACTTGGATAACTTCTGGGGGATTGCGGGTTCCATCGTCTTGAGGCCCTCCTGGAGTTTCGGTGGAAGCTTGAGTGCGGAGGCGATCGGCGGCCTCTTGCCTCCACCTGGATACCTCCTCCTGAAGCCTGGCCAGCTGCGTAGCCTCGGTTTCGGGAGGGCCTTCGTCTTCGTCGGAAGGCACTTCTGGATCCCGGCTAGCTGCGTAGTTGGTCTGAAGCACCGTAGGAGGAGCCAGAGGGCCCCGGGGCGCTCGACACCCAGCGGTCTCGACAGGAATCGCCGGATTAGCTGAGGGTCTGGCTCCATTGGTCCGAGGGGACCTTCGAAGAGGACCCGAAGCCAGGCTACGCTTCGGAGGCATAGCTAGCTGCGAAGATGTCTTGGAGATGGAGGACTTCGAACGACTCGAGGGGTCGAGAGAAGGCCTTTGAGCTGCACTAAGAAGCCCTTAACTGGAGGGTGCGCGGAGTCTTGGGACCCCGAGGCTCTCTATGTAAGTGCTCTTCGGAGTGCAGTCAGCAGTAGAGAACAAGCTTTTAGAACTTGGTTCCCCACGGACGGTGCCAACTGTTGGCGCAAATGTTATGCCAACAGGTTCTCGGTAATCAAGAACGGACAAACAGGGAGTTTGTGCTTTAGGACTACTTTGAGCCTCCGAAATGGATAATAGCTCAACTGGTCCGAATAAGTGTAGATGAACAATTTGTTCTGGATCCCTTTTTACAGGGTATAATGGGGGGTATTTATAGGGGAAAAAGCATAAGGAAAAGACCTATTTACCCTTAGATTATAACCGACATAGTAGAAACTATTCGGTATTATAAACAAGGTTATACACGGTAGAGTACTGCAAGGTAAATGGATAAGCTGGACATCCAATCAATCATGTCCCTCGGCTTCGAAGCCTGCATCCTCCCTTCGGAGGGTTCTCTAGGGCTTCGCACCGTAGCACCCTCCGGTTGTGGCGACACATACTTTGAACAGCAGCCCGCCGGCTTCGGGGTCCTCATCAGCCCTTGAAGGGTTAATCTTTAAGTCTTGGAAATGGAGTAATTTCCCCCAGCATACAGGTTCATGGATATCTGAAACACAAATGATAGGATCCATGGAGATGGAGATCACCATCTCAAGGGGCCATACTATGTCACAATCAATGTGGTTATCTGTGGTGTTTGCTTATGTTCCTGTCATACTATTCCTGCATGTTTTGTGCATGATAGGTATCATTACCTTGCTAGAATAGTGTTCCCTCAGAAAATTATGTATTGATGTTCTTTCCAATAGCTGCACATACTAAGGCTTTCGATCATCGACAGTGGGTTTGCCAAAGCAAGGAACTCTCTTTTATCTTGACCAGCTAGGGTGGAAGTCATACTACCACATGCATAGTATTAGTTTGCTTAACAAATCTATCAAAACGATTTTCGGCTTTGGGGCATGGAGTTGGGCATTGGGCATTGGATGCTACCCCAACAAACAAGAATCACATGTGATGTGATTAGCAAATGGTTGCTTACCTTTGTTAGTTAGCTTTTAGTAGTGATGTCAAAGCTCATTAGGAGTTAATTGAACATGGATCTTGGGCCACTATTAGTCATTAGAGGGAAAGTGACCGTTTTCCATATAGTGGAACATCTTTTATTGGATAAAAGATAAACATAGCATGGTGTTGAACCTTGCATTAATTTATTAGATCATGGCACCTACTATTGTTAAGAATACTCTAGTTTTTATTTTATGATCGATTCTTTTTGGAACAATCTTCATAGACTAGTCTAGAAACTTTAGAAGTGTTCTCAAACAAAAGAAAAAGGAATATGTTCTAGAGGAACTCCATCATGATGAACCAGCTAATATTGCAACTGCAGTTGATAGCAGAGCTTATGAGAAGCAATCAAATGAGTCAATTGATATCAGTTGTTTCATGCCTACTGATATGTCCTCTGAGCATCGAAAGCAAGATGAGAACATGAATTTCCATAATATTATTATGGGACTCCAAGGCATGTTTGAGAACCAAGCTCGGATCAAATGGTATGGTACTTCAATGTCCTTGTTTGTATGCAAAACTGGTCAATGGTTCATGGCCTGCAAATGGTACTTAGAAGAACTATGAAAAAAGAAGGGAAGTGAGACTTCCACTTATACTTCAAGTATAAATGTTATTTAAATTAATCTTGCTACTCATCCGAATGATTCATGTGTATTTGATATCGGTTCAATGATTCACACATGCAAATCATTGCAAGGACTGAGTAGGTCAAGAAAGTGTGTAAAAGATGAGCTGGATGTCCGCGTTAGCAATGGCACAAAGGTTGCAACGTTGGCCGTCATCGTCTATTCATTGTCACTTCACTCACGATTAGTTTTAGAGTTGGATAATTGTTATTTCATTCTATCCATAGGAAGAAACATTATCTCTTTGTCATGTTTAGAGGAAGATGATATTGAATTAGAAATAAAGAACAACTATTGTTCGATATTTTTGAATGGGATGCTTTATGGTTGTTGTCCATTGTTGATTGGATTATAAATTCTAAGTCTTGAGGATGCACACATTTATAAACATTAACACAAATAAACAACAACTCAATGATTTGGATCCTACCTATATCTGACATTGTCGTTTGGGTCATATAAATGAGAAGAACATGCATAAGCTCCATGGAGATGGATTGTTGGAGTCATTTGATTTTGAATCATATGACACATGTGAGTCTTGTTTACTTGGCAAAATGACAAAGACACCTTTCATTGGTTAAAGTGAGAGGGCGAAGGAGCTATTGTTCATAGTACATACTGATGTATGTGGACTAATGAGTCATACCGCTATATGTGGCTTTCAATACTTTATCACTTTTACAAATGACTTGAGTAGATATAGTTATGTCTACTTAATGAGGCATAAGTCTGAATCATTTGAAAAGTTCAAGGAGTTCTAGAATAAGGTACAAAATCATATGGGCAAGACAATCAAATTTCTACAATCGGATCATGGAGGTGAATATTTGAGCCATGAGTTTAATGACCATCTGAAGCAGTGTTGAATTGTTGCACAACTGACTCCACCTGGCACACCTGAGTGGAATGGGGTATCTGAGCGGAGGAACCATTGGACATGGTTTGGTCGATGATGAGTCATGTTGATCTTCCATTATCTTTTGGGGACTCGCTTTAGAAACTAATTTAGTTGAGAATACGCCATATGATATATGGACTGGGAGAGTCCTAGTTTGTATTTTCTAAAGATTTGGGGTTGTAAGGCGTATGTCAAACATTTGATGTCTGACATGCTCACACCTAAACCTGACAAATTCTTCTTTGTGGGATATCCTAGGGAAACCAAAGGATACTATTTCTACCATAGAGAAGAGGGCAAAGTGTTTGTCACTCAGAATGGTGTATTTCTTGAGAAAGAGTTTCTCTCGTAAGGGGTTAGTGGGAGCACAGTGCATCTCGAAGAAGTTTGAGAGCCACTAGAAAGTGTTCCAGATCCTATTGAATCACAGCAGGACAAGCAAGGTGTTATTGAACCCATTGTTGAGACACCTGCCGCATGGAGGTCTAGGAGGGTTAGTCATGCTCTTGAGCGGTTTATGTTTTTAACCACTAGGCAGCATGACATATTATTGTTGGACAACGATGAGCCCAAAACTTACACAGAAGCAGTGATGGGACCAAACTATGAGAAATGGATTGGAGCCATTAGATTCGAGTTAGAGTCCATGCGAGAAAACCAAATTTGGAACTTCGTTGAATCACCTGACGGTGTAAAAACTATTGAGTGTAAATGGATATTTAATAAAAAGTGAGATGTTGATGGAAATGTTCACATCTTTAGAGCATGATTGGTGGCAAAATGTTACAGACATATTGAAGGTGTTGATTATGATTAAACATTTTTCTTGTCACCATGCTTAAGTCTATTCAAATCATCCTAGCAATTGCCACATTTTATGACTATTAAATATGGAAAATGGATGTCAAATGACTTTCCTAAATGGAAACCTAAGTGAGGATGTGTACATGACACAACCTTAACGTCTTGATGATCCCAAAAATGTTGGGAAAGTATGCAAGTTGCAGAAGTCCATTTACGGAGTGAAGCAAACTTCTCGGAGTCAGAATCTTTACTTTGATGAGGTAGTCAAAGGGTTTGGATTCATCATGAATGAAGAAGAGCAATGTGTTTTCAAAAAGTCTAGTGGCCGCTCACTTGTGTTTCTGGTCTTAGATTCGTATGACATATCAAAAATCACATTCCTCTATTGGATGGTGTCAAGACTTCATTTACAAATAGTTTCTCTACGAAAGATCTTGGAGAGGAAGCATACATTTTGGACATAAATATCTATAGAGATAGATTAAGGTGGCTAATTGGATTAAGCCAGAGTATGTACATCAACAAGGTTTTGAAACAGTTCAAAATGTAGAATTCAAAGAAGGGCTCCCGGTCGGACCCGGGGGTGCCGGCAATCGGATGGCAGAGCGTGCCAGCATAGATTTGATGATCCTAGAACGACACTGGCTGATTAGACCGGTGGTAAGATATCAGTCAGACCGATAGCCCCCGATTTATTCTCTCGGCCTCCGGCAACCTCATAGATGAACACAAATTGTCCTCAAACTCCTTGGCGAAGAATTTGAAGACGAAATCTCTGCAAAACAGGAAAAGATCAAGTGCAATTCGGCCAAAGACCGAATTTCCAATGGTAGCAAAGAAAAACCGATAAAACCAATAAAAATCTGTTACATGGATTACACAGATGATTCACGAGCAAATCAATAACCGTTACCGTGATTACGACGTGGCAGATAGAGGGCTTATAGCGCAAACCCACGAAGATGGACTTTACTTGGCTAATCTTAAGGCAAGGAAAGTAGATTGAAATAAAAAGTGTGATTCAAAACTAGGGTTTTGAAGTATTGATCTATTAGAGATACCCTTTGAATCGGCCTCACCCCTATATTTATAGGGGCTGGTCTCAAGTTCCCTGGCGCCTAATCTGAGTAG
This sequence comes from Zizania palustris, assembly GCA_019279435.1. Lineage (NCBI taxonomy): Eukaryota > Viridiplantae > Streptophyta > Magnoliopsida > Poales > Poaceae > Zizania > Zizania palustris. Next base: position 19,955,665 of record JAAALK010000082.1, on the reverse strand, counting down.
GATTCGGCCAAACGTTGTTAAAATTTAGTTAGAGATCATAACATCCTAAAACCAACTCTATCTCTAATTTTCAGAGTAGGGCCGGTCTGACCGAACCCATTGGGCCGGTCTAACTAGGCCTACATGGCCGGATGGACTGTCTTGTGCCAGGAAAGGCATATTTTCAACCCAAATTACCAAAAATTGATATTTGGACATTTTTGACCATTAATGCCATTTTCTCTCTCGACACCATTAGACCGTATACTACGGAGTGCCACCCTATTCCAATTAAGAACACAAATACAACATTGTTCAGCTAGATTAGTACCAACAGACTCCAATGACTGATTGGTACCCTGTGCCGAACTAGTAGGAGGATGATTGGGTAAACTGAATCACTGAAGTTATTTGGGACCAGTTTGGAGTCAAACCCATGAACCAAGAGCATCAAAGAACAAGAAGAAAAAGGGGAAAGAACCAAAAACTTACCTCAGGAATGGAATCATTGGTCGCCATTGTGGTGGCCACCGGAGGTCCGGATTGGAGAAGGGGACGAAGATGCGGTTGCCGAAGACGATGCGGAGGCACCACTGATGAGCTCAAGGTCTAGGAGGTGGAAAGTGTATTGTGAATGCTGAAAGCGTAAAGGGAGAAGGAGGAGGCCAACGGGTACTTATAAGAACAGAGCAATGCTTCGGCAAATGGTTCAAGCCTATCCCGTCAGATTTGGTGGGGTCGTCTTCAACGTTCGACAAAAAGTATAATCATGAGTACAATTTTTGAAATGCCAAAGAAGTTGCAGGCATGTCATTTGAGGGACAAAATCTTCGCTGATTTTGAAATATCATTGCTAGACTGAGTGGGATGAAGCCTTGTCTGACGTCGCCATAGAAGAAGTAGATGGGTCAGACTAGGCGACATCCATCACATTCTCTCATGACCATAGAAGGAAGGTGAGGAAGAAGATGAAAGGTTAGTGAAATATGGATCCGATACTCTAAAATATATATACTACGGTGTGCCAGAAGATGAAGAGTTCCAGCTACTAATAAGGAGTTCAAAAAGATGTTTGAAGGGACTTTTGAAATGACGTGGTGTAGAGGCCCTTAATGACTGATAATTTCGAAGCATTATTTATACTTATGCTCTGAAACTGGGGGTATTTGTTGATGCCAAGATTTGGGAAAGGTCTAGGGCCCACTAAGAGCACTGCATGATCAACAAAAGTCAAGGAAGTCTGGTCAAAGTGCGGTCAAAGAAGTCCTCCCAGGTGGTTATATGTGGCCGGATACGAAGGAGCCGATAAGGACGAGGAAAGATAAAAAATCCATAATCGGTTATGGTTATCGTAATGGATGGCAAGTCTCTAGAATATAAATATGTATCCAATTAGCTAGGTTTAGCATCAATCAATCAATCTACAAACAACAACTACTTCTAGCGCATCGCCACCCTTGGTTTCCATGGTTAATCCCAGGGGGACTTGGCACTCGGAGCTAGACTTCATCATTGTGATCTCTGGTTAAGAGGTGAGTCTCACCACCCCGATGATTGTATTGGCTAATTGGTGTCCTTCTAGGCTGCATCTTTTCGATCTCTCTAGGCATCGACCCAGTCAGTATAGTCGCTTGTCTATTTTGGTGTATTTGCTAGGTCTAAGGCTGCATCGTTACGATATCTTAGATTGATGTGAGTTGGATATTGTAGTTCGAGGCTTCATCAGTTAAGTTTGACATCTTGATCTATTGTATTTAATTTATGTTATGCACCATTCATCTAAATAAAGCATGCCCAATATGTTAAAGTACTATTGATCAATCGTGATTTAGCGTTTGCCTTGGTTAAGTATAATCTTTCTATTATGGCAGTTTGATAATATGGATGCATTTTTCCAGTGTGCTATGTTTGGTTTCTGTCGGAGTAAAAGCCGATAGGTTATCCTTAATTCCATATTTCATCTTGTTTCCATCGGAATGTATTCATCGACCTTTGCGTGTGAAGCGTATATCCTCAGTGGTTGATGCTATTACTAATGCCGATAATCTGGCTATGACCATCGGCACGATAGCCTATTGGCGCCGCTAGTTGTGTTTCTATTTATACCACCACGACCATCGGATCGATAGCCAATCGGCATTGCTACTAACGTTATTTTTATTCTTCCTTATCAGTTATAGGATCAAATTGATTGTCACATTTAGAACCCTTTTTCTATTATTGTAGGACCTGCACTAGAGTTAAGCAGACCTCTCAGGCCACTCGTGTGACCAAAAATGGCACCAATAGAAGGGTGATATTGAGTTCAAATACATTGATACACAAAATCAACTTGCTAATATTTTTACCAAGCCTCTTGATGCTTCGTGTTTTGCATTTTTGAGAGGAGAGCTTGGTGTTTGCCATCCTTATGTCACTTTGTGTGGGGGAGTTGTCTCTTATTGCATTCATAAGCTTCTGTCATATGATTAACTGCTTTTACATGCACATGCTTGTATATGCCTTTGAATTATTGCATTGATCATGTTGACTTTTCTCTATTGAATATATCTGATACATGTCATGAGTATGGCTTTCAACTCTAAAAATTTAAAACAGGGTCACTGCTTGATACACTAACTAGCATGTTTAGCCTGATTACTTTTGCTATCTTTTACATATCTGGTAGCAAAGTACTTTTCACTTGGATGCAAACATACAACTTGAACTTCTAAATGCTTTTCATGGAAATATTAGTCTGAAAAATGATAAAAAATCATGAAATTGATATCCATGCTTTTTGTGCTAAAATTGAAAGCATCTAAGTGGGTTTGTTTTGTCGCACAACTTTTGTTCTAGATTTCTTACCATATCACTTTGGTATGAACTAGGACTTTGCAGTGTATGCCAATACTAATGCTTTAAGCTTCTGATGGTCTTTTCTTGACCTAGGCTTAGCTTGGTCAGTCAATATAAGGTTGACACGCAAATAATCACTGGCACTAAATCAAAAATAAAAAGGAAACAAACACTTTAAAAAATTGGATAACAAGTTTGCTGAAGCTTCTTATTTATGGACATGCTTATCTAGATAGATATTTGCTAGCTTTTGCAATTCATGTTAAACCATGTCTAGTCTGCTAGTCTGAGTGGTAATGCTTTTGTTTGCAAAAATCTGAAAACTACTTGCTGATGTTTTTTTGTTGAATATTATTCACTTGAGCTTATCATACAATACTTTAAGACAATATTCAAGACAAATGTTTGCTTTGTAGTGTAATTGCTGGTAATCATGTCTCAGAAGCTTGCATTTACACTCCATCCTCACACCTCTCTTTTTGCATCATTTTTGATCACCTTGATGCTTGCATTTCCAAAGGGGGAAAATTTATTTCATACTTCTATCCAAGTGAGACAATTGTTTCTATCAAAGGGGGAGAATCTCAATCAAGAGGGAGAAATTTTAAAATCAAGTGACATGTTTTGGCTCTTTTCTGAGTTTTTATGGTCACTTGTGTGCTGAAATTTTATTTTTTCCCTAATTTCTTTTGTATGTTGTCAATGCACTCATCAAGGAGGAGATTAAGAAACCAAGTTGAGATGTTTCTTGGTTTTGTCTGTGATAAGTGATTGACAAGCCTTTGTAATCGAAGGGTGTCTTGCCGAAGGGTTTGACTTATGAGTTGTGCACTAGAGGCTTTACCAAAGGGATCCATGTTGTGCATAGGTGTGTGCACCGAAAGGTCTACCGAAGGAATCGGTAGTGTATTTGTGCACAAAGTGCACACCGAAGTGTTTTACCCCAAAGGGTGCTGCCGATGTTGTTTGTTTTCTTTGTGATGTGCAGGAAGGTGGATGCAACTTGGCTGTCAATAGTGAGGGATCAGGACCAAGCGGGAGATCTGGTGTCGGAGGATCAAGGAAGCTGGGTGAAGTCAAGTGTGGTCCGAAGGGGTGTTCAGAGGCTCTCTCGACAGAGTGTCTCGAAAACAAGTACACAGAACAAATGCCTGCAAGCACTCCGAAGGTGCGCTCCTGGTGGAGGAATTTTGGAGGGGTACATCAAATGTGTGCTATGAATGGAGATACTTTGAAGGGTGGCTGCTGAAGACCTCCAAGGGGAGGCACTCTGAAGTTATGCTCCGGGCAGATGCATTTTGGAGGCATACTTATAAGGGAAATTTCGAAGTATGGAAGGCTTGTTATGGCTTCAGCAATGTTGGCTTCGGTACACGGATGGATGGTTGTCAAATTGGAGGAGCTATGAAGCCATGGTGCTCCACTCCGAAGACATGGTGCGAAGACGATAAGGGCTTTGATGTCCTCAGCTCAAAACCGTCACTATCAAAGTCAAGACTTTGGTGCAATGAAGCCCCTGCGCCTCATAGCCTACAACTAGAGTCAATTAGGCACTTTGTCAAGTGCCACGAGGCTCCATCGAAAAGAAGCCAGAAATGTTGATACACTATGGAGCTTCGAATAAAGTGTAAAGTAGGATTACCTATAATACCCCCCCAGACTATGTGAGTCTGAAAATTTTTAAACCCTCGGGGTTGGGTAGTCATTTCACAGGTCTAAGTAGGTTATAAAAGAAAGGGTAGGCTGTGGTCTAGGGCAACACTTTTAAAGCATCAGCTATAACATTTTATCTAGGTTTATAACCTTCTGTTCTAGGGCTAGCCGCCACATTCTTGTACTCTGACATGTGAGTTTTTTTGTTCCCTGCTCGTGTAATGAAACTTCAATTTGATCTTTGATCTTTGCCTCATATATTGCATGAACTTGTATCTACGGTTATTATTTCATGTGTGAGTTTTGTTGAGTCATTTGTTTTTTTCTTTCATAAGAAGAAACAACTCTCTGATGCATGAGCAACTAGTTTTGCTTGGATTTTCTTTGTCACCTTGTGTGAAACCCTAGAAATCCTTGAACAAGTTGATAAACAGTTCATTTTTATTATTCCTACAGTATCATCGCTCCGTTATGTCATGGAGGCAATCCCTCAAAATACACTAGCGATTTTATTCACTGTGAATCCATCTTGTGAAGTTCTTTTTTGAGAACCTTTCTTGTAGTCCCTTTTGAAGCCTGTCTGTGGGGTGTGTTGAGTACTATGCACTAACTTGTGAAGCCTAGTGCAAGTCACTAGTAGGAAGCTGTGGTGTGAAGTACTCTCTTGCTACGGTACTGTGTAGGGAAGCCTATTCATACAAAGCCAGTATCTCAGTACTTTCCTGTGCGGAGATAGCTATTACGAAACCTAGCTTAAGGTATCCAGAGTTGTCTTGTGTGAAGTCTTCTGTGCTCTGTAGTTCTTTCCGATGTGAAGCCATGTTCGAAGTGTTGGCAATACCTCCAAACTGGTTTTAGCGAAGGGTGAAACTTAGGTGGTTTTTGCGGAAGAAATTTCTTAACTCCTATTCACCCCCACTCTGTACACGCTTTTCGGTCCAACACTCTCTATAGAATCGTATGGTACCACATGATCTAGCTATACAGACCGCACATCCTTGGACTATCCAAAGTGCATGGACAATTCGGGAGCTTATTCCTATAAATATAACTACTTGGTCGGTCATATTTATAATCTAACACTACTGAATAAGAGACATCGTATACCATTACGTGACTCTAATAATTACTCATATAAAAATGTGTACCAAATTATTTTGATTATAACTAGCAAATTAAATATCCGTTAGTTGTTAATTCACTAATTATTTCACTTTGTTCAACAAAAATAGGATTGGCGGATTAATATTGAAGAAAAAATATACCTTCAGCCAGACATTGGTGCTAGCAGTGGTGGTGGGCGTTGCACCAAAGCATGTAATCATTTTTTCCTCATATTCAACTTAGTTTGGATAAATACATACTTTACTTTTACAATTGGTATATACTTCATGCCGATCTCAACTCAAAAACACCTTCTTCTCTCTTATTCTTCTTCATACATTGTGATTGCTTATTCTAAATTAGAGATAGAGTGGTCTTGCTTATCATGCCTTAACCATGTTGGGGTACATGCCACTAGTATCTTGTCCTATATGTGAGAGCATACTAGGGACTTTGCTTGATAAGGAAGGTAAATGTAAGGATAGTGAAAACACTCGGCTTGACATGGAACATTTGGGTATAAGGAAGGATCAACATCCTGTTGTGGATAATGGTAAGTATACTTTGCCACCAACGTTGTACACTTTAGGCAAGGATGAGAAGAAAACTCTATGCAAATTTTTTCAAGGAGTGAAGATGCCTGATGGATATGCCTCCAATATCAAGAGAAGCGTGGACGTCAAGTGGCATAATTTGTCTAGAATGAAAACTGACGACTACCATGTTGTTCTGCAGAAACTATTGCATTTAGTGGTACGCAGCATATTGCCTGAAGATGTAGTGATCTCATTTATTCATCTTAGCAAATTCTTCAATGCAATATGTTCAAAGGAGTTGCAGAAAAAAGATACTGAGCAACTAGACAATACGATTAGAGAGACCCTTTGTCAGCTTCAGATGATATTCCCACCTGCATTTTTTGACATAATGATGCATTTGCCTGTGCGTCTTGCTGAAGAGGCTAGACTTGGAGGCCTTGTGTGCTATAGATGGATGTATCCAGTTGAGAGGTACCTATGTATGCTTAAAGGATATGTGAGGAACAAAGTGTACCCTGAAGGTTCAAGAACCGAGGGATACATATCAGAGGAGTGTCTGACATTTTGCTCTCGCTTCTTTGAAGATGTTAAGACCAAGCTTAATAGATCAGAGCATCATGAAAGTGTTGCCGTTATAGAGCCGCCATCTGGGCTTAGTGTATTTGGTAGCATTGACTACAACATGAAAGGTTGTACCGTGGAGATAGTTGATCCAGATGAGTTGAAGCAGATGAGGCACTGCATACTAACAAATTGTGATGAGGTGAAGCCATGGATGAAGTAAGTACTGTTGTTACCCTTTCAATGTCTATCGTCGTCGTTTTATTATTTACATATTTTCATACTTTATTGATTCTTTGCAGTGAGCATTTGGACAAACTCAGGAGAATAAATCCAAGGAATACTGAAAAGCGTCACAAGGACCAATTTGTTGAATGGTTTTAGCATAGAGTAAGTTTATGAAAAGTAAATCCATAGTTCTTGGTAGTTTTTGGTTTTGGAATCATTTTATTAACTGGTATTTTTTTATGTTGCTTGCAATGCAGATCCAAATTATACATCCACAAGGCAAAACAAATGAGTTGATATATGACCTCTCGCGTGGGCGAGACCATCGGGCTCATGTGTACAATAGATGCTACATAGATGGGTTTTTGTTCCGGACAACCACCATGGAGAACAAATTAACTAATCAAAATAGTGGAGTTATTGTTAAGGGCGATGATAGTACATGCAATATGGACTAGTATGGTGTGATTAAAAATATAATCTCTCTAGATTTTGTAGATGAGAAGGAAGTGGTGCTCTTCCAGTGTGACTGGTTTGATGTACCTGCAAGCACTAAGAGCAAGGGCAGAGGTTATCAATTTGGGATTATTGATATTCATAATTCCCATTTCGTTATTTATATGATCCTTACATCTTGTCAACACAAGCAGAGCGGGTGTTTTATGTGCAGTATGTGAAAAAACCAGATTGATGCATTGTTGTTAGGATGAAACCCATAAATCTTTTTGCAGGTCTTCAACATGATGAAGAAATTGATAAAGACTCACTTGATGTTGGTGTGGAAGCTATGAATGTTTTAGGGAGGCAAGGAGAATTTACAAATTGGGTAAGGGCAGACATTGAAGGCGTTAGTGGTGATGCATCTGTCATTGAGAAGGCGGTGGCTAAAACTATAAAAGAACCGAGGGATGAGGACTTGGGAGATGAAGATGATGATGTCGATGATGATGATTTGGTTGATGCAGTTGTTGCACCTACCTATGATGCTAATGTCGATGACGATGATTTTTTTGTATAAATAAAGATTATTGTTCACTAGATTTTGAAATGCTATGGAATGACATGTACAACAAAATGGTTTTCTGCTCATTTCAGCAATTAAAATTTCAGAATGTGGAAACTACATTTCAGAGTCCAGAACTTCAGAATCTGGACTTTTCAGATTCCAAAACTCAATTTTCAATGTTCAAAAATTCTGAACCTGGAAACTCCAAATTCCAAATTCCAAAACCTCAAATTATGGCAACTCCATTTCAGAATCTGGCAACTCCAGTTCACATTGCAAATCTTAAGAATATGGACATTGAAGCAAGTCTTCATACATAGCTCCATAGTACTGAATTAACACATAATAAGTAGGTACTTAATTAACTAAGTAGTGATAGCTCCATCCTTTCCTGAAGATCTTGTCAATCAGTGCATCAATCTTCTCAGTGAGGACATACAACTTCTCACTCAATGCATCAATTTTATCATTGAGGACATGAAGCTTCTCACTCACTTTTTGAAAAGATAGCTCTCTCTTATTTCCGCCTTATGAATTAACCTGCAACAAGATCAACATTTTTGAAATCTATTTATGGGTGGGACTTTGGATTATTTGACACTCTCTTCGAGTGTGCATTCTCATATGACTCTCTCTTTGCGAACTTTGCTTGGTACCAAAGCCGCTTGCTAGCGCTTGGTACCTTCGCCGGTTGTCACCGTCGTCTGAGTCCCCCCACGAGTCGATGATGATCATCACCCATCTCCCAGAGGGCTCGCATCGGTGGCCGAGAACAATAGGGAACATCTCCGTGTCCAAAGAGGTATCGTCGCCGCTTGCCGACGAGTTACCACTGATGCGGTCAGTCGGGGTCCGTGCGCGAAACCTACCAGAAGTGTCCTGCTTCTACTTTCAGCCAGCAATAAGCGTAGGGGGATGGGGGGCCGTAGTCGATCGGCGTGGGGAAAGGATGGGATTCATAACTCGAAGGGTTTCAGCCTAAAAGGTAGAAGATGGTCGGGCGTTCGAAAAGTTCGCTATTTTTTGTGCATGTATTAAAAAATAGTACATTGTCTATGCACATTAAATGCAACCGTTAGGTGATCCTATCAATTCATTTTTGCATCCCACTCCCTGTGAGATAACCTTATTTTTATTAGCCTTCCCCCCAATAGGCCCAAGGAGTTATCTTTTATTCTACGCCTCTTCTTGGTCCAGAAGCATTACTGCACTACTTCGCCTGCTACCTTGGTTTGCCCATCTCTCCAACTCCCCGGTGCGGTTCCTTTCATTTCCCCATACTAGTTCTTCGTCATTGGCTCCTCCGATCCTTTCCCCATGGCTAATTTCCCTATGAACCCCCTCTCTTTTTTCCCATCCGGTGTCGCCATCGATGATGGTGGTGGCCCCGAGCGTCGCCAGCGCAACAATGTTTGTATTTTCGGCCATGTGGTGGATTCCCATAAGTAGTTCACCATTGCCTCGTGCAATGGCATCTTCGATGAGGTAGAGCGTGAAGCTGTTCTTCAAGCCATCCACCAACACTTCATTGACACTGTGCGACTATGGGTGGCCAGATACAACAGGCATCCCCTAGGTGTTGGCATCTTCCAGATGGCATCCGATTTTGAATGAGACTGGCTTGTTTTGCACAGTCCGTACGTCATCGGTGATCGCTTCGTCTGGGTGGTAAAGCTGACGAAGGTATCAACTACCGCTCGTCGCCTTTTTCTCGCTCGGGTTGGGTTATTTTTCTTGGCTATCCATTAGATTTCAAAGAACTAAATTTCATCCAACAAGCATGTGCATCTTTTGGCAAGTTAGTCTACTAGCATTATTCAGACCCTATTCTATCGCGAGTGTTGGTGAAGGTGCTATTCGACAATCCTACTGACATCCCGCACATCATCACATTCAAGTTGGGAAGAAACATTTATGGTGCCGGCCGATTATGGACTTTTCCAGTGTACCTCCTAGACAACAACTTTGCCGACATCATGTCGGGCGACGAATATCCTCTCCCCCTAGATAATGGTAACCCTCACCCTTTTGTGGGGCCTATCCTGCCGAGTGAAGCAGAATGGGTCCAACATTGGGTTGAGGAGCAGCAGTGGAAGGTGCCTCAGCCAACCAATGATCACCCTCAGTCGTCCGATGTTCAACCAGATAATGATGAGAACGCTAGCCAAGGTTGGGGTCCTTGGGAGGTGGCCACCGCTAACCAAGGTGGTGAGGATCAATAAGTCAGTGAAGAGCGCTCTGGGATTTCTAGAGCCTCCAGCAACAATCAATAAGAAACCCTACCTTCCCGCCCAAGAATTGAGTTTTCCAGGTCTGTCCAAACCCAAACTGAAGAATGTCTTAGGTCCCAGGTTTCCTAGTGTCTGATGTGTGTCAAGACAGTGTTAATACAGTTGTTTGTTTACCCTGATGAATTGTTTGTACATATGGACTCATTTGTTTGTTTACCCTGCAACAAAACTTGGATATTTACTTATGTTAACGCACCGTCTGTCTGTACGAACGTACGCTTATTTATTAGTTTTATTCATCTTTAATTGTTTTGATGTGTTTTTAATTGTTTCTATAAGTTTAGCATGTTATCAAAATGAAATGTAGTAGCCAGCATGTTATTAGAATGACATGCAGTAGCCAACATGTTATCAGAATGAAATAGAAGTTTAGTCGTGAGGTTGGATGTATTTCTACAAGTTTGGACGCCAAGGGCCAAGAAATCATGGATAGACTAATGGTAGTAGCAACTGCGCTTGGATGTGAGGTTGGATGTGCTTGTAGTTCAAATTTCTAAAAGTTTAGCATGTTATCAAAATGAAATGCAGTAGCTAGCATGTTATCAAGTTCAAACGTGGATTTAAACATCAATAAAAAAGTGCTGAAACATTTAAAAAGTACGTAACAACAAAAATGAAAATATGGTTGGGGGCAGTAAGGCTCGAACCTCAAACCACATGTCGGTAGCAAGGCTCGAACCTCAAACTGCACGTCCCAACCAGAGCACCCCGCACCGCTACGCTATCAGCACTTTCTCAACATATTAGGCAACAGAAGTTAGATAATTCCTGACGCGCCTCACTTAATTCCATTTAAATCCCAGAAATAGACTTAATGAAATAAAAATAGTAAATTGAGGCAAACAAATACCAATTTTTGCAATTAGAATAGTTGTGTTGTATTTTGATTGTACAAAAAGTTTCATGTTCAAAGGAAGATTCAACTATCGATTTTTTTTCAAACTTGAGTCATTTCATCTCTAAACCCTAATTCATCTCTAGAGAATCTCAAGTTTCTTAATGCCCTATATGATTTTTTTCTCGAAACAATTTTAATTTTTTATCACATCATCTATGGATCATATCGTAACAACATGACAAGTCTCATCTTTTTTAGAATTCATTTGATTTTTTGAGAATTAAAAAAGTATAAAGATACATGTTGTCGATCGTGTGTCGCAACCGAGATTTTTGATCATGGCTTTAAATTTATTTGATAATAACTAAAAATATGAATATGATTTTTGTATAAATTCTATAACTTAGTTGTTTACAATTCTAATTCAAATGAAATCGAACTTAGTTGTTGACAACTCCAATTCAAATGAAATCCAACTTAGTTGTGTATAATTCCAATTCAAATGAAATCATATTTAGTTGTGTACAAGTCTAGTTCAAATGAAATCCTACTTAGTTGTATACATTACCAATTCAAATAAAATCAAACTTAGTTGTCTACAACTCCAATTCAAATGAAATCAAACTTAGTTGTTTACAATTCCAATTCAAAAGAAATCCAACTTAGTTGTGTAAAATGTCAATTCAAATGAAATCAAACTTAGTTGTGTACAATTCCAATTCGAATGAAATACAACTTAGTTTTGTACAATTCTAATTCAAATGAAATCAAACTTAGTTGTGTACAATTCCAATTCAAATTAAATCCAACTTAATTGTGTAAAATTTCAATTCAAATGAAATCAAACTTAGTTTTCTATAATTTTAGTTCAATTGTTAACCCACCAAAACATTCGCTGCAAATGCTAACCCCACCAAAAATTTTCGTTCCAAAAAACTAACCCCGCAGATCACCGCACTAATTGGTAAAATATTATGGAAATCACAACCCCTCCCATAATCTCATCGCCGCACTTGCCTTCTCGGCTTCTCCCAAGCGACGCGCTGCGCTTCTCACAGGCACCCCGCTCTGCCCTCCATCCATGGCGCCCCCTCTCCCTCCCACCATGGCGCCGCCTCTGCTTGCAACCACAACGCCGCCTCTGCGTCCATCTAGGACACCACTCCCGCTGACTCCTATGACATTATCTACGGTGCCAACCGAGGGCACCAGTGCCGGCGAGGATCATGCTCTCCTAGGCACGAGCATATATGTTGAAGCCAGTCTAGAGCTCGAAGATGAACAAGGGTTCAGTCGTCCATACACCACAGGGTAAGCCCTATGATTAGTGCCCTACAATGAAATTTATGTGCCCTCATATGGCTAGTACTACAGATAATTCTGATTCATTTTTGTGAATTTCAAATAATTGAGATGTTAAGTACAAACATGAAATTATCAATGTATGCATGTTAGTACAATTTATTATCTCGATCTTTATCTGTAGTTATTCTGATTGAAACACGTTTATTAATCATATCAACATGATATGAGATCAACCTAAACCATATGTATGCAATGCTAGAAGGATGTGTGAAAACTGGACTCTATATGTTCATTGCAAGAGGGGACTTTGAGATAGAGAATTTTTGTAATGTTCAAAATCGATAGAGCTGATGTAAGTTTTGCAACCTTGGTATCTCTAAAGGATCAGCTTGGGTATGCTGTTCGGGACTTCTTATACTACAAAAGGCGATGCGATAGATATTTAGCTACTCTTGAGGTCATCGATTTTATGAGAGATGCAGAATTAATGATTAAAAACAATATGAGGGAAACAGAAATCAGATTGTTGCTAACCAAGGAGCAAGAAACAACTGCAACAGTTAGCATAACACCCATGAAAAGACCTAGGGATCATATGTTCAATGAGCCTGAAGCTTTTATAGATGAATCAATTGATGAATACAAAGGTCAAATTGCAAAGCTACAAGAAGAAATAGACACGGGTATAAAATACAAGTTGCTGCACCAGCCACAAATATAAAATAAAAAGTAATTTTGCATGACACCTTGCACTGACATTGATTTATTTGCAGACTTAAAACATGACTTGAGGGAGGAATCAATAAAAGCCTACAAGGAATGGCTTTGTAGTGTCAATAAAAGCCTACAAGGAATGGCTTAAAAGATGTACTAATATTTTTATATACCCCCAACTTGTCCTCATAATTTTTTTATAATTCTTTGTAGTGTCATATACAGATCAGCAGTCCAGTTCTGCTAGTGCAAATGTTGAGCAAGAAATTATTGACATCCCAAACCAACTTGAAGATTGGCCATCTCATGCTCCGCAAAATAAGAGAATTAGAGCTAGTTTGTTCCACATACTTCTATTTTTCAACATACCTGCAAAACTTATACGGTTCCTGCTTGACAATGATCTTTTCTATTGCTTCATTTTATTTAAGGAATTGGTGCCCAACAGCCGAAGAGATGGGGACGTGGTCCACTCAAAGGATTATCAGCAGCCAACAAGAGAATTAGAGCTCATTCCCAAAAACTACAGATCCGATTTTCAAAAATGCTGAGAGGGCCCATTGGAGAAAACGCGTGCACTTTTGTGGATGAAGTGGTAATGTTCACAAGGAAGAGAGCTCCACTAATTGGAGTTAGAAGCTGGAAAGACTTGAAGAAAAATGTGAAAGATGAAATAGCAAATGACATTCTGGTGCGTTCTTCATTTGTCCTCCAATAATGTTCATTCTTAAAAGCTTGGTGGTGTATCATGTTTTTGGCATCTTTGATTAACACCAAAATGAACATTGTAGACACGATGGGAGTTTCTTAATACAGTGGATCCAGTGAAAAAGATTTTTAAGGTCCCTAGGGAAAGGTACAAAGGATTGTGTTGGCATAAAAGATTATGCTGACATGTTTGAAGGAACTAGGTTACGGTTGAAAGCTTTTAGCAAAGGCTATATTCTTGGATCTGGAGCTCTGTGTCTATATAACGCGAGGGAGGGGGTATTTATAGTGGAGCCCTAAACTGGGCCAACACCCTCTAAGCCCCTCCAACTTACATACGTCATACAACTTCCATACTCCTAATCGGCAAGAGTACAACCCTAACGACTCTGCTTGTCATTCAGTGACATGGATAAAGTGTTGGGCATGACGGCGTATACGTGTGGCCTTGTTGTACACCTAACCAGACTGGACCATTACCAACCGCCCATCACGCCCACTAGGACTATTTGATGTCTCAGATGATGCACTCTGGCTTTAGCAAATGACATCCCCCACTGACCGACTCCGCAGATCCTCTTCTGAGCCTCAGTGAGGTTGTCTTCGAAATCATCTTCTGGCGGCTCTCGACCTCCGGGAGCCTCGTTTCGGGCCTCGAGGCTGGAGGCCGAACGACTCAGGGCCGCAGGCTTTTGGCCTAGGATGGGTGACGCCCTAGACCCCACTTTGACCCTGGAGCCCAAGTATTTGTAGGGTCGGCTTCGGCCCAGAGCTTCACCGAAGTCTCTTGTGCCCATCGCCGTACTGCTCTTTGGCCTACGGAGCCACATACCAGGGCTTCTATTTCGATCGCTGACAATCTCAGGGTACAACCGGGATTATCTCCCCAAATAGTAGCCCCTCGCTTCTGTCTGTTCGATTGTCCTGCAAATGAGAAAGGAAGGGAGCACCAAAGATAATCCCGAGACAAGGTCATATTAGAAATGAACATACTGCTGATGCTTCTTGTGGAGGCCAATCGTTGAGAAGTCTTTGATCGAAAATATTGGGCGAGTCGACGCCTAGGTAAACGAGCTCCTCCTCCTGGGCTCTTGCCCCTAGGACGACTTCAACGTGACCTGGCCGTAGTCCACGTGCCACCCTTTGGGGGAACGTGAACCAGCCAGGGAGTTAATGCATCCTCACGGCTGTGCTTTATATAAGCCATCTCCCTTTGGCCGCGATGCACACCTTCAAGCACTTTGCAAACTTCAACCACATCTTTCAGCTCGAGCGCTGCACCCGCTTTCATCTTCTCGCAGCTTCTCCCTCAGGCAACCTCGTGTTTAGGAAGATGTCAAGAGAAGGAGGTGCCGCTCCCATCATCGATCCTCGGTTCTTGTAGAGGCAAGCGGTGGTGGCGGCGGTGATGGCTCCAAGTTCGGCCAAAGCTCGCAGCCACCGGGAGCTCCGACCCCCTTCAGAGAGGTACCGAGAGCAGACCCTAGTACTCGAGAGGATGGCCTGCACTAAGGGGTCATTGATGAATGCAGTCCAGAACAGCCTCGGCCCCAGCATAGAGGCTAGATGGCCGAGGACGGAAACCACCCCGGAGCCGCGCGAGGGTGAGGTGGTTGTCTTCGAAAACTTCTTCGACGTCGGGCTCGGGTCCCCTGCTTTGGGGCTTCTAGCGAGGGTCCTCCGTGTGTTTCAACTTGAGTTGCCGTAGTTGTCCCCGATTGCGGTCGCCCATCTAGCCATCTTCGAATGGGCCATGAGGGCTGAAGGCTGCGAAGGAAGGGCCGAGGTCTTCGCGAAGATGAACGAAGCTTGCTGCCAGTAGAAGAAGGAGGACTTGGTTCTGGCGTATGGAAGCATCAACTTCCAACTCCGAAAGGAATACGTCTACTTCTTCCCACCGAGAGCCATTAATGATCGGTGGTATTCGGAGTGGGTTCGTCGTTAGTTCTACATGGCGGTCGGGTTGGACTCCGGTCTAGCGGACCCCCCACGCCACATCTAGTAATAGAAGGAGGCGGACAACGAAGTCGACGCCGGCTCGGTCTCCGCTCGCATCTGCTCCTGTATATAGTGGCTCGTTGGATGAGCATGCAGGATCTGACCGAGGAGTTCTTTGCCCTCGAGATCCCGCCTTTGATGGAGGCATGGCCCATCTCACTCAAGAGTGCCAAGGAGGGGCCACCTTCGGAGACGTCCTCTATCCCATTCGGTTTGTCCCGTTTCTTTTTCCTATGACAAGTAGATCATGACTCGTGAGATTAGTTCGAAATGCTAAGCATACCTCTGAACCTTGTAGGATCATTCGTGGTTAAAACTCTAGAGCAGGTCATCCGGATCATCGAGAAGATCCTTAGGGCCCCTACTCCGGTGGAGCACAGGCGGAGGATGGAGCTTGTGGGGTCTTGGTAACGGTTCAACCGTGTGTGGAGCACCCTTCGTCTCAAGCCCCCGTGCCTCCCAAACATCGACCTGCCAGACCCGGCTCCGAAGAAGAGAATAGTGGACCCCAGCATGATGGGGTCCTTGAAGCATCCTGTGAAGAAGACAACATGGGGGCCGAAGCGCCTTTCCCCTGTCACTTCGTCTAGCCTTGCCTCGGAGGAGGGAACATCAAGCGGGGGAGCGAGGGTCGAGCAAGACGCCCCTACTCCAAGCCTTGTCATTTTTGGGTCGAATCAAGCCATGAATGATGATGACAGTGTCAAGGCTTCGGCCTCGGAGGAGTCATCCCGACCTCCCACATGAACGGAAATGGAGGGAGGCGATGCGGGGGTGAGGGTCACTCCACGAATTGCTTCGCCTCCAGGCGTGGCATCCAGTGGGGCTCCAGCTAATTCCCACGGGAGTCCTGGTGGCGATAGCTTGGCCCTCGGAGGCTTGGTCGATCTCTTAGAGAAAGTGGTGTGGAGCACCAACGTTGTGGCCGAGCTGGCCGCCGCACTGGGTGGATCCCTAGAGAATTTGATGGACGAGTTCTTCTACCGGGCCTAGTCTCTAGCAACTGTTCGCTTTTCAAACCCTTCACCCACGGGTGGTAGCGAAGGTACAAGGCTCCACCCGAGCTGCTCTTGGATCCTGCATGCCTTATTCTTCTATTGTTAATTACTTACATTTGCTCATGAACAGGTGCTTCGGACCGGGGGTCCACTCCTCCGCTCATGCCTCCTTGAGATGACATTGAGGCGACGCCTAGGGTCCCCGTCGAGGTGGTGGAAGTCTTGGGGTCTGACGAGGAGGTGAACTCGAGCAGGGCCCGGAGGGATGCTGCCCCGCAGGCCGAGGTCCCTCCAGTCGTGGACCCCGGACGTGCACGCACATGAACGCCCCTGCTGGTCCCATTCGTGGGGGCCGATTAAGAGTTCGCAGTGCGGACGGTGCCTCTTCACTAGGCTTACCTAGGTCTGAGGAGCACCAAGTTGGTGTCGGAGATCGGTCGGTCAGATGGGGCCGACTTGAACTTCGCTATTGAGAGCGTGGCAAGCCAGGTAAGCTCCCTCGGCATTTTCGAGTGGGCCCCTCTCCTTCTTTCTTTATCTTACCCTCGTGCTTGTTCTCGTGGATCGATATCTAGTTGTCTTGGCACAAGGGTCTCTACTAACCTTCTCTGCGGAGCAAGGTGTCCACGAATGTGAGGTCACGAGGCTTCTTGGGCGCGCCGAAATAGCTGAGGAAGGTGTGCGGGAGCTTACGGCCGAGTGCGAGGCTCTAGCCGCCAAGACAGCGAAGCTCTTAGAGCAGGCTACTGAAGTCGATAGACTTCGGGTGCTGGAGATGGAAGTCGTCGGCCTTTGTGCTCAGGCTACCAAGATCTGAGAGCTCCGGACTTGGGTTGCAAAATCCAAAGTTCTCTGGGCCCAAGTTGCTGAGGTCGAAGAGCTTCGGACTTGGGCCACTAAAGCCGAAGTGCTCTAGGCCCAAGTCATCGAGGTCAAAGAACACTTGACTCAGGCCACCGAAGTCGAAGTACTTAGGGCCCAAGTCGCCGAGGTTGAATAGATTCGCATGAAGGCAGTCAGCGCTGAGGTCTTGAGGGTCTAAAGGATCAAGTTGGAGCGGACGATCGAAGACCTCCTGACGAGAAATGAAGCAGCAACGGAGCCCTTGGCACAAGGTGAGAAGGCGGCAGATGACGCTGTGGGGGCTCTCTGAGGTATCTTGGAGCGCTTCAGGACGTCCTGCGCACCCTTCGATGCCACCCGCGAGCCCCTTAGCCATCGACTAAGGTTCATCCACGTCGTCGTTCGGCAAGTGGACTCCATGGCGTCCAGGTACGGGGAAGTTTCGGGGCGAGTGGCCGCCTTCAGGGTCCTCCATCATATGGAAGCCATCGGGGGAGCCCTCCCGGTGATGCTGGGGACACCTTCGGTTGCCTTTGGGGGGAATCGTCACCTTTCCCCGACTCCCGCAGCGGCGAAGCCTTAGAAAGCCTTCTAGGCGCCCTGGAAAGCCGAAGGCCCAAGCACAGTGAAGGCCTATGTGGCATCGGAATGGCAACTAGAGAGGAGGGTGAATAGGTGCCTCAACAAATTCTCGTTAATATGATGGACTTTTCAAATCACTCAACGCTTCTCTAAAAATGGCATAAGAAAAAGTGTGACTCACAATTCAAATTCAAAACAGAAATCAATCCAAATTAAATTTTCTGTCTAAATCAGAGATTGGTGTGCCGAAATTCTCTATCGGCAATTGGTTTACCGAAATATCAAGACTAGATCGGACTTTGGTTTACCGACAAAGATCTATTGGTCGATGAATGATCGACAGGGTTCAGACTTTGCAGAAACAACCAGAATATCAACTTAGATAATTTAAATTTGTTCAGAACTGGATTAAACTTTCTGAAATGATGATTCAAATGATAAATAGTACACAAGTAAACTTTATACACTCAACACAGAAAATCTAAACACATTCATCTTGAATATCAAAATCAAACAGCAACTACACTTCTCATTAGGATATTTCAAGAACAATAAAAATATCAAATACTTGCTAATGGTTTGGCTTGGATGAATTTGAAAAGTGATAGTTCTAGAAATTGATACTCGATGATGAACAAGATAGATTTAAAACCACAAAAAAGACAATGATGAAAATATAGTATAGAGTTGATTCAGAGGTATTAGTTGAATAGCACTATTCAAAAATTGCATAACAAATCACAATTTAGGGAGGCTAGTTAGATACTGAACTTAATTTTGTTCTGGAATAAGAAGTATTTAGACACCTACACAATATATGATCAGATCACAAACAAAGACACCATGAATCAGGACAAGTGCGTGGTCTACCTACAAAGTGCGAGCCTGGAAAATGACGAGGTCTCCTAAACTATCGAGAATCAAAGCCTCTTATATGTGGTCTGGCACCATATGAAGCATGGTGAACACCACAACGGGCAAAATCTCTCATGGAACCATGGGGAGCCTCAAAATGAGAATAAGAGTGAAAAGTAGACTCATGCATACCTAAAGATGGGTAATGCATGTCCTGAAAGCTCACCGCAAAAGAACGTCGTTCATCCTTGATACAACGAAATCAAAACCCAACCAAATGACCCACCCGATGACAATAGAAGCAGTGATACACTCTCTTGTGTGTGTGAGAATGGGTCTCAGGCATAAATCTCACAGTTTTCTTGGGTTTTTGCTGAGGAGTTTCCTTTGGTGAATGAAGGGCTTTCTTAATAGGTTGAGTATGATTCTCGGCTTTTTGTGTGGTGTCTAACTAGGCTCTTTCTTTCTCAAGGGTAGTGGGTGGAGTGAACACAATTTTGCTCGGAGTGTTTGGAGTGGTTCTCTCATAGCCCAACCCTAGAGCTAACCCTGCCCTGTCAGCACACAATTTTGTTTTAGCTAAAAGAAAATTCATCCTACCCTTTCCTTCAGTGCATTTTTCAAACACGGAGAGTTGATAATCATATTCACATTTTAGTTTTTTGACTTGGTCTCTAACAAAGCTGAGTTGGTCCTTAAGGGTGATGCAGGTGGGACAAGCTGGCTGCACATCCTTAAAACACTCGGCACTCTCCAATCTATCCGTAAATTCATCAACATGCCTATCTCTCAAATTAATGCTTTCAACAAGTAAAGGACAGTTCATGCATTCGTTGATGACAACAGGAGTAGACTCCACCTCCAAAAGCCGCTTTTTAGTAATTTCAAGTTTTTCAATAGTTTGAGAATGTGTAAAACACAACTGAGCAAGTTCACTCATAACAACAAGACAAGACTCACATTCAGCATCATCAGACTTAGATTTTAAGATTGCAAGTTAAGTGGAAATAGAATTAAGTCTGAGTTTTAGTTCTTTTCGTTCTTTAACAGCAAGGTTATGTAATCTATCTTGAGAACAGTAAACATCATGTAATTCATCATTCTGAACAAGAAGATGGTCATGTGATAGATATACCTCAGATATGTCGAGCTCATCGCTGCTGTGGATGCTATAGGCCAGGAAGCAAAGGCCGGTGAAGTCCATTCTCTTCTTCTCCTTCTTTTATTCTTTCTTGGTTGGCTCTTCTTCATCGGAGCATGGCTTCTCACTTTATGTACTATCGATGTCGCTGAGGGCGGCCACAAATTCTCTGGCTACTCTCTTAGCCACTTTGTCGCGCTTCCCCTTAAAGAAGGGTTTCTTGTTCCACTTCTGGTACTTGTGCTCATTTTCATTTTTCATTTTTAGTTTAGGGCAATTAGCTTTTATGTGAGACAGATCTCCACACTCAAAACATCCTTGAGACCCTCCTTTCCTCTGATATCATCTAAAATTATAGAAGCGTGTGAACTTCTTGACAATGAGAGCTAGCTCCTCATCATCTAGAGTGTCCACCTGCTCTTTTCTGACAAAGACCGGAGAGGACAAGTGAAAACCACCAGAATAAGCACAAACTCCAGAACCACTAGAAAGATTCCCTCCAGATGAGGTACCACTGCCAAGACCGGAAACGAAAGCAATAGAAGGCAACAAAGAGTTTCCAAATCCTGGACGAGACGCCTTGGCAATCTCAGTGGACTTAAGCTTACTGAAGAGTTCGTCACAAGTCAAAGTGTAAAAGCTTGCTGACTGTTCAATATTGGAGATCTTCAACTCCCATATGCTACGATCGAGAGCATAGAGAGGTTTGATTGCTCTATCATGATCAGAGTAAGATAAAGTCTTAGTGGAGCGCAAGTTGCTCACAATCCCATCAAAACGAGAAAACATGGCATCTATAGATTCGCCGGGGCATTGCACAAACATTTTATATTCTTGATTATATGTGCTTTGCCTCCTAGACTTAATCTGAGTAGTTCCCTCATGAAAAGTTTTCAAAGTAGTCCAAATCTCACGTGTAGTTCGTAGGTGCTGGACCCTGTCAAACTCATTGCGACTCAGACTAATGAACAGTATGTTTCTTGCTTTGCTATTACAATCGTATTGTTTCTTCTCAGTTTGTGAGGTGTGAGTTTCAGGTATCACATTGGGAATCGACAATGTCCCATATAGCACTTCCTTGGCTTAGTATATAAGCCTCCATGCGCACCTCCAATAAGCAAAATCTCGACCATCAAACACCAGAATCTTTATGTTCTTATCCATGTCACCACAAGGATCACAAACCGGTTAAGGTCAACTTGTGATCTTACCGGCTCTGATACAATTGTGGGATTAGAATGGTGACTAGAGGGCGGTGTGATAGGTGCCTCAATAAATTCTTACGAATATGATGGCCTTTTCAAATCACCCAACGCTTCTCTAAAAATGGCATAAGCAAAATTGTGACTAACAATTCAAATTCAAAATAGAAATCAAACCAAATTTAAGTTTCTGTCTAAATAGGAGATTGGTGTGCCGAAATTCTCTGTCAGCAATTGGTTTACCGAAATATCAAGACTACATTGAAGTTTGGTTTACCGACAAAGATCTATCGGTCGATGAATGATCGACATGGTTCAGACTTTGCAGAAACAACCAGAATATCAACTTAGACAATTTAAATTTGTTCAGAACTAAATTAAACTTTCTGAAATGATGATTCAAATGATAAACAGTACACAAGTAAACTTTATACACTCAACTCTGAAAATTTGAACACATTCATCTTCAATATCAAAATCAAACAGCAACTACACTTCTCATCAAGATATTTCAAGAACAATAAAAAGATCAGATACTTGCTAATGGTTTGGCTTGGATGAATTTGAACAGTGGTAGTTCTAGAAATTGATAGTGTATGCTGAACAAGATAGATTTCAAACCACAAACAAGACAAGGATGAAAATACAGTATAGAGTTGATTCAAAGGTATTAATTGAACAACACTATTCAAAAATTGCAAAACGGATCACAATTTAGGGAGGCTAGTTAGATACTGAACTTAATTGTGTTTAGGAATAAGAAGTATTTAGACACCTACAAAATATATGTTCAGATCACAAACAAAGACACCATGAACCAATCAGAACAATTCTGAAATAATCTTGTTGTCTTACAAGTGTTCAGTTCAGAAATCTGTTCTGTATTCAGTCTGAAATAAAATTCAGTTCAGAAGTCTTTACTGTACACAATCTGAAAAATTCAGAATACTCTTCCTTGATTGAGTGTGTTCAAGGGAGACTCCTTATGTATCCGATCATACCATATAGATGAACACAAACTGATTTAGATGAAAGCTGAAACAAAGGTAAACTTCAGACTTGAAATAGCATGAATCATTGTACCTTGAAGTATCAGATCAAGCACAAGGCACATACAACTCAGTTAAGAAATTTGTTCCTCAAATAAACCTGAGCAAGGAAGTATTTGTTGTAGATCATTAGGTAATAATCAAGGAACAACACTACAACTTTCTTACACATAAGAATAGTTATGAGCAGAACCAAAACGGAATCAAAATGACATAAAACTTCTTCAAAACTCGCAGACGAAGTACTTCTGTTTCATGCAATAGCTTTGGTAATCAATGCATAGTACCAATCAGCAAAGACCAAAACTAGTGACAACAGCTGAGTACTGTATTGGATCACAAGAAGATTTCAAGGAACTTGAGCAATAACAAAAGGCAAAACATTGCACTTACATGAGGTTCACTCAGTGGTGAAATAGAATCAGAGTTCAGCCATTTGTACTGCTGTAATAGTAGATGTAATATTCTCAAACAAATTTATTTACAGCAGCAAGATCTTGCTCATGTAAGAATAGAGGAACACATATTCAACACTGAATAAATTGAATCATCCAGAAAGTGAACAAAAGACCCATAAACATAACAGAGATACTCAGCAGAATTCGGAAATTTTCCAAAACTTTTTTGGAACTTTGTTGGACAAAAAAATATATGCAGCAGTGGTCAAAAACTTTTAAACATCAAAAATGGAACCCTAGAAACTTGGACAACAAAAGTTATCCAGAACTCAGGTCCAAAAACAGCACAAAAACTGCTCAAAAATCAACTCCAAAAGTGAATCCAGGAAACAATATTTTAGGCGCTGGTTCTGGAACATGTACCTTTACTGTGGCGCTGGTTCCTGTACTCCATCCGACACAATCAACAAAAGTGATGATGAACAATGTGAGCACAATATAAAAAACAGCAATACGCCTAGAACAAAATAGAAAATGTGATTGGTAACCCCCAAAATGTTCAGCTGAAAAATAGTCACCTAACCCTAGGGCATGGAGTCCTTTATATAGGAAATCCCATTAAGGAAATCTCCAAAATGCCATTAGGGTAAAAGTTCTAGGTATTTACCTAATTGCCATAATGTATTTTCAGAATTACAAATTCTGAAAAATACATTAATGCATACTCCTAATTTATTACAACATTGACCCTATTCTCTTAATATTTTTTGGAATTTGAAAATTCCAAAAAATACTAAAATATTACACTTAATCTCGACTATTAAACAGAAAAATAAACTCCTAATTACTGGAATTAAAAACATTTTCTGTTGTGATGGTTTTAAGCAAAAACCGACAATGCCTCCTCGATCGCCGACATGTGACGTCAATCCGTGAACTCGACTGCCAGCAAATCTCTCCTACTTTCGATCCCCTCAAGCGGGGATCACTTGCACTAGCCTCCCTTTCGCTGACTTGACCGTCACTCTGTCTCGACCATACGTGAACTCGATCGCCGACATGTGACGTCAATCCGTGAACTCGACTGCCAGCAAATCTATCCTGCTCTCGATCCCCTCAAGCGGCCTGATCACTTGCACTAGCCTCCCTTTCGCTGACTTGACCGTCACTCTGTCTCGACCATACGTCTGCCCATGTCTTGCTCTATCTCGTCATGCACTCCTGAGATCATCTCCAACTTCACCCGGCATCCTTGATCCTCTGGCATCGAGCTCCCCGCTTGACCATTGATCACTCATCGTGGACAGTTGGTTAGCATCTCCACCCTGCACAAATGAGACAAGCCAAAACACGAAACGCCACACACACTGATCCCCTCGGCAACCAATCTCCATATCCACAAATCGATCCCATCGATGCAATCAAACCATCACTCACTCATAACTCAACGTTGTCAATCACTCATCATATAGAGAGACACCATAGTGCGACCTCACTTGGTTTCACAGCCTAGATGGACGAAGCTCACCGGGTGAGCCATCCTCGGCCTTCTTTGAAGCCTTCCTCCGTCGTCCCTCCTTTAGACGCAAAGGTGTAGTCTCTTTTTAGGGTCCCTTTGTAAAGCAAGTCCTGTAACCAAAGTTTCATAACTTTATCAATGAAGGAAGGCTATTTCTTTTGAAAATCGTTTAGGGTTCCTTTGATGCTTCTGACTTCTAGGTCAAAGTACTTGATGAAAACGAGACCCTTCGACATCAGTGGGCTATTTTCGAAGGCCTTAGGGCTCACAGGCATGTTCGCTTCACCGTACCTCAGGACGACTATGGGGGTGTTATTCGCGAGGTTTTGTACGAGGTGCTAGCTTTTATAAAAGAAGAGGAGAAAGAGGAGCGAGTCTCATCATCATCGCCGGAGCCCGTGGATGGACTGGTCCGATGTATAGTTGGGTCCTGGCGAGTCAGAGTCTGTAGAATAGCCCCTGCGTACCTAGGCACAACTTCAAGAGGATCATAGGACTTAGAGAGCTCTAAATAAGGTGAAGAAGAAGCATTCTACGCAAGTGGCTCTCGCGGCCCCTAGAGTTCCAAGGATGCGAGTCGGAGAGAGCTCGCAAAATCGAGCCAGCCTACAGGACCAAAAAGGCTTCCGGTTACTACTTGGCTTAGACACCGACTTCTCTTAGGGCCTCGAATCTTGCTTCGAGCTGTAATTGGAGTTTATTCTATTTTAATAAAACCGGGGTCTCGCTTGCTTTGGGTGTTTATTATTATTCAAGAAATTTTGGCCGCTCTTAACTTACTCCCCATGCCTCTCCTTGCATGTAGGTGGCTTGTCAGCTGTGCGCAACTTGCTATAGTTATTCAGAGTGGAGTTTTAGGATACGTAGAGGGATGTCTTTGACTAGGATGCTTCAAGTGAGGGCTCGGAATCCATAATTAGGAGCTCAAAATCTGTAGGTTGGATGCTTTGAGCTGGAGCTCAGAATCTGTAGTTAGGATGCTTTGAGCCAGAGCTCGGAATCAGTAGGTTGGATGCTTCGAGCGGGAGCTTGGAATTCGTAGTTAGGATGCTTCAAGCCGGAGCTTAGAATATGTAGGTTGGATGCTTTGAGCCAGAGCTCGTAATCCGTAAGTACGATGCTTTGAGCCAAACCTCGGAATCTGTAGGTAGGATGCTTCGAGCCGGAGCTCAGAATTTGTAGCTAGGATGCTTTGAGCCGGAGCTCGGAATATGTAGGTAGGATGCTTCGAGCTGAAGCTCGGAATCCGCAATTTGGATGCTTCCCTCCTGACCTGAAACACGTTTGGTTCGTTAGTGCGCCCACTTTTGTAAAACTTTGCGTCGGACAAACATCTTTTATAAAACAAGGGGATGCATCATATTACAAGATTACAAGATTGTATGAAATAATTACACTAAAGTCATGCGTAGTACCGCTTCAGGTGCTCTGCATGCCAAGTATGCTTTAACTCTTCGCCTTCTAAGGTAGCCAACTTGAACGAGCCTGGCCTACCAAAGCAGACAACGATGTACGGCCCTTCCCATTTGTTGCCGAGCTTTTTTGGGTCGAGGATGCTCCGGAGGACGAGGTGCCCAGGCATCAACTCTTTCCGCTTAACCTTGGGGTCGTACCAGGCCTTTGTCTGGTTGTGATACTTAGAGAGGTTGGCAACTGCTCGGAGTCTTGTTTCTTTGGATAGGTCGAGGGAGGTATCACACCCTTGTTCGGCTTCGGGCTCCGTGGCCCGCAGGGAGATGACTCTGAGCTCCATCGGGGTCATCGCTTCATCGCCGAACAGTAGCCTAAACGGAGTGAACCCAGTTGCCTTGGAGGGTGTGGTTCATATAGACCATAGGATATTGGGCAACTCCTCGGTCCATAGCCCCTTGGCGAGGCCTACGATCCACCAGTTGAGACCGGAGAGAATGTTCATGTTCGCTCTTTTGATGGCTACATTAGACCATGGATGCTGGACGATAGCGAAGCACATCTATACCCCTAGCTCTTCGCAAAATGCCTTGAAGGCTTCAACGTTGAACTGGGTGTCGTTGTCCAGTGTGAGCTACTTGGGTACCCCGAACCAGCAAATGATGTTTTGCCAGAAGAACTTCTGGACATTCTTCGATGTGATGGTAGTCAGTGGCTCGGCTTCGACCCATTTGGTGAAATATTCGATGACGATGATAGTGAACCGAAAGTTGCCCTTGGCCGTTGGGAACGGGCCTATGAGGTGCATCCCCCATCGGGATAGAGACCACATGGGAGTGATGATTTGCAATGGGGTGGGGGGCTTGTGGCTTCGTCTTCCCATCCATTGGCACCCTTGGCAAGTACGCACAATGTTTTCAGCATTAGTCATGATAGTGGGCCAGTAAATACTCTAGCGCAAGGTCTTTCCTAAAAGGGCACAAGCCTTCGTGGATCTCCCAGAGCAATTGCTGTCCTTTGGGGCGAGAGATACACTGGAGAAGCGGCGATCATACACCAGATTTGTACAATCTTCCGTTGATGATCCTATAGCTCCACGTCATATGCCGAAGTCTTGAGAGTTCGGGCCCTAAAGGGAGGTCATCATTGCCCTTCAATAGCTTCAGGATCAGAATTTGGCAATCGTCGGTGGTTGTGCAGAGGACCTCGGTGGGCTCTAGAGGCGACACCGAGGTGTCCTCTGTGGCTAGGACCGAGCTGTCTTTTGGGGGTGACGCCGAGGGTCTAGATAGCTCTTCAAAGAAAGCCCCTAGGGCAGTTCCTGACCTCTAGTGCCTGCTTTGGCGAGGGCATCTGCTTGCTGGTTGTCACCCCTCGAGATGCTTTGGATGGAAATCCCCTTGAAAGCTGTTTCGGTTTTGCGGACCTCTTCTAGGTACGCGGCGAGGTTGGGGTGGCGGACTTGGATGCCCTTGTCCACATGCCTGGCCACGACTTGAGAATATGTTTTTTCAATTACCCTGGTAGCGCCTAGTGCACAGGGTTTCCAAAGGCCTAACAACACACCTTTGTACTCCACCATATTGTTTGTGGCTTTGAAATTAAGCCTTACAGAGTACAATGACCAGTCCAGTGCCTGCTCTAGAGGCCTGGTATGCCCCATCGGAGAAGTTGGTCCATACTCCTTCGCCTGCTTCGTCTTGAATTCGGGTTGTTGACGAAGTCCATTCTACTACGAAGTCAGTGAGGATTTGTGACTTGATGGCGGTTCTTGCGACGAAGGTGATATCGAAGGGAGCCAACTCCACTGCCCATTTTCCTACCCTTCCGGTAGCATCTCTATTTCTGAACATATCCCCGAGGGGGTATGAGGTGGGGATGATTATACTGTGGGCTAGGAAGTAGTGTCGTAACTTGCGGGAGGCCATGACGATGGTGTAGGCCACCTTTTCGAGCTTAGTGTACCTCATCTTAGCTCCAGAAAGGGCTTCAAAAATGAAGTATACTGGCCTTTGAATTAACTTTCCACTGACTTCCTCCTCTTGGATAAACACGACGCTTGCTACGAAGCCTGTGGTGGGGAGGTAAATGAAGAGGGTCTCGCCGCTGCGGGGGGTGGTTAGCGTAATTAGATTGGTGAGGTATTATTTAATTTCACCGAAGCAGCGTTGACACTTGGGAGTCGGAGTGAAATCTTCAGATCCCCGCAATGCCTTGAAGATTGGCAAGCTTTGCTCGGGTGACCAAGCGAGGAAGCGGCTAAGAGCGGTGAGGCGCCCGGCTAGCTTCTGAGCCTGCTTTAAGTTCTCTAGAGGGGCCATGTTCTAAAGGGCGCTGATCTCGGTAGGGCTCGCCTCGATGCCCCGACTCGAGACCATGTACCCTAACAATTTGCCGGTGCGGGCCTCGAAGACACATTTGTCTGGGTTTAAGCGGACCCCGAAGGCTTAGACACTACTTTATGTCTCTGCTATGTCTAGTCTATACTGGTGCTTATCCGCACTCTTGATTACAATATCATCGATATATGCCTCGATGTTGTGGCCTATTTGATGGTCTAGAGCCTTTGCGATTATCCTAGAAAAAGTAGCCCAGGCATTCCTTAGACCGAAGAGCATTCTACATAGTAGAACACTCCGAATGGAGTAACAAAGCTAGTCTTGGCCTAATCTTCCTGCTTCAACCAAATTTGGTGATACCCGGAGTATGCGTCCAGGAAGTTTAAGGGCTCCGAGCTGGCTGTAGAATCGACTAGCTGGTCGATGCGGGGCATTGGGTAGGGGTCACGGGGGCAAGCTTTATTTAAGGAGGTGAAATCGATACACATACGCCATTTGCCAGAACTTTTATTTTAAACAAAAACAGGGTTTGATAGTCATTCCGTGTGGCTAATCTCTCGGATGACTCCGGCTCAGAGCAGCTTCTCGACTTCAGTTTTAGTGAGGTCGGCTATTTTTGCAGATAGCTTGCGGAGCCCCTGGCGGACTAGGTGTGCCTTTGAGTTGAACGAGAGGGAGTGTTCGATGATGATGCGGTCGACCCCCAGCATGTCTTCATCTGACCATGCGAAGATGTCCAAGTTGTCCTGGACTACCTCTTCCAACTTAGCTAGGACCTCGGGCTCCAACCCCCCACCGAACTGGATGGGGTACTCCCGCCCATTTTTTACTAGGGTCTTGGTGACTACCCCCCCTTGGGATGAGGCTTGGCAGCCAGCCCCTTGGGTGGGAAGGTGCGGAGCAAGGGGTTTTCGCTACTGCCCGGGCTTTCCTGGACCCTGTGAGCCTGCCTTGGTTCCAACGGAGCGAAGTTGTCATATTCCACCTAGCGAGCCACGGCTTGATCGCCGAGGATGGACAAGACTCCTCCTGGAGTCAGCATCTTCAGTCACATGTAGTTGTAGTGCGCGATGGCTCCAAACCAGTTTAGCATGCCCCTACCAAAGATGGCGTTGTAGGCGTAGGGGGCATCGATGATGTCGAATATGACATCAGTTCACGAGAGGGGGCCTTCTCCGAATGTCACTTCGAGGCCTATCTAGCCAAGGGCATTGAGGGGTGATCTTGCGAACCCTTGGAGCAGCTGGGTGGCAGGGAGCAGGTGCTTCCTAGAGATGTAGAGTTGGTCGAAGGCCTGCAAAAAGATGATGTCAATAGAACTACCTCCGTTGAAAAGAACTCGACGCACCTCAATTTCAGTGATGTTGTCCATGATAATGGGGGGGTCAGAGTGCGGGAACTTGACACCGATAGCATCGCTGGTGGTGAAGGAGATGGGTACGTGGGACCACTTGGGCAAGGTGGTGGAGGTGGTGGTTACGATGTGCCCAACTCCTCAAACGTACTCCCTTCACTTCCGCTTTGATATGTTGCCCATGGCCCCTCCTACGGATATGGGTAGCACCACGCGCTTCCCTCGATCCGACCCGTCTTCAAGCTTTAGAGCCAAAAAGTTGCTAGACCCCAAGAAATGTCGCGGAGCCCTTGGTTCATCAATTCGCCTCACCACCTGGACGGATTCGGTGTGGTGGACGGATGGTGCCCTGTCGGAGGACCCCCACCTAGAACATCGCTCGAGGTAGTCATTCTGGTGTGCGAGGATGGTGTGGTAAGAGTCGGTGTCGTGGCTCTGGTTCTCGCCATGGACACTGCAATGCAAGACTGCGCCCCTGGCTAAGGTCTTCGCTGATGGCTTTAAGCTGGTGGAGCAGCCCCCTCCTAGGGCTTGCTGGAACTTTGCAGGCTTGGGCACAGGCGGGGCGATGCTGAGTACTTCTCCTATGAAGTACTTTTGTCCTCGCCATGAGTCTAGGTGACGAGGATCCACCGGGGCGGGGGCGTGGCAAGGCAGTCCATAAACTTTGGCATCCGGAGTCCAGACAGGGTCGATCATCGCCTGCCTCCGAAGCTGCCCCTCCTTTTATCTGGTGTACTCTTCGAAGTATGTCATTAGTTGAGCCACTGAAGATATTGGCTTCCGATGGAGTTTTTCGAGGAGATCGGGGTTATTGATGCCTTCGTGAGCCACATCGATGACTTAGGAGGCTGACAGTCCTTTGATATGGGCCTTGGTATGGGCGAAGTGTTGCGAATATTGCCGTAGTCTTTCACCAGGTTCCTGCTTCACTTGAAAAAGGCTCCCTGTGGACATGGGGGCCACGAAAGTCCCTTGAAATTTGTTGACAAATTTCTTCTTTAGCTGGTCCCACGACCTGATGGACCCTGGTCTCAGCGACCAGAACCACCAGAGGGAAATGCCATCGAGTGTGATGGGAAAACATTTTGCCATCGTGTCCCGGCCTCCCCTAGGCTTCTATCGGTAGGGCGTAGGAGCAAGAAAATTCTCCAGTGTCGGATTCCCTAGAGTATTTCGGGAGTTTCACTGTGTGGAACTTTGAGTCGAACCGCACCCTCTGCATGTCAGGATGCAGTTGGGATTCTTTGTCAAAGGACGCGTTCTGCTCCTACCTCCAGTCTTCCTGGTCTTCGTCGTCGCTCAACGCGACAGCCTCAACACCTGTCACTTGCGCAGGATTCGGCAGTCAGACCGTGGCTACCTGCCGACATTGTGCCAGCTCGAGTCTCAACCGAGCGTTTTCAGCGGCCAATGCATTGGTCTGGCTCCGGCTGCCTCCGGAGTTCGTCTCTGGGTCCTACAACTGAACAAAGTCAGTCTGGAGGACTGTGGCTAGGCGGTCGCCCGGAGGGCAGATCCCGGTGAGCCCCTCCTGGGCGACTATTGGGTTTCCCGCCGACGGCCCCACCGAGTCGGAGAGGTCTCCTGGTCTCGGCACTGCCCCCAGCACCTAGTCTGGGGCTGCCTCCGGAACTGTGGGAGGGGGAGGGGGGGTGACGGGGGCACCCCCCTGCCTAGAGGTCCGAGCAGACCTTTGGAGGGGGGCTGTGCTGGCGCCCTTATTGGATGACATGCTTCTCTTTTGGACGTGAAATGGAGAGGACGTTCGATTCTTGAACTAAGGTCCCCACGAACGGCGCCAATTGTTGGCGTAAGAGATTACGCCGATAGGTTTGAAGGATTTAGGTTATGGTTAAAAGCTTTTAGCAAAGGCTATATTCTTGGATCTGGAGCTCTGTGTCTGTACAACGTGAGGGAGGGGGTATTTATAGTGGATCCCTACACCGGGCCAACACCCTCTGAGCCCCTCTAACTTACATACGTCATACAACTTTCCATATTCCTAATCGGCAGTAGTACGACCCTGACAACTCTGCTAGTCATTCAGTGACATGGCTACAATGTTGGGCGTGACGGTGTATATGTGTGGCCTTGTTGTACAACCAACCAGACTAGACCATTACCAATTGCCCGTACGTCCACTAGAACTATTTGACATCGTAGATGACACACTCCAGCTTTAGCGGATGACGTCCCCCACCGACCGACTTCGTAGATCCTCTATTGAGCCTCGGTGTGGTCATCTTGGAGTAATCTTCAGGCGGCCCCCGACCTCCGGGAGCCTTGCTTCGGGCCTCGAGGCTAGAGGCCAAAGGACTCAGGGCCGCAGGCTTCTGGCCCGAGACGGGTGACGCCCCTGACCTCACTTCGACCCCGGAGCCTAAGTCTTTGCGGGGCTGGCTTCGGCCCCGAGCTTCACCAAAGTCTCTTGTGCCCATCACCATACAACTCTTCGGCCAACGGAGCCACATACTGGGGCTTCCGTTTTGATCGCTTACAATCTCAGGGTACAACTGGGATTATCTCCCCCAACAGATGGCGATCAACATTTAGTGCAATGTACAAGGTCTACAACAACTATGAAGTGCGAATGAAGAATAAGCCAGAAGATGTAGAGATTGTTGAGTGGCATTACTTCATGCTTTATTTATTGTTCAATTTTTACTATGCATTATTCTTCCTTTTCCAGAAGGTTAGCTGCCAAAACTCTAAAAACCAACACCAACAAAAGACAAAGCATTTGATGGGATCAAAACCTTTCTCTCAATTAAGCTACGAGAAGGTAATCATGCTTGAAATATATACAAAGTCTGAACTGTTTAAAAAATGTTCAGCCATTGATACAAATGTACATTATTGCCATGTTAGAGAGACCCAGAAACTGGTGCAGAGCCACGTGTTTTGTAGATATGGATGGCTACACACACGAAGGATAGACAATGGTCAAACAGTGCATCGCAGGATGTCTATGTGAGTACTATCACGTGCAAAATTATCAAGCTGAAAAAGTTATTACGATGAATCTCTTTATAAGCTACTGAATTTGTACAATCCTCTCTGCTCTTTTCAATTAGTATGATGTAGTTGCTAAGATTTCTAAGAGAGAAGTAATGTCAGAAAGTTCGTTCCTAACTGTTGAAGAGGAAAGCATTATTTTCCAGTCATCCTACAGGCTAAGAACCAAAAGCAAATCATCTAGACTGCATGGCCATGGATACATGGCGAGATATCCAACATGAAGCCAACTATTGAATGATAAACTTGAAGATCAAGCACATGTTGTAGATGTAGCATAGAACATATACAATGAGTTGGAAGATAAGATTAGAAAATTGGAAGAACAATGTGAAACAAATGCCGCAAACAGGGAAGTGGAAAAGGAAGAACTAAGGCAACAACTGAGGGAACAACTCAGAGAAGAAATCAGGCAATAATTTATTTCTTTGATTGCACGGCAAAGAGAAGCAATACAAAACGTAAAATAGTTCGATAAATAATTTCAGTATTGTTTCATTTTCATCAAGATGTGTGCTGACAATGAAACTACTTTCCAAATTATAGAATAACCAAGGAACCATCCATACACTAAATGCACTACAAAACAAACCCCCGTTTAGCAACACATAGATTGCAGTGTATGGTTCTATGTGTTGCAAACTGTTAGGTTGCAACACTTGTTATGCGTTATAAGAATCATGTGTTTAGTAATGAGGGAAGTAACAATGTGTAAATAGCAACATTTTTTTTGTGTTGCAAACTTGTAAGTAGCAACAAATAGTTTTGCGTTGTTAGTATTGTGTTGCAAGAAATATGTATGTAGACATGATATTTTAATATAGTCCATCTATTTTTTAACGTACCTAATTTTAAACAATAGTTTTGTAAGGTTATATAATTTGATTATTGTTCAAGGTAACGTCAGGATTTTTTTAAGCAAAGTAAAAAAGGTCAGGGATTCCTGACGTCGAACCAAGGACCTGCTACATCCCAGATGGCTAGACCAGCCAACTCAACCAAGTAGTATTACTACTAGAATTGTACAGCAAGATGATATCATTATTCATTGTTTTCGTCAACCAAAAATTGTTTTCTCAGCTGAGAACCTGCTATTGTTTCTTTTCTTGCGTTCCTCTAGGATCTGACGCGCGCCCTGCAGCCCGGCCATCGCACCTAGTTCATTTGCTTGTGCGGCGCTAGTTTGCACGACTCCACCCTGACCCAGCCTGGTCATCGGCGGTCGTCTCCATCCCCAACCCCGACCGCGTGAGCTCCGGCGGCCCCTGTTTTAGTCGTCTGGAAGGCAGCGCACCTCAGGCCCCAGACCCAGTCCGTCATCCAACGTCGCTAGATCTGTTGAATCCCCCAACTGAAACCAGTAAGGTTGTTATGTCCTTATTATAATAAATTATATAATTCAATTTCAATTGTCATTACAATCATTATTCCTATCCTGCAAAGTAATATGAATATTAGCCGAACAATGTATTCACTATGGCAGGATGAGCTCATAAGTTTGTTATGATAGTATTGATTTAGCAAAATTTGTTGTCACAACGTAACTTGTAGTATTGTTATCATCATAGAATAGGACTTATGATTTTAAAATAGGTTGATCTTACATAGATGTGATTGTTGTAGTACAATTAGCAATATATTTATTTTACAATTTCGGGATGATGGATGTGGCAATTATCAAGCGTCTTTTGCATTATCCTAAAGGTTCTAATCCATATGTAGCTGGTGTTGAGAGGTTCATTGAATTTGCATTTAAAGATAATCCTGAAGGTACCAAGATTTATTGCCCATGTCAAACATGTGTGCACACTACTGTGCAACCAAGGTGTTGGGGGAAAATATTTCATCCTCAGGGTCTCTACAGTAATAAGACAAAGCCAATCTACTAAACCGAAGTTCTAGTATTAACTCCAGTTTAGTACATGATCGAGCTCAAAGAATCCATGCAGACTTTTGCTCGGAGTATGACTTCGAAGGTTGAATCTTCAGAGAGCTTATCTGCCAGCGAGGATGGAAGACTTATCTTCTTTCTGATTAGATTAGTCTTTTACCATTTTAACCCTATTAGGGGTACCGAATAGTTTCCACTATGTCGGTTGTAATAGAGGGGTAAAAAGGTCTTTTCCTTAATATTTTTACCTATAAATACCCCACTTCTCACCCTATAATAGGCATCGAATACTCAGTTATTCAATACACAACTTCGAACTACTATGAGCTATTATCCAATTTGGAGGCTTAAATAGTTCACTTCACAAACACTTTGTTTGTTAGTTCATAATCTCCAAAAACCTATTAGCGTAATCATTTACACCAACAGTTGGTGCCGTCCATGGGGAACCTAGTCCAAAAAACTTCATTCTCTACCAATTTCTTAGAACCATGCCTCCTAAGCGGAGCTCAGGTGGTAGTCCTACTCGGAGGTCCCCTCTGACCTCCGGAGCAAGATCTTCGAATACAGTTGAGGTCGGAGGACCTTCAGTAGTTTTTCCACCTCAGACCCCCGAAGGGAATTCCCTTCCTCGAGCATACGGAGTTCCTCCTCCAATTCCATCTATGCTTCGGCCAGACGGAGTCCCTCATCCAACTCCGACTGTGCTTCGAACTGACATGTACAGTTCTCAAGACCTGGAAGATCCTTCCGGAAGAAATGAAGACAGTCTTGGTGACATGGTGACCTAGATGGCCAGTCTCCAAGCTGAAGTGGTGAGGTGGAGGCAAGAAGTCACATATAGTCTTCGTTCTCAGGCCACCCCGGTCATTCCCGAAGTGCCTCAAGACAACGATTCTCTTCTTTTTCCCGAAGCCCAGAGAACGCTTCCTTCGATAGCGAGTCTCTACTGCATCCCGAGTTACAGAAAGTGCGCTTCGACCCTATGTTTAAAACATCAAAGCTCTTTAAGTACTCCGGAGAAGAGGACCCGAGGGAGTTCTCCTGTTCGTATGCTTTGGCAATTGAGGCTAGCGGAGGAGTTCAAGACACCATGGCCAAGTGTTTCCCCTTGCTCTCGAAGGGGTGGCTTTGCGTTGGTTCTAGTGCTTGAAGCCGGGATCAATTAGAACCTGGGAGCAGTTAAGGAGAAAGTTTATAAGTAACTTTCAAGGTACCTTCGTACCCCCAATGTCTACGAGAAGTCTTTTCCAGGTGAAGCAGCTGCCTGGGGAAACATTGAGACAATTTTTCAAGCGCTTCGCTCATACGAAGTCGCAAATACGGGGCTGTCTACATCGTCCATGGTTGATGTAGCCCGAGAGGGAGTTACCCATGCGGGCCTCCTTGATAACCTTCATCGGAAACAGATATCCTTTGTAGCACAGCTGATGGCCTATTTTGAAGAATATGCTAGGTCAGAAGAAGGATGGCTCCGAAGAACAGCTTCAACCCCGTCAATCCTGCAAGAAGTCAAGCTCGAAGTGAAAACTTCAACAACTTCGTAGGGACCTAGCATCGATGTGCAGCATGACAGGCGTCGGGGGCAAAAGCATCCTCGCTTCAAAGTCCTGAATATTGCTCCTCCGCAGAAATTTGCCCCTAGAAATCCACAAGCTTTGGGAAGCAAGACCAGCGGCTAGAGGCTGCCAGGGAAGACGGCTGGCAAAGCCCAGGCCTTTTTCTACTGCGTGTAAGTCTATACTCATTTTAACAGGCGAGTACCTTGAAAGGACCTCTAGTCGAGGCACTACTAACCGAGTCCCTTCCGAGGCACGTTCGGAGCTTGTGTAGACTGTGGCACGTGTAGACAACTTCGACCCCACAAGACAACCTCCGGTGGTCAATATTATGCCACCCCCAAAGCAAGAAGATGGCCAAGATTGGGGCAAAAGAGTAGTCCTCCCCATTTCCGGAGGAGGGACCCTCGGCAGTATGTCAAAGAGACAGCGAAGAGAATATGTCTGGGAAGTAGGCCATATTGGAACTTCTTCGTCTGCAGCTACCATGCCCGAGTGGTTGTAGGACCGAAAGTAGAGACCAGAGGGGGGGTGAATGGGCGCCTAAAAAATTCTTTTGAATCAATGGCCTGCTCCCAACACCCAACGCTCCTCCAACAACTAAGCAACAAAGTGTGAAAAGATTGCCTAAGTTTAAAAGTGTCTATCCTATAAACAATTGGTGTCAAAACAGAGAAACACCAATACAGTGCTAATAGGCAGATAAACAAACATATTCAAGACACGGCAGATCAAACTTCTTAGTAGAATAATTTAAGTTCACAAGGAATGGGATGAGAAGTTACTGTTCAAAATCTGTCTCCTGTTCGGAACTTGGCAAAGCCTGCTTCGCTGTGTCGAAGCCTGCTTCACAGTGTCGAAGCGTGCTTCGCAGTTCCTTGTCAAAGCCTAGCGAAGGCTGTCGTGAAAGGGCCGAAGGTTTGTTGAGTCTAGCTTAGTTCGTGTGTGGGAGTGAGCGAAGTATGCTTCGAAGCGAAGTATGAATGTATCGAAGCTTGCTTCGAATCAGTATACTTCGAAGCCAAAAACTTCGGTCAGAAAGCTTCGAACATAGTTCACAGAAAAACTACCTTCGTGAGACAAGCGAAGCCAAACACACGGCAGCAAGACGAAATTGAAGCCTACACTCAACCTTCGAAGCTAGCTTGGTCGAGGTATGATAAACGAAGTGATATCCTTCGACCCGAGGGCTAACTCCGAATAACAAACTTCGAACACACAGACTGCAGAAGGAACCTCAGAGACCGCTCATCGAGCGAAGTCTACCAGAGAGACCAGCTACGAAGCCAACTTCGAAGCCTGTCAAAGTATTTACTTCGAAAATGCTCGAGTCAGAGAACACCTTCGCAAAGACCATCGAAGTATGACAAGCCAACTGACACTAAGCGCAAAACATACTTCAAAGCTTGATTCATAGGACAAGAGCAAAGTTGAAGTTCTATCAAAGCCCTCGAAGATGTCAGATCGAAGCCTGCCTCACGGAGCTGAGGGACTTCGAACAGAGAGGGGGGATTCACCAGAAAACACAAAGAAAAGGGACTTGGCCCTATCAACTCGATCAAAAAGCTGCGCAGGAAAAGGAAAGCTAGAGTACTAGTGTACTGTTGCTACAGGGAAGTAGTACTACTTGCAACCAGCAAGAACTAGTACTCCTCACGTGAAGAACAGAAGCAACAGAGGCAAATACTCAGGAATAAAAACAGCTGCGCACGTCAAAACGAAGCTTTAGATTCAGAAAAATCGATGCACACACCTCAACAAGAAACAGGAAATAGATTCTCACTGCATCAAGTAGAACAGAGGGAATGCAGGAATAAACATGGCACAAACAAGATCCTGGCGGCGCACAAATAGGAGAGAGAATGCAGGGAACAAAAATGACCCAATAGATTGAAAAGTGATTTCTTGAAAGGGTAACCTAACCCTAGGGATTGGGGCCCTATTTATAGGCTGCCCAATGACTAGGAATATTCCACCAGCCCCTTAGGTTTTTTTACAGACGCTGAAATAACAGGAAAAGACTAGACTGCCCTTAGGATATTTTTACACACTCGACTGACTGACTATGGGCCTAGGGACAAAATAGAAAACTCCTATTTACAGATGACTTATCCGGAAGCTAAGCTTTCGTAGCGACTACAGCTTCTCTTCTGGACAGTTCGATACAAGATCAGCGGTTGTCAGTTTTGCGCCGAAACTGACAAAGCCTCCACCGACTTTGCACCAGGTACCCGGATTGGGCCGGCCCGACTCCGCAACTCTCTCAGCCCGGCAATCGCTCACCGCCCGTGTACCTGAGTCAATCCTGGTCAACAGCCCAGTCGGTCTTCTGCTGCTTCTGGCCCATGTACCCGGATTGGGCCAACCCAACTTCGCAGCTCTCCCCCTTGTTGACAAGTGAACTCATCAAGCACTCAAAGGAGACACAGACTCCCCCTGAAATGCAACTGCCCCTCAAAATATGCAATGAATGCAACTGGGGTGCAGGTGGAGTGTAGAAAGCATGCTTCTCAGATATAATTTACTGCAATTACAACATCTAACAAGTATTGCAAAAGACATACTGTCTACGACACATGGCATGATCAGTACAACAGATGATATCTAAAGAAAATCATTTGCACGCATTTTTCAGTTTTTGCAAACAAAAGCATCACCACATTTTCCAGTTAACAAGCAAAGTAAAGAACGAGACGCAGAAGCTAACTGATATCTACCAAGATAAGCAGTGTTCAAAACAAAATGCTTCAGCAAACTTTTTATCTTCTCAAAGTTCAGGCTTTTTCATTTTCCTTTTTCATTTTTGCCAAGGGTTATTTGCATGCCAAACCTTATGCTAACCGACCAAGTCAAGCCTAGGCCAGAACTGGACCATCAGAAGCTTAAGACATTGGTCTTGGCATACACTACACTGTCCTAGTTCATATCAAAGCAAATCCACTTGGATCTTTTCAATTCAAGCATAAAAAGGCATGGAATTTTCATTCATTTTTGATTTTTTATCATTTTATAGCATATTTTCCATGTTAAAGCATAAAGATGTCCATGTCGCATATCTGCATCTATGTGAAGAACGAGCTACAAGGTATGTAATAGATAGCAAAAGCACTCAGCCTACCCATGCTAGTTACCAGAAGCAATGGTGATCATTTTTCAAGTTTTAAACATAAAAGCCATGCATATGACAGATATCCGATATATCAAGTGAACTGAAGCAAAGCATGATCATTGACAAGTAATCAAAAACATGTACCAGCTAGAATAAGTAAAGCAGTTCAATCATATAATAGAAGCAAGCACACGGGTGTGATATGTGAATATGCATGATATGAACACACACAAAAAGACTCAAGAAAAGAGTAAAGAAGAAAGAAAACTGACGCAAAATATCCTAGAAAGGATATACAAGACACAAATCCCCTCGTAAACGCTCAAAGGTAGACTGATCTAGGGGTTTGGTGAAAATGTCAGCCAACTAATGATGGGTATCAACATGAACAAGGTCGATGACACCTTTCTCATATTGATCACGCAGAAAATAAAGCGCACATCAATGTGTTTGGTTTTTGAATGGAGACAAGGGTTTTTCCCTACACTAATAGCACTGGTGCTATCGCAAAACAAAGGAACTCTGGTAGGAAAGAACAACCCAAAATCTCGCAGAGTGGAAATCATCCAAACCAACTGTGAGTAGCAGCTAGCAGCAGCTACATACTCAGCCCCAGTGGTCGAAAGAGCAACTCCAGATTGCTTTCGAGAAGACCAAGACACAAGAGACGAACCAATAAACTGGCAAGTACCGGAAGTCGACTTGCGATCCAACCGGCACCCACCAAAGCCAGCATCCGAAAAGCCAGATAAATCAAGAGATGATGATGCTGAATAGTAAAGACCGAGATCGGGCGCATAAGTGGGATACCTGAAGATGCGCTTGACAGCCTGCCGATGAGACGCACGTGGTGAAGACTGGAAATGCGCACAAAGTCCCACGGCGAACTGTATGTCCGGTCTTGTCACCGTCAAGTACAACAGCGAACCAATCATCCCTTGAAACTCCCTCTCGTTGACCTTGACGCCACTCTCGTCCTTGTCCAAGCCTCCAGATGTGCCCATTGGGGTCATCTGAGGCTTCAACTCTCCACCAAAGTCAAACTTTTTTAGCATGTCTCGAGTGTACTTACCCTGGTGGATGAAGGTGCCGTCCTTGGTCTTCTTGATCTGAAGCCCTAAGAAGTACTTTAGCTCACCCATGAGGCTCATCTCAAACTAATTGTGCATCTGCTCAGAAAACATGGACACAAGCGAATCAGTAGTACCGCCACAGATAATATCGTCCACGTAAATCTGACCGACTAAGAAATCT
This sequence comes from Zizania palustris, assembly GCA_019279435.1. NCBI lineage: Eukaryota > Viridiplantae > Streptophyta > Magnoliopsida > Poales > Poaceae > Zizania > Zizania palustris. Next base: position 19,915,382 of record JAAALK010000082.1, on the reverse strand, counting down.
GAAGCATCTCTAAGCAAGAAAAGAGTTTTATCCACAGAACCCATCACAAAGCCCTTCCCCAACAAAAATTGCTTCAACCGGTCATACCAAGTCCTGGGGCTTGTTTCAACCCGTATAAAGCTTTTTGCAATTTAAAAAAATGTCGAGGAAACTTACGGTTCTCAAAATCGGGGGGCTGCCTAACATAAACCTCCTCCTCTATGTACCCGTTCAGAAAAGCACTCTTGACGTCCATTTGAAAAAGCTTAAAACCCTTCGAAACGGCAAAAGCTAAGAGAATGCGAATGGACTCAAGGCGGGCAACAGGGGTGAAGGTTTCTTCAAAATCAATACCCTCCTTCTGACAAAAACCCTGGGCAACTAATCGAGCCTTGTTGCGCACCACAACCCCATCTTCACCTTGCTTGTTGTTGAACACCCACTTGGTGCCTATGGGGTTGCATCCTGGTGGCGGCTCAACTAGTGTCCAAACCCGATTATGGACAAAATTCTCAAGCTCTTCTTGCATAGCATTAATCTAATTAGAATCAGACAACGCATGAGAAACATCTCTGGGCTCAAAAGATGCAACAAAAGCAGATTCGGCAAACACAGCAAGAGAGTTACCAGTTGAACGCAAAGTTCTCTCAGTCAAATCACCCATGATGAGCTCTGAGGGATGGTCACGCCGAACTTCTCGGGTTCCCTGGTGATCTGAAGTCACCTCACCGAAGTCAGCAGCTGGCACCTCTAGACTCGACTGAGGGGGCTCGATTGAAGTGGAAGAAGTGATCAGAGGTCCTCCCTCATCCTCAGTCGAAGTCTCAGAAGGTGTGGGCTCTGCACGGGGTGCAGAAGGCCCACCCTCATTAGCGGTTGGAGTATCCTCATCTTCCTCGAAGATGGACTCTCCGAGCTCACCATTAGAAGGCTCAAAAGAAGGAGTCAAAGAAGGCAAGGACTCATCAAATGACACCTCGCAAGTCTCGACAAGCTGCTGGGAATCGAGATTACAAACACGAAAACCTCGAGAATGTAAAGCATAACCAAGGAAAACATCATCCCAGCAACAAGACTCAAACTTGTCCAAATGCTCTCCCTTCTTGAGCACAAAGTACTTGCAGCCAAACGCTCGCAAGTGGATCACCTTGGGCTGTCTGCCAAACCGCAACTCATATGAGGTCTTACCAAGGTAAGCTCTAAGAAAAATGCGGTTCGCCAGATAGCAAGTCATGTTCATGGCTTCAGCCCAAAAACGCCTAGGAGTCCTGTGCTCATCGAGCATCGTCCTAGCCATCTCGACTAGCATGCGGTTCTTTCGTTCCACAACGCCGTTCTGTGGGGGAGTGTAAGGAGAAGAAAACTGATGGTCCAGACCCTGATAACTACAGAAACTGACGAACTGAGAGTTCTTGAACTCAGAGCCGTTGTCGGAGTGAATTGCTCGCATCCGACCATTGTTCTCATTCTTCAGCTTCAAAATCAGGTCATGAACAAACTGGAAAGTTTCATCCTTAGACTCCAAAAAGAAAACCCACGAGAATCGAGAAAAATTGTCAACAATGACAAGTGCATACAACTTCCCACCGACTGAGCGTACCCGAGTTGGACCGACAGTGTCCAAATGTAATAGCTCGCCCGGATACGAAGTCATCACCTGAGTCACAGGTGAGTGAGAAGCGGCAAACATTTTCCCATGATGACAGGGATGACAAACTAGATCTTTCTCCATTTTAGGCTTGGGCAATCCTCGGATGAGGTCCATAGAGCTTAACCTGACTAGAAGATCAAAACTCAAATGACCTAACCTCCTATGCCACTTCTAGAGCTCAGAAGAAGATCCAGCAATCAAACAGCGAGAAGGGCCAAAAGAACTAGAGAAGTCAATTCAAAAAACTTTTCCGAAAGGTAAGATCTGGCAAATCAAAGACCCTCTAGAATCAAACACAGAAGAATTTCCCTTCTTAAAACGCACTTCCAAACCATCCTCAAGAAGTTGCGAAACAGAAATCAAGTTAAAATTCAAATTTTTAACCAAGGCAACATTCTTCAAAGAGAAATGATCTGAAATGGAAATTGAGCCGATGTCACTTACTTTCCCTTGACCACTGTTCCTGAAAGTAATGTACTCTTTGGAGCTTGGGCGAGTGAGACTGGAGAACCATCTGCGATGTCTCGTCATGTGGCGAGAGCATCTCGAGTCCATGATCCAAACGTCCTCCAGTCCCCGATCCTGCACAATCAGTGGTTGTAAGGGGGAGCAAATGGTCCGGCACCAGATTTAGCAAAAGAGCTAAACCAGTGTCGAGCCATCTGCTCAAAAGAAGGAAAGAAGAAATTATTATGAGAGTTTGGACCAAAACACAACTCAAAGCGTGGTCCTCGGTTCTCCCTAAAGCCTCGGCCTCGAGGTCCAGGACCATAGCCAAAACGACCGGGAGCTCTGCCGGAACGAACACCACCATCTGAAGCACGGGCATGAAAGTCGTCTCCTCTACCACCACCTACACGACGTGGCCTGGCCTCCAGCCTCTCCCCGCGTCGAGGAACACGCAGTCTACCACCCTGCTGGTAGAACTGCTCCTCACCACCACGATCACGCTCTGCTTTCTCAACCCGCTTCCTCCTGAAGAAAAACTCCGCAAGATGCACGTCTCTCTGACACTACTTGGGATGTGGTTGAGGCTTGGGGTTCTTGGGCTTAATGGTGGTTGGTGTTGTCTTCTTGGGTTGAGAGGGTCCAGGAAGTGAGTCTAGAGAAGTGTGGAGATGTTTGGGCTTTGGAACCCAAATGGGCTTCTTGGGTGGAGCTTTGGGCTGTTCTTGAATTACTCCATCCTTGGGCTGACTAGCCTGGAAAGACTCAGTGGAGTGGGTCTTGGGATATCTCTGCTCAGGAGTCATTTTACTCCACTCCACTGCCCGGCTAATGGCACTCTCAAAGTCAGCCTTGGTTTAGGTGTAACCTACCCCAACCCATCCTGCCTCTTGAACTACTGGATCATCATGCCGAGCTGTGGCTCTCTGGCACTGATCCAACTCAGGATAGAACGGAGGTAAAAGTTCTCATTCTGAGAATCTGCTAGCTCGTGTCTCAAGGAAGCTAGAACCTCCACCTGAGACAAGCAGGTCTCACACTCGCTATCTACCTGGACAGACTTCTTGGCTTTCAGCATAATTAACTCAAGTCTAAGAGACAGGCAGTTCTCACAAACAGTGGGTGGAACTGACAATGTCTCAAGCTCTAGCCTAGTCTGTGCCAGCTCAGCTCTCATTCTCTCCAAATCACCTAGATGCTCATTGCCCTTGGCTTTCAGCTCTGCTAAACTAGCAAGATGAGATGGGAAATCAGCACAAGGCACGACGACAGTGGCTTCAGCATCTTTCAGCTCCAGCTAAGCGCTTTCAAGCTTAGTGGCCAAAGCGTCCCTCTCATCAACCCTTTCTGTGTACCTGGACTTTAGAGTCGACAGGTCACACAGAAGCACCTCACACTTTGGGCACTCACTGCTATCACCCAAGCAAGGGGAAGAAGATAGACTCTCAATTCTGCCATTGGCCACGGCAAGATCACTCTCTAACTCATCTATCCTCTTCTTAGCCCCCCTAAGCAGTTTTTCCCGATATTTCTACTCCTGACGATTGCTCTCAAGTAAATCAACGATTTCGCGTTCATAGGATGATCCCTTTTCGTTGTCGTCGTTGTCGGAGTCATCGGAGGAGCTCTTTTCTTCCTTATCCCAAAGAGCCATTGAGCAGAAGCTCTTGCGGGATCTTCGGCGCTGATGTGAGCGGCTTTTCGGCCTGTCCTCGAAGGCCATGAAGCAGAGGCCCGCCGGATCGTCCTTGTCCTTCCCCTTCCTGATGACTATCTCCTCATCGCTTGAGCTCGATGAGGAGGAAGAAGACGTGGATCGCTTGGAGTAGCTTTTCTCCATCTCGGCGAAGAAGGCTTTGTCATGCTTGCCGGAGTCGTGGAAGCCACCACCAGTGCCCTTCTGTAGGACCGAAAGTAGCGACCAGAGGGGGGGGGGTGAATGGGCGCCTAAAAATTCTTTCGAATCAATGGCTTGCTCCCAACACCCAACGCACCTCAAACAACTAAACAACAAAGCAAGATCAGATTGCCTAAGTCTAAAGGTATCTAGCCTAGAAGCAACTGATGTTTAATCAACAGAGTCACACAAAAACAGTGCTAATAGACAGATTGACAAAATACACAAGACGTGGCAAGAAAAAACTTCTCAGTACAACAATCTAAGTGCACAAAGAGTGGGGAGAGAAGTTACTGTTCCAAATCTGTCTCCTGTTCAAAACTTGGCGAAGCCTGCTTCGCTGGTCGAAGCCTGCTTCGGAGTTGCTTGTCGAAGTTGAGCGAAGGTTATCGTTGACGTGCCGAAGGTTTGTTTGATCTCGCCTACTTTGAGTGTGGCAAAGAGCGAAGTATGCTTTGAAGCAAAGTATGAGAGTATCGAAGCTTGCTTCGAACAGTGTACTTCGAAGCCTAGACTTCGAACATAAAGGTTCGAACAAGCGCACGAAAAGCAACCTCCGAAAGATAGGTGAAGCCAAACACACGGCAGCAAGACAAAATCGAAGCCTACACTCAACCTTTGAAGCTAGGTTGTTCGAGGTATGACAACCAAAGTTGAGACCTTCGCTCCGAGGGTTAACTTCAAAAGACAAGCTCCGAACTTACACACTGTGACCTTCGAAAATGATAGCAAGAAGGAACTCACGTCGAGCAAAGTCTACCAGAGAGACTAGCTTCGAAGCTAACTTCGAAGCCTGTAGAAGTATTGACTTCAAACAGCTCGAGACAGAGAACACCTTCGCAAAGACTGTCGAAGTATGTCAAGCTGACATACAGCACAAAACGTACTTCGAAGCTAGAAACACAGTACACAAATTGAAGTCGAAGTTCAAGCGAAGCCCTTGAGGATGTCAGATCGAAACTTGCCTCACGGAGCTGAGGGGATTCGAACAGAGAAGGGGGCTTCGCCAGAAAACAGCCAGAAAAGGTACTCAGCCCTGTCTGCTTTGATCAAAAAGCTATGCAGAAAAAGCAACCCGTAGTACTAGTGTACTGTTGCTACAGAGAAGCAGTACTACTTGCAGCAGCAAGAACTAGTACTACTTGTGTGATGAACAGAAGCAACAGAGAGAAGAGAACGTTCAGGAATAAGAAGAAGCCGCACGTAGATCGAAGCATTTAAACCACAACAATCACTGCCCACCGAATGACATGATCAGAGAATAAAACTTCACAGCCAAATGAAGAACAACTGAACTCATGGTGAATAGGATCAATAATGGCGGCGCATGAAGAGGAACAGGAAAGTGAAATAGGGAACAAAATGACCCAATAGAATAGAAAGTGATTTCAGCAAAAGGGTGACCTAACCCTAGGGATTGGGGCCCTATTTATAGGCTGCCCAACACTAGGAATATTCCACCAGCCCCTTAGGGTTTTTACAGACGCTGAAATAAAGGAAAAGACTCAACTGCCCTTAGGAATTTTTACATACACGACTGACTGACTGTGGGCCTAGAGATACAGATGACTTATCTGGAAGCTAAGCTTTCGTAGTGACTACGACTTCTCTTCTGGACAGTCCGATACAAGATCAACGGTTGTCAGTTTTGTGCCGAAACTGAGAAAGCCTCCACCAACTTTGCAGCAGGTACCCGGATTGGGCCGGCCCGATTCCGCAGCTCTCTCAGCCCGGCACTCACTCACCGCCCGTGTACCTGAGTCAATCCTGGTCAACAGCCCAGTGGGTCTTCTGCTGCTTCTAGCCAATGTACCCGGATTGGGCCAGCCCAACTTCGTAGCTCTCTCAGCCCGACCGTCGCTCGCTGCCCATGTACCTGAGTCACACGCGGCCCATGAAACAGCAGATCTCTTCTCTTCTCAGTCCTCTTTGACTATCGTTGACAATGACTCATCACATTTGGAGCCATGAGGCCCACGCTAGTCAGCATGGCTCCTCAATCTCCCCCTTGATGAGTGCATTGTCAACACTTCACTTCTTCAGCTCTTCATTACCTGCGAACAACTGTGGAAACACGAAAACAAAGCACAAGAAAACAAAGAAGAAGAAAATAAAGTAAAAGTTTAACCCTAATGACCAAAAGCCAAACAAAAGCAAGAAGCGATCATTATGGTTAACCAAGGGTAAAAGCTCAAAAATGAGTGCGATTTCAGAACAACAAGGATATCAACAGAGTAAGAACAAGCAGGACAAAAACTCCCCCTTAAACTTATATCCCAAGATTTCTCCCCCTTGTTGACAAGTGAACTCATCAAGCACTCAAAGGAGACACAGACTCCCCCTGAAATGCAACTCCCCCGCAAAATATGCAATGAATGCAACTGGGGTGCAAGAGGAGTGAATAAAGCATGCTTCTCAGATATGATTGACTGCAATTACAACATCTAACAGATACAACAAAAAATATACTGTCTAAGATACATGGCATGATCAGTGCAATAGATGATATCTAAAGAAAGTCATTTGCACGCATTTTCAATTTTTGCAAACAAAAACATCACCACATTTTCCAGTTGTCAAGCAAGGTAAAGCATGAAATGTAAAAGCTAACTGATATATACCAAGAAAAGCATTGTCCAAAACAAAGTGCTTCAGCAAACTTGTTATCATTTCAATTTTCAGGCTTTTTCTTTTCTCTTTTTCATTTATGCCAGGGGTTATTTGCATGTCAAACCTTATGCTGACCGACCAAGTCAAGCCTAGGCCAAATCTGGACCATCAGAAGCTTAAGACATTGGTCTTGGCATACACTACATTTTCCTAGTTCATACCAAAGTGCTATGGTACGCAGTCCAGAACAATGCAATGTGACAAAGCAAACCCACCTGGATCTTTTCAAGTTATGCATAAAAAGGCATGGAATTCTCATTTTTCTTGATTTTTCATCATTTTTATAGCACATGTCCATGTTTTAAAGCAGAAAGATGTTCAAGTTGCATGTTTGCATCTAAGTCAGGAACTAGCTACAAGGCATGTAACAGATAGCAAGAATATTCAGCCTACGCATGCTAGTTACCAGAAGCAATGGTGATCATTTTTCAAGTTTTAAAGCATAAAAGCCATGCATATGACAGATATCAGACATATCAAGTGAACTGAAGCAAAGCATGATCATTGACAAGTATTCAAAAGCATGTACTAGCTAGAATAAGTAAAGCAGTTCAATCATATAACAGAAGCAACTCTAAAGTGTGATATGTGAATATGCAAGATATGAACACACACAAAAAGACTCAAGAAAATAGTAAAGAAGAAAGAAAACTGACGCAAAATATCCTAGAAAGGATACACAACACCCAAATCCCCTCGTAAACGCTCAAAGGTAGACTGATCTAGGGGTTTGGTGAAAATGTCAGCCAATTGATGATGGGTATCAACATGAACAAGGTCAATGACACCTTTCTCATATTGATCCCGCAGAAAGTGAAAGCGCACATCAATATGTTTGGTTTTTGAATGGAGAGAAGGGTTTTTCCCTACACTAATAGCACTGGTGCTGTCGCAAAACAATGAAACCCTGGTAGGAAAGAACAACCCAAAATCTCGCAATGTGGAAATCATCCAAACTAACAGTGAGCAGCAGCTAGCAGCAGCTACATACTCAGCCTCAGTGGTCGAAAGAGCAACTCCAGATTACTTTCGAGAAGACCAAGAAACAAGGGAAGAACCAAGAAACTGGCAAGTACCGGAAGTCGACTTGCGATCCAACCGGCACCCACCAAAGTCGGCATCCGAAAAGACAGATAAATCAAGAGATGATGATGCTGAATAGTAAAGACCGAGATTAGGCGCATAAGTGAGATACCTGAAGATGCGCTTGATAGCTTGTCGATGAGACACTCGTGGTGAAGACTAAAAACACGTGCAAAGTCCCACGGCGAACTGTATATCCGGTCTTGTCACCGTCAAGTATAGCAGCGAACCGATCATCCCTCGAATCTCTCTCTCATTGACCTTGACACCGCTCTCGTCCTTGTCCAGACCCCAGATGTGCCCATCAGGGTCATCTGCGGCTTCAACTCCCCACCAAAGTCAAATTTCTTAAGCATGTCACGAGTGTACTTACCTTGGTGGATGAAAGTGCCATCCTTGGTCTGCTTGATCTGGAGCCCTAAGAAGTACTTGAGCTCACCCATGAGGCTCATCTCAAACTCGTTGTGCATCTGCTCAGAGAACTTGGACACAAGAGAATCAGTAGTACCGCCAAAAATAATATCGTCCACGTAAATCTGAGCGACTAAGAAGTCTGAAGCATCTCTGAGCAAGAAAAGAGTCTTGTCCACAGAACCCATCACAAAGCCATTCCCCAACAAAAATTGCTTTAACCGATCATACCAAGCCCTGGGGGCTTGCTTCAACCCGTATAAAGCTTTTTGCAGCTTAAAAACATGTCGAGGAAACTTAGGGTTCTGAAAACCGGGGGGCTGCCTAACATAAACTTCCTCCTCTATGAACCCGTTTAGAAAAGCACTCTTAACGTCCATTTGAAAAAGCTTAAAACCCTTTGAAGCGGCAAAAGCTAAGAGAATGCGAATGGACTCAAGACGGGCAACAGGGGCGAAAGTTTCTTCAAAATCAATACCCTCTTTCTGGCAAAAACCCTGGGAAACTAGTCGAGCTTTGTTGCGCACCACAACCCTATCTTCACCTTGTTTGTTCTTGAACACCCACTTGGTGCTTATGGGGTTGCATCCTGGTGGCGGCTCAACTAATGTCCAAACCCGATTGCGGACGAAATTCTCAAGCTCTTCTTGCATGGCATTAATCCAATTAGAGTCAGAAAGAGCATGAGAGATGTCTATGGGCTCAAAAGATGCAACAAATACAGATTCAGCAAACACAGCAAGAGAGGTAGATGAACGCAAGGTTCTTTCAGTCAAATCACCGATGATGAGCTCTGAAGGGTGATCACGCTGAACTACTCGGGTTCCCTGGTGATCTGAAGTCACCTCACCGGAGTCAGCAGCAGGCACCTCTGGACTCGACTCAGGGGGCTCGATCGAAGTGGAAGAAGTGATCAGAGGTCCGCCCTCGTCCTCAGTCGAAGTCTCAAAAGGTTTGGGCTCTGCAGGGGGTGTAGAAAGCCCACCCTCATTAGCGGCCGGAGTATCCTCATCTTCCTCGAAGATGGACTCTCCAAGCTCACCATCAGAGGGCTCAAAAGAAGGAGTCAAAGAAGGAAAGGACTCATCAAAAGAAACCTCACAAGTCTCGACAAGCTGCTGGGAGTAGAGGTTCCAATCTCGGAAGCATCAAGAATGCAAAGCGTAACCAAGAAAAACACCATTCCAGCAACGAGACTCAAACTTGTCCAAATGCCCTCCCTTCTTGAGCACAAAGCACATGCAGCCAAATGCTCGCAAGTGGCCCACCTTGGGCTGTCTGCCAAACCGCAACTCATACGAAGTCTTACCTAAGTAAGCTCGAAGAAAAATGCGGTTGGCTAGATAGCAAGCCGTGTTCATGGCTTCAACCCAAAAATGCCTAGGAGTCATGTGCTCATCGAGCATCATCCTGGCCATCTCGACTAGCATGCTGTTCTTTCGTTCCACAATGCCATTCTGTGGGGGAGTGTAAGGAGAAGAAAACTGATGGTCCAGACCCTGATCACTACAGAAGCTGACGAACTGAGAGTTTTTGAACTCAGAGCCGTTGTCGGAGCGAATTGCTCACATCCGACCATTGTTTTCATTCTTCAGCTTCAAAATCAGGTCATGAACAAACTGAAACATTTCATCCTTAGACTCCAAAAAGAAAACCCACGAGAATCGAGAAAAGTCGTCAACAATCACAAGCGCGTACTACTTCCCACCGACTGAGCGCACCCGAGCTAGACCAACAGTGTCCAAGTGTAACAGGTCGCCCGGATATGAAGTCATCACCTGAGTCACAGGTGAGTGAGAAGCAGCAACCATTTTCCCATGACAACAGGGATAAGAAACTAGATCTTTCTCCATTTTAAGCTTGGGCAATCCTCGGATGAGGTCCATAGAGCTTAACCTGACTAGCAGATCAAAACTCAAATGATCTAACCTCCTATGCCACTTCCAGAGATCAGAAGAAGATCCAGCTATCAAACAACGAGAAGGGCCAAAACAACTAGAGAAGTCAATTCGAAAAACTTTACCAAATAGTAAGATCTGGCAAATCAAAGACCCTCTAGAATCAAACACAGAAGAATTGCCCTTCTTAAAACGCACTTCCAAACCATCCTCAAGAAGTTGCGAGACAGAAATCAAGTTAAAGTTCAAGTTCTTGACCAAAGCAACATTCTTTAAAGAGAAATGATCTGAAATGCGAATTGAGCCAATGCCACTTACTTTCCCTTGACCACTGTTCTCGAATGTGATGTACTCTTTGGAGCTCGGGGGAGTGAGACTAGAGAACCATCTGCGATGTCCCATCATGTGGCGAGAACATCCTGAGTCCATGATCCAAATGTCCTCCAGTCCCCGATCCTGCACAATCCGTGGTTGTAAGTGGGAGCAAATGGTCCGGCACCAGGTTTAGCAAAAGAGCTAAACCAGTGTTGAGCCATCTGCTCAAAAGACGGAAAGCAGAAATCATTATGAGATACCGAACCAAAACGCGGCTCAAAGCACGGTCCTCGGTTCTGCCTGAAGCCTCGGCCACGAGGTCTAGGACCGTAGCCAAAACGGCCTGGAGTTCTGCCAGAACGACCACCACCAACTGGAGCACGGGCAAGAAAGTCGTCTCCTCTACCACCACCTACACGACGCGGCCTGGACTCCAGCCTCTCCCCGCGTCGAGGAACACGAAGTCTACCACCCTGCTGGTAGAACTGCTCCTGACCACCACGAGCTCTATCTACTCTCTTTACCCGCTTCCTCCTGAAGCAAAACTCCGCAAGATGCCCGTCTCTCTGATAGTACTCACAATGATAGGTGGGCTTCTTGGGATGTGGTTGAGGTTTAGGGTTCTTGGGCTTAGTGGTGATTGGTGTTGTCTTCTTGGGCTGAGAGGGTCCAGGAAGAGAGTCTAGAGAAGTGTGGAGGTGTTTGGGCTTTGGAACCCAGATAGGTTTCTTGAGTGGAGATTTGGGTGGTTCATGGATCACTCCATCGTTGGGCTGACAAGCCTTGGAGGACTCAGTGGAGTGAGTCTTAGGATATCTCTGCTCAGGAGTCATTTTATTCCACTCTACTTCCTGGCTAATGGCACTCTCAAAGTCAGCCTTGGTGTAGGTGTAACCTAACCCAAACCCATCCTGCCTCTTGAACTGCTGGATCATCATGCCGAGCTATGGCTCTCTGGCACTGATCCAACTCAGGATAGAACGGAGGTAAAAGTTTTCATTCTGAGAATCAGCTAGCTCCTCTCTCAAGGAAGCTAGAACCTCCACCTAAGATAAGCAGGTCTCACACTCTCTATCTACCTGGACAGACTTCTCGGCTTTCAGCTTGATCAACTCAAGTCTAAGAGACAGGCAGTTCTCACAGACAGTGGGTGGAACTGACAATGTATCAATCTCTAGCCTAGTCTGTGCAAGCTCAGCTCTCACTCTCTCCAAATCCCCCAAATGTTCATCGCCCTTGGCTTTCAGCTCAGCTAAAACAGCTAGATGAGATGGGCAATCAGCACAAGGTGCGACAATAGTGGCTTGAGCATCTTTCAGCTCCAGCTGAGCGCTTTCAAGCTCAGTGGCCAAAGCGTCCATCTCATCAACCCTTTCTATGTACCTGGACTTCAGAGTTGACAGTTCACACAGAAGCACCTCACACTTAGGGCACTCACTACTATCACCCAAGCAGGGGGAAGAAGATAGACTCTCAATTCTGCCGTTGGCTACGGCAAGCTCACTCTCTAACTCATCTATCCTCTTCTTGGCCCCCCTAAGCAGTTTTTCCCGATATTTTAACTCCTGACGATTGCTCTCAAGTAAATCAACGATTTCGCGTTCATAGGATGATACCTTTTCATTGTCGTCGTCGTCGGAGTCATCGGAGGAGCTCTTCTCTTCCTTATCCCCAAGAGCCATTGAGCAGAAGCTCTTGCGGAATCTTTGGCGCTGGTGTGAGCGGCTCTTCGGTCTGTCACCGAAAGCTATGAAGTAGAGGCTCGCCGGATCGTCCTTGTCCTTCCCCTTCCTGATGACGATCTCTTCATCGCTTGAGCTCGATGAAGAGGAAGAAGACGTGGACTGCTTGGAGTAGCTCTTCTCCATCTCGGTGAAGAAGGCCTTGTCGCGCTTCTTGTTCTCTCGCCGGTAGTCCTTCAGGGCCTTCTTGAAGAATATGGTCTTTGGCTTGCCCTTGTTGAAGGAAGAGCTGTCGTGCTTGCTGGAGTCATGGAAGCCACCACCGGTGCCCTTCTTGTGTCCATTGCGCTTGGGGCAGTCGGCGATGAAATGTCCTGGATCACCACACTCAAAGCATCCGGATTTCTTGCCATGTCTTTTGAACATCCTTTTGTCATAGACATGACGTACCCGGTTGTTAAACAGACACAAGTCATCATCTCCCAAAGACTCAAGCTGATCCTCAGTGATAGGCATCAAAGAGAAACCAGCACAACTCACAGCAGAGGGATCAACAAAAGGTGTAGCAAGGGCTAGGGACTTTGATCCAGGGCCAGTGAGATTTGATCTCAGGTGGATATCAACCTCAGTGCCCTTCATCTTGCTAAACAACTCAGAAATGGTCAAGGTATCATAAGAAGTGCTCTCAATGATAGAGGATACCTTGATCTCCCAGATCTTTGGGTCCAAGGTATGAAGAACCTTGAGCGCCTGCTCGTGATCTGAGACTAACTGAGCACCCTCAGCCTTGTTGTCCCGAAGCTTGTTAATGATCGATTGAAAACGACCGAACAACGTTTCAACAGATTCACCCGACTTTTGTGTGAAGTTCTCATACTCACGCCGGTAGGTCTGATAGAGCCGAGCCTTGACCTGAGTTGTTCCCTCATGGTGTGCCTTGAGGGTAGCCCAGATCTCTCTCAGAGTGGAGAGATGGCTCACACGCTCAAACTCAGTGGGACCTAGACCAGAAAACAGAATGTTCACAGCTTTACTATTGCTCAGATGCTGGGCAATGATACCAGGAGTACCATGCTCAGCAACTGGCAATATAACAAATGTATCGTGAACACAGATGTCCCAGATGTCTGAGCCTTGGCTCATAAGATAGGCTCGCATGCGAGTCTTCCAATAGTTATAGCCATAGGCTTCCAAGGACGGGACCTTGCCAGGAGACGTCATGATCACTACTGGGGTTTAGAACCGGTTAAGGTATGGAAAAACCCTAACCTCGCTCTGATACCACTTGTAGGACCGAAAGTATCGACCAGAGGGGGGGTGAATGGCGCCTAAAAATTCTTTCGAATCAATGGCCTGCTCCCAACACCCAACGCACCTCAAACAACTAAACAACAAAGCAAGAACAGATTGCCTAAGTCTAAAGGTATCTAGCCTAGAAGCAACTGATGTTTAATCAACAGAGTCACACAAAAACAGTGCTAATAGACAGATTGATAGAATACACAAGACGTGGCAAGAAAAAACTTCTCAGTACAACATTCTAAGTGCACAAAGAGTGGTGAGAGAAGTTACTCTTCCAAATCTGTCTCCTGTTCGAAACTTGGCGAAGCTTGCTTCGCTGGTCGAAGCCTGCATCGGAGTTGCTTGTCGAAGTTGAGCGAAGGTTATCATTGACGTGTCGAAGGTTTGTTTGATCTAGCCTAGTTCGAGTGTGACAAAGAGCGAAGTATGCTTCGAAGTGAAGTATGAGAGTATGGAAGCTTGCTTCGAACGGTGTACTTTGAAGCCTAGACTTCGAACAGAAAGGTTCGAACAAGCTCAAAGAAAAGCAACCTCTGAAAGATAGGCGAAGCCAAACACACGGCAGCAAGACGAAATCGAAGCCTACACTCAACCTTCGAAGCTAGGTTGTTCGAGGTATGACAACCGAAGTTGAGACCTTTGCTCCGAGGGTTAACTTCGAAAGACAAGCTCTGAACTTACACACTGTGACCTTCGAAAATGACAACAAGAAGGAACTCACGTCGAGCGAAGTCTACTAGAGAGACTAGCTTCGAAGCTAACTTCGAAGCCTGTAGAAGTATTGACTTTGAACAGCTAGAGACAGAGAACACCTTCGCAAAGACTGTCGAAGTATGTCAAGCTAACAGATAGCAAAAAATGTACTTCGAAGCTAGAAACACAGTACACAAATTGAAGTCGAAGTTCAAGCGAAACCCTTGAGGATGTCATATCGAAACCTGCCTCACGGAGCTGAGGGGCTTCGAACAGAGAAGGGGGCTTCGCCAGAAAACAGCCAGAAAAGGTACTCAGCCCTGTCTACTTTGATCAAAAAGCTATGCAGAAAAAGCAACCCGTAGTACTAGTGTACTGTTGCTACAGAGAAGCAGTACTACTTGCAGCAGCAAGAACTAGTACTACTTGCGTGATGAACAAAAGCAACAGAGAGAAGAGAACGTTCAGTAATAAGAAGCAGCCGCACGTAGATCGAAGCATTTAATCCACAACAATCACTGCCCACCGAATGACATGATCAGAGAATAAAACTTCACAACCAAATGAAGAACAACCGAACTCATGGTGAACAGGATCAACAATGGCGGCGCATGAGGAGGAATAGGAAAGAGAAACAGGGAACAAAATGACCCAATAGAATAGAAAGTGATTTCAGCAAAAGGGTGACCTAACCCTAGGGATTGGGGCCCTATTTATAGGCTACCCAACACTAGGAATATTCCACCAGCCCCTTAGGGTTTTTACAGACACTGAAATAAAGGAAAAGACTCAACTGCCCTTAGGAATTTTTACAGACACGACTGACTGACTGTGGGCCTAGAGATACAGATGACTTATCCGGAAGCTATGCTTTCGTAGCGACTACGGCTTCTCTTCTGGACAGTCCGATACAAGATCAACGGTTGTCAGTTTTGCGCCAAAACTGACAAAGCCTCCACCAACTTTGCACCAGGTACACGGATTGGGCCGGCCCTATTCCGCAACTCTCTCAGCCCGGCAATCACTCACCACCCGTGTACCTGAGTCAATCTTGGTCAACATCCTAGTGGGTCTTCTGCTGCTTCTGGCCCATGTACCTGGATTGGGCCAGCCCGATTTCGTAGCTCTCTCAGCCCGACAGTCGCTCGCTGCCCGTGTACCTGAGTCACACGTGGCCCGTGACGCAGTAGGTCTCCTCTCTTCTTCTATCCTCTCTAACTATCGTTGACAATGACTCATCATATCTGGAGCCATGAGGCCCACGCTATTTAGCATGGCTCCTTAGTGGTCACATGTGCCGATATCTTTCTCTACAGATGATGCAGCTGGCATAAAGTTTCCACATGCAGATCCCCTTGTTATTACTACTGATATAGTGGGGACTGAAGTCTGAAGAGTGCTGATTGACGGAGGGAGTTCAGCAGACATTATCTTCGTTCAAGCCTTCGATCAGCTCTGTATCTCCAGGAAACATCTCCTCCCCACAACACATCCCCTGCAAGGCTTCGCAGGACCTCCTCTTGATGCCCTCGGCCAGATAGGTCTGGATGTTGCTTTCGGAGAGGGGCTCCTGTCAAGGATGGAGGAAGTAATCTTCGATGTGGTAGATGCCCCTTATGCATACAATGTTATCTTCGGAAGGGGCATGTTAAATCAGTTTGGAGCCATGGCGCATCATAACTATTTATGTATGAAGATGCCCACGCAAGCGGGAGTACTCACTGTCTTCGGAGATCAAGCCACTGCGCGAAGTGCAGAATATGGTCATGGTCCCCCTCTTGACCCGAGACAGGTGAACCTTCGAAGAAGTCCTTCCAAAGACCCAGCCTCGATGGAGAAATTATAACGAAGGTTATTGTAAAAGACGGTAAAGACTATTCTTTTCAGTTCGGCAAAGATTTGCCTCCAAAAATCACTACTTCATTAGGAAAGGTAGTTGAAGAAAATTTGGATGTCTTTGCTTGGTCTGATGAAGATATTCCGGGAGTCAGTCGAGATATCATTGAGCATAGCTTGCTTGTGAACCCGAGGGTTCGACCTGTTCGACAAGGACTTTGGAAGTTATCCGTAGAGAGGGACATCCTTGCTAAAGCAGAAGTGGAAAAATTGTTGAAGGCTGGGATCATCAGAGAAGTAGCTCATACAGAGTGGTTAGCTAACATAGTCTTCATCAGAGAAATTATAACGAAGGTTATTGTAAAAGACGACAAAGACTATTCTTTTCAGTTCGGCAAAGATTTGCCTCCAGAAATCACTACTTCATTAGGAAAGGTAGTTGAAGAAAATTTGGATGTCTTTGCTTGGTCTGATGAAGATATTCTGGGAGTCAGTCGAGATATCATTGAGCATAGCTTGCTTGTGAAC
Source organism: Zizania palustris (assembly GCA_019279435.1). Taxonomy (NCBI): domain Eukaryota; kingdom Viridiplantae; phylum Streptophyta; class Magnoliopsida; order Poales; family Poaceae; genus Zizania; species Zizania palustris. The sequence continues at coordinate 19,898,990 of JAAALK010000082.1, read as the reverse complement.
CCGAGGGTTCGACCTGTTCGACAAGGACTTTGGAAGTTATCCGTAGAGAGGGACATCCTTGCTAAAGCAGAAGTGGAAAAATTGTTGAAGGCTGGGATCATCAGAGAAGTAGCTCATACGGAGTGGTTAGCTAACCTAGTCTTCATCAGAAAGAAATCCTCCGGAAGTGGCGCATGTGTATTGATTTTACATCTTTGAATAAAGCATACCCACGTGACCCCTATCCCATGCCCCGAATTGATCAATTAGTTGATTCCACTACTGGTTCGGAGTTATTAAGCTTCCTCGATGCGTATTCTGGCTATCATCAAATCTGGTTAAAGCATGAAGATGAAATTAAAACAAGCTTTGTAACTCCTTCGGGAGTCTTCTGCTATGTAAGAATGCCTTTTGGCTTGAGAAATGTCGGGGCAACTTTTTCGAGTTTAATTGCTAAAGCTCTAGGTCATCAAATAGGCCTCAATGTAGAATTCTATGTGTATGATATTGTAATAAAGAGTGCTTTAAAGCACCAACATAGCCTAGACTTAGTAGAAACAATCGATAGCCTTCGAGCATGTGGAGTCTGTCTCAACCCGGAAAAATGTATCTTCGGGGCTCAGGCTACAAAGTTGCTAGGGTATCTAGTTTCGAGTAGAGGGATTGAAGCTAGCCCTACTCAAATAACTGCATTGCAAAAGATGGCTCCGCCGGAAAATATAAAGCAGGTGCAAAGGCTAACTGGCCGTCTAGCAGCACTTAGTAGATTTCTAGCAAGGGTCCGAAGATTTTGCATGGACACCAGAGTGTCAAAAGAGTTTTGATGATATTAAAAATTATCTCAGCAACCTCGCTACAATCACTGTGCCCATTGCAGACAAAACCCTACTCCTCTACCTTGCAGCTCCTAGCTCCGCTGTCAGTGCACTCCTTGTCAAAGAAGTTGATTTCAATGGGAAGTTGGTGCAGAATCTAGTCTATTTTGTATTTGAAGCCTTATCTGAAGCAAAAACAAGATATTCCGAGCTTGAGAAGTTCACGTATGCTCTAATAATGGCTTTGAGGAAATTGCGACATTATTTTCTAGCACATAATATAGTTGTACCAACTTCGTATCCCTTGGGAGATATGCTCCGAAGCAAAGATTCTACGGGAAGAATTGGAAAATGGGCTGTTGAGCTAGCACCCTTCGGCATCTCCTTCGTAGCAAGGACAGCAATCAAGTCACAAGTGGTGGCAGATTTTGTGGCAGAGTGGACTCCATTTGGTATGGGCTCCGGAGAAATCAAATGATGGAATTTGGACTATATACTCTGACGGAGCTTTCCAAGCATCTAGAGCAGGCATTGGAGCAGTAATAATTTCACCTTCAGGGCAAAGAGCAATGTACTCCACAAGTCTCAACTTTAAGTCCACCAATAATATAGCGGAGTATGAAGGAATTTTGTCGGGACTTCGAAAGGCGCGTGCTTTGGGCGCTACAAGAGTTGTTACTAAAACAGATTCTCAAATTGTAGCAGGGCACGACGATAAAAGTTTTCAAGTCCGTCACCCACAGCTTGCAAAATATTTGGAAGAGATCCGTAAGATCGAAGCAGCATTCAAAGGGATTTTCATTCAAAGTATACAAAGAGCTGAAAATATGCAAGCTGATACCTTATCAAAACCTGCAGCCGGAGCTATGGACATTCCAGAAGGAGCCTTTTACGAAGAGCTTACTTCGCCTTCGGTGCCACAAATCCCTTCTACGGAGGTTCTTTGCATTACAGGCACTGATTGGCGGAGCTCAATTATAGAATTATTGGAAGGTGAAGCAAATTTTCCTGAAGGGCCGCAGCTTTCGAGGTTGAAATTAAGAGTTCGAAATTATCGTGTAATCAACGGTATTCTCTACAATGCCAGAGTATGTTCCCCTCTGCTCCGATGTATATCTCAAGCCGAAGATCAAGAGATGCTCCGAGAAATTCATGAAGGCCTTTGTGGTAGCCATCTGGCCCCTCGGGCTTTGGTAGGAAAAACACTTCGCCAGGGGGTTTTATTGGCCTACAATAGTAGCTGATGTGGAGAGCTTAGTCCGCACATGCCAAGGTTGTCAATGGTTGGGGAGACGAAGTCATCGTCCGCCAACGACTCTTCAAGTCATTGCTCCAGTTTGGACCATGGCCAGATGGGACATTGATCTCATTGGCCCCTTCCCAGTAGCCAAAGGAAATCTAAAATTCACAGTGGTAGCAATAGAGTATTTTTCCAAGTGGATCGAAGCAGAACACCTCACAGCTATCACTTTGAATAATGTACAAAAGTTCTTCTGGAAGAATATTATATGCAGATTCGGAGTGCCTCGACAGCTCACCGTTGACAATGGGACACAGTTTGATGCAGAGCCCTTTAGGAAGTTTTGCGAAGATCTTGGCATACAAATATGATTTACTGCTTTACGCCATCCTCAATCTAACTGAGCTGTTGAAAGGGCTAATGGTAATATTCTATCAGGGCTGAATCGAAGAATAGTAGGGTTAGCAAAGGGGATGTGGACCGAAGAGCTCCGGAAGATTTTATGGTCCATTCGGACCACTCAAACGAGGTCCACAGGTTTTACTCCTTTCAGATTATTATTCGGAGATGAAGCTATGACACCGACAGAGCTTAAAGGATGATCTCTTCACAACACCGAACCTGAAATAGAAGGAGAAAGACAAGCTTCACTTGATTTAACAAAAGAAGCAAGGCTTCGAGCTATAGCTAATTTGTCGAAATATCAACAGCAAATGAAGACTTGGTATGACCCGAAGGTTAAGCTTAATGAACTTAAACCAGGTCATCTAGTTTTGCGAAGCATTATAGCACCAAGGAAATTGGGAAATAAGTGGGAAGGTCCATACATTATTCTACGTTCAGGACGCCCTGGTTCTTTTAAGCTAGCTAATTTAGAAGGCGAAGAGTTGAAGCATGTCTGGCATGCGGAGCACCTAAAGTGATATTTTGCATAGGGGCTCCTTGTAATCATTTGTAAGCACCTTCTGAATTAATAAAGTCCATGGTTCAGATAATGCCTACCTCTCAAACACTTCATACTTCTAGTGGACGCACTAGAGGAACAAAGGTTGCTGTGAGGGAAGTGTCATTCATTTGAACCAATTTTGCGGACTTTGAACCACTAGTTCGAAGCTTCCGACAAGGTGGGAAAGTCACAGAAAAACGGATTCCAAGCCACCGGCTTGAAAGCATCCATAAAAAGAGTCCAAGGAGACCAAATGATACGGATTCCAAGCTCCGGCTTGAAAGCATCCGTAAAAAGAGTCCAAGGAGATCATTGTGCGAATTCCGAACCACTGGTTTGATAGCATTCACAAAAATAGCCGAAGGAGGCCAAACAAAATAGACTTTGAGCTGATAGCTTAGAACGTCTGTAAAAAAGAGTCTGAAGTGACTACATTCAAACAAAAAGTACAAAGTTACCAGTTTTCAGACTCCAAGTAGTCGAAGACATTTTTTGAGATTTTAATCAATCTTTAAGTCGTTAAGGGGCTCTAAGACTTCAAAATTGTACTCCTAGCTAAAGATATTTTCATTGCGCGTAACCACCTTTGACGAATTTCCATGTGGCTTACACCCAAAGAGGGGCTGGGAAGTAGGGAGACAATTTTGAAACTTCAATCTTTAACATTCGAATAGATTACATTACATCATGAAAAGTCTGTATCTATGCAAAGAAGGAAACGAAGACCTCTTAGATCCCTAGAACTACCGCTAAAGCCAGAACAACTAGTTCCAGAGCCAGGAGTTTTAATAACTTTACGTTTAACTCTTTTTCCTCCTTTCGAAGCTCGAAAATCTTTTTGTTCCTGCTGGAGTTCAACCCAAGTTCGAAGTTGCTCGGGGCTTCTCTCCCAGCTTCGAAGTTGTTCAGGGTTTTTCTTTGTTTGTTCTTCAGCGGTATTCTTTTCTTCAGAGCATTCAACATCTTCAGAAGATGATGTTGCCAAGTTAACTTCTTTTTCCTCCTCTTTAATGTAAGATAATATATCTTTGCATATTCCGTGCGCAATTACACCGGAGCTTTCTCGAGGAATTGAAAATCGAGGGCGTTTGTGAGGTTTTAATGTTTTGAAGGTAGCCCATAGCAGGCGAAGCTCTTCGTTAACCTCTAGCACTTCGAGATCATCCATAAGAAGTCGAAAATCCTAAAAACATTTCCAAATAAGTATTTTCATTCATAAAAGATGAAAGCATAAATTTTTACATATTCGGAGCCGTAAGCAAAACTAGACCTTCGGGTCTGGTGGCGGCTGGCTGCTCGAGGCTTGCGACCGTGCTTGCTTCTGGCGAAGTCCTTCATCAATCCAAGCCTTGATCGTTGATCAACCTTCGGCTCTCCAAGATGCTTGGAAGGCTTGCCAAGCTGCGGCCACATCCTCGGAAGGGTTTAGGAGCCAGTTGTCATCGAAGGTAATGGGAGCCGCCCCTGAGTCTGGTGCTACTGATAGCCCTAGATCCTCATAGTAGCAAAGTACTCCGAGAGAAGATACTTGGCCGGAGATTTCTCCATACCGAATACCCGCTGTCTTCATCATCTTCAATGCTTGGATCATCTTCAACCTTGGCAGTAGGGGGACGTCACCAGTCAAAGGTAATGTCCAAGAAGTACCGAAGTATTCCAAGACACCCCGAAGGCTGTCCATGGTCTCTGTAGCTACGTTCTCGGACTTCACCTTGTCTTCGGCCAAAATATCCCTTGATGAAGACAGCTCGTCTATCAACGAAGATAGCCTGGCTGCCTCCGTAACCAAAGATTTCTTCTGACCGAGCAAGTTGTTGGCCTCTTCCATTGACTTCGCCTGCTCCTCCTGGAGCTTGACCGGCTCATCCCCCTTGGTCGCTTGCTCAGTTCGCATTCTTTCTACTTCAGCTCGAAGCATGATTTGTTTGGCTTTGAGCTTCCGGTTAGCAGCTTCCAGACCAAGTATGGCTTTCCTTTCCACTACCACCATCTCGTCCAAGCTGGAAGTTCGAATTTCGGAGCTATCAAGACTCCCTTGGAGGGCAGTTATCTTCTCCTTAAGAAGATTGCATTCCCGCTCATTAGAAATAGCTGCAGCTCGGGCCAAAACTATTTGCTGCGAAGGAAAAAGCAATGTGAGTAAACTATTTACAAGTTAAAACTAACTCTTTTATTGCAGATACTTCGTACCTAGTATGCTGCCCACTCCAAGGCTGCATCTAACTCCGACCCTTCGGCTTCCCCAAGTATAGCCACCAAGTCAGTCTCCCAGACTTCGTGATTAGCTCGAGCCAAAGGCTCTAGCAGAGTCCGAAGCCCAGTCCTTCTGTTGGACCGGAAACGGCGACCAGAGGGGGGGTGAATGGGAGCTTTTAAAATTTCGGGCTAAAAACTTAGCCTTCGGTTCTGTTCAGTCTTATGCGGAACAGGCTTCGAACACTACCTTCGAAGGTCTGGTTCGGAGGTACTTCGACACCTTCGAACACAGGCTTCGGAGTGGCAAAAGTTCGAAGCCAAGAAGACTTCGCTCCACTTACAACCCTCGAAAATCTACTCTGCTAAGTCAGTGCAGGCTCCGCACCCAGGGTGCTTTGAGCAGACTTCGCACTTCACCCTTCGCAGGAGTGGACAGCCCTCTGAGGACTACGACCAAGTACTTGGCGGCAGCAACTGGTGCTGGGCTTCGTACGCGAAGGTCTACACGCACACAGAACGGACCACGCTAAGGGCTTCGACACAAGAAGCACAACGGGAAAAGATCAGGGCTTCGCTAGTAAGCAGCGAGGTCTTGCCTCGTGTTACACAGAGCGACAGCACACTGACAAAACACACCTCGCACGAAAAACAACCTTCGCCTCAACAGGCTTCGGTGCACTAAACTAGCGAAGTATGTAGATCGAGCTCAAGCAAAAAGCACAAGACAAACAGGGCTTCGCCGCTTGAACAAGGAACACTGAAAATGAACTCAGGATGTATTCAATCGAAGTGTGGCTACAGGAGCTCAACAGTAAATGCTCAAAGTGTTAAATGTTACCTACCGAGCCCCCATATTTATAGCCCACGGCTTCATCCTAAGGAAGTGACTACATTACCCCTAGGGTTTACAACAGATTTGTCTCTATAGAACTAAGGGGTACAAAAGGTAGTCCACCTTTATTTTGGAGGCTTCTCTGTCAGCTGCAGAGGGGACAGTGTCAGTCTTTTTCAGAACAGACAGTGTCAGCCTTTACAGTGTTGACTTCTGGAACCTCCCTTCGCACGCGAGGGGTGCGGAAGCTTCGGCGCGAAGCCTGCAGCCTGTTGGCCTTCGCTCCGCCGAAGAAGTCCTTCGATTCAGTGACGGTTTTAAGCCGAAGCCGTCAAAGCCCTTGGGCCTTCGCACCACCACCTCCGGAGTGGATCACCACGGCTTCGCAGCTACTCCGAGCTCGAACACCGTCCGTCCGTGTACCGAAGCCATGCATGGCCGAAGCACCACAAGTCATCCTCACTCCGAAGCCCACCTTCGGAGTACCACCCTTCGAAGTCCCTCCTTCGTCCAAGGCCTCCGCATGAAGCATTCCATGAGCACTCCGTCGCAGTGTCTCACTCCGAGCACACTCCTCGACGAGCCTCACCCGGACCATGCCTTCGATGCACCTTGACTTCTGAGACCTTCGTCGGGCCACCTTCGAGTGTCTCCCTCCGGAGCACACTTCGAACACCTTGCCTCCGTAGAGGACTTGTTCCACCAACTCCGAAGTCACTCCATTCGGAGTACCTTCGAAGTGCCTCACCTCCGAGGACTTGTCTCGGAGCACCTTCAGCCGGAGCCACGCTCCGCACTCTCTGCCTTCACCTGGCACGCCTCGACCCGAGGACCGACCCGGACCACCTTCGCAGCCACCGTGACGGAGCTCCCCGCTCCCTTGGCATCAAACCACCCGCTTGACCCAAGTTCACCTGGCTCGAACCCTGTCCGTCGCCTCCGAAGTCCCTGCGCACCACCGACAAGCAAACAAGTGTATCCAGTACTCCGGAGACCTCTCCGGGTTAGCAACCTTCGGCACACACTCCGGTGTACCGCCCAAAATACCGAAGCCATCGGTACGAACCCAGTCATCGCGTACTGTCGGACCCCTCCGACAAGCACACTCCGCTGCACAGCTGCAGCAAGCAAACACCGAACACCCTTCGGTGACACACCTCCGAACACCCTTCGGAGGACCACCTCCGAAGCCCCTCCGGAGGTACCCTTCGAACAGAGGGTAAAAGCCTGTCAATCACTCATCACAAACACCGAAACCACCCTTGGTTTCTCAATCTCCCCCTTGATGAGTGCATTGACAACCAAATTGAAGTTCAAGAAAGTGTAAAAATTTTCAGCATACAAGTGACCATAAAAACTCAAAAAGAGCCAAAGCATGTCACTTGATAAAAGAAATTTTCTCCCCCTTTCTCAAAAGAGTAAAAGCCCTTTTTGGCAAAACTCCCCTTGATAAGAACTCCCCCTGAGTTGAGCAAATTTTTCTCCCCCTTTATGACAAACATCTCTCCCCCTTTAGAAATAATGCCTTCTTGCAGCAGAGAACATAGTAAAATCTCTCCCCCTTTGGCAATGCAAGCATCAAGGAGCATTCAAAAGATGCAAAGCTTTGAAATGAATAGAATTGCAAGGACATATAATGCAAAAATATGCCAAAATTAACACAAATGACCATGGGCTCAGCTCAATTTAACAATCTGTGAATCAAGATGATGGCATGTGATTTTGTCATTTTGAAGTGAAAGTATCACCACTTAATCACAGTAGCTAGACATGAAAGGCAAGGACTGCGCAAAGCTAACAAATTCTACCCTAGACAGACAAGTCTTGTTCAAAAGGAGCTGTGAAAGCAAACTTGATGATCAATTAATTTTGTTGTTCTTTTTCTTAATGCCAGGGGTTATTTGTTTGTCCACCTTATACTTTCCAATCAGGCCAAGCCTAGGCATGAAAGCCATCTGAAGCTTAAGGCGGTGATTTTGGCATACACTATACTATTCCAGTTCAGACCAAAGTGCAATGGTAAGCAGTCTAGAATAGAGTAGTGCGACAAACAAACCCTCCTGGATCTTTTCATTGAAACCAGGCAAATCATGGATTTTTTTTTTTTATTTTGATTTTGATGAATTTAATATTTTGATGAATATCCATGAAAAAGAACACAATTTTTCAAGTTGCAAATTTTAGCATCCAAGGAACAGTGTCTTGCTGTCAAGTAGATAAAAGATAGCTAAAAGCAGTCCTGCCTAAACAAGCTAGATACACGATTTAGCAGAGAGCAAGTTTTGATTGTAGAAAATAAAACATCATGCACAATCAATGTTCCAGACATATTTCATAGAGCTGAGCTGTCATGACTTCTTTGAATTAAAAGCAGGCATCTAATAGCAAAATATGTAAATGCAATTTCACCCATAAAGAGCATATGCAAGTCAATTGAAATCAGCTCCCCCTCACAAAATGCCGTAAGGGTGACAAATGCCAAGTTCCCCACGCAAGTAAGCAAATCGAGAAGCATCGAGGGGTTTTGTAAAAATGTCGGCAAGCTGGTGTTGGGTATCCACATATTGAAGTTCAATATCACCCTTCTCATTGTGATCTCTGAGAAAATGATACCGTACATCAATGTGTTTGGTTCTGGAGTGCTGAACCGGGTTGTTTGCAATACAAATGGCACTAGTGTTATCACAGAAAAGTGGAACACTCTTATAATCTAACCCGAAATCCCGCAAAGTGGAAACCATCCACAAAATCTGAGAGCAACAGCTAGCTGCAGCAACATATTCGGCCTCGGCCGTCGATTGTGCAACACTAGACTGTTTGCGGGAAGACCAGCAAACCAGAGACGTACCCAGAAAATGACAAGTACCAGAGGTACTCTTCCTATCAATTCTACACCCAGCAAAATCCGCATCAGAATAACCTCTAAGACATAAAGATGAAGACGATGAATACCATATGCCAAATTCAAGGGTGTGTTTGAGATACCTTAGAATGCGCTTAACCGCTTGGCGGTGCGAAGCTCGTGGTGAAGCCTGAAAACGAGCGCACAGACATACTGCGAAGTGTATGTCCGGCCTCGTGGCAGTCAAATAGAGGAGGGAGCCGATCATGCTTCGGAACTCCTTCTGATCTACGGCTTCTCCATCTTCGTCAGGGTCCAATGCTACAGATGTAGCCATTGGAGTGGCGAGGGGCTTCGCATCGGACATGTCGAATTTCTTGAGCAGGTCCTTGGTGTACTTTGTCTGGTGGACAAAAGTACCTTGTTTGCTTTGCTTGATTTGCAAACCAAGGAAAAAGGTGAGTTCACCCATCATCGACATTTCAAACTCCCTGCTCATGGTATCTGCAAACTCGGCAACTAAAGCATGAGAAGAGCCACCAAAGATGATATCATCCACATAAATCTGCACTAGAAGGAAATCTTTGCCATGCTTGAGAGTAAACAAAGTTTTATCAACAGAGCCCATCAAATACCCTCGCTCAAGCAGAAAAGACTTAAGTCTATCATACCACGCCCGAGGGGCCTGCTTGAGTCCATAAAGAGCCTTATGAAGTTTAAGGACTTTATGTGGGTACTTGGGGTTTTCAAAACCAGGGGGTTGTTTTACATAAACATCTTCACCTATGAAGCCATTAAGAAAAGCACTTTTGACATCCATTTGATAGAGTTTGAATCCCCGGGATGTCGCAAAGGCAAGCAAAATCCTAATGGCCTCAAGGCGAGCAACAGGTGCAAAAGTTTCAGTAAAATCAATCCCTTCTAGTTGAGAAAAGCCCTGAGCCACAAGTCTAGCCTTGTTTCTAACAATTGTTCCATCCTCCCCTTGTTTATTTTTAAAAATCCATTTTGTTCCTATGAAATGAACATTTGGTGGAGGATCAACTAAAGTCCAGACTTGGTTTCTCTCAAAATTTTCAAGCTCTTCATGCATGGCATTGATCCAACTAGAATCAGAAAGTGCATGACTAACATCTAAGGGCTCGAAAGAAGCAACAAAAGCAGCATTAGTAAAATGAGCGTGAGAACGTGTTACCCTTTGATCAAGCTCACCAATGATCTGCTCGGGAGGGTGCATCCTTTGGACATGATGTGGAGCCTCGCGGCGGGATGCAGTCTCCCCCTCAACTTGTGCGTTGGAGTGGTCCAAGATGACCGATGTTGAGGTAGTCGCTTCGGGACCTCGTGCCGAAGTAGTAGAAGCGGGGTCAGCTTCGGGGGTCGATGTCGAGGGTAGTAGGGGTTCATCCTCGAACTCTCCGGGATCTTCGTCTTCGAATAAGGTCTGTTCCATGTCGTGTTCATTTGCCTGTTCAAACGCAGAACTAACAGAGGGGGTTGATTCATCAAAAGTCACATCACATGACTCGATGACAGTGTTAGTTTCCAAGTTATAAACACGATATGAATGACCATGAGTAGTATAACCCAAAAAGATCCCGTCAGAAGATCGCGACTCAAATTTATCCAAATTACCACGTTTTAGGATGAAGCAGCGACAGCCAAAAACTCGAAGATGAGTAACCTTGGGCTGTCTCCCAAAACGCAGTTCATAAGATGTCAAATTTAAAATTGAGCGCAAGAAAATTCGGTTTGAGATGTAACATGCAGTGTTCATGGCCTCAGCCCAGAATTTTCTAGGAGTCCTATGCTCATCAAGCATCGTCCTAGCCATCTCAACCAAAGTGCGGTTTTTCCTCTCAACAACACCGTTCTGTTGAGGAACCCGCGGAGCAGAGAATTGATGTTCTATGCCATGCTCCATACAAAAGTCAACAAAGAGACTATTTTTGAACTCGGTGCCATTATCGCTTCGAATGAATTTTAATGCACCAGGGAGTTCAGTGAAAAGTCTCAAAGCCAAGCTCCGAAAGTTTGAAAACACTTCATCCTTGCTGGCAAGAAAGAAGACCCAAGAGTAGCGAGAGAAATCGTCGACAATAACAAGTACATACCACTTGCCGCCTAAAGAACTAACCCGAGAAGGACCTACAGTGTCCATATGGAGAAGTTCTCCGGGTTGTTCAGTCATCACTGTGGTGACTGGCGAATGCGAAGCGGCAATCATTTTTCCATGTCGACAAGGAGCGCAAACTAAATTCTTCTCAAACTTGAGCTTGGGCAATCCTCGGATCAAACCTAGGGCGCTCAGACGAGCGAGCAACTCAAAGCTCATATGCCCTAGTCTCCTATGCCACTTCCAAAGCTCAGAAGTCGAATGTGCAACAAGGCAATGAGAAGAACCAGACGACTCTGAAAAATCAGCTCCAAAAACTCTCCCAACCCTAAAGATCTTACACACCACAACGCCATCAGAATTGAGTACTTGCGAAGTATCGCGATGAAATCGCACTTCGAAGCCCTCATCAAGCAACTGAGATACAGACAACAAATTGTATCCCAGGTTCTCAACCAAAGCAACATCTTTGAGAGTGAAATTCGAGTTAATTCTTACCACACCTTTACCTTTCACTCTACTCCTTCGATTGTTTCCGAAGGTGATATGTTCCCTTTGCTTGGTTGTGGTGAGGCTGGAGAACCAAGCTGCATCTCCGGTCATGTGGCGCGAACAACCGGAGTCCATGATCCACGTGCCCTCCAAGCCTCGACCTGTCGCCTACACATGATAAGAACGCCTCGATCGCTCAGTGCTGGGGTGAGTAAAATAATGGCGAGGCATCCAGCACTGAGTGACACGAGTAGTAGGCACAGTAAAAGTAGACGGTCTACGCACATGATAATCAGAATGATGCAAAGTGCGAGGTCTACCAACATGCAAAGAACGCAAAGCATGTCGAGGTCTCCTACTCTGACGAGGTACAAAGCTACTAGCCCGAGGTCTACCACCATATGGAGCATGGTGAACACCTCGAGGAGCAAAGCCTCTCCGAGAAGCACGAGGAGCCTCGAAAACAGGACGAGAGTAAAACTCAGACTCATGCATACCTAAAGATGGGTAATGCATGTCCTGATAGCTCATCGTCTGTGCACGTCGCTCATCCTTGATGCGACGGAAACAGAAACCAATCAAATGACCCGCCCGTTGACAATAAGAACAATGAAACAATCTCCTGGGGGCACTCTCATGGGTCACAGGAGCAACTCTCACAGGCTCCTTGGGTTTCTTTTGTGTGGTTTTCTTGGGAGGATTTTTCTTGGTAGGAGGTGTGGTTTTCTTTGGTGGATGGGTAGGCTTTTTGGCTGGAGGGGTGTCCAACAGAGCTCTCTCTTTCTCTAGGGTGGTGGGAGAGGTGAAAACAGTTTTGGAATTACTGTCTGAAGCTATCCTCTCAAAACCCAAACCTAGAGCTACCCCGGCTCTGTCAGCACACAACTTGGTCTTGGCCAAGAGCAAATCCATCCTACCCTTCCCCTCAGTGCATTTGTTCACCACAGAAAGAAGGTATTCATTTTCGGACATGAGGTTTTCAGCTCGCTCTCTGACAGTGCCTAGCTGGTCCTTAAGGGTGATGCAAGTGTCACAAACAGGTTGCACATCCTTAGAACTACCGGCCCTCTCCAATCTAGCCTCTAGATCATGAACATGCTTATCACGTAAATTAATGCTATCGCGCAATAAGGAGCAGTTCATGCAATCAATAATTTCATGAGGTCTAGAATCCACCTCCAAAAGCTGCTTCTGTGCAGTCTCAAGCTCAGAAAGAGTTTGAGCATGAACAGAACGCAACTGAGCAAGCTCACCCATGACAACAGAACATGATTCACATTCAGCATCATCAAACTTAGACTTAAGCATGGCATATTCAGTAGAAACATTTTCTAGCCTAAGTCTAAGATCTTTTCTTTCTCTAGCGGCTTGCACAAGCAATCTATCCTGACCTAGCACTACTTCATTCAGCTCATCTAATTTAATTAGTAGCTGGTCAGATGATAGGTTTACCTCAGATGAGTCAAGCTCATCGCCGCTGTGATCGCTGTCGGCCATGAAGCAAAGGCCGGTGAAATCACGTCCCTTCTTGTCCTTCTTGTCCTCCTTCCTTGGGGACTCCTCCTCCTCAGAGCTCGACTCCTCAGTTGAGGATGTGTCGATGTCGCTGAGAGCAGCAACAAAAGCTCTGGAAGCGGCCTTGGCTACTTTCTTAGCCATCTTGCCGCGCTTGCCCTTCACAAAGGGCTTCCTCTCCTTTTTGTGGAATTTGGGGCGGTCACTCTCATCTCTCTTTTTGACCTTGGGGCAATTGGCCTTGATGTGAGAAGTGTCGCCACATTCATAGCAGCCACTAAAACCACTTCTCCTCTGATCCCGTCTCTCATGATGAAAGCGGGTGAACCTCCGGGCAATGAGAGCAAGCTCATCATCAGCTAGAGTATCCACCTGCTCCTTTGTGACGGAGACCAGGGAGGACAAAGCAAAACCATCTGCTAGAACACAAGTGCCTGATGAGCTTGGTTCTGCAGTGGTGCCACGGCTAGTGCTAGAAACCAATGCCAATGGCTGTGGCAAAGAGCTTCTGTGCACTGCAAGAGATGCCTTGGCAATCTCTGTGGACTTCAGCTTGCTAAAGAGTTCATCACAGGTTAGAGTGTCATAGCCTGTGGACTCCTCAATGCTGGATATCTTCACCTCCCATATGCTACGGTCAAGAGCATAGAGAAGCTTGATAGCCCTATCGTGATCACTGTAAGCAAGCGTCCCGTTGGATCGCAAGTTACTCACTATTGCGTCAAAGCGAGAAAACATGGCATCTACAGATTCACCAGGTGCCTGCACAAACAGCTGATACTGTTGATTGTAGGTGCTTTGGCGCCTGGCCTTAATCTGAGCAGAGCCCTCATGAAAGACAGTGAGTGTAGTCCAAATCTCCCTAGCAGTCCTAAGGTGCTGCACCCTATCAAACTCACTCCGACTTAAACCAATGAACAGTATGTTCCTTGCCTTCGAGTTGGCAATATACTGATCTTTTTCGGTTTGAGTGGTGCGGGTATCAGGGATGGAGTATTGTGAGTCCACAATCTCCCAAATTGCATTTCCTTGGCTTAACAAATAAGCCTCCATGCGCACCTTCCAGTATGCAAAATCAGTCCCATCGAACAGAGGAATTTTACTGCCTCTATCCATGTCGCCAACAGATCACAAAACCGGTTAAGGTCAACTGGTGATCTTAACCTGGCTCTGATACCAATTGTTGGACCGGAAACGGCGACCAGAGGGGGGGTGAATGGGAGCTTTTAAAATTTCGGGCTAAAAACTTAGCCTTCGGTTCTGTTCAGTCTTATGCGGAACAGGCTTCGAACACTACCTTCGAAGGTCTGGTTCGGAGGTACTTCGACACCTTCGAACACAGGCTTCGGAGTGGCAAAAGTTCGAAGCCAAGAAGACTTCGCTCCACTTACAACCCTCGAAAATCTACTCTGCTAAGTCAGTGCAGGCTCCGCACCCAGGGTGCTTTGAGCAGACTTCGCACTTCACCCTTCGCAGGAGTGGACAGCCCTCTGAGGACTACGACCAAGTACTTGGCGGCAGCAACTGGTGCTGGGCTTCGTACGCGAAGGTCTACACGCACACAGAACGGACCACGCTAAGGGCTTCGACACAAGAAGCACAACGGGAAAAGATCAGGGCTTCGCTAGTAAGCAGCGAGGTCTTGCCTCGTGTTACACAGAGCGACAGCACACTGACAAAACACACCTCGCACGAAAAACAACCTTCGCCTCAACAGGCTTCGGTGCACTAAACTAGCGAAGTATGTAGATCGAGCTCAAGCAAAAAGCACAAGACAAACAGGGCTTCGCCGCTTGAACAAGGAACACTGAAAATGAACTCAGGATGTATTCAATCGAAGTGTGGCTACAGGAGCTCAACAGTAAATGCTCAAAGTGTTAAATGTTACCTACCGAGCCCCCATATTTATAGCCCACGGCTTCATCCTAAGGAAGTGACTACATTACCCCTAGGGTTTACAACAGATTTGTCTCTATAGAACTAAGGGGTACAAAAGGTAGTCCACCTTTATTTTGGAGGCTTCTCTGTCAGCTGCAGAGGGGACAGTGTCAGTCTTTTTCAGAACAGACAGTGTCAGCCTTTACAGTGTTGACTTCTGGAACCTCCCTTCGCACGCGAGGGGTGCGGAAGCTTCGGCGCGAAGCCTGCAGCCTGTTGGCCTTCGCTCCGCCGAAGAAGTCCTTCGATTCAGTGACGGTTTTAAGCCGAAGCCGTCAAAGCCCTTGGGCCTTCGCACCACCACCTCCGGAGTGGATCACCACGGCTTCGCAGCTACTCCGAGCTCGAACACCGTCCGTCCGTGTACCGAAGCCATGCATGGCCGAAGCACCACAAGTCATCCTCACTCCGAAGCCCACCTTCGGAGTACCACCCTTCGAAGTCCCTCCTTCGTCCAAGGCCTCCGCATGAAGCATTCCATGAGCACTCCGTCGCAGTGTCTCACTCCGAGCACACTCCTCGACGAGCCTCACCCGGACCATGCCTTCGATGCACCTTGACTTCTGAGACCTTCGTCGGGCCACCTTCGAGTGTCTCCCTCCGGAGCACACTTCGAACACCTTGCCTCCGTAGAGGACTTGTTCCACCAACTCCGAAGTCACTCCATTCGGAGTACCTTCGAAGTGTCTCACCTCCGAGGACTTGTCTCGGAGCACCTTCAGCCGGAGCCACGCTCCGCACTCTCTGCCTTCACCTGGCACGCCTCGACCCGAGGACCGACCCGGACCACCTTCGCAGCCACCGTGACGGAGCTCCCCGCTCCCTTGGCATCAAACCACCCGCTTGACCCAAGTTCACCTGGCTCGAACCCTGTCCGTCGCCTCCGAAGTCCCTGCGCACCACCGACAAGCAAACAAGTGTATCCAGTACTCCGGAGACCTCTCCGGGTTAGCAACCTTCGGCACACACTCCGGTGTACCGCCCAAAATACCGAAGCCATCGGTACGAACCCAGTCATCGCGTACTGTCGGACCCCTCCGACAAGCACACTCCGCTGCACAGCTGCAGCAAGCAAACACCGAACACCCTTCGGTGACACACCTCCGAACACCCTTCGGAGGACCACCTCCGAAGCCCCTCCGGAGGTACCCTTCGAACAGAGGGTAAAAGCCTGTCAATCACTCATCACAAACACCGAAACCACCCTTGGTTTCTCACCTTCGCTCCAAGAAAGGAACTAGGAGGGGGAGCATTGATAAGGCTCTTTGATCGTCTTCATTGGGTGAAGGGCCGGAGCGCAGCGCCGCATCCCCGGAGACCTTGGTGGATTGGCCCCCTTCCCTGGACTAGCCTCCGTCTGTAGATTCCGACGGACTCAATCCAGAGTTCGGAGCAGGAAAAGGATCCACCTTCGCTTTACCTTTTCCGGGAACCATTTTTGTAACCTCCTCCGGAATTAACTTCGGAGTTGTCGAGGCTTCAGGTGCAATCTTCGTGGCAAGGGTCATCTCCATGGGGGTTGACCCTGCAAAATCAAAGGTATTATATATTGCATAAATTTTGCAGGACATGAAGATAAAGGTACTCTACTAAGGCTTACGTTCGACATCTTGTCGATGGATGAGTATGGGACTACTCGGAGGCTCGAATGCCCCTTTGAAGTCCTCCTCGGAGTCAGAGTTGGGAACCGAAGGATTAGCTGTTGGAACCTCTCCTGGAACAGCAGTCATCACTTCGTCCAGAATCGAAGCTTGATTAGTTGCAACTTCGACTCCGCCTTCAGCGGCAGGGGCTTCTTGGCTTGGCAGGACATTCGAAGTCCCTGCCTGTTCGAGGTCATCTTGTGTAGCTGGCATAGTCGCTGCGTCACCTGTAGCCGGGACTTCAACATCAGCATGCACCTCTTCATCCTCGGTAACAAGGTCTATAAAGACCCTTTGCATTTCTCACTCTCCTTCATCCTCAGATGAATCTGAAGACAAAGTAGCAGACTTGGAAGGGGCCACGTTCTTAGGTTTACGGGCCAATTTCTTCACGGGAGTCTTGGCTGGTGCCGAGGTCCCAGCCTTAGGTTTCCTCTTCTTCGGACTAGCCTCGGAAGTAATCCAGTCTGGAAGATAAGGGGCGACGACTCCGAGTACGCTCCATACCCGGTTGAATCACTCCCAACTCCCTACCAGTTTTACCCTCCATTCTTTTTCGACGGGGGTAAGAGCTCCGAGGACCTTTTCTGAAGCTCGTATGACTTGCTCTGAAGTAAGTGAGGCTTGTGGAGCTGAAAGATATGTTTTTATCTGTTATATAATTTTCTATGAAATTATCATACATGAAACATTTTGTAGTTTTCGAAGTTACCTGCAGAGCTCGAACTCGGAGAAATTTTTCGGAGTCCACCCTCCGGATCCTCTTCAAAGCTAATAGGCCAGTTGGCCATCAGAGGTGGAATCTAGAGCCTGATGAACTCCTCTTCTAGGTCCCGCATGCTCATGCGGCGACTTATCCTTTGTAGCAGATTGAGACGAGCTTCGAGCTGGCTGGGGTCTGGATGAACTTCAGCTTCCTTTCGAAAATGTATATCTTGTAGAGGCCCGGCCAAGCTGCCATCTACTCCAACTTTGGCGTAGAACCACCGAAGAATCCAATCCGTGTACCATCTGGCGTTGATGGCGTTAGCTGGAAATCGCATTTTGTACTCGTCTCAGAGTCTGAAGTTAATACTGCCGAAGGCAACTACGATGTTCTCTCCTCCAGAGCCTCGGTAAGTCTTCAGCTGGTAGGAGGCTTTGTGAAGTGCTACGACTCACAGCGCCCACTCGAAGATAGCGAGGCGCGCTATCGCATTCGGAGAAAGTTGAGGAAGGGTGATGTGGAAAAGCTCCAATACCTCCGATAAGAAGTTCACTGCTGGAAGCCCTAACCCCACCTTGAAGAATGCTTCGAATACAACTACTTCTCTAGGGCGAGGCGAAGGGATGGCCTCCTACCCAGGCTCATGGATCCTAACCCCCGGGCTAAGCTTCCCTGCAACTTTTGCTGCTATTGTCTTCCTCTTGCAGGTTGATGGACCCAGCATATAGGATTGGTCTGAGTACTTGGAGGAAGCCAGAAGAAGGTCGTGGGGGCTATCTTGTGGGGGATTCCCCGTAGGAGCTACCGCTGCTGCCGCCGCCATGGCGTGCTGCCTGGCCAAGGTCGAGTTTGCTCCTGGAGCCTTGAAGCTTGTCTTCGCCATCAAACAGAACAAGAAATTTGGAACTAGAGTTCTGGAGGCTAAGCAATGGATTGAGTGAGAACGGTGAGAAAGGTATACCAAATATCTCAGGGTCCTCTATTTATAGCCTAGACTCCCGATTTCTTACCGTTCAGACTTGGCATTTCATCTTCTGGACCGTTACTATTTACGAAATTAAAGAAACGTTATAACTTCTTCTAAAAGGAAAAAGATAACGGCTATTTCTTCTGAGTCTAACGGTCTTTTCAACTTCACAGAAATTGATTTCAGAGCTGTTCGAATAAGACATTTGCTTGGAAATCGAATCGAAGTTCTAAATTTTTGAATATTTTGAAGGTTGATAATTTTATTAACCCCTGCGCATGATTATTTTTCTTGCGTATACTGCTCTCCTAACTTTACAGATCACTCGGAGAAGCGTATTCGAGGGGATACTGTGGGGGGAAAATATTTCATCATCAGGGTCTCTACAGTAATAAGACAAAGCAAATCTACTAAACCGAAGTTCTAGTATTAACTCTGGTTTAGTACATGATCGAGCTCGAAGAATCCATGCAGACTTTTGTTCGGAGTATGACTTCGAAGGTTGAATCTTCAGAGAGCTTATCTGCCAGCGAGGATGGAAGACTTATCTTCTTTCTGATTAGATTAGTCTTTTACCATTTTAACCCTATTAGGGGTACCGAATAGTTTCCACTATGTCGGTTGTAATAGAGGGGTAAAAAGGTCTTTTCCTTAATATTTTTACCTATAAATACCCCCCCTTCTCACCCTATAATAGGCATCGAATACTCAATTATTCAATACACAACTTCGAACTGCTTCGAGCTATTATCCAATTCGGAGGCTTGAAATAGTTCACTTCACAAACACTTCGTTTGTTAGTTCTTAATCTCCGAAGACCTATTAGCGTAATCTTTTACGCCAACACAAGGGATGAGATTTTTGGACATTTGGTGTGCAATGGGATATTTGAGAATTATGATGAATGTGTTTTTTTCAGGGTGATCATTCAGTGGAACACACTAGTAGTCCAGAAACAAACTCCCATAGTGAGGAAATGCATGTTAATATCAGCCAGCTGGTGGAAGATGTTGTTGGCCATATGTATGATGACACACCGATGGTGGATGGTCAAGCACCGGTAAAGTACCCAATTTAGAAGAAAAACAATTTTATAAACAGCTTGAAGAATCAAAAAAGCCTCGAAGGACCGGTTGTGAATTGAATGAGCTAACTTTGTTTGTGCTTCTATTTAATGTGAAATCCATGAACAAATGGTCATATAAATCTTTTGGTGACCTACTTGAGGTTCTGCATATTGCACTTCCAAATGGAAAGTATCTACCCAAGAACTTTTATGAGGCTAAAAAAATTATTTCTAAATTTGGCCTAGAATATGAAAATATTGATGAATGCTCGAATAATTATCAGTTGTATTGGAAGGAAAAAGGATGATGCTTTTTGATCAACCTGTAAGGCTTTACAATGGAAGGATAAGGAACCCAAGTCTGTATTAACAAAGAAGGAAAGAATGAAAGCAACACCTTGCAAAGTATTACGGTACTTTCCTATTAAAGAGAGGTTGAAAAGATTGTTTATGTGTAGACAAACAACACCTCTCCTAAGATGGCATGATGAGGAGAACAATAAGGATGGTGCACTAAGACATCCAACTGATTCCCTACTGTGGAAGAGATTTTATGAAAAGTTCCCAAAATTTATATCAGAATCTTGTAATATTCGGTTTGGCTTGGCTACTGATGGGTTTAATCCATTTGGGATGTTGAGCTCTACTCACACTTGTTGGCCTGTTGTTTTGGTAATATATAACCTACCTCCATGGCTTTGCATGAAAGAACACAACATTATGTTGTCTTTAATGATTCCTGGTCCAAAAAGTCTTGGAGACAGAATTCATGTGTTCCTTCAGCCATTTTTGGAGGATCTAAAGGATTTATTTCAGAATGGCATGTACACATATGATGCATCGAGAGATGAGAGTTTTACCTCGCGTGGGGCCGTGCTTATGACCATAAGTGATCTACCTGGCTTAGGAATGCTTTCTTCTCATATGGTGCATGGGAAATTTGCATGTCCACCGTGTGGTTCAAATGTTTGGACAAAATAGTTGAAGAATGGTCATAAATCTTGTTTTTTGGGTTATCGCAAATATATTGATATTGATCATCCTTACCGCTTGGATGCAGATTCATTTCATGGAACAATAGAGCTTGGAACAGAGCCGACAACCTATTATGATCATCCGATTTTGGATGATATCATTGCGCTTGGTAATTTCAAGGATTCAAGAACTTACAAGTCAGTAAGTAGTTTGTTCACAATGCCTTATTGGGATGATAATATTCTTAGATACAATCTTGATGTGATGCATATAGAGAAGAATGTGTTTGACAATTTTTACGGGACAATATTCAATTTAGATGGAATGACAAAAGATAACTTACAAGCTCATCTATATCTGGTAGAGATGAACATTAGAGAAGACCTCCACCCACAAGAAAAACCTTCAGGAAAATTGTACTTGCCACAAGCAAGATTTGCTATGTCTATGAGAAACCAAGGGTGGTATCGGTCTGGATGATGAGTGATTGACAAGGATGAGCGTCTGAGCGGATGAGTGGTCGAGAGTATGTGGAGTGCATCAAGGGTTTCGATGTGGAGTGAAGGTGTGGCTGCCGAGGGTTTCGACAGTGCATTTCTTTCTTGTTTTGGCTTGTCTTGTTTGTGCAGGGTGAATATGCTGAACGACTATCGACGGCGAGTGATCAAGGGTTGAGCGGGGAGCTTGATGTCGAGGATCAGGGAGGCCGGGTGAAGTTGGAGAAGATCTCAAGAGTGCACGAAGAGACGGAGCGAGACTCGAACGGACGGCTGATTGCAACAGCGTGTCGACCGTGTTCGCAAGAGGGAGGTCAGGACAACGATTCGGGCGGCTCGAGGGGATCGAGAGCGGAAGTGGCTTGCTGGCGCTCAGAGGGACGAAGCGGTGTCACGAGTTGAAGGGCTGAGAAGGCTTTGTCGGTTTTTGCTGAAAACCGTCGGAATTTTAAATGTTTTTACTATTTAAATAAAATAGTTTCAAATTGTTAGTTTAAATTTTTAGTGTCTTAGTGTGTACTTTTTAAACTATTTTTGGAATATATATATTCTGAAAATATTCTAAAGAGAGGTCTAGTGTAAAAGGGTATTTTCAGTTTTGTAAATAGTCTTTCTAGGGCGCTGAATGCAAATAGGCCTTCTAGAAACTTTGGGCAGGTGGATTATATAATCTCCTGACCGGACAAGAGGGGATCTATCTAGAACATGCCAGAAAAACAGAAATCAAATTGAGTTTTTCTTCTGCATTTTGGTTTTGCCGAGAACTTCCATTTTGCTGAATTTGCATGATCGTGAATAACGCCTAGTGTTTGCCAGACTTTGCTACAGAGTTGCCGGCAAGGATTGTTCCACATCCAGATGTGCACAACTACCAGCAATTGATCAGGTTAGCTTCTCTTCAATTTGTCTGTAGTTTCTTGATGATCTGAGAAGGTTTCTAGTGATTTTTCACCTGACTATGATTGTTTTACAAGTTGATGAGTTTTGATCGGGGAATCAATTCAGTTTTACATGCTGTTTCTATTTAGAACATTGAAATATTTGTGTCTAGCTTGAATTTATCCTTGTGATCAGATATGGTTCATCTATATGAGGTTGAATGAGTATGACTGTATACAAACTGATCTGTTCAAGTTGTTAGAGCATTGTTTTGATCAATTCTCTTGTTATAGTTCTAGTTTATATCTGTCTGAATTTTGCTGACTTGATTTATACTCCAAATTTGTTCTGATTTTATTGAATCCTGAAAGCTGTACAGATCTGTGTTCTTGAGTTTGTATTAGTGCTTGATCTTTAGAACATTTGAGCTGTGCACATGCAATCAAATTTTTCCTATTAGCTAGAGAGTAAGATGCTGTCTAGCTTTCTCTAGATTTTATACAGTGCGCCAAGGTTTTGTGCAGTATGTGCTACAGGGCTTCCGATACTGTTGTTCACCGTCCAAAATCATGAAACTCTCGGCGTTTTTATAGTTTTGACTGATGGTGCTGTAGAAGTCTGAATCAAGTTTTTGCTGATTTCAAAACTGAGTAGAGATTAAAGTTTGCTCCTGAACCTCTGTTTGAATCTGAATGTTTGAAATGATCTGAAGTGAGTAATTTCATTTTGTTAGTTCTGCTACAGTAGTGGTTTTGTTGAATATACTTGAAGAAATCTGAGGTGGCATGTGCAGCTTTGTGAATTTTCAGGTTATAGCATTCTTGTCAACTTGTGAATCATTGTATGCTGTGTTGACACTAAATTGTGAATGAAAATTGCAATCTGAAACTCAAATCAACTTATGCACCTTTTTGTAGTTCCATTACTATTCATCTGATTACCATTCATTCAAGAGATTCTGAATTGTAAATGTTTTGAGCTAAATTCTGAAAACAGAATCCTGAGTTCAGTGAGTGTTCTGTTGAACTAAAATTCTGATCAACTTGTTTAATCTGAAAATTTGAGATTTGGTTCCTGAAAAGTATTCAACTTGTTCTAAATTAGTTTGATGTGCATGTTGTCAGATCAGAACTATCTAGTGTTTGATATAGAACAAAATGTGTGCTGTTCATTGAAGTTTGTCACTAGAAATTATCCCATGCACTGATTTTTGGTTGGTGAATAGTGTAACGCTGAGTTTTGGTTTATTGCTACTGTTCCTATGCCGACAAAAGTTTGTTCATCATATTGCTCGAGTTGAGTTCAAGCATTTAATTCAATTCTAGCATGTTTAACAAGTTTGAATTATTGCTTGCTTATCTAAAACTAATTTGAAGTTGAAATTTGCAATGTGAATCAGAATTTGGCTAATACACATTGTTGAAATTAAAATTACTATTCATCGTACAAAAAATTTCAGAAGTGATTGAATTTCGATTGTGATTGATTTGAAATTAGCTGATTCATTTCTATAAACTTGAATTGATCGTTTTCATGAGTGATTTGATATTGGTTGATTAAAAAGATGAACCAAAGCTGTCTTTGTGCTTTTGAATCTGTTTGAGATCAATTTTTGTACTGTTTTGGTCGAAACTTGAAATTGTGTTTATAGAGGTGCGTTGGGTGATTTGATTAGGCCATCACTTCGAAAGAAAGTGTCGAGGTGCCTATTCACCCCCATCTAGTCGACAGTCTGATCCCACAATTGGAATCAGAGCCGGTTTGATCACGAGTTGACCTTTACCGGTTGTGATCCTTTTGGCGACATGGATAGAAACACCAAGATCCCTATGTTTGATGGTCGAGACTATGCCTATTGGAAGGTGCGCTTGGAGGCTTATTTGCTTAGCCAAGGAAGTGTGATATGGGACATTGTTGCATCCCAGTACACGATCCCTAAAACTCGTACCTCAGAGACTGAGAAGGCTCAATATGAATGTAATAGCAAGGCTAGAAACATTCTTTTTATCAGTCTGAGTCTCAATGAGTTCGACAGGGTTCAACACCTTCGTACTTCTCGAGAGATTTTGTCGACATTGAGTACTTTTCATGAGGGCACATCATAGATTAAGGCTAGGAGGCAGAGCACGTATAATCAAGAATACCAAATGTTCGTGCAGGGCCCTAGCGAATCTGTTGATGCTTTGTTTGCTCGCTTTGATGGCATTGTTAGTAACTTGCGATCCGCTGGGACGCTATCTTACTCAGATCATGACCGTGCGATTAAACTTCTCTATGCTCTAGATCATAGCATATGGGAAGTTAAGATCTCAAGCATTGAAGAATCTGCTAGCTTTGATACTTTGACATGCAATGAGCTTTTCAGTAAGCTTAAGTCCACCGAGATCGCCTAAGCATCTCGTTCTGGGATTGGGAGCTCTTTGCCATAGTCCGTGTCACTAGTTTCTGGTTCTGACAGTGGCATCTCATCTGGAGGTAATTCATCAAGTGTGTTCTGGAGCTTGTGTTTTCTCTAGTGCTTTTGACTTGTCGTCCCTTGTCTCTGTCACAAAAGAACAAGTGGATGCTCTAGATGATGAGGAGCTAGCTCTCATCGTCAGGAAGTTCACTCGCTTTTACAATGATAGCCGAAACAAAAGGAGAGGAGGGTCACAGGGGTGTTTTGAATTTGGAGATATGTCTCACATAAAAGCTAATTGCCCTAAACTGAAAATTAAAAATGAAAATGAGCACAAGCACCAAAAATGGAACAAGAAACCTTATTTCAGAGGAAAGTGAGGAAAAATGGCTAAGAGAGTAGCCAGAGCTTTTGTGGCCGCCCTCAGCGACATCGACAGCACGTCAAGCTCGGAGGAAGAGGAGCCTCCCAAGAAAGAGAAGAAGGAGAAGAAGGAGAATAAGACAGTGGACATCACCGACCTTTGCTTCGCGGTCGACGGCGACCACAGCAGCGATGAGCTTGACACTTCTGAGGTATATCTATCCTGTGATCAACTTCTTGTTCAGAATGATGAATTGCATGATGCTGTTTATTCTCACGATAGATTACTTAAACTTGCTGCTAAAGAACGTAAAGAACTAAATCTCAGACATGAAGCTATCTCCACTGAACTTGCTATTTCGAAATCTAAGTCTGATGTTGCCGATTGTGAGTCATGTCTTACTATTATGGATGAGCTTGCTTAGCTGCGTTTTATACATGCTCAAACTATTGAAAAACTTGAATTAACTAAAAAGCAGCTTTTGTTAGTGGAGTCTAGTCCTATGGTCATTAACGAATGCCTGAACTGTCCTTTGCTTGTTGAGAGCATAAATTTGAGAGATAGACATGTTGATGAACTTAAGGCTAGATTGGAGAGTGCTGAGTGTTCTAAGGATGTGCAGCCGACATGTCCCACCTACATCACCCTTAAGTACCAACTCAGCTTTGCTAGAGAGCAAGCGGAAAAATTGAAATGTGGGAATGACTACCTTCTCTCCGTTGTGGAAAAATGCACTGAAGGAAAGGGTAGGATGGACCTACTTTTGGCTAAAACCAAAATGTGTGCTGACGGGGCAGAGTTAGCTCTTGGGTTGGGTTTTGAGAGAACTACTCCGAACACTTTCAGCGAAACTGTGTTCACTCCTCCCACTACCCTCAAGAAACAGAGAGCCTTGTTAGACACCGATCAAAAAGCCAAGAATCATACCCAACCGACAAAGAAAGTTCTTCGTGCTTCAGATGAACCTCCTAAGCCAAAACCCAAGAAAACTGTGAGATTCGCGCCTGAGACCCATACCCAAACACTCAAGAAAGTGTATCACTGTTCTTATTATCATCGGATGGGTCATTTGGTTGGGTTTTGCTTTCGTCGTATCAGGGATGAGCGACGGTCTTTTGCTATGAGCTTTCAGGACATACATTACCCATCTTTAGGTATGCATGAGTCTGCTTTTCGCTCTCATCTTGATTTTGAGGCTCCACATGGTTTTGAGAGTGATTATGCCCCTCGTGGTACGGTGTACACAATTCTTCATATGGTGATAGACCACATGTAAGAGGTTTTGATGCTCGACAGGTTGGGAGACCTCGTCGATTTCCAGGTTCGTGCTTTATTGCTAGACCACACACTTTTTATCATGGTTTATCTCCTCTGCATGGTCAGTCTTCTACTTTGCTTGGATCTCATGTTTTGCGCTACTAGATTCCAAAGCAATTTTTATCTCACCCTCTCACTGAGCCTCTGAGAGATACGAGCATGTTTTGAGGGGGAGCTGTGTAGCATTGCATGAGCTTCTGTCATTTGATTAATTGCTTTTACAAGTACATGCTTTGTAATGCCTTTGAACTATTATCTTTAATACTGTTGATTACTTGGCATGTATTCATCTGAGAATTGACATGAGCATGGCTTTTATTTGTTAAATTTTAAAATGGTCACTGCTTAGTCTAGAATCAACATGGATTGGCTGAGTGTGTTTGCTAGCTTTTATACACCTGATATCTAGGTCCTTTTTACTTGGATGCTGATAGGCAACATGAGTTCATCAAAAATGTATGAAAATGAAATTGAATGAAAAAGAAAATGAAAAATGAATGAAAATGGAAATGAATGATATTCATGCTTTTGTGTGCTGAATTTTGAAAAGATCCAGGTGGGTTTGCTTTGTCGCACTACTTTGTTCTGGATGGCTTACCATAACACTTTAGTATGAACCCGGACATTGAGTGTATACCAAGATCAATGCCTTAAGCTTCCAATGGTCTTTTACTTGACCTAGGCTTGGCTTGGTCGATTAGCATAAGGTTGACATGCAAATAACCCCTGGCACAAAAATGAGAAATTTAAAATTCATTGCATATCATGTTTGCTGAAGCACCTTGAAGTGAGATATGCTTATCTAGTGTGTGCTTGCTTAGCTTTTGCATCTCATGCCTTGTCATGTCTAGTATTCTAGTCTGTGTGGTGATGCTTTTATTTGCTAAAGTCTGAAAATGCTTGCTCATGCCTTTTGTTTAGATGGTATACATATGAGGATGTCTTTCAATACTTATAGATGTTATTCAAGGCGAATACTTCTTTGTACTGTAATTGCAGCTGTTCATGTCTCAGAAGCTCACATCTCTGATGTACCCTCTTTTCCCTTTTTGCATCCTTTTATCTCCTTGATGCCTGCATTGTCAAAGGGGAAGAAATGATCTACATGATGCTTTAGCTTTTGGATTGCTTGGTTAAGGGGGAGTTGGATTGCTTGGTTAAGGGGGAGTTGGCTTTCATGTTGAAATGCTTTTGATGCGATTGATGCAATGCACTTTTGATGCGATGCGCTTTTGAAGCTTTTGATTTTGCTTTGCCTTGCATAAGGTTTTTGCCCAAGCAGGGAGATCTTTTACCAAGTGACATGTTTTGCTCTTTTGTGGGTTTTTATGGTCACTTGTGTGCGTAACTTGCTACCTCATCATGTCTTTGCTTTGGGGTTGTCAATGCACTCATCAAGGGGGAGATTGAGAAACCAATGGTGGTTTCGGTCTGGATGACAAGTGATTGACAAGGATGAGCATCTAAGCGGTTGAGTGGTCGAGAGTATGTGGAGTGCATCGAGGGTTTCGATGTGCAGTAAAGGTGTGGCTGCCGAGGATTTCGGCAGTGCGTTTTGTTCTTGTTTTGGCTTGTCTTGTTTGTGCAGGGTGAAGATGCTGACCGACTATCGAATGCGAGTGATCGAGGGTCGAGCGGGGAGCTTGATGCCGAGGATCAGGGAGGCCGGGCAAAGTTGGAGAAGATCTCAAGAGTGCACGAAGAGACGGAGTGAGACTCAGACGGATGACTGATTGCGATGGCTTGTCGACCGTGTTTGCGAGAGGGAGGTCAGGACAAGCATTCGGGCGGCTCGAGGGGATCGAGATCGGAAGTGGCTTGCTTGCGCTCGGAGTCATGAAGCGGTGTCACGAGTCGAAGGGCTGAGAAGGCTTTGTCGGTTTTTGCTGAAAACCGTCGAAATTTTAAATGTTTTTACTATTTCAATAAAATAGTGTCAAATTGTTAGTTTAAATTTTTAGTGTATTAGTGTGTACTTTTTAGAGTATTTTGGAATATATATATTCTGAAAATATTCTAAAGAGAGGTCTAGTGTAAAAGGGTATTTTCAGTTTTTATTTTTAGTTTTGTAAACAGAGTCTTTCTAGGGGCTGAATGCAAATAGGTCTTCTAGAAACTTTGGGGCAGGTGGATTATATAATCTCCTGGCCGAACAAGAGGGGATTTATCTAGAACATGCCAGAAAAACAGAAATCAAATTGAGTTTTTTCCTCTGCATTTTGGTTTTGCCGAGAGCTTCCATTTTGCTGAATTTGCATGATTGTGAACAGCGCCTAGTGTTTGCCGGACTTTGCTATAGAGTTGCCGACAAGGGTTGTTCCTCATCCAGATGTACACAACTACCAACAATGGATCAGGTTAGCTTCTCTTCAATTTGTCTGTAGTTTCTTGATGATCTGAGAAGGTTTCTAGTGATTTTTCACCTGGCTATGATTGTTTTACATGTTGATGAGTTTTGATCACGGAATCAATTCAGTTTTACATGTTGTTTCTGTTTAGGACACTAAAATATTTGTGTCCAGCTTGAGTTTATCCTTGTGATCAGATATGGTTCATCTATATGAGGTTGAATGAGTATGACTGTATAAAAACTGATCTGTTCAAGTTGTTAGAGCATTGTTTTGATCAATTCTCTTGTTATAGTTCTAGTTTATATCTGTCTGAATTTTGCTGTGATGATTTATACTCCAAATCTATTCTGATTTTATTAAATCCTGAAAGCTGTACAGATCTGTGTTCTTGAGTTTGTATTAGTGCTTGAGTTTGTAAGATATTGTTCTAGCTTTCTTTGGATTTTATACAGTGCGCCAAGGTTTTGTGCCGTATGAGCTACAGGGCTTCCGATACTGCTGTTCACCATCCAGAATCATGAAACTCTCAGCGTTTTTCCAGTTTTGACTGATGGTGCTGTAGAAGTCTGAATCACGTTTTTGCTGATTTCAAAACTGAGTAGAGATTAAAGTTTGCTCCTGAACCTCTGTTTGAATGTGAATGTTTGAAATGATCTGAAGTGAGTAATTTCATTTTGTTAGTTCTGCTATAGTAGTGGTTTTGTTGAATATACTTGAATAAATCTGAGGTGGCATGTGCAGCTTTGTGAATTTTCAGGTTATAGCTTTCTTGTCAACTTGTGAATCATTGTATGTTGTGTTGACACTAAATTGTGAATGAATATTGCAATCTGAAACTCAAATCAACTTATGCACTTTTTTGTAGTTCCATTACTATTCATGTGATTGCCATTAATTCAAGAGATTCTGAATTGCAAATGTTTTGAGCTAAATTCTGAAAACAGAATCCTGAGTTCAGTGAGTGTTCTGTTGAACTAAAATTCTGATCAACTTGTTTAATCTGAAAATTTGAGATTTGGTTCCTAAAAACTATTCAACTTGTTCTGAATTAGTTTGATGTGCATGTTGTCAGATCAGAACTATCCAGTGTTTGATATAGAACAAAATGTGTGCTGTTCATTGAAGTTTATCACTAGAAATTATCCCATGCTCTGATTTTTGGTTGGTGAATAGTGTAACGCTGAGTTTTGGTTTATTCCTACTGTTCCTGTGCCGACAAAAGTTTGTTCATCATATTGCTTGAGTTGAGTTCAAGCATTTAATTCTATTCTAGCATGTTTAACAAGTTTGAATTATTGCTTGCTGATCTAAACTAATTTGAAGTTGAAATTTGCAATCTAAATCAGAATTTGGCTAATACACCTTGTTGAAATTAAAATTACTATTCATCGTACGAAATATTTCAAAAGTGATTGAATTTCGATTCTGATTGATTTGAAATTAGCTGATTCATTTCTATAAACTTGAATTGATCATTTTCATGAGTGATTTGATATTGGTTGATTAAAAAGTTGAACCAAAGCTGTCTTTGTGCTTTTGAATATGTTTGAGATCAATTTTTGTATTGTTTTGGTCGAAACTTGAAATTGTGTTTATAGAGGTGTGTTGGGTGATTTAATTAGGCCATCACTTCGAAAGAAAGTGTTGAGGCGCCTATTCACCCCCCTCTAGTCGCCATTCTGATCCCACAGTCTAAAAGTGAGAGAAGAACATTCTGTGATGTTATCCAAAACATTAAAGTTCCTGATGGTTATTGTAGAAACATATCGAAATGTGTTAATGTTGGTGAAGGGAAGCTTGTTGATCTGAAAAACATGATTGTCATGTACTGATGCAGCAACTAATGCCTATAGCTTTGTGGGGCATTCTTCCAGATGACATCACAACATTAGTATTTGAGTTGTCTACTTATTTTCGATGGATATGCTCAAAAGTTCTTCATGCGGATGAGTTGAACTATTTGGAACAATCAATTAAAATAACCCTATGCAAAATGGAGATGATTTTTCCTCCTGGATTTTTTATGGTTATTGTTCATTTAGTAGTCCATCTAGCAGGTGAATGTAAGATTGGTGGTCCAGTTAATTATCGATGGATGTATTTTATTGAGAGGTACTGATTCTAAATACTACATGTGTAGTTTATAAATATTTTATTTATGTGACATTTTTTAAAATTTGCTGCAGGTACTTAGGGAAACTAAAATCATATGTTCGCAACAAAGCATATCCAGAAGCTTTGATTGCAAATTCATTTATGGCAGATGAATGTATGGTGTTTTGTTCTCGGTACATAGGAGGCTTCTCCACAAAGCATAATAAACCATCAAGGAGTGATGATAGTGTGGACCATACTGAGTCGACCTTATTTAGAGAAGATTCAAATATTTTTCCTCCAGTAGGCAAACCATTGGGAAAACCATCCAACTTTAGTTTAACTGAACTAGAGAAATTGCAAGTGCATCGATATGTATTGTTCAACTGTGATATTGTGAATCCATATCTAAAGTAAGTGTTGCATGCACATAATGCACCTTTTATACAGTTTTAAAACTAATTACATGCCAAATTTCTATGTATGCTACATGCTAGTCATGTCAAGAGGAAGAGACGTGATCATCGTCCTACTCCTAAAGAAATCGAAAAGATACACAGTAAAGAATTTCCTGATTGGTTTAGAGATCATGTATGTAGCCTGATTTGTGTCCTTTGTTTCTTGTCAATTGTTTACTTTTATGCAGAAACATTTAACATTTTGGGTGGATACATATATTACAGTTGGAGGAGAAAAATGGTAGTGACAGCATCGATGACGATATTAGATGGTTGGCTCGATGGCCATTGGATACTGCAGCAAGACATAGAGCGTTTAACATCCGTGGATTCATATTTAGGGCCAAAAGGTATGACAAGGCGACTCAAAACAGTGGAGTTGTTGTTACTGCGAAGACTTCCAGTTATTCTTCAGTACGTGATAGTAACCCTATATTTGGAGATATTATGTATTATGGCAGGATAATTGATATAATAGAGATAAACTATTATGGAAGGTTTTTGTTGGTACTATTTCGATTTGAATGGGTTGATGTCACTCGAGGAAAGGGAGTGAAAAAATAAGTTTGGCTTGTCACTTGTGAATTTCTCAAATCAGATTCACAAAGGTGATAGGATTGAGCATGAACCATTCGTATTTTCCAATCAAGTTGACCAAGTGTTCTACATCGAAGACCCTACAAATCCAAGGCGGTCAGTTGTTTTGAAGATGAAGCCGAGAGATATATTTGACATGGGAGAGGATTGGAATGAAGTAGAGTCTGAACCTTTTCATGGAGCATGGTTGGGAACCTTTTTGACAAAGCTCATAACAAATGTTCATGGACTAGAAGAGATGTTGAGGGAATTAGTGTAGACGCTGCAGCTACAAACCATAATCCAAGTTGTGATGTAGAAGTAGAGTATTAAATTGAACGGTTATGTATATGTAAAAAACATGTTTGTGACTGATTATGTAGAAGCTACATTTTTGTAACATGAAGTAACCAGTGGTTAGGCAATATTTTTTTGTGCATGCATAGGTTGTTTACCTGGACATGTATTTTGGAGTAAATACAGAGATTTCATATTGTGGAGATTTCATATTGTGGACATGTACTTAATTACTATTCAAATTTCACCAATTTCAATTTGAATCCTACAAACACACTTGAAATCTCAATCCTACAAACACACTTGAAAAATTATTTAAAAATAAGAAATATTTAAAAATTCCAAATATGTTATATCCGATCAAAAAAATTTCTGAATTATAAAAACTTTTCATCCAATTTTCCCTCCATAATTCTGATTTCCCTCCAGATTGTTTTGGTGCCACAAAATTCCCTCCATAATTGACCCCACGTCTCATTCCTTCCATAATTCACTTTCCATGATCAGATCAAAATAATTTTGTAGGCCAAAGGTAGTTGTGGCCTCTTCTCCTATGTCCCCTTCAATCTCCAACAACCTCTTCTCCTGCGTCCCCTTCTCCTATCGATGTCCCCAGCAGCCTCTTCTCCTGCGTCCCCTTCAATCTGCAAGTGTTTCTTCACCTGCGTGCCTTCAATCCCCAGCGGCCTCCGTCCCCTTCAAGCTGCAGCTCAATCTCCAGTGTGGTTTGTCGATTCTTGCCTTCATTGAATGATTCAACCTGATTTTACCGGTGGTTAATTGATCTTACCTTTGTTAACAAAATTCTGAGTCTTGCCTTTTCATGCGTTTTATGTTTGATCTGCTCAATCTGCTTGTTTATATGTGCATTTCACTGGTTTATTCATTTTCACTAGTTTATGTTCCTTTCACTGGTTTATATGTGCATTTCACTAGTTTTATATGTGGTCAATCTGCTTGTTTTTACTGTGCAGCAGATATGGCAAGGGTAACGAGAAGGAACATCATTCAAAGCAATGGAGAATATCTGTCAGAGGACCTCCTAGGGCACCAGTCTTGTGAGCAACCATATGATAAATCTGACTTTAATGCAAGTACTGAACAAAACCAATTGGATACATATAATACTAATGAGATTATCCCCCAAGGTACAAAGCTATTATATTTAGTACACAATGACATATACAACACAACAGTGAGTGAGTCTGTAACTCAACTACAGTCCGAATTTTGCATATTACAAACATTTTTAGGTCATCAACAAGATGTTGCAGCTTCTAAGTTTGATCCTAGTTCTACAAGGTACCCTACTCATAGAGAGGGGGATATCGAGCTTAACATCGAATGTACTGAACAAATAAGTTATCTTTTTTGAAACTATAATTGTTTATATAATTTTTTCATTTTCTCATTTACTCTCTTTTGCGACATAAAACTGCATAGAGGAAACTAAGAAGGGAACGAGGTGTGGGAAGACAAAACTTAAACATGTTTGGAACATTTCAAAAGGGCATAGGATTGTAGTAAATTGTAATGAACTTGACCAGCCAATTGGAGAAGACGCAGGAGTAGTTGGAAAATTACTTGGCATGTTAGCAAGCAATGGTTGCTTATGTAGCTTGAGCTACAAGGATTGGAGACTCTTGATAGGAAAGAAGGAGAGAACTACCAATGAGCAGAAAAACAAAGAGGATATACTTAAGCAAGTAAAGGTACGAAGTACTTACCGGACAGTAAACTTTTCTTTGTAGCTAACATTTCAACAATAAACATTCGTATGCCTTTTTTTTGTACTCAGAAGAGATTTCTTTACCCTGCCCGAATGGAAAAATGGGTATTACGAACCATGGGAGAGAGATGGAGGCAACACAAATCTAACCTGAGATCTGTATATTTTGATGCGCATAAGAGCAATTAAGCTAATTACAATAATGTTCTAGAAGGTGTAGTAAATGATCAATGGATTACGCTTGTCAATAATTGGATGATCCCGAAAGCATAGGTACATTGATAGAGTTACAACAATCATGTCCTGATTTCTATAATTCAATAGCTAAGTAACTTATTTATTTACTCATTCTATGCATGGAAGGAAATAAGTGAGGCAAATAGGATACACTGTGCTAAAAGGAAGGCAATCCATATAACTGGAACAAAGAGTTTCACTCGGAATAGAGAGGATCTAGTACTTCTGTTGCAACTATATTTGTCGACACATGTTGCATCCATATTTCATACATACATATTAAATCTTTCCCTCATTGATACTTACTAATTAACATGTTATACAGAGGGAAAAAGATCCTAAAAAGAAAAACAATCATAGGGTTGTTTTGTATATACATACACATCAGACTAACAACAACAAGAATAGTAATGCGCATGTGGTATAATTTCTGTTAATTAGTGATTCTTTGTTACATTTAAAAAACCAATTCTACATTGAATAATGCTACTGTAATGCTACTTGAAGGGTGAGTTAAAGGATCTGTTAGTACAACATCCAGATTTAGCGGACACTAGTCAAGGTAAAGTTGCATGGAATGGAGATGCACTAACCAGAATATTAGGAGAAGAGAAGGCCGGCCATGTCCATGGTCTGGGACTTGTTCCAAATGTGGACAAAGTGTTCGATTTCTCAAAATAAGGTCATCTAAAAATCTAAATGAAACCTCTTTGGATGCAACATCAAGTGAAGATGTAGTAGCTCTCAGACTTCAGGTGGAAAAACTAGTAAATCATGTCCACAATCAAGATGCTACTATACAACAATTGCAATAGAAGACAATATCATTTGAACAATAGCAAAGGCAGCATGTAACTTTTTTCCCAACAAATTCAAATAACATATTAAATTATCATGTTTCATACTAATTCTTGATGTGCTATTACAGGGATTTTTAGGTGATCCTTTGTCAGCACCAACAGATGTTCAAACTACTTCCAAACGGAAAGTACGCATCTCTAAATAGTATATGTTTGCCACAAAGTTATAACTGACAAAGCTGAATCAAATTTATGTTTTTATCTAACAACAACGAGTATATGTTGAACATCCAAGTCAACAATATATGATGCATGATAGTGAGACACTTAATAACACAACGGTATTAATGCATTTTGTGAATTTCACACCACATTAAAGTTTTGAGAATGTACTAAACATATTCAATACAAGGGCAACAAAGCGATGATGATGAGTTTATCGAAGTTCTTTATCCAAGCTACAAGAAAACTTA
This sequence comes from Zizania palustris, assembly GCA_019279435.1. NCBI lineage: Eukaryota > Viridiplantae > Streptophyta > Magnoliopsida > Poales > Poaceae > Zizania > Zizania palustris. The sequence continues at coordinate 19,864,252 of JAAALK010000082.1, read as the reverse complement.
CGCTATAGAGAAGGTATCTTCACCCAATGACAGGTCAAACCAAAATATTTCCACCAAATCATATATGTCACCCATTGATACTATGTATTTTTAGAATCATATGAAGGCAACAATGGCTAGTGAAGAGAATTTAACACGCCCTGATAGAGTTGCTACAGCACATAAGGTTATTTTGATCCCAATTTCAATGCATGGAACATTTATATGCTACAAAAGCATGGTTCTTCAATACTGACTACACATTTTGATATAATGATGATAGGCCAAACCAAAAGAGTTCCTCACAGATAATAGATTTGCAAACAACAACAATTGTGCTAATGCGTCAAAGGTGATAGTTTCATTACATTTCTCTATGAGGGTCATTACTCCTAACATTGTTAATTATTACTGACAATCAATCATTTGACAACACTTTCTTCGGAACACAACATTTCTCTATGAGCAAGTGAACCTGTGTCAAGCGCGAGGTTTGATGCCAGGCGAGCGGGGAGCTCGGTCACGAAGGCTACGAAGGGGTCGAGGTGCGCCAGGAGAAGGCAGTAAGTGCGGAGCATGGCTCCGGGTGAAGGTACCCCGAGTCGAAGTCCTCGGAGGCGAGGCACTTCGAAGAGTACTCCGAATGGAGTGACTTCGGAGTATGGTGGACCAAGTCCACAGCAATGAGGCAGGGCTTTCGAAGTGTGCTCCGGAGGGAGGCACTCGAAGGTATACCCGACGAAGGTCTCAGAAGTCGAAGTGCATTAAAGGCATGGTCCGGGTGAGGATCGTCGAGGAGTGTGCTCGGGGAGAGACACTGCGACGAAGTGCTCATGGAATGCTTCATGCGTAGGCCTTGGACGAAGGAGGGACTTCGAAGGGTGGTACTCTGAAGGTGGGGCTTCGGAGTGAGGCTGGCACCGGAGTGAAGCTGACTTCGGAGTGAGGCTGGCTCCAGAGTGACACTGACTTCGGAGTGAGGCTGGCTCTGGAGTGAAGCTGACTTCGGAGTGAGGCTGGCTCCGGAGTGAAGCTGACTTCGGAGTGAGGCTGGCTCCGGAGTGAAGCTGACTCCGGAGTGAGGCTGACTTGAGGTACTTCGGCCATGCATGGCTTCGGTACACGGACTAACGGAGTTCGAGATAGGAGAAGCTGCGAAGCTGTGGTGGTCCACTCTGAAGGTGTTGGTGCGAAGGAGGTTCTATTGTAAAAAAACTTAAATTGATATTCTTCTACTTGCTCATTCTGACTTGCCCAATGATACTCTTTGATCTATGGATTAGGTTGGCACTCCAGTGTACCTAAAGAGCTGGAGACATAAACAAAAGACTGTTGCCTTAGGGTTAATAAATGGCATTGACCCAAATGATAAAGTTGGAGGTCTTAAGGTAGGCAAAGAATTTTTGAAGCTGTGTGTCGGTCTTATAGTTGTGCCTAATGAACCATTGGTACGACCATACGAAAACTTCAATGTTATTGGAGATGTAGGCGACAATATTATAGCATGGCCTTCAAGTTGTGTATGTTCTATCACCTTAAATTTAAAACAAATATTATTTCTGTTGACTATTGCATTATATTATAGTATTCCAATTTTATGTGCAGCTTGTCCGTGTGAGTACACAAAATTTAATCTAAGCACAATGTAGTTATTTAGTTCATTAGTCAGGTCAGTGTACACTTCCATCTCATCTTACATTCCTTTAGTTACTTATCCTTTTACTCATTTGTGCACCAATGCAAATCTATTGTGAAATTAAGAGCAACTAATCAGTTTATTACATTCTGATATAAAGTTTAAGTTCATGAGTATTGACTATTCATTGCTACTCTGTATTCATCACCATGGTCATTTTTAATGAGATCCCCGAAGCATATGTTCCCATTGTATCTGTTGATCTATTCAAAATTAATTTTGTTTGGACTTGTTCCTTTATGTTCTATTGACATTTATATGCATGCAATGGACATTAGCTGTGGGTATTATACAACCAACTCTCACTTCTCTTGGAGCATGTTGAACCATTCACTAATGTTTGTCATTCTGTGCCGAGGGTGATCACTCTAACTTCATTTCAAATTTGCTCCAAAAGCAACTTATTTTCCTTGGTTATTACTGTGGCATGCCTTTCTAGTCATTGATTGATGATAGGTCCTGAACAATTGTGGCATCTAGCTTCTTGGTTACTGTGGTGTGCCTTTTTGCTGACCATCTTGTTTAATTGTGAGAAACCAAGGGTTGGTTTTGGAGTCTGTGATGAGTGATTGACAGATTTTATCCTCTGATTCGAAGGGGTCCCTCCGAAGGGTTTCGGAGGTTGCTTCACCAAAGGGTTCGGTGGGTTCTGGTTGTTGCGGCTGTTGCAGTAGAGTGTGCCTGTCGGAGGGGTCCGACAGTACACAATGACTTGTCTGTACCGAAGGGTTCAGTACTTTGGGCGGTACACTAGAGGGTGTACCGAAGGTTGTTTACATGGAGAGGTCTCCGGGGTACTCGATACACTTGTCTATTTGTCTGAGGTGCGCAGGTGACTTTAGAGGTGACGGACGGTTCGTAGCAAGTGAACCTGTGTCAAGCGGGAGGTTTGATGCCAGGCGAGTGGGGAGCTCGGTCATGAAGGCTACGAAGGGGTCGAGGTGCGCCAGGAGAAGGCAGTAAGTGCGGAGCATGGCTCCGGGTGAAGGTACCCCGAGTCGAAGTCCTCGGAGGCGAGGCACTTCGAAGGGTACTCCGAATGGAGTGACTTCGGAGTATGGTGGACCAAGTCCACAGCAATGAGGCTGGGCTTTCGAAGTGTGCTCCGGAGGGAGGCACTCGAAGGTATACCCGACGAAGGTCTCAGAAGTCGAGGTGCATTAAAGGCATGGTCCGGGTGAGGATCGTCGAGGAGTGTGCTCGGGGAGAGACACTGCGACGAAGTGCTCATGGAATGCTTCATGTGTAGTCCTTGGATGAAGGAGGGACTTCGAAGGGTGGTACTCCGAAGGTGGGGCTTCGGAGTGAGGCTGGCTCCGGAGTGAAGCTGACTTCGGAGTGAGGCTGGCTCCAGAGTGACACTGACTTCGGAGTGAGGCTGGCTCTGGAGTGAAGCTGACTTCGGAGTGAGGCTGGCTCCGGAGTGAAGCTGACTTCGGAGTGAGGCTGGCTCTGGAGTGAAGCTGACTCCGGAGTGAGGCTGACTTGAGGTACTTCGGCCATGCATGGCTTCGGTACACGGACTAACGGAGTTCGAGCTAGGAGAAGCTGCGAAGCTGTGGTGGTCCACTCTGAAGGTGTTGGTGCGAAGGCCCAACGGCTTTGACGGCTTCGGATCAAAACCGTCACTGTATCGAAGGCTGACTTCGGTGAAGCGAAGGCCGTTAGGCTCAAAGCTTCTCACCGAAGCTACCGCACCCCTCGCGTGCGAAGGGGGGCTTCAGAAGGCACCAAAACTGCAAAGGCTGACCGTGTCTGCTCTGCAAAAGCTGATGTTGTCCCCTCTGCGAAGCTGACAAAAGAAGCCTCCAAATAAATTAGACTACCAGCTGTACCCCCCTGTTTTGATGAGACAAAAACAGTGTAAACCCTATGGGTAAAGTATTCTATTCATAGGGCCGAATAGTGCCTATAAATAGTGGAGGCTAGCTAAGGTCAAATCAACACTTTGAGCAGTCATTTTTGAGCTCCTGTGCTAGCCGCCACACACATTGTATTCAGTCTGTGAGTTCATTTTGTGTTCCCTGTTCTTGCAATGAAGTATTGATTCTGTTCTTTTTTCACTGCTTGAACTTGTAATTTGTGTTGCACTTCATGTTTTGATTTCTCTGTGCACCATTTTTCTGGGTTGAGTTTGTGCACTGGATCTCGTCTGGAGAAGTGTGTGAGAAGTCTGTTCTTGTGAAGTGTGTGTTTTTCAGTGTCTGTTCTCTCTGTGTAAACTGGAGTCTAGACCTCTCTGATTACTAGCGAAGCATTGTCCGACTTGAGTCGAAGCCCGTTTTTCTTCCCTTGTCGAAGTCCTTGGGGAAGCCTGTTCAGTGTGCGTTTAGACCTTCGAAGTACGAAGCCTAGCACCAGTTGTTGTCGCTGAGTATTTGGTCGAAGTCCGCAGAGGGAAGTCTGCTCTTGCAAAGGGTGTAGTGCGAAGCCTGCTCGAAGGCACCCAGTGTGCTGAGCCTACACTGACTTAGTAGAGCTGATCGAAGTCCTCAGAGGGAAGTCCACTCTTGCAAAGGGTGAAGTGTGAAGCCTGCTCGAAGGCACCCAGTGTGTTGAGCCTGCACTAACTTAGTAGAACTTATCGAAGTCTTTAGAGGGAAGTCCGCTCTTGCGAAGGGTGAAGTGCGAAGCCTGCTCGAAGGCACCCTGTGTGCGGAGCCTGACTTAGCAGAGCTGAATTTTTGGGGTTGTGGTTGGAGCGAAGTCTTCTTCGCTTCGAACTTTTGCTCCTTGCGAAGCCTGGTTTCGGAGCTGTGGAATACCTCCGAACCAGAACTTCGAAGGGTGTGTTCGAAGCCTGTTCCGCAGAAGACAGAAGTAAAATAGAAGGCTATTTTTAGTCTGAAATTTTAAAAGCTCCCATTCACCCCCCTCTAGTCGCCGTTTTCGGTCCAACAATTGGTATTAGAGCAGGTTAAGATCACCAGTTGACCTTAACCGTTTTTTTGATCTGTTGGCGACATGGACAAAGTTAGTAAAATACCTCTATTTGATGGGAAAGATTTTGCATACTGGAAGGTGCGCATGGAGGCTTACTTGTTAAGCCAAGGAAATGCAATTTGGGAGATTGTGGACTCACAATACTCCATCCCTGAAACTCACACCTCTCAAACAAAGAAGGATCAGTATAATGCCAACTCCAAGGCTAGAAATATATTGTTCATTGGTTTGAGTCGGAGTGAGTTTGATAGGGTGCAGCACCTTAGGACAGCTAGGGAGATTTGGACTATGCTCACTATTTTTCATGAGGGCTCTACACAGATTAAGGCTAGGCGCCAAAGCACATACAATCAATAGTATCAGCTGTTTGTGTAGACACCTGGTGAATCTATAGATGCCATGTTTTCTCGCTTTGATGCGATAGTGAGTAACTTACGGTCCAACGGGACGCTTGCTTACAATGATTATGATAGGGCTATCAACCTTCTCTATGCTCTTGATCGTAGCATATGGGAAGTGAAGATATCTAGCATTGAGGAGTCCGCAGGTTATGACACATTGACCTGTGATGAGCTCTTCAGCAAGCTGAAGTCCACAGAGATTGCCAAGGCATCTCTTGCAGTGCATAGGAAATCTTTGCCACAACCATTGGCACTAGTTTCTAGCACTAGCATGGCACCACTGCAGAACCAAGCACATCAGGCACTTGTGTTTTTGCATATGGTTTTGCTTTGTCCTCCTTGGTCTCCGTCACTAAGGAGCAGGTGGATACTCTGGATGATGATGAGCTTTCTCTCATTGCCAGAAGGTTCACTCGTTTTCATCATGAGAGACGGGATCAGAGGAGAAGTGGTTTTAGTGGTTGTTTTGAGTGTGGCGACACTTCTCACATCAAGAAGAGAGATGAGAGTGAGCGCCCCAAATACCACAAAAAGGAGAGGAAGCCTTTTGTGAAGGGCAAGCGCGGCAAGGTGGCTAAGAGAGTAGCCAAAGCCGCTTCCAGAGCGTTTGTTGCTGCTCTCAGTGACATCGACACTTCATAACTAAGGAGTCGAGCTCTTAGGAGGAGGAGTCTCCAAGGAAGGAGGAGCCGAAGGACAAGAAGGGACAAGATTTCACCGGCCTTTGCTTCATGGCCGACAGCGATCACATCGGCGATGAGCTTGACTCATCTGAGGTACCTCTATCCTATGACTAGCTTGCAATTAAATTAGATGAACTGAATGAAGTAGTTCTTGGTCAGGATAGATTACTCGTGCAAGCCACTAGGGATAGAAAAGACCTTAGACTTAGGCTAGAATCTGTTTGTACTGATTATGCCATGCTTAAGTCTAGGGTTAATGATGCTAAATGTAAATTTTGCACCGTTGTCATGAGTGAGCTTGCTCAGTTGCGTTCTATGCATGCTCAAACTCTTTATGAGCTTGAGACTGCACAAAAGCAGCTTTTGATGGTTGATTCTAGTTCTCATGATATAAATGAATGCATGAACTATTCTTTATTACGTGAGAGCATTGATTTACGTGATAAGCATGTCCATGATTTAGAGGCTAGATTGGAGAGGGCCGGTAGTTCTAAGGATGTGCAACCTGTGGGTGACACTTGCATAACCCTTAAGAACCAGCTAGGCACTGTTAGAGAGCGAGCTGAGAACCTCATGACTGAAAATGAATACCTTCTTTCTATGGTTAACAAATGCACTGAGAGAAAGGGTAGGATGGATTTGCTCTTGGACAAGACCAAGATGTGTGCTGATAGGGCAGGGTTAGCTATAGGATTGGGTTTTGAGAGGACTCCCTCAGACAATGAGAACAAAATGGTTTTTACCTCACAAACTACCTTAGAAAAAGAAAGAGCCCTGTTAGACATTCCATCAACCAAAAGCATACCCGAACTCCAAAGAAAACAACTCCTCGTACCAAGAAAATTCCTCCCAAGAAAACCACTCAGCAGAAGCCCAAGGAGCTAGTGAGAGTTGCTCCTATGTCCCATGACACTGCCCCTAGGAGAGTTTTTCATTCTTCCTTCTGTCAGCGGGTGGGTCATCTGGTTGGGTTCTATTTTCGTCGCATCAAGGATGAGCGACGCTCTCAGGCGATGAGTTTCCAGGACATGCATTACCCATCTCGGGGTATGCATGAGTCTGAGTTTTACTCACGTCCTATTTTCGAGGCTCCTCGTATTTTTTGGAGAGGTTTTGCTCCTCGAGGTGTTCACCATGTTCCATATGGTGGTAGACCCCGGGCGAGTAGCTTTGTACCTCATCAGAGTAGGAGACCTTGTCATGCTTTTGGATCATTGCATGTAGGTACACCTCGCACTTTGCATCATTCTGATTATCCCGTGCGTAGACAATCTACTTTTACTGTGCCTACTACTCATATCACTCAGTGTTGGATGCCTCGTCATGTATTCACTCACCCCAGCATTGAGCGATCGAGATTTTCTTATCATGTGTAGGCGCCAAACCGAGGCTTGGAGGGCACGTGGATCATGGACTCCGGTTGTTCGCGCCATATGACCGGAGATGCAACATGGTTCTCCAGCCTCAGAAAAACCAAGCAAAAGGAACATATCACCTTCAGCAACAATCGAAGGAGTAGAGTGAAAGGTAAAGGTGTGGTAAGAATCAACTCGAATTTCACTCTCAAAGATGTTGCATTGGTTAAAAACTTGGGATACAATTTGCTTTCTGTATCTCAATTGCTTTATGAGGGCTTCGAAGTGCGATTCCATCGCGATACTTCGCAAGTACTCAATTCTGATGGCGTTGTGGTCTGTAAGATCTTTAGAGTTGGGAGAGTTTTTGGAGCTGATTTTTCTGAGTCATCTGGTTCTTCTCATTATCTTGTTGCACATTCGACTTCTGAGCTTTGGAAGTGGCATAGGAGACTAGGGCATATGAGCTTTGAGTTGCTTGCTCGTTTGAGTGCCCTAGGTCTGATCCGAGGATTGCCTAAGCTCAAGTTTGAGAAGAATTTAGTTTGCGCTCCATGTCGACATAGAAAAATGATTGCCGCTTCGCACTCGACAGTCACCACAGCGATGACTGAACAACCCGGAGAACTTCTCCATATGGACACTGTAGGTCCTTCTCGAGTTAGTTCTTTAGGCGGCAAGTGGTATGTATTAGTCATTATCGACGATTTCTCTCGCTACTCTTGGGTCTTCTTTCTTGCCAGCAAGGATGAAGTGTTTTCACACTTTCGGAGCTTGGCGTTGAGACTTTTCACTGAACTCCCTGGTGCATTGAAATTCATTCGAAGTAATAATGGCACTGAGTTCAAGAACAATCTCTTTGTTGACTTTTGCATGGAGCATGGCATAGAACATCGATTCTATGCTCCGCAGGTTCCTCAACAGAATGGTGTTGTTGAGAGAAAGAACCGCACTTTGGTTGAGATGGCTAGGACGATGCTCGATGAGCACAGGACTCCTAGAAAATTCTGGGCTGAGGCCATGAACACTGCTTGTTACATCTCAAACCGAATCTTCTTGCGCTCAATTTTGAACTTGACATCTTATGAGCTACGTTTTAGGAGACAACCCAAAGTTACTCATCTTCGAGTCTTTGGTTGTCGTTGCTTTATCCTAAAATGTGGAAATTTGGATAAATTTGAGCCGCGCTCTTCTGACAGGATCTTTTTGGGTTACACTACACATGGTCATTCTTATCGTGTTTATAATTTGGAAACTAACACTGTCATCGAGTCATGTGATGTGACTTTTGATGAATCAACCTCCTCTGTTAGTTCTACCTTTGAACAGACAAATGAACACGACATGGAGCAGACCATATTCAAAGAAGAAGATCCCAGAGATTTCGAGGATGAACCCCTACTACCCTCGACATCGACCCCCGAAGCCGACCCCACTTCGACCACTTCGGCACAAGGTCCCGAAGCAACTACCTCGACATCGGTCGTCTTGGACCACTCCAACACACAAGTTGAGGGGGAGACTGCATCCCGCCGCGAGCCTCCACATCATGTTCAAAGGATGCATCCTCCCGAGCAGATCATTGGTGAGCTTGATTCCGCTTTTGTTGCTTCTTTCAAGCCCTTAGATGTTAGTCATGCACTTTCTGATTCTAGTTGGATCAATGCCATGCATGAAGAACTTAAAAATTTTGAGAGAAACCAAGTCTGGACTTTAGTTGATCCTCCACCAAATGTTCATTTCGTTGGAACAAAATGGATTTTCAAAAAGAAACAAGGGGAGGATGGGACTGTAGTTAGAAACAAGGCTAGACTTGTAGGTCAGGGTTATTCTCAATCAATTAGAAGGGATTGATTTTAATGAAACTTTTGCACCTGTTGCTCGTCTTGAGGCCATTAGGATTTTACTTGCATTTGTGACATCCCGGGGATTCAAACTTTATCAAATGGATGTCAAAAGTGGTTTTCTTAATGGCTTCATAGGCGAAGATGTTTATGTAAAACAACCCCCTGGTTTTGAAAACCCCAAATACCCACATAAAGTCCTTAAACTTCATAAGGCTCTTTATGGACTCAAGCAGGCCCCTCGGACATGGTATGATAGACTTAAGTCTTTTCTTCTTGAGCGGGGCTATTTGATGGGATCTGTTGATAAAACCCTGTTCACTCTCAAGCATGGCAAAGATTTCCTCCTAGTTAAGATTTATGTGGATAATATCATCTTTGGTGGCTCTTCTCATGCTTTGGTTGCCGAGTTTGCAGATACCATGAGCAGGGAGTTCGAGGTGTCCATGATGGGCGAATTCACATTTTTCCTTGGTTTGCAAATCAAGCAAAGCAAACAAGGTACCTTCGTTCACCAGACAAAATACACCAAGGACCTGCTCAAGAAGTTCGACATGGCTGAAGCGAAGCCCCTCGCTACTCCAATGGCTACATCGATAGCATTGGATCCTAACGTGGAAGGAGAAGCTGTAGATCAGAAGGAGTTCCGAAGCATGATCGGCTCCCTCCTCTACTTGACTGCTACAAGGCCGGACATACACTTTGTAGTGTGTCTGTGCGCTCGTTTTCAGGCTTCACCATGAGCTTCGCACCGCCAAGTGGTAAAGCACATTCTTAGGTATCTCAAACATACCCTTGAATTTGGCATTTGGTATTCTGCGTCTTCCTCTTTGTGTCATCGAGGTTATTCCGATGCGGATTTTGCTGGGTGTAGGATTGATAGGAAAAGTACCTCTGGTACTTGTCATTTTCTAGGTACTTTGCTGGTTTGCTAGTCTTTCCGCAAACAGTCTAGTGTTGCACAATCAATGGCCGAGGCTGAATATGTTGCTGCAGCTAGCTGTTGCTCTCAGATTTTGTGGATGGTTTAAACTTTGCGGGATTTAGGGTTAGATTATAAGAGTGTTCCACTTTTCTGTGATAACACTAGTGCTATTTGTATTGCAAACAACCCGGTTCAGCATTCCAGAACCAAACACATTGATGTGCGATGTCATTTTCTCAGAGATCATAATGAGAATGGTGATATTGAGCTTCAATATGTTGATACCCAACACCAGCTAGCTGATATTTTCACAAAACCCCTCGATGCTTCTCGTTTTGCCTACTTGCGTGGGGAACTTGGTGTTTGTCACCCTTACAACATTTTTTGAGGGGGAGCAGATTTTGATTGTCTTGCATATGCTCATTGTGTGTGAAATTGCATTTACATCTTTTGCACTTATATGCCTAATTTTAATTCATGAAATCATGTCAACTCAGCTCTATTTAATATGTCTGAAAAATTATGTGCATGATTCTTCTTTCCAAAATCAAATCATGCTCACTGCTTAGTCTTGAATCTAGCATGTTTAGGTAGGAGTGCTTTAGCTATCTTTTATCTGCTTGATAGCAAGACTCCTTTTCTTTGGATGCTAAACATTGCAACTTGAAAAATTGTTCTACATACTCATGGATATTCATCAAGTGATAAACAATTTGTTCACTTAATCAAAATTCCAAAAATCCATGATTTGCGTGCTTCAAAGCAAAAAGATCCAGGTGGGTTTGTTTGTCGCACCACTCTATTCTAGACTGCTTACCATGGCACATTGGTCTGAACTGGGATAGTGTAGTGTATGCAAAAATCACCGCCTTAAGCTTTTGATGGCTTTCATGCCTAGGCTTGGCTTGATTGGAAATTATATGGTAGACAAACAAATAACCCCTGGCATTATGAAAAGAACAACAAATTAATTGATCATCAAGTTTGCTTTCAATGCTCCACTTGAACTGGACTTGTCTATCTAGAGTAGAAATTGACTAGCTTTGCGCAGTCCCTGCTTTTACTTGTCTAGTTACCTTGATTGAGTGGTGATGCTTTTATTTCAAAATGATAAAATCACATTCTGTCATCATGTTTTTTAAAGAATGTTAAATTGAGCTGTGCACATGATTATTGGTATTAAAGTTGGCATATTTTTTCTTTATATGTCCTTGCAATTCTACTCATTTCGAAGCTTTGCATCTTTTAAATGCTCCTTGATGCTTGCATTGCCAAAGGGGGAGAAATTTTTGAGTTCTCTATAGCAAGGGGATAAAATAACTTAGAGGGAGTTTTATCTTGCAAAGGGAATGATTTGCTGAAGGGGCTTTTACTCTTTTGAAAAGGGGAGGAAAATTCTTTTGTCAAGTGACATGGTTTGGCTCGTCTCTGAGTTTTTATTGTCACTTGTGTGCTGAAATTTTTAAAATTTTCTTGAACTTGAATTTGGTTGTCAATGCACTCATCAAGGGGGAGATTGAGAAACCAAGGGTTGGTTTTGGAGTCTGTGATGAGTGATTGATATATTTATCCTCTAATTCAAAGGGGTCCCTCCGAAGGGGTTCCGAGGTTGCTTCACCGAAGGGTTTGGTGGGTTCTGGTTGCTGCGGCTGTTGCAGCGGAGTGTGCCTATCGGACGGGTCCGACAATACACAATGACTTGGCTGTACCAAAGGATTCGGTACTTTGGGCGGTACACCGGAGGGTGTGCCGAAGGTTGTTTAGCCGGAGAGGTCTCCGAAGTTTGTGCAGGTGACTTCGGAGGCGACGGACGGTTCGTAGCAAGTGAACCTAGGTCAAGCGGGAGGCTTGATGTCAGGCGAGCGGGGAGCTCGGTCACGAAGGCTGCGAAGGGGTCGAGGTCAAACCTCGGGTCGAGGTGCGCCAGGAGAAGGCAGTAAGTGCGGAGCATGGCTCCGGGTGAAGGTACCCCGAGACGAAGTCCTCGGAGGCGAGGCACTTCTAAGGGTACTCCGAATGGAGTGACTTCGGAGTATGGTGGACCAAGTACTCAGCAATGAGGCAGGGCTTTCGAAGTGTGCTCCGGAGGGAGGCACTCGAAGGTATACCCGACGAAGGTCTCAGAAGTCGAGGTGCATCGAAGGCATGGTCCGGGTGAGGATCATCGAGGAGTGTGCTCGGGTAGAGACACTGTGACGAAGTGCTCTTGGACGAAGGAGGGACTTCGAAGGGTGGTACTCCGAAGGTGGGGCTTCGGAGTGAGGCTGGATCCGGAGCAAAGATGACTTCGGAGTGAGGCTGGCTCTAGAGTGACGCTGACTTCAGAGTGAGGCTGGCTCCGGAGTGAAGCTGACTTTAGAGTGAGGCTGGCTCCGAAGTGAAGCTGACTTCAGAGTGAGGCTAGCTCCGGAGTGAGGCTTACTCTAGAGTGAGGCTGACTTGAGGTACTTCGGCCATGCATGGCTTCGGTACACGAACTGACGGAGTTCGAGCTAGGAGAAGCTGCGAAGCTGTGGTGGTCCATTCCGATGGTGTTGGTGCGAAGGCCCAAGGGCTTTGACGGCTTCGGCTCAAAACCGTCACTATATCGAAGGCTGACTTTGGTGAAGCGAAGGCCGTCAGGCTCAAGGCTTCTCACCGAAGCTACCGCACCCCTCGTGTGCGAAGGGGGGCTTCAGAAGGCTCCAAAACTACAAAGGCCGACCGTGTCTGCTCTGCAAAAGCTGATGTTGTCCCCTCTCCGAAGCTGACAAAAGAAGCCTCCAAATAAAGTAGACTACTAGTTGTACCCCCCTGTTCTGATGAGTCAAAAATAGTGTAAACCCTAGGGGTAAAGTATTCTATTCACAGGGCTAAATAGTGCCTATAAATAGTAGAGGCTAGCTAAGGTCACATCAACACTTTGAGCAGTCATTTTTGAGCTCCTATGCTAGCCGCCACACACGTTGTATTCAGTCTGTGAGTTCATTTTGTGTTCCCTGTTCATGCAATGAAGTATTTATTATGTTCTTCTTTCACTGCTTGAACTTGTACTGTGTGTTGCACTTCATGTTTTGATTTCTTTGTGCACTATTTTTCTGGGTTGAGTTTGTGCACTGGATCTCGTCTGGAGAAGTGTGTGAGAAGTATGTTCTTGTGAAGCGTGTGTTTTTCAGTGTCTGTTCGCTCTGGGTAAACTGGAGGCTAGACCTCTCTGATTACTAGCAAAGCACTGTCTGACTTGAGTCGAAGCCCGTTTTTCTTCCCTTGTCGAAGTCCTTGGTGAAATCTGTTCAGTGTGCGTTTAGACCTTCGAAGTACGAAGCCTAGCACCAGTTGTTGTCGCTGAGTATTTAGTCGAAGTCCATAGAGGAATGTCTGCTCTTGCAAAGTGTGTAGTGCGAAGCCTGCTTGAAAGCACCCAGTGTGTTGAGCCTGCACTAACTTAGTAGAGCTGATCGAAGTCCTCAGAGGGAAGTCCGCTCTTGCGAAGGGTGAAGTGCGAAGCCTGCTCGAAGGCACCCAGTGTGTTGAGCCTGCACTGACTTAGCAGAACTGATCGAAGTCCTCAGAGGGAAGTCCGCTCTTGCGAAGGGTGAAGTGCGAAGCCTCCCCGAAGGCACCCTGTGTGCGGAGCCTGCACTGACTTAGCAGAGCTGAATTTTTGGGGTTGTGGGTGGAGCGAAGTCTTCTTCGCTTCGAACTTTTGCTCCTTGCGAAGCCTGATTTCGGAGCTGTGAAATACTTCTGAACCAGAACTTCGAAGGGTGTGTTCGAAGCCTGTTCCACAGAAGACAGAAGTAAAACAGAAGGCTATTTTTAGTCTGAAATTTTAAAAGCTCCCATTCACCCCCCTCTGGTCGCCGTTTTCGGTCCAACAAATTGTTTCTTCTACCGTTGTTTGGAACCCTTGGTATCTTGTTGGCATATTTTAAAGGTAACTTGACAAAACTCTATACACTTCCATTTCATCTTACATTCCTTCAATTCTTACTTTTCCTTTTACTCATTTGTGCACCAATGCAAATTTCCTAGTAGCTACTGAATTAAATTCTTGGTTCTATTGTGATCATGGTTCGACACGCTAGCTTGAGAGCACCTTTCGCAGAATGCAAAATAGCTCCAAGTACCATTGGTTGATTCAGCATATCAAATGACAAAGCAAAGCTTATTGAACTGGATTAAATGCTTGGAGCATCGCAAGATCAATTCTAATTTTTTGCTAAGGGATTCAAAAATAGGATAATAATAGGAACCCTGTAATATAGTTCCTTTTCGTAGCAAAGATTTTTTCCGCACAAATTATATGATGAATTACATTGTGGATGATACTTTGTATTATAGTAATTTATAATCAATAAAGCATTGATTTGTGCTTAATTGTCATGTGTGTTTCTGATGATGTCAAAAATGTTGTACATATTTGTTTCACTCGAAATAAAATTACAATTATAAATATCTTGTTGTTGGCGTAAAAGATTACACTAACAGGTTCTCTAAGATTAAGAACTAACAAACAGTAAGTTCGTGAAGAGAACTAAAGCCTCCTAATTGGATAATAGCTTAAGTAGTCCGAAATTGTGTATTGAATTGCCGAGTATTCGATGCCTATTACAGAGTAAGAAGGAGGGTATTTATAGGAAAAAAGTCTAAGGAAAAGACCTATTTACCCCTCAATTACAACTGACATAGTGGAAACTATTCGGTACCCCGAATAGGGTTAAAATAGTAAAATCTACCCAGAGAAAGAAGATAAGGCAAGCATCTTATCAATCTTGTTGTTTTCCACCGAAGCTTCATAGCCTGTGGAGGGTACCTTCGAGTCCTCGAGCCGAAGCATCCTCCGGCATAGAAACTTCATCACCTCCGGAAATGAACTCAAGCATTGATGCTAGTAAGCCACCTTTGACTATTGATTTCTAAAGTCCTGAGGATGAAGTATTTTCCCCCAACAGTGGCCCCTCAAATATGCTTCTCCAATTTAATCTGCATGGTAGGAAAGCAGTATACGCAAGGAACATTTTCATATTCAGGGACTCAGAGAAATTTGAAGGTATTACAACTATCCGAAGGGTATTTGACATCGAGGCATCCCCAATGAGAGCTTCGAACTAGGACTGTTCTGTGAACACTTCACAGGAAAAGGAACTGTTGCGGAGGTAAAATGTCGTGAAGAGCCGTTACTTTTGAGCCGTTACCCTTCAAGTAGCCGTTATGCTCCCGAAAAGGTAACGGTCAGAATTTTACCGTGAGTTCACATATTTTCACTTCATGGTCCCACCCGCCAGCGACAGAAGTTGAACCCACAGTGTGAATGCAACCGAAGTGCAATAGCTATCAGAAGGCTATAAAAGGGGGATCGAAATCCGCCAAAAACTTTTACCGTGCCTGACTTCCGAAGTTTACTTTCTTTAACCTCCAAATCTCCCAACTTTCGGAGCAATCGAGTCATGGCGAGAACCAGCAACACCGTGCCAGCGGCAGCAAGCACTTTGGCGCAGAGGCAAGCTTGGGTAGCTTCGGAAGCAGCGGCCATGGCGGGGGCTCCAGGAGGTTCATGGCCCAAGAATCCTTGAGAGCTCCGCCCTCCATCCAAGAAGCAGATCCCGCAAAGCTTCCTCATCGGCCAATCCATCAGCACTGCAGAGTCCATCGAAGAGGCGGTGGCTGGGAAGCTGGGCCCCAAAATGAGGACTCGGGTCCACGGAACAGAGTCGACCCCAAGGCCACGAAGTGGATATGTAGTAGTCTTCGAAGCATTTTTCGAAGCTAGTCTTGGGCTCCCTGCCATCAACTTTTTATCAGAGGTATTGGAAATGTTTCACATTACCTTGCCTCAACTGTCCCCCAATGACATCACAAGGCTGGCGATCTTCGAGTGGGCGCTTCGGGCCGAAGGATGCGAAGGACGATCAGAGGTCTTCGCTGCCACCCGCGAAGCTATCTACCAGCCCAAGCCACAAGATGGCCTCGGAGACACCAAGGTGATAACAGCTGTTGGCGTAAAAGATTACGCTAACAGGTTTCTGTTGAATAGAAACTAACAAATGAAGTGTTTGCGAAGTGAACTGTTCTAAGCATCTGAAAGGATAACAACTTAGAATAGTTCGATTGTGTGAATTGAATAACTTGTATTCGGTCCCTATTACAGGGTTAAACGGGGGGTATTTATAGGCCCAAACATTAAGGAAAAGACCTATTTACCCCTCTGTTACAACCGACATAGTGGAAACTATTCGGTACCCTTATAGGGCTAAAATGGTAAAAGACTAATCTAATAAGAAAAAAGATAAGTCTTCCATCTTAGCTGGCAAAAAAGATCTCAAAGAGCATTAGTTCGAAGATATACTCCGAACCAATGCCTATCTTCGTACTTCGAGCTTGACTCAGGACATCTTCGAAGATGGACGTCTGGAAACCTTCGAATCCATTATCTGCCTTTGTGCTGTTACAGTAATAACCCTGAGGATGGAATATTTTCCCCCAACAGTAGCCCCTCGAATACGCTTCTCCGTTAAACCTGCAATGTTAGGAGAGCAGTATACGGAAGAAAAAATAACCAGGCGTAGGGGTTATTAGATTTTAATTTATCTTCGAAATGTACGGAGATATAAAACTCCGAATCAGTATTAAGACAATTACTTTCAAACTATCTTAGAACTGACTCAGGAAGTTCGAAAACCTTTTAGACTTAGAAGAAATAGCCGTTAGCTTCCTTCTTCTAACGGAAACTGCAGAATGCGTTAATTTCGGAGAAAATTAACGGGCAGGAATGCGAAACGGCATGGACTAACGGTAAAAAATGTAAAGTCTAGGCTATAAATAGAGGGCCTAGAACTTTCCTGAGTACCTTTCCACCGCTTTCTTGCAAACAAAAAACCCTTTGAGCCCTAGCCTCCATTCTTCCTCCAAAGCAACCCAGTAGCTTTCATGGCGAAAACCAAGAGTTCTGGAGCCCCTTCGGCCTTGGCTCGACAGCAGGCGACCGCAGCAGCAGCGGCTGCGGCGTTGGCGACGGTGCCTCCAACACCCGCAACGACATCCATGGCGGCAGGAGGGGAAAATCCCCAAAATGTTGGTGACCAAGGTCTCTGCCCGCCATCAACGAAGTACTTGGATCAATCCTTCCAACTGGGACCTTCTACCTGCAAGAGAGAATCACTGGCGGTCGCAGTAGAAGGGAAGATTAGTACAAGAGTCATGATCCGCAAACCTGGAAAGGAACTCATCCCGTCGCCAAGGCCCGGAGAAGTGGTCGTCTTCGAAGCCTTCTTCGAAGCCGGCTTAGGCCTTCCAGCAGTGGACTTCTTGGCCGAGGTACTTGATTTGTTTCACGTCACCCTTCCTCAACTTTCTCCGAACGGAGTAGCTCGCTTAGCTATCTTCGAATGGGCGTTGAGAGCAGAAGGCTGTGAGGGGAGGGCAGAGATCTTCGCTGCGCTACACAGAGCTTCATGCCAGCCAAAAACCTTCGTAGGCCCCGGAGGTGAAAAAGTGGTATTAGCCTTCGAAAGTATTAACTTCAGGCTTCGGGATGAATACGCCCTTCAATTTCCCGCTAAGGCCATCAATGCAAGATGGTATACCGACTGGGTCATGAGATGGTTTTATGCCAAAGTTGGGGCGAGCAATCCTCTGGTCGGACCTCTGAAAGACATCCAATTCCGGAAGGAAGCCCTAGTGCATCCAGACCAAGGTCAGCTCGAAGCTCGCCTCAGCCTACTTCAGAAGATCAGTCGAAGGTTGAGCATGCGAGACTTAGCCGAAGAGTTCCTCGCGTTACAAATCTCTCTGCTGATGGCCAACTGGCCTATCATCTTCGAAGAGGATTCGGAAGGCGGTCTCCGAGAAATCACTTCGACTTCGAGCCCTGCAGGTAACTTGGTTTTTTCTTTTTGCAGCAAACTGTCTTGGCTCGAGCTGCGAATATATCGAATGATCAAGAAATCGCTCGTCTTCGGGAGGAAAATAACATCCTTCAATGGAATCTTACCATCTCCGAAAGCCGAGTGGTTCAGATGGACAATATAGTGTCAACGGAGCGCAGGGCCAGACAAGGTTTGGAGGCTGCGAATAAAGAGCTCGAAGCAGAAAGAATTGTGCTTCGAGCTGAAATTGAAAGAATGCGGGCGGAGCACGCTACTGCGGGGTCTGAGCTTGTCAGACTCCAAGAGGAAGCTAGCCAGCTCTTGAACCAAAAGAATATCTTGACTACTGAAACTGCTAGACTTTCTTGGGTTCTGGAAGAGGTAACTTCGATGAAGCACGCACTGAACGAAGATAAGCTGAAGTCCGAGAAGGTAGCTACGGAAGTTATGAATCAGCTGCTAGGTGTCCTGGAGTACTTCGGTACTACTGGGACACTTCCTTCTGATGATAACATTTCTCTTCTGCGCCGGTTGAAAAGGATTCAAGGAGTGGCGAAGCAGATGAAGACAGCAGGCATTCGATACGGAGAACTCTCCGGACAAGTGGCTGCTGTTGGCCTACTTCGCTACTATGAAGATCTGGGCCGATCGATAACTCCGAGCGCAGGAGAGGGCCCAATTACCTTCGACGACGAGCGGCTTCTGACTCCTTCCGAAGGTGTGGCCGCTGCGTGGCGAGCCTTCCAGACTTCATGGAGAGCCGAAGGTCGTTCTGCGATCAAGGCCTGGATCGACGAAGGACAACGCCAGAAACAAGCTCGGACCTAGGCTTCAAGCAGTCAGCCTCCTCCAAACCCGCAGGTTTAGAAATACCTTAGGATTTTTGGCTATGTAAAGATTTATGCTTATGAACATTTATCAATGAAAATTTGTTTATCATATTTTTAGGCTTTGCCTCATATGGAAGATATCGAAGTGTTAGACATTAACGACGAACTTAGCTCATTATGGACCACCTTCGATCTTCTAAAAGCTTATAAGCATCCTCGATTTTTAGTTCCTCGAGATAGCTCTGGTGTAATTGCACCCGAAGTAATCAAAGATATACTATCTTATATTAAAGAGGAAGAAAAAGAGGTTAACTTGAACACTTCGTCTTCTGAAGACGTTATATGGTCTGAAGACGAAGATGAAGTTCGAAGTAAAAAACCTGAAGAACTTGGAAGCTGGGAAAGGAGCCCCGAACGACTTCTAACTTGGGCCGAGCTTCAACAAGAACAGAAGGACTTTAGAGCTTCGAAGGGAGGCAAGAGAGTTAAACGCAAAGTTGTTAGAACTCCCGGCGCTGGAACTAGTCGTTCCAATCCTAGTTCTAGAGATCGAAGAGGTCTTCGATTCCTTCTTGCTATAGATACCAATTTTTCATGATGTAATTTGTAAACATATTCGTTCGAATATTGAATACCGATTTAAAATTGTCTCCATATTTACTAGCCCCTCTTTGGGGATAAGCAACTTCGAACTGTATTCAAAGATGGTTATGCGCAAAGAAAAACTTCGGAGTACAATTTTTTGGGGTTCGGAGCCCCTCTACAATTTAAATATCTTTTAAAATCTTATAAAATGTCTTCGACTATTTGTAGTCTGAAGAATGGCAACTTAGTACCCTTATTTTTTGAAAGAAATCACTTGAGATAACTTTCAGGACACCTTTAGTGTCTTAGATAATTTGTCACTTTGGACTATGCTAACAGACATTCGAAGCTCATGGCTCAAACGCCGTTTTGCTTTGGCCACCTTCGGCTCATGGTTCGGAGTTTGCAATGGTCTCTTTGGACTCTTTTTACGGATGTCTACCAGCCAATGGCTTGGACTCCGCATATTTTGGCCACCTTCGGCTCTTTTTACGGAAGTCTACCAGCAAATGGCTTGGACTCCGCATATTTTGGCCACCTTCGGCTCTTTTTACGGAAGTCTACCAGCCAATGGCTTGGACTCCGCATATTTTGGCCACCTTCGGCTCTTTTTACGGAAGTCTACCAGCCAATGGCTTGGACTCCGCATGATGTGGTTTTGGGCTCTTTTACGGATGCCTACAAGCCGGTGGCTTGGACTCCGGATTATGTCAGCCCCCACGTCGGAAGCTTCGAACCAATGATTCGAAGTCCGAAAATATGATTCAGCTTCATGACACTTCCCTCTCGGTCAACCCCGCGGTTCCAGTGCGTCCACTCGGAAGCTGGAGGTTTATGAGGGGAAGGCACTATCTGGACCATATGCTTTATTAATTCAGAAGATGATTACAAGTGATTTACAAGAAGCCCTTATGCGAAGTATCGCTTTAGGTGCTCCGCATGCCAAGTATGTGCTAACTCTTCACCTTCTAAATTAGCTAATTTAAAAGAGCCAGGGCGTCCTGAACAAACAATTAGGTACGGACCTTCCCATTTATTTCCTAATTTCCCTGGCTCTATAATGCTTCGTAGAACAAGATGACCCGGTCTTAGTTCATTGAGCTTAACCTTCGGGTCAAACCAAGCCTTCGTCTGCTGATGATACTTTGATAAATTTGCCACAGCTCGAAGTATTGTTTCTTCTGATAAATCTAGCGAAGCTTGTCTTTCTTCTTCAATCTCCGGTTCGGTGCTGCGAAGTGATCCTCCTTTGAGCTCCGTTGGAGTCACAGCTTCATCTCCGAATAGTAGTCTGAATGGAGTAAAACATGTGGACCTTGTTTGCGTAGTCCGAATGGACCACAAAATCTTCGGAAGCTCTTCGGTCCACAGTCCTTTTGCTAATCCTACTATCCTTCGATTTAGCCCTGACAAAATATTTCCATTGGCTCTTTCTACGGCTCCATTAGACTGAGGATGCCTCACTGCAGCAAAACATAACTGAATGCCTAGATCTTCGCAAAACTTCCTGAAAGGTTCTGCATCGAACTGTGTTCCATTATCAACTGTGAGTTGTCTAGGCACTCCGAACCGGCAAATGATATTCTTCCAAAAGAATTTTTGTACATTGTTCGAAGTGATAGCTGTTAAGGGCTCTGCTTCTACCCACTTAGAAAAATATTCAATAGCTACCACTGCGAACTTCAGATTTCCCTTGGCTACTGGAAAGGGACCAATTAAATCGATACCCCATCTGGCCATAGGCCATACCGGAGCAATAACTTGAAGAGCTATTGGTGGGCGATGACTTCGTCGACCCATCCACTGACATCCTTGACAAGTGCGAACTAAGCTCTCCGCATCAGCTGTTATTGTAGGCCAATAAAGCCCCTGGCGAAGTGTTTTTCCTGCCAAAGCTCGAGGGGCTAAATGGCTACCGCAAAGGCCTTCATGAATTTCTCGAAGGATTTCTTGACCTTCGGCTTGAGATATACATCGAAGTAGAGGGGAACATACTCCGGCCTTATATAAAATACCGTTGATTATTTGATAATTTCTAGCTCTAAGCTTCAATCTTGAAAGCTGTGGCTCTTCAGGCAAATTTGTTCCTCCCTATAAAAGTTCCATGATTGAATTTTTCCAATCTGCACTAGGAATGCAAAGAATCTCTACAGAGGGAATTTGTGGCACCGAAGGTGTACTGAGCTCCTCATAGAAAGCTTCTTCTGGTACATCCACAGCTCCGGCTGCAGCTTTTGCTAAGATGTCCGCTTGCACATTTTCTGCTATTGGTATACTCCGAATGGAAATACCCTTGAAGTGTGCTTCGATCTTACGGATTTCTTCTAAGTACTTTGCAAGTTGTGGATGCCGAACCTGAAAACTTTTATCTACGTGCCCTGCTACTATCTGACAATCTGTCTTTATAATAATTCTTGTAGCCCCTAGAGCACGTGCTTTTCGGAGTCCCAGTAAAATCCCTTCATACTCCGCTATATTATTGGTGGACTTAAAGATGAGTCTTGCAGAGTACATTGCTCTTTGCCCTGAAGGCGAAATTAATACTTCTCCAATGCCTGCTCCGGATGCTTGGAAAGCCCCGTCGGAATAAACAGTCCAAACTCCGTCACTTGACTTCTCCGGAACCAAAGTTGCAGGTGGAGTCCATTCTGCTACAAAATCTGCTAAGACTTGCGATTTGATTGCTGTCCTTGCCAGAAAAGATATGCCAAAGGGTTCTAGCTCAACTGCCCACTTCCCAATCCTTCCAGTAGAATCCTTACTTCGAAGCATATCTCCCAAAGGATACGAAGTTGGTACAATTACATTGTGAGCCAAAAAATAATGTCTTAATTTCCTCGAAGCCATTATCAGAGCATAAACGAACTTCTCGAGTTCGGAGTATCTTGTCTTCGCTCCTGATAATGCTTCGGATACAAAAGACTCCCGAAGGAGTTACGAAGCTTGTCTTGATCTCATCTTCGCGCTTCAACCATATTTGATGATAACCAGAATACACGTCAAGGAAGCTTAATAACTCCGAACCTGCGGTGGAGTCGACCAATTGATCAATTCGGGGCATGGGGTAGGGGTCACGAGGGCATGCTTTATTCAAGGATGTGAAATCAATGCACATGCGCCACTTTCCAGAAGATTTCTTTTTGACGAAGACTGAGTTGGCTAACAATTCTGTGTGAGCCACTTCTCTAATAATCCCAGCCTTCAACAATTTTTCAACTTCGTCTTTTGCTAGAGCAGCTCTTTCTGCAGACATTTTTCGGAGTCCTTGCCGAACAGGCCGGGCCTTCGGGTTTACAAGCAAACTATGTTCAATGATATCCCAATCGACTCCGGTGATATCTTCGTCAGACCAAGCGAAGACATCTAAATTCACTTCTACCACCTTTTCCAAGGAGGTTGCAACTTGTGGAGGTAAATCTTTACCAAATTGAAATGTATATTCTTTACCATTTTTAACAATAACTTTCGCTGCAATCTCTCCTTCAGGACTTGGTCTCGAGAAGGATTTCTTTGAAGCTTCGGAAGGGGCTGAAAAATTTCCTTGATTATCTTGTACATTGTTTACTTGTCTTGGATCAAGAGGGGGGCCATGACCATATTCCGCTCTCCGGGCGATAGCTAGATCTCCGAAGATAGTAAGGACTCCTGCTTGTGTGGGCATCTTCATGCACAAATAATTGTGATGCGCCACAGCTCCGAACTGGTTTAGCATGCCTCTTCCGAAGATGACGTTGTAGGCATATGGGGCATCTACAACATCGAAGATTACTTCCTCAGTTCGGGCCAACAAACCTTCTCCGAAGGTAACTTCCAGGCCTATCTGGCCAAGTGCATCAAGCGGAGGTCCTGCGAAGCCTTGCAATGGACGAGCCGCTGGAAGAAGATGCTTTCTGGAGATGCACAATTGATCGAAGGCTTGAACAAAAATGATGTCTGCCGAACTGCCTCCGTCAATCAATACTCTTCGAACTTCAGTGCCCGCAATATCAGCAGTAATAAAAAGTGGGTCTGCATGCGGGAATTTAATGCCAACTACATCTTCCACGGAAAAGGATATCGGTACATGAGACCACTCCGGCATAGCAGCTGCAGACGACGAAGTCCCAATGTGGCCCACTTCTCTAACGTAGTCTCTTCGCTGTCTTTTTGACATGCTTCCGAGGGTACCTTCTCCGGAGATGGGGAGGACTACTCTTTTCCCTCGGTCTTGCCCTTCCTCTTGCTTCGGAGGTGGCATAACATTGGCCACTAGAGGGTGTCTTACGGCTTCGAAGTTTTCTATCCGCGCCACAGCCTGGACCGGCTCCGGGCGCGCTGCAGCTGGAACTCGGTCTGTAGTACCTCGACCCGAAGTTCTTTCTAGATATTCTCCTCTTAGAGTAAGTATAGCCTTGCAAGTATCAGTTGCATGGCTTCGATTTTCACCATGAATGCAGCAGAAAAGGGTTTGGCCTTTGCCAGCCGTTTTCCCTGGCGGCCTCCAGCCGCTGACCTTGTTCCCCGAAGGCTGTGGAGCTCTCTATGTGAACTTTTGCGGGGGTGCAATGTTCAAGACTTCAGAACAAGGGTGCTTTTGCCCCCTTCTCCGATCATGTTGAACTTCGAAGACTGGTTCTTGCGGCTGCGCCGAAGTTTTTGCTTCTACTTTTACTTCCTGCAATATGGATGGAGTAGTTGCAGTTCTTCGAAGCCAACCCTCTTCCGACCTCGCATATTCCTCGAAGTATGACATCAGCTGAGAAACCGAGGATATGCTTTTCCGATGAAGCTTATCCAGGAGACCTTGATGAGTGACACCTTCCCGGGCTGCATCAACTACCGAAGATGTAGACAACCCTCTGATCTGCGACTTCGTATGAGCGAAGCGCTTGAAATATTGCCTCAATGTCTCTCCAGGGAGCTGCTTCACCTGGAAAAGGCTTCCCGTTGACATTGGAGGCACGAAGGTGCCTTGAAAATTGCTTACAAACTTCTTCTTCAGCTGCCTCCATGAATTAATTGATCCTGGCTTCAAAGACCAGAACCACCTTAATGCCACTCCTTGAAGAGCTAAGGGGAAGCACTTTGCCATGGTGTCTCGAACTCCTCCGCTAGCTTCAATTGCTAGGGCATAAGAACGGACAAACTCTCCGGGATCTTCATCTCCAGCATATTTTTAGAGCTTCGAAGTCTTAAACTTCGGATCAAAGCGAACTTTCTGCAGCTCAGGATGCAGCGGAGATTCATTATCGAAGGAGGCGTTCTCCGGGGCTTCGGGATAAACGGGTTCGTCATCTTTGGGCACTTCTGGAACAGTTGGGACGACTTGAGAGCGAAGCCTGTTCGCGGCTTCTTGCCGCCATCTTGCTACTTCAGCTTGGAGGCTGGCCATTTGAGTGGCCATATCTCCAAGATTGTCTTCAACTCCTCCGGAAGGGTCTTCCGGGTCTTGAGAACCAAGGGGATCAGTTCGAAGTGGGATTGAAGGTGGAAGAGGGACTCCGGGTGGTCGAAGTATAGAATGAGTTGGCGGAGGAACTCCGTATGTTCGAAGGATGGAAACTCCTTCTGGAGTTTGAGGTGGAGGGAATGTCGAAGGCCCTCCGACATCGACCGTGTCGGATGGTGCCTCTCCGGAGATCCGAGAGGACCTCCGAATAGGGTTACGAGGTGCGCTCCGCTTAGGAGGCATGATGTAAGTTGATAGAGAACGAAGTTTTTTGAACTAGGTTCCCCACGGACGGCGCCAACTGTTGGCGTAAAAGATTACGCTAACAGGTTTCTGTTGAATAGAAACTAACAAACGAAGTGTTTGCGAAGTGAACTGTTCTAAGCCTCCGAAAGGATAACAACTTAGAATAGTTCGAATGTGTGAATTGAATAACTTGTATTCGGTCCCTATTACAGGGTTAAACTGGGGGTATTTATAGGCCCAAACATTAAGGAAAAGACCTATTTACCCCTCTGTTACAACGGACATAGTGGAAACTATTCGGTACCCTTGATAGGGCTAAAATGGTAAAAGACTAATCTAATAAGAAAAAAGATAAGTCTTCCATCTTAGTTGGCAAAAAAGATCTCAAAGAGCATTAGTTCGAAGATATACTCCGAACCAATGCCTATCTTCGTACTTCGAGCTTGACTCAGGACATCTTCGAAGATGGACGTCTGGAAACCTTCGAATCCATTATCTGCCTTTGTGCTGTTACGGCAATAACCCTGAGGATGGAATATTTTCCCCCAACAACAGCCTTCAAAAGCGTCAACTTCCAACTGTGGAAGGAGCACGCTCAACACTTCCCGGCGAAGGCCATCAATGACCGACCTTGATGTGCAACCCAAGCCATGCTATCTAGCCTAAACTCCTTGTCACCATATTATTAGTACTATTAGCTAGTGTCCAATGTATCGACACGATTGCTATAGGATTAAAAATGAGTCGTAGCGATTGGAATCTACTATATCATCCCTGTTATTCTCATCTCTGGAATGTTGTTGGTGATAGAGTTTTGGTTGTGAGTGTATGCATGGTGGGTTCTGGGTGCAAGCTAGGGCATTGGTTGGTAGCACCCGGGGCACTATAAGGACCGGTCTACGGGATCCGTTGCAATACACTTTCATACTAACCACAAGTCTAGTGGGTAAGTCCTAACTAAGGTATGGGATATTCCATACAGAGGCCACCACTTGGAGATGGGTCAAGCAGCACCTGCGGGTGGCTTGTACCAACGTGGCGCAAAAGGGGGTGCGACGTTAGCCGGGATGTTGCCTGGTGCGCCGGCGAAACCTAGAGTGGGTGGTTATAGGCATATGGGGCGTTGATGACATCGAAGATCACCTCTTCCACCCTAGCTAAGGGCCCCTCTCCAAAGGCAACCTCGAGGCCTATCTGGCCGAGGGCATCGAGAGGAGGACCTACGAAACCTTGAAGTGGGCGGGCCGCCGGAAGTAAAGGCCTCCGAGGAATGCACATCTGGTCGAAGGCCTGGACAAAAAGTATGTCTGTGGAGCTCCCGCCATCCACCAGGATCCTCCGAACTTCAACCCCAGCTATATCTGCTGAAATGACCAAGGGGTCAGCATGGGGGAACTTCACCCCCGCAGCATCATTGGCATTAAAGGAAATAGGTACATGAGACCATTCGGGCATTCCCTCCGCGGAATTCGAGGTCCCTATGTGTCCTACTTCGCGGACATATTCTCGCCGCTGCCTTTTTGACATGTTACCGAGGGTCCCCACTCCATAGATGGTCAAGACCACTCGCTTGCTGCGATCTTGGGGATCTTCCTGTTTCGGTGGTGGCATAATATTGGCCACCGGTAGCTGCATGGGTGCTTTGGGGATGCCGGCTCGGGCCACGGTTTGCACGGGCTCCGAACGTGCTGCTGGAGGGGCTCGATCCGAAGTACCCCGTCCTATACTTCATCCCAGGTATTCACCCTGAAGGGTTAATGCCGCCTTAGAATCCTTCGTGTCATGGCTTCTATTCTCGCCATGCACACAGCAGAAAAAGCTCTAGCGCCTACCAGCTATTCTTTCTTGGGGCTTCGGAGCTCCAACGTTGAAGCTTTGCCCCTGCTGAAAGTTGGCAGGTGTCTTCGGTGCAGAGGGTGCAATGTTCAACACATCCGAGCAGAAGTGCTTCTTTCCCCGCCTATGATCGTTGAAACGATTGTCCTAGGGGGTTTGCGGAGTGGTTGGGACTTCGGGCTCCGTCTTCACTTGTCGAAGGGCTGGTGCAGGTGCTGTAGTTCTTCGAAGGAAGCCTTCCTCCGCCTTGGCATACTGTTCGAAGTATGCCATCAGCTGTGCCACAGATGACACCGGTTTCCGATTACGCTTGCTGAGGAGATCTGGGTTCAACACCCCTTCGCGTGTGGCATCGACTACCGAAGAGGTAGACAAGCCCTTGATCTACGATTTGGTGGAGGCGAAGCACGTGAAATATTCCCGAAGCGTCTCCCCTGCTTGCTGCTTCACCTAAAATAAACTCCCCGTCGAAGGGCACCTTCTGCAGGTCTGAATGCAGCAGAGACTCGTCATCGAAGGATGCGTTCTCGGCCTCCTCCGGGACTTGTACAGCTTCGGGACGGTTGTCAGCACCACCATCTTGAGGCCCTTCTGGAGCCTGGGTGCAAGCTTGATAGCAGAGTCGATCGGCGGCATCTTGCCTCCACCTTGCCACTTGCTCCTAAAGTCGTGCTACTTGAGTAGCCTCGTCCTCAGGAAGGTCTTCATCTCCTTCGGAGGGGAGCTCCGGGTCTTGGGAACTGGTGTAGTCAGTTTGAAGCACCCTAGGAGTAGCTCGAGGGCCTCTGGTTGTTCGACGTCCGGCAGCCCCTTTGGGGGTTACTGGGATAACTAAAGGTCCTGCTCCGTTGTTCCGTGGGGACCTTCGGGGAGGATCCGAGGGTAGGCTCTACTTGGGAGGCATAGCTAACTATTTTTCATTGAAGTCTTGACAGCATTCAACTAAGGAATGCCATTTCCGAACGATAATATGTCATCCACATATAAGACCAGAAATACAAGTGAGCTCCCACTAGCCTTCTTGTAAACACATAGCTCTTCTTCATTCTTGATGAAGCCAAATCCTTTGACTACCTCATCAAAATGAAGATTCCAACTCCAAGAAGCTTGCTTCAGTCTATAATTAGCCTTCCGCAACTTACAAACTTTCCTAGCATTCTCCGGATCATCAAGACCATCAAGCTGTGTCATGTACACCTTGAATCTGTTTGAAACCTTTTACCACCAATCGTTCCTTATAGATGTTAACATTTCCATCAACGTCTATCTTTTTCTTGACAATCCATTTACATTCAATAGTTTTTACACCATCGGGTTGATCGACCAAACTTGGTTTTCTTGCATGGACTCCAATTTAGATCTTATGGCTCCAAGCCATTTCTCAAAGTTTAGTCCTATCACTACTTCCACATTGTTCTTGGGCTCGTCCTTGTCCAACAACATGTCATGCTGCCCAGTGGTCAAAAACATGAACCGCTCTAGCGCGTGAGTCACCCTCTCAGGCCTTCGTTCGGCTATTGTCTCTACAATAGGTTCTACAATGCCTTGTATATCCTGTTGTGGTTTAGTGGGATCTGGAAGACCTTCTGGTGGATCACGAACCTCTTCAAGATGCACCGTTCTCCAACTAAATCCTTTTGAGAGAAACTTTCTCAAGGAATAGACAATTCTGAGCGACATACACTTTGCCTTCTTCTCTATTATAGAAATAGTATCCTTCGGTTTCCCTGGGAAATGCCACAAAGAAGCACTTGTTAGATTTAGGAGTGAGATTGTCAGATGTCAAACGTTTGACATACGCCTCACATCCCCAAATATTTAGAAAAGAAAATTTGGAACGCCGCCAAGACCACATCTCATATGGCGTCTTCCCTACTGAATTAGATGGAACTCTATTTATCGTGAAAGCGGTAGTTTCTAGAGCAAGTCCCTAAAAAGATAATGGAAGATCAACATTACTCATCATAGAATGAACCATGTCAAACAAGGTGTGGTTCCTTTGCTCGGACACTCCATTCCACTGGGCGTGTCAGGTGGAGTCAGCTGTGGAACAATTCCAAAGTGCTTTAGATGATCACTAAACTCATGGATAAAATATTCACCTCCACGATCAGATCGTTGAAATTTAATTTTCTTGACCATATGATTTTCTACTTCATTTTGGATCTCCTTGAACTTGTGCCTTGGTAAGTGTAGCTATTGGAAAGAGCATCAATACATAATTTTCTCATGGAAATTATTCTATCAAGGTTACGATGCCTACTGCACACGTAACATGAAAGAATATTGTGAAAGAAACTTAAGTAAGCAACACAAGTAATCATATTAATTTTGACATAATATGGCCCTTCTCATGGTGATGTCAATCTCCATGGTTCCCATCATTGTGCTTTAGATCTCTATGAACATGTATCAACCTATTACAATTAATAGCACTATACTGATTAAATTTATGCATCTCATACATCTGCAAGGCTATAGCAGTCATAATATTCTCTACAAAAAAACGAGTTAGGCAAAGAATCTAGGTGTGACTGAAATCTGGACCCGGAACTTCCGGTGTAAGGGATCAGAACTTCCGGTACATGACCGGAACTTCCGAAAAATCCTTATGTTTCCAAAATTTAATTCACCAGAACTTTCGATTTCGAACTAGAACTTCTAAAATTAACTCTCTGTATCAAATTTTAATCAGGCCTGAAACTTCTTCACAACTAGAACTTCGGAAAATAACCTTTTGTGTCAAAGATTATTTCTAACCAACACTTTTGGTTCACAACCGAAACTTTTGATTCACTCGACACCAAAACAATAGATTCAATCTATTTCCATCATGTATCACTATACATGATCGATCCAGATCAAAAACTATGTACGTATCCTTTGATACCACTATTGGGATATGGGGAGGCTACGCTAGCGAATAATTTTAAATTTTAACACCATTAGCCTAGGAACCATGCGTGCGAGAGATCATAGATAATTACCTTCTAATGTGAGACACACTAGTGCAGCGGAAGAAGTTGTTAAGGAAACACATTCTCGATCAACCTCACATTGCTCCGCCCGTTCACCGATGATCTAATCGACTAAGTCCGACCATGTCCATGTGAAAAAGATGACTATCGCTGCTATTCAAGTAGTGCCTCCACAGAGTCCACACATACTGGGAGGAAGAACACCTCACGCCAGCGTGCTAGCTAAAATCGTGAGATCTAGGAAGATGATCTCAACTCTTGAGATCGAAGGGAGAGGAGAGATGTGGCAGCTAGGGTTATAGCAATGGCAATAGCAGCCCCATGACCTCCCTCCTCCTCCCTTTATAAAATACCAGGACCTAGGCCCTTAATCACAATTAAGGCCCAACAGATATAATCTATTTCCCTTAGAATGAAACTTCTGGTTCAGTACCAGAACTTCTGGTTTGGCCCTTTTGTATTGAATTAATTCCTAACCAAGACTTCTAGTTCACAATCAAAACTTTTGGTTCCTCTGGAAACCAGAACTCCAAGAAGCTGATTTTGGATTTCCCAACGTGAACTTCTGGCTGCTCTAGATCCAAAACTTTGGTTCCCATCTTGAACTTCCGGTTACCCTAGAATTTTCTTGGGTATAATTCCATCAAGGCCACACCCCTTGCCACCTCACTCTAAAACCTCTAGGCTTTATGATAAGCTTGTATATGTTTGGTTCAATTAGCTAGTCAATCATGTCATCCAAACCACTACAAGATTGTGGGGTCAGTTTTGTCATTGTTGCTAGACCTCTATTGATGCACATTTACTCTTTCTAACACAAGCAGGGCTATCCATTATAGCTCGATCTCAAAGGACGATACTCTGTTGAGCTAATGAGAAACCAAGTGGAGTTGCACTTTGGTTTTATCTAAGTGATGAGTGATTGACAAGTTTGCCCGGTTCAAGGTTGGGACTTGTGATTGCCTATTTGAGTTCACCGAAGGGATCGATGTGCGTGGAGATACGTGTTTACATGGAGATTTATGTTTGCTTGTCTCATGGTGTGCAGGATTGAGATGCGAGTCAACTATCAACGACGGGTGATTAGAGTCAAGTAGGGAGCTTGATGTTAGACGATCAAGGAGACCGGATGAAGTTGAGGATGATCTCAAACGTACACATGGAGATGAAGCAAGACATGTACAAATGGATGATCGAGACAGCGTGTTGACCAAGTCAATCGAAACAGATGTCAGTGCAAGTGACAAGGCAACTCGAGGGATCGAGAGATGGAGAGACTTGCTAGCGGTTGAGTTCACGAATTGATGACCTGTGTCAAGATCTGGACTTTGTCGGTTTCAGCTCAAAACCATGAGATCAAGATCAAAAGGTCCTGAAGTGAAGTCACGGCTGCTACGAAAACTCTATGTTAGGATAAACGACCTTTAGTTAGGATTTTACTATTTTCCCTGGGCTAGAATCTGTATTTTCAAATTTGTGGGAAAAATACCCTAGAGGTAAATAGGTTTTTCTATTTTTTGACCTGCTTATAAAAGGCCTTATATTCCTAAGGTTTTAACCAACTCTCCTACTTTCAAATCAGAGTCCACTTTGCTGACTATCTCTAGAAATTTCCTTCTGCTTTTTTCATGTTCATCGTTCATCACTACTGGCAGTCGGATTCTCATTCATTTTTCTTTCAGCCTAGCATGCGCAAGAGGAAGCAGTCGTGAGCAGTCAGGTGCAGCGGTTCCATGTGGTAGTGCACAGTGACGCGCGGGTGGCTTGAGCGGTCACAGGCGATTTCTGCGCCGCTGGTTTTCCCTGGACTAGGCTTGTTCCTTCGATTTTCTTCAGTGCCGAGAACAACACCTGCTCATTGGTCATGGTTCCTTCAGGTAGCGTTGTGCTCTAGCGCTCAGACTGGAAACTACATCGAAGACTGTACCTGCGTTCACTGTTCCACTAGCCGGTTTTCCTTCAGACCACCCGCCGAGAAGCACTTCTGTTGTGGCCCACTATGCAAGACATCGCGAGATGCGCAATACTCTACTCTTGTTTTCAACTGCAGTATCTGATTTAATCTTCTTCAACATCTTCATTTATTTCAACAGATAATTAAATTGTCTGATTTATTTCTGAAATTTACTTGTTATCCTTTTTGATGTTATGGTTGAGGATCTATGATGTTTAGTGTGATGCATATGTGATTGGTAATCTTTCTGCCTGTTTATTTTATTGAGATTGATGACATATTTATGTTTTATCAAAATTCTTATTGATATATCATCCGATCTTTGAGTAGTTCTTTAATCTACCTTATGTATTTTTTACTAGTGTCTTTTCAATCAGGACATCTGTTGGTTTTTGAAGGCAAGATTATTTTCAGTGCTTGTGATCTCTCAGACTGTCGGTTCATATCATATCTGATAGGAGAGTGATAGCACTCTCTTTATCTAGGATTACAGTGTGAAAATTTATTTGCTTCCACTTGTTCCTTTAGAGATGCGTTGGGTATTTAGAAAATGTCAACAATTCGAAAGAACTTGTTGAGGCGCCAATTCACCCCCTCTAGTTGCCTGTTTCGGTCCTACAGCTAAGCTTCTCGTGATATCTGTATATAAATCATTCTTGATCTTCACAAAGAGCGCTTCCACATCAATTCCTCGGGACCTTCTTCGCTTATTGTATATGTCAATAGTGTCTTGGAAACCATATTTCTAGCCTTGCGAGCTAGAGATACCCCGCATGAGACAAGGGTGCTCTGGTTATGAAGAGCACTTGTTAGCTCATCCTGATCCCGCACAGTAGTGAATGATCCTTCTAACGCCTGCACGGCCTAATCTCTGACTTCCGAGCCACCGATGCTTTTCTCAAGGTCCATGTCACTTTACCGCTCTTTGTCAGTCTTCCCTAGGCCTATAAAAATGATTGCACACTGCCGTGAAACTATTGTCATAGATTTTTTTGCCATTAGTGGTCATCTCGACATCATTAGCCAACCACCTATCTTTCATCCCTACATAACAAATTGTGCCAATGTTGTGGGGTTTCTAATTCCTAGCTTAGAGCTCTTTCTTATTAGAGCTTTCTACCATGAAATTAGTTGAGCTCTTCATGTTGAAAAATTTGTCCTCATCCTCCTTTTTTAGGTTCGACTACTTTGTAACCGCCTTGAGGTCTTTGGCAACGAAGTTTGAGACAAGGATGCTTTATGAGACCATCGGAGTTATTTCCCAAGGACTTGTCGTGGTAAGGGGGAGGGCTCATACTTCAGCGCTGCAGCGCTTGGTACTCGGACCTTGGCTCAAGGCATTTTCTCCGCAAGGTTCTTCCATGGAGGGTGAGTCAGGGCCTAAGATCAGTCCGAAAGGCGTAGTCGATGGACAACAGGTCAATATTCCTGTACTACCCCTTGTTGGTATGGAGGGACGGAGGAGGCTAGGTTAGCCGAAAGATGGTTATAGGTTTAAGGACACAAGGTGACCCTGCTTTTTCATCATCATTTAGCTATTGCTTTTATTTTTTCATTGCCGGTCATATGTATCGAACTAACTTCAGAATTGGGCACAGTATCAAAGATCTTTTAGAAGCGCATACTCCTCCGGGGGGTCGATTAGGGCGTGGGTGAGGATCCTCCAGAATATTTTCAAGTGCTGGTTTGAGAACTACGATCTTTGGCTCTAGAACTGAATCATTTCCTTGTATCTGAGAAGAACTTACTTTTTATTTCTCATCAAACGAATGGCATCTTCTTTTGGAAATCCTATCTATTCTTAGCATGATATTGGGGAATCTCCTTGCTATTACTCAAACAAGCATGAAATGCAATTTTCCATATTCCTAGTTACGTATTTACTTACGGCGCGACAGCATCTAGGGCTCCTTGAATAATGCGATATCTCACACCGGGTAAATCCTTAACCCTTCCTCCTCTTACTAATACTACAGAATGTTCTTGTAAATTATGGCAAATACCGGGTATATAAGCAGTGATTTCAAATCCAGAGGTTAATTGTACTCTCGCAACTTTACGCAATGTAGAGTTGGGTTTTTTAGGGTTGATAGTGGAAAAGTTGACAGATAAGTCTTCCAATAAACGTTGGTTACATTTCTTTATGCTATTTGTACCCATCACCGGTTTATGGATGAGTGCTATTGGCGTAGTCGGCCTAGCTCTGAACCTACGTGCCTATGACTTTGTTTCCCTCGGTTTCTGTTTTCTTATTCGGGATCTTGCTTTTCAAGGTTCTCATCTTTGCAACTCGCGATTTTTGCGAGAGAACCAAATCCAAGTTGGTGAAGATCATGATTTGGTTCAGGACATCTCTCTTTCAAGGAGGCAGCGGGGATTCGACTTCCCCTGGGGGTAGGGAGTATTATGAAAGGAGGTTAATCATATATTATCAAAAACCCTAGAAAAATTCTTCCTGGGTCGATGCCCGAGCGGTTAATGGGGACGGACTGTGAATTCGTTGACGATATGTCTACGCTGGTTCAAATCCAGCTAGGCCCAAAAATCTAGGTCTTCGTGAATATGAGCTAAATAAAAAATTTTCTTCCATAAAAAAATGTTTGATCCATACAATCTCATGGAGAGTTCGATGCTGGCTCAGGATAATAAAGCATTTCCCTCTTCTATAGAAATCAAATATGAGCGATTGATTTGGATAGACTTTTAATCGAAAGAGTTTTCCCATATCCATATCTTCAAAAATTGGACTTTCTTCTTATTTTAACCTTTTGATTTCTATATTAAGGGTAGAATAACAAAGTTGGCCTAATTTATTAGTTTTCACTAACCCTAGATTTCGGTCGCCGGCTTCCCTGTCATCAGTTCACCAACTTCCTTGACCTTGCGGCACTGGGCAGGCGTCAGCCCCCATACATGGTCTTACGACTTTGCAGAGGGTCTCGAAACATAATTCTTTTTTTCTCTTCTTTGTTCCTTGTCTATAGGCAACTAAGTACATGCCAATCTAGTTCTGGACCTATACATATCAAAGTCAATTTTCTTTTTTTATTCCAGATATTTAATAAAATGAAAAATTAAAGAACGATTTTCCACAGAGATATGTACATAAGGGGGGTCCATGGATAATAATGTTGTTCAGACCTGGAGTTTCCATATATACGTATTAGGTAAAAATCCACTCTCTTTTAATAACTATCTTTGTAGCTCCAGAATGTTTCAGTTTATGTTCCTACCTATTGTTTGGATATACCAAGAGAGATCTACGGTCTAATGAGGCTACTATGAAATATTGGCAGGTTATCACTATCGACTGCCTTGACGGTTATCTCGTACATTGACCACTTTGATTGCATCCTTGGCTTCTTGATTTCTAGCTCGACTGTTGGGGAATAGGGGAGCTATGCTAGCCGATAAATTCAAAAATTTAAGCACTAAGCCCAAGACTCATGCGCATGTGAGATCATGGATCGGTACTTTCTAGCACGAGACATGCTAAGTGTCGCGGAAGAAGATGTCGGAGTAGCGCGTCAAGCTTTTCCTCGCTTCGTCCTTGTCGTCCTTCACTGATCCGATCGATAAAGACGACGTAGTCGTTCTTATGTAGATGTCCACGAGCGTCGCTATTGGAGCAACGCGTCCATAGAGTTCACACGTATAGGGATGGATAACCTCCCACAGAAGCATGCGAGCACCGCATGTGAGAGACGGGGATCCTTAATGTAACACCCCAAATTTTCAAAGAAATAAAAATATTATTTAATTCAATTTCTTGAATTTATTAATTTGGGAAATACCTTTAAATACCCTCTCTACCATTTTTGAACTACAACATAGAGTTAATGACCAAACCAGGAGCTGAAAATTTTTGTATAAACTTCCAAGGCCATGATATAATTTTGAGAATTTTTATAAATTTTTATCAACCTTGGAAGTAGCCCTAAGATTTTAATCTATTTTATGGAATTATTTTTATTCAGAAATGTTTTGAAACAGTATTGCCCCCCTCCCTTCTCTCTCTCCCGGCCGGCCCAGCCCGTCACCCTCGCCCGCCTTAGGCTAACAGCCCGACCCCACCTGTCGGCGCCAATCGCCTCCCCTCACATGCGCGCCCGACACCACGGTCCCACTCGTTAGTCGCCACCCTCACTCGCTCGCGCTCGCTGGTCAGTGGCCCCCACCTGTCGGATTCGTCTTCCCCGCGAGATCCACCCCCAAATCCCCCCCTCGCCGGCCGACGCAATAACGTGCCTCGGATCCCCTGCCCCCGACCCCCTCCCCTCAAATTGAGCCCGCCATTACCACCCCCGGTCCACGGCGACCGTTTCCCCAATTAAACCCGACCGATTTGCGTACAGGTTCGATGAATCGAACTCAACCCGAGCTCGCCGGCGTTTAAACGCGTTTTATTCCTGGCCACTGTAGATTACACCCTCTCTACCCCCGCCGATGGCCCTATTTAAACCCCCTGGCCACCCGCATTTCACCCCCACGCTCACACGCTGCGGGAACAAACAGAGCCCTTGCATTCCGTGTTTTAGCGCACCACCGCCGCCCGTCCTCCAGCCGTCGCTCGCCGTCGCCGGAGTCCCCCTCCGCCCTCGCTGACCGCACCGCTGCGACCGTACGGACCTCACCGACCCCGGCCATAACTCCGTCGTCGACGAACCCCGCTGGATCGCCGTCGCCGCCAAGGACCCGAACACCTTCGCCGCCCCCGCTCGTCACCGGCCTCGCTCCGTCGATCATTCGTCACCACAAGGGTACCTTCGTGATCCCCGTAGTGCCCTCTTTCCATTTTAGGCCTTAAGCATGACCGCCATCGCTCGCCGTGGCCTTTGGCCCGCTCGCCGTCGCTGGAGAAGACTACCGGCACGTGTCGAGTACCCGTGCCATGTCGGATTTGATCCTGGCCATGCGATCTGGATCTAACGGTACCGATTAAATCCCATGTGCGGTTTAATCTGCACCGTCGGATCTGAGCGAAGGGGTATGTTTTAATCTCGCGCGTCCGTTAGTTTTAAAAACCCACGTTTAATCTGGAGCATCCATCGCGTACCGGTTCGATGTTTTAATCATGGTCGTCCACGTCACATTAACTCTCCTGCCTCGCCCTCGCGCGTTGGATCTGGATCCAATGGTCCAGATCGATTCGGCGCATGCGCACAGTGCGCGGGTTCACCGTGGGCCTCGCTCACCGTGGACCCGAGGCGTTTAAAATTTAGAAATAAATTCCAGAAATGCTTTTAAACTTCAAAAATTCATATCTGGCGCATTTGAACTCTAAAAATTGCCATTCCAATTTCAGAAAATTCATAATATTATTCTCTACCCATTAGTTCAATAAAACAATATGTTACTTTAGACTTTTTCATGTTTATTTAAATAGGTATTCAAATACCCTTAGGGTAAAAATGTAAATTCAATTAATTAAATTTCAGTAAAATTCATATTTATTTTCTTTCTGTTCATATATTGAATACCACTACATTGCCCATGAACCTTTCATTTTAAATTGATTAGAATGTTTAAAATGAGATTACTCACATTTAAAACCCTTTCTCAAAGAACAACACTGAATTTTAATTCCTTTTAAAATTATTTATAAAATGAATTTCAGAACCTTAACAACTCTGTTCTTCTTTACATTAAACCACCTTAAACCCATATGCTTGTTGTGTGATTTTATATTGTTTAGATTGGATGTTGTATTTATTTTATTTTACTTTTTATATTGGGAAGACTACGACGCCGTCGAGGAGCCGGAATATTTCCTGGAAGTTCCTCTCTCCCCATTCGCTAAACAAGGCAAGTCACCAAACATCATTCTTGAACATGTTGAACCTATGTTTTATTAAATTATCGCTAAAACACATAGGTTATACACGCATTAGTCAAATGAAACCCCTATGATATATTTATTTAGGATCTCCCGACCTTGATGTGCAACCCAAGCCATGCTATCTCGCCTAAACTCTTTGTCACCATATGATTAGGGTTATTAGCTAGTGTCCAATGTATTGACACGATCGCTATAGGATAAAAATGAGTCATAGCAAGATGGTTCAACTATATGATCCCCGTTACTTCTTATCCTTGGAATTCTGTTGGTGATGAGTTATGATTGTGTGTATGCATGGTGGGTTCCGGGTGCAAGCTAGGGCATTGGTCGGTAGCACCCGGGGCACTATAAGGACCGGTCTGAGGGATCCATTGCAATACACTTCCGTACTAACCACAAGTCTAGTGGGTAAGTCCTAACTAAGGTATGGAGTGTTCCAAACCGAGGCCACCATTTGGAGATGGGTCAAGCAGCACCTACGGGTGGCTTGTACCAACGAGGCGCAAAAGGGGGTGCGACGTTAGCCGGGATGCGGCCCGGCGCGCCGGCGAAACCTAGAGCTGGTGGTTATCGCTTGGAGCATTTCATGCCGAGGTTTTGGCACGAGTTCCCGTGGTATGGGTCATCTCGTTTGGGATGAGTGCGTGCCTTGTGGGTACAGTAGTACATCTCTGATCAGAGTCTTAAATCTTTTCGAAAAGCCGAGCCCACGGACAAGGGCGGGTTGCGTGACATCCCACAGTTAGATTACTTTGAATATGTATGTGCATGATGGCTTGACATGTCAGGACTGTTGAGCGAGGAGGTAAAACGTACTCCTCAAGTTAGATGATGTTGTTGATGCTCATGTTTACTTTTATGCATGGTTAAAAATTGACTACACTAAATGCAATAACTGAAAAATGTACTTTTCCACAACGTTAGCCATTACCCTTCCTTGTTTATTATCCTGCATTATTACTTGCATTTGCGGTGGCTTGTTGAGTACTTTTTGTACTCATACCCGTTGAACCCCACAGAGGATGCCTACTATGAAGATGGTCTGGAGTAGCGACCCAGTCAAGAAGAAAGATCCCAAAGAAGGCGTTCGTCATGCTTTTTATTTATTTTTACCGTTTTTTTATTAAACTCTTGTATTATTGTTTTTCTTTGGAAATTCAATAATGTTCCGATTTGATAAATCGGGGCCCCACAAGATGGTATCAGAGCCGACTTGACTGTAGGAAGCCAAACATACCCGCCTAGCCATTGGCCGCTGGAAATTATTTCTCGAAAACCTACTTTATAAACTTTGTTTCTACCCTCACTTTCATTCAACTTGCTGTTTTGTAGATGCCAGTATACCAAGTGCACAGCTACTGCCGCCATTACGAGGGCTTCGTCAGGGAGCTCCGTATGATGCTCACATTCCTCGGGTTCCTCTTTGAGCCCGAATTCCAAGGAGTGTACCCCGATGAGTTCGCCGGACCTTGTGACGTCTCCCTCACCGTCCACGGCTCTGGAGAGCACCTGCCACTCTACACCACCGCACTTGGGGGCCCGACTTTCGACGTCGCGTGCCAATGAGTCGCCCTCCAGGCCCTCATGGAGTTGAGGATGATCTACGATGATCGTCTTCAAAACTCGTCCTTCTGGCTTGTGCCGAAGCGTACTCCCGGCGCCCACCGTAGCATCTACCTCGGAGTTCACTCCGTGCGTGATCCGGTCATGGCCCGGCATTCGCGTCTTCTGCAGGATATGTATGACCTCCATACCGAGGCGGTGCTCGACGACGATGAGCACCATGAGGCGGTTGAGTTTCTTCGTGAGGAGATGAAGAAGTTGATCCAACAGAACGGCGAGCTAAAGCGCAAGATTATGCAGTTGCAGAAGGACATCGCGGAGATGGTCCCTCTCCTTCCAAGGAAGAAGAAGCCCATCCGTGAGCCCCTCCCTCGCCCCAAGAGGATCCCGCCACACCCCTCCCCCGCCAGACCCTCCACCAGCGCCCCTGCACCACGCCCCGGCCTCGTCTCCGACCCCATCATCGAGAACTTTCTCGAGCCCACCATCCCTCTGGAGCCGCGTACTCGTGGTTCTGAGAGCACGGAAACCACCTCCGGTGGCGAGTAGACGCTAGAGGCCGCAAAAGTTTAATAAAATAATTTTTATATGTGTGCTATCCACAACGAGTGTGTTGTGGGTAGAATAAGGGCTTGATTGTAATAAACATTTTTACCACTTGGTTTATATGCATGAGCTTTATGAGCTACTTTCGTTAATTGTATTGTCATCTTTTTGCCTTATAACATCGTATATTCAGAAGATGGCCGACCACCAGAACACCGGCTCCAACAACGGAGAAGGAGGAAGCCGTGATGCGCCCGAGGGTGTTGTACCCAACTGGGGTGCAACGGGCCCACGTCAGTCTGGGTCACCATCCGCCAACCATCCTACCTTGGCGGAGATGATGGCGAATCAGAACCAGCTGATCACCGCCCTCCTCACTCAGATGCAGCACCAACAAGCTCAGTTGGACCGACTGCAGAATGGGGAACCTGCCCCTCGCGTACCAGCACCCGCACCCGCTCCATAACTCTCGGAGTTTCTGCGCGTGCGCCCACCCATCTTCTCAAGCACCACCAACCCAACGGAGGCCGGAGATTGGGTCCGCACCATTGGGAAGAAGCTTGACCTCCTCCCCTGCACCGGCCGGGAGCGAGTGGCCTTCACCACTCATCAGCTCCAGGGTCCCGCCGCTGAATGGTGGGACAACTACCGTGAGTCCCAGCCGGACGACCACGTGGTGACCTGGGCGGAGTTCACCATCGCCTTCCGTGCCGCCCACGTCCCCACCGGTGTCATCGCGGTAAAGCAGCAGGAGTTCCGCGACCTGCAGCAAGGCAGTCGAACTATCATGGAGTACCTCCATGAGTTCAACCGCCTCGCCCGCTACGCACCGGAAGAAGTGCGCACCGACGCCTTCCGCCAAGCCAAGTTCCTCCGGGGACTCAAGGGTGAGCTGTCCATCCAGCTCGTCGCCACCGACTACGCCGACTTCCAATGGCTAGTCAATAAAGCGCTCATTCAAGAGACTGAGCAAAACAGGTTGGACCTCAAGAGGAAGAAGATGATCGCCTTCAAGCATCAGCAAGCAAACTCTCAGAGGCCCCGCTTCGTCCCTCCGCCACCAGCGCCCGCCTACCATCCTCGGCCCACCTACAGGCCACCTCACACCGCCGGTGGATCCAATGCCGGGCATCCTCGCCCTGCTCCACCCGCTCCGGCCGCTCAGCCGACGTCAGCCGCCAAGGCCCCGATCTTGAAGGATCACTAAGGGAGGCCGATCGTCTGCTTCAACTGCCGCAAGGAAGGGCACTATTCGGACCAGTGTCCTCACCCAAAGAAGTCCCAAGGCGCGGCACCCAACCAGGCGATACGTGCCCGCGTCAAACACATCAACTCGGAGGAACCTCAAGAGGCGCTTGAAGTTGTGCTCGGTACATTCACTGCGAATTCCGTACCAGCCGTAATATTATTTGACTCTGGAGCAACAAACTCCTTCGTCTCAGAAGATTTTGTGAAAATCAACGAATTGGACATACTCCCTCTATCTGTCCCCATGGTGATTGCCACTCCGGGCAATAGAGCCTTGGCCCGCTTATACAGCCCTAAGGTTCAGATAGAGATCCAAGGAGTATTATTCTGGGTCGAGCGAGTCCTCATAAAATGCACTAGACTCGACCTCATCCTAGGGATGGATTGGTTGATGAAGCGCAAGGGAGTGATCGACTGTGCCAACAAGTCCGTTACAGTGACCAACCCTGAAGGCGCAGCCGTCACCTTTCGGATGACCAGTCGCAAACCGCTCGAAGCATCCCTCCACTCGCTCACTCTTGAAGAAGTACCCATAGTCAAGGAGTTTATGGATGTCTTCCCTGAAGACCTACCGGGAATGCCTCCCAAGTGGGACATCGAATTCAGAATCGAACTTGTCCCCGGGACCACTCCAATCTCCAAGCGCCCATACCAGATGGCCGCCAACGAATTAGCCGAGGTCAAGAGTAACATCGAAGACCTAGAGCAGAAAGGGTACATCCGACCGAGTACCTCACCCTGGGGTGCACCGGTCATCTTCGCTATGAAGAAAGACAAGACCAAGAGGATGTGCGTGGACTATAGAGCCCTGAACGACGTAACCATCAAGAACAAGTACCCATTGCCATGGATCGATGACCTGTTCGATCAGCTTAAGGGATCCTCGGTGTTTTCCAAGATTGACCTCTGGTCAGGTTATCACCAATTGAGGATTAGAGAAGAGGACATACCCAAGACTGCCTTCACCTCCCGCTATGGACTCTACGAGTATACAGTGATGTCGTTCGGAAAAACGAATGCCCCGGCCTTTTTCATGAACATGATGAACAATGTATTCATGGAGTTCTTGGATAAGTTCATCGTGGTATTCATCGACGATATCCTCGTTTACTCCAAGACCAAAGAATAACATGAAACTCACCTCCGTCTGACCCTCGGAAAGCTAAGGGAGCAGCAATTGTATGCCAAATACAGCAAATGCGAATTTTGGTCGTCTGAGGTGAAGTTCCTCGGCCATGTCATATCCGCCGGAGGAATAGCAGTGGACCCAACCATCGTGGAAGCAGTGACCAACTGGCTGCAGCCCATGACCGTGACCGAGATCCGGAGTTTTCTCGGATTGGCCGGATACTACCGCCAGTTCATCAAGAATTTTTCGAAGATCGCCAAGCCTATGACCAGACTATTGCAGAAAGAAATAAAGTTTGAATGGACCCCCGACTGCGAAGAAAGCTTCTAGACTCTCAAGAAGAAGCTAGTGTCATCTCCTATTCTGACCTTGCCAGACATCCGGAAGGACTTCCACGTCTACTGTGATGCCTCTCGTCAAGGATTGGGATGTGTCTTAATGCAAGAAGGGAAGGTGATATCCTACGCCTCCCGACAACTAAGGCCGCATGAGATGAACTACTCGACCCACAACCTAGAATTAGCAGTCGTGGTTCATGCCTTGAAGATATGGAGACATTACCTTGTAGGGAATCGGTGTGAGGTCTTCACCGACCACAAGAGCCTCAAGTACATATTCACCCAACCTGGTCTGAATCTCAGGCAAAGGAGATGGTTGGAACTGATCAAGGATTATGACTTGGGCATCCATTATCATCCAGGCAAGGCCAATGTGGTGGCAGACGCCCTTAGTCGAAAAGGGTACTACAACGCCATCATGATCCAAGACCAGGCTCCTCTACTTTACAAGGAGATGGAAAGGCTGAACTTAGGGATCACCACCCGAGCGTACCTCGCTGCCTTGGAGTCTCGGCCTATCTTGATAGATCAGATCCGAGAAAAGCAAAAGGAAGACCCGGACATCTTGGAGATCCAGCAGAACATGAGGAAGGGAAAAGCCCCCGGATTTTCCGAGGACGAGCATGGTACTATCTGGTTCGGAAACCGGATCTACGTACCCGACAAACCTGAGTTGAAGACCCTCATCCTTCAAGAAGCCCATGATACTCTGTACTCCATCCATCCCGGGAGTACAAAGATGTATCAAGACCTGAAGGAAAAATATTGGTGGGTCAGCATGAAGAGAGAAATAGCTGAGTATGTGGCCAAGTGCGACACATGCCGGCGAGTCCAGGCAGAGCATCAAAGACCTGCCGGACTTCTTCAACCCCTCAACGTCCCTGAATGGAAGTGGGAAGAAATAGGAATGGACTTCATCACTGGACTGCCCAGGATCCAAGCTGGTCACAATTCTATCTGGGTAATCGTCGACCGACTCACCAAGGTAGCTCACTTCATCCCGGTCAAGACAACTTACACTGTCGCCAAACTGGCTGAGTTGTATATGACCTGGATAGTGTGCCTTCACAGAGTTCCTAAGAAAATTGTATCTAACCATGGGAGCCAGTTCACCTCCAAGTTTTGGAAGAACCTTCAAGAGGAACTCGGCACCCGGCTGAACTTTAGCACCGCCTATCATCCCCAGACCGACAGTCAAACCGAAAGGGTCAACCAGATATTGGAAGATATGCTTAGAGCTTGTGATCTAGACTTTGGCGGAATGTGGGACAAGAACTTACCCTATGCAGAGTTCTCCTACAACAACAGCTATCAGGCCAGCCTGCAAATGTCCCCGTTCGAAGCACTCTACCGACGTAAGTGCAGAACGCCATTGCTCTAGGATCAAACCAGAGAATCACAACTGTTTGGGACAGATATATTGAGAGAAGCTGAAGAGAAGGTCAAAATCATAAGGGACCGGTTAAAGATAGCCCAATCCCGACAGAAGAGCTACACCGATAACCGTCGAAGAGACCTAACCTTTGAGGAGGGCGATTATGTCTATCTCCGGGTCACTCCCCTCCGAGGCACTCAAAGGTTCAACATGAAAGGCAAGCTAGCACCCCGCTACGTCGGACCTTTTCAGATCCTCCGACGGCAAGGAGAAGTGGCATATCAACTTGAACTGCCTCCATCATTGCCGGGAGTTCATGATGTGTTCCATGTCTCTCAGCTGAAGAAGTGCCTCCGTGTACCCACCGAGCAAGCCGACCTTCAGCAGCTCAACGTCCAAGAAGACTTGACTTACATCGAGAAACCCATCAAGATCTTGGAAACCAAAGAAAGAGTAACCAGGAGTCGTGTAGTTCGCTTCTACAAGGTTCAGTGGGACAACCACCCCGCCAAAGAAGCCACATGGGAAAAAGAACACGAACTGAAAGCCCAATACCCCGAGTTATTCGAGTAACGTTCCAATCTCGAGGACAAGATTCTTTGTAAGGGGGATAGGTTTGTAACACCCCAAATTTTCAAAGAAATAAAATATTATTTAATTCAATTTCTTGAATTTATTAATTTGGGAAATACCTTTAAATACCCTCTCTACCATTTTTGAACTACAACATAGAGTTAATGACCAACCAGGAGCTGAAAATTTTTGTATAAACTCCCAAGGCCATGATATAATTTTGAGAATGTTTATAAATTTTTATCAACCTTGGAAGTAGCCCTAAGATTTTAATCTATTTTCTGGAATTATTTTTATTCAAAAATGTTTTGAAACAGTATTGGGCCCCCCTCCCTTCTCTCTCTCCCGGCCGGCCTAGCCCGTCACCCTCGCCCGCCTCAG
The DNA here is from genome assembly GCA_019279435.1 of Zizania palustris. Lineage (NCBI taxonomy): Eukaryota > Viridiplantae > Streptophyta > Magnoliopsida > Poales > Poaceae > Zizania > Zizania palustris. Next base: position 19,819,730 of record JAAALK010000082.1, on the reverse strand, counting down.
GCTGACAGCCCGCCCCCACCTGTCGGTGCCAATCGCCTCCCCTCACGCGCGCGCCCAACACCACGGTCCCACTCGTTAGTCGTCACCCTCACTCGCTCGCGCTCGTTGGTCAGTGGCCCCCACCTGTCGGATTCGTCTTTCCCATGAGATTCACCCCCAAATCCCCCCCCTTCGCTGGCCGACGCAATAACGCGCCTCGGATCCCCTGCCCCCAACCCCCTCCCCTCAAATTGAGACCGCCATTACCACCCCCGGTCCACGGCGACCGTTTCCCCCAATTAAACCCAACTGATTCGCGTCCAGGTTCGATGAATCGAACTCAACCCGAGCTCGCTGGCGTTTAAACGCGTTTTATTCCCGGCCACCGTAGATTACACCCTCTCTGCCCCCGCCGATGGCCCTATTTAAACCCCCTGGCCACCCGCATTTCACCCCCATGCTCACACGCTGCAGGAACAAATAGAGCCCTTGCATTCCACGTTTTAGCGCACCACCGCCGCCCGTCCTCCAGCCGTCGCTCGCCGTCGCCGGAGTCCCCCTCCGCCCTCGCCGACCGCACCGTTGCGACCATACGGACCTCACCGACCCCGGCCATAACTCCGTCATCGACGAACCCCACCGGATCGCCGTCGCCGCCAAGGACCCGAACACCTTTGCCGCCCCCGCTCGTCGCCGGCCTCGCTCCGCCGACCATTCGTCACCGCAAGGGTACCTTCGTGATCCCCGTAGTGCCCTCTTTCCATTTTAGGCCTTAAGCACAACCGTCGTCGCTCGCCGTGGCCTCTGGCCCGCTCGCCGTCGCTGGAGAAGATGACCGGCACGGGTCGAGTACCCGTGCCGTGTCGGATTTGATCCTGGCCATGCGATCTGGATCTAACGGTACCGATTAAATCCCATGTGCGGTTTAATCTACGCCGTCGAATCTGAGCGAAGGTTATGTTTTAATCTCGCACGTCCGTTAGTTTTAAAAACCCACGTTTAATCTGGAGCATCCATCGCGTACCGGTTCGATGTTTTAATCCTGGACGTCCACGTCACTTTAACTCTCTCGCCTCGCCCTCGCGCGTTGGATCTGGATCCAACGGTCCTGATCGATCCGGCGCACGCGCACAGTGCGCGGGTTCACCGTGGGCCTGGCTCACCGTGGACCCGAGGCATTTAAAATTTAGAAATAAATTCGAGAAATGCTTTTAAACTTCAAAAATTCATATCTGGCGCATTTGAACTCTAAAAATTGCCCTTCCAATTTCAGAAAATTCATAATATTATTCTCTACCCATTAGTTCAATAAAAACAATATGTTACTTTAGACTTTTTCATGTTTATTTAAATAGGTATTCAAATAACCTTAGGGTAAAAAAGTAAACTCAATTAATTAAATTTCAGTAAAATTCATATTTATTTTCTTTCTGTTCATATATTGAATACCACTACATTGCCCATGAACCTTTCATTTTAAATTGATTAGAATGTTTAAAATGAGATTACTCACATTTAAAACCCTTTCTCAAAGAACAACACTTCATTTTAATTCCTTTTAAAATTATTTATAAAATGAATTTCAGAACCTTAACAACTCTATTCTTCTTTACATTAAACCACCTTAAACCCATATGCTTGTTGTGTGATTTTATATTGTTTAGATTGGATGTTGTATTTATTTTATTTTACTTTTTATATTGGGAAGACTACGACGCCGTCGAGGAGCCGGAATATTTCCCAGAAGTTCCTCCCTCCCCATTCGCTGAACAAGGCAAGTCACCAAACATCATTCTTGAACTTGTTGAACCTATGTTTTATTAAATTATTGCTAAAACACATAGGTTATACATGCATTAGTCAAATGAAACCCCTACGATATATTTATTTAGGATCCCCCGACCTTGATGTGCAACCCAAGCCATGCTATCTCGCCTAAACTCCTTGTCACCATATGATTATTGTTATTAGCTAGTGTCCAATGTATTGACACGATCGCTATAGGATAAAAATGAGTCGTAGCAAGATGGTTCTACTATATGATCCCCGTTACTTCTTATCCTTGGAATTCTGTTGGTGATGAGTTATGATTGTGAGTGTATGCATGGTGGGTTCCGGGTGCAAGCTCGGGCATTGGTCGGTAGCACCCGGGGCACTATAAGGACCGGTCTGAGGGATCCGTTGCAATACACTTCCGTACTAACCACAAGTCTAGTGGGTAAGTCCTAACTAAGGTATGGAGTGTTCCAAACCGAGGCCACCATTTGGAGATGGGTCAAGCAGCACCTGCGGGTGGCTTGTACCAACGTGGCGCAAAAGGGGGTGTGACGTTAGCCGGGATGCGGCCCGGCGCGCCGGCGAAACCTAGAGCGGGTGGTTATCGCTTGGAGCATTTCATGCCGAGGTTTTGGCACGAGTTCCCGTGGTATGGGTTATCTCGTTTGGGATGAGTGCGTGCCTTGTGGGTATAGTAGTACATCTCTGATCAGAGTCTTAAATCTTTTCGAAAAGCCGAGCTCACGGTCAAGGGCGGGTTGCGTGACATCACACAGTTAGATTACTTTGAATATGTATGTGCATGATGGTTTGACATGCAAGGACTGTTGAGCGAGGAGGTAAAACGTACTCCTCGAGTTAGATGATGTTGTTGATGCTCATGTTTACTTTTCCGCATGGTTAAAAATTGACTACACTAAATGCAATAACTGAAAAATGTACTTTTCCGCAACGTTAGCCATTACCCTTCCTTGTTTATTATCCTGCATTATTACTTGCATTTTCGGTGGCTTGTTGAGTACTTTTTGTACTCATACCCGTTGAACCCCACAGAGGATGCCTACTATGAAGATGGTCTGGAGTAGCGACCCAGTCAGGAAGAAAGATCCCGAAGAAGGCGTTCGTCATGCTTTTTATTTATTTTTACCGTTTTTTATTAAACTCTGATGTAATAAATATGGTCTGCGCACCATGAATACTGTCGTATGTATGATTGTCGCATGATGAACCTCTTGTATTATTGTTTTTCTTTGGAAATTTAATAATGTTCCGATTTGATAAATCAGGGCCCCACACTTAATCTCAATGATTAATATCAAGAAGGGATGGAGAAGACTATTTGGTGGATAGGTCTAATCTAGGGTTATTCTTTGGCTCCAAGACGTCCTCGTCCTCTCCTTTTATAGGGAGGATAGCCCCCTGGTCGTGTCTATCTCGAAATCCTCAAAACCATATCAGATCCAATCTATTTGCCTACATCGGAACTTCCGATCTTAGATCAGAACTTCCGACAGTGTATTTTAGGTCTCTCGATACAGTACGACGCGAAACAGATCCAATCTGTTATCGCCCACCTCGGAACTTCCGATACAATATCGAAACTTCTGATCGGTACAAAATTTATCGATTCTGAATCGGAACTTCTGGCTCGTTGGATCTTCCGATACCATATCAGAACTTCCGAAGCAACATTTGCTCTCTATATTGAGAATAGATAATAATCAAAAATTCTGATACTACCTATCGGAAGTTCCGATCCACAGAATTTTCTTAGGCATATCCTTCAATCTCCCACTTGCACAAGAACCAATTCTTTCCATGTTTTAATCCACCCCTTAAGTGTGTGACTCGATAGGTTCATACACTAACGATTGTTCACTGGAAATAATTTCTGACAGACTAATCAATTGCGGTACATGGTAGCACATATTGACCCCCTAAAGCGTACAAAATAAAATTTTCATGAACCTTGATATACTCAAGACCTAGTCTCTTTACCACAGCTGCCAGTCAAGCTAAAGACGAGATACGTGCCACCCTTGCTGGTTAGCTCGACATTTCACTCTATCAAGTAACGGATTCAAGTCATGACCAACTCCTTAGTCATAGTGGCATGGCCATGCACCTTTCAAATCCAATACCTCACAGGGCCCAGAGACGACTCTCCTGTTATTAGCAGGGGTAAATTCCATCTTGACCACTCACATCCCAAGACATTTTTCAGAATACACGTGAAAACAACCCTTATTACTACCCTATTATGCAATAGCGTTAGGAAGCATCTAAGTGTGTCACTACGCATTATAGAATCAAATGACGATATTAAGTCCAAGGACTCCATAGGTACACCATTTGAGATTACAACTGTTGGCACATTACAATAACATTCACAGCAGTATCTCAAGTGGGTCTGTCCAACACTATGTTCACCAGCATGTGTCCACACCACTGATTTGACATCTCCATGTCTATGATCTGTGAAACACAATCATCAATCACTAGGATGTGTTAATCCAAGTATCATCACTATCCCACATGATGACAAGATTAGGGACCGTTTTGAACAACATCGTCATAAAGAAAATAGTTTCACATAACAAGTCGTACTCATTAATTAAATGCAAATGATATTTATACAAGGAAGAAGATAACAATTATCCACACAATAGCATAGAATCTACTAGCATCTTCCACAAACACATGACTCACTTACGCAAGTATCTAATTGTGACACCCAAAATTTTCAAAGAAATAAAAATATCATTTAATATATTTTTCTGGGATTATTTAATTTGGAAATACATTTAATGCCCTTCTTAGCCTATTTGAACTAGAACCTAGTTGAAATGACCAAACCCGAGGCTAGAAAATTTTGTATGAGTTCCCAAGACCAAAATATATTTTTGAGAATTTTTACAAATTTTTATCACCCTTGGAAATAGCCCAAATATTTTAAATCAATTTCTGAAATTTTTTTTATTCGGAAAAGAATTGAAACAGTATCGGGTCCCCTTCCCCCTATTCTCTCTCCCGGCTGGCCCAGCCCACTCCTCCCCGCGCCCCCGACTGACCAGCGGACCCCACCCATCAGTGACCCCCTCTCTCTTCGTGCGCGCCCGACAACCCGATCACACCTGTCGGCGCCAACCGAAACCCTCGCGCCCGACCGTCCGACCCCACCCGTCAGTCCCCGCACCCGTTCGCTCGCGCTCACTGACCGTTGGCCCCCGTCTGTCAGATCCTTCGTCTCCGCGAGATCCGCCCCCAAATCCCCCCTCCTCGCCGGCCGACGCCTTAATGCGCCTCGGATCCGTTGCTCCTGACACCCTCTCCCCAAATTGAGCCCGACATTCAAACCCCCATGCTCCGTTGACCGTTTCCCCCATTAAAACTGGCCCGATCGCGTCTCGGTTCGATGAATCGGCATGCAACCCGAAGCTCGCCGGTGTTTAAATGCGTTTACCCTCGGCCACCGCCAATTGCGCCCCCTGGCCCCGCCGGTGACCCTATTTAAACCCCCCTGGTACCCCGCATTTGACCCCCACGCTCACATGCTGCAAGAATGAATAGAACGCCCTCGCTACGGTTTTTATCACTCCACCGCCGCCCACACTCCGGTCACTGCTCGTCGTCGCCAGTGACCTCCTCCGCCCCAGGTGATCGCACCTCCATGACCGCCGGGACCTCACCAACCTCGGCCACCCCTCCACCGATGACGAACCCCGCCGGAACACCATCGCCGATGAGGAACCCGAACCACTCCGCCATCTACCCTCGTCACCGACCACGCTCCAACGACCTCTCTCCTCTCCTAAGGTACCCTCGTGATCCCCGTAGTGTCCTCTTTCCGTTTTAGCCCTTAGGACCCCTCGCCGTCGCTCGCCGTGGCCCTTGGCCCGCTCGCCGTCGCCGGAGAAGATGACCGGCACGGGTCGAGTACCCGTGTCGTGTCAGATTTAATCGCGATCGTGCGATCGCGATCGGACAACTCAGATGTTAGCACGTGTTCGGTTTAATCTGGTCCGTCGGATCTTAGCGAAGGGGTACATTTTAATCTCGTGCCTTCATTAGTATTTAAATCCCGCGTTTAATCTGGATCGTCCATCGCGTACCGTTTCAACGTTTTAATCCTGGCTGTCCACGATAACTTAGCGCCCCCGCCTCGCACGTGGCTGCCCGATCACGATCCAACGACAGATCTCGATCCGGCGCATGCGCACAGTGCGCGGGTTCACCGTGAGCCCGCTTCACCGTGGACCCGAGGCCGTTTTTGATTTAAATTAAATTTCAGAAACTGTTTTAAACTTGTAAAAATCATATCTGGCGCATTTTAACTCCAAAAATTATCATTTCAATTCTAGAAAATTTATAATTTTATCCTCTACATGTTAATGCAATAAAAACAGTATGTTTACTTTGAATATTCCATGCTTATTTAATAAAGTATTCAAATGCTCTTTAAGGTAAAATACAAATTTATTTATTTCAGTTTCAGAAAGTTTATCTTTTATTCTTTTCCTGTTAGTAGGATGAAACCACTAAGTTTACTCTGAACCTCTTATTTTAAATTAGTTAGAAAACTTAAAATAAGATTGTTCACATTTAAAATCTCTTTTATAAAGGACAATATTTCATTATAGTTCATTTTAAATATTCATAAAATGAATTTCAGAAACTTAACAACTTTATTTTCCTTAAATTAACCCAATCGAAACCTATATGCTTGTTGTGTGATTTTGGATTGTTTAATTGAATGTTATATCTATTTTATTTATATTGGGAAGACTACGACGCCGCCGAGGAGCCGGAATATTTTCCCGAAGTTCCTCCCTCTCCTTTCGCTGAACAAGGAAAGTCACCAAACTAATCTTTTGAGCATATTGAACCCATGTTTTATTAAACTATCGCTAAAACACATAGGATATACATGCATTATTCAAATGAAACCCTTACAATATATTTATTAGGATCCCCGACCTTGATGTGCAACCCAAGCCATGCTATCTAGCCTAAACTCCTTGTCACCATATGATTAGTATTATTAGCTAGTGTCTGATGTATCGACACGATTGCTATAGGATTAAAAATGAGTCGTAGCAACTTGGTTCTACTATATGATCCCCGTTATTCTTATCTCTAGAATGCCATTGGTGATAGAGTTATGGTTGAGAGAGTATGCATGGTGGGTTCTGGGTGCAAGCTAGGGCATTGGTCGGTAGCACTCGGGGCACTATATGGACCGGTCTGAGGGATCCGTTGCAATACACTTCGGTACTAACCACAAGTCTAATGGGTAAGTCCTAACTAAGGTATGGAGTGTTCCAAACCGAGGCCACCACTTGGAGATGTGTCAAGCAGCACCTGCGGGTGGCTTGTACTGACGTGGTGCAAAAGGGGGAGCGATGTTAGCCTGGATGCGGCCCGGCGCACCGGTGAAACCTAGAGCAGGTGGTTATCGCTTGGAGCATTTCATGCTGAGGTTTTGGCACGAGTTCCCATGGAATGGGTCATATCGTTACACTTTGGTGTTTGGGATGAGTTTGTACCTGGTGGGTACACTAGTACACCTCTGATCAGAGTCATAAATCTTTTCGAAAAGCCGAGCCCACGGTCAAGGGCGGGTTGCGTGACATCCCATAGTTAGTTTACTTTTGGAATGAATGTGGATGATGGTTTGACATGCAAGGACTGTTGTGCGAGGAGGGAAAATGTACTCCTCGAGTTAGATGGTATAATTGATGTTCATGTTTATTATTCTGCATGATTAAATTTGACTACACTAAATGCAATAACTGAAAAATGTACTTTTCCGCACTTTTAGCCATTATCCTTCCTTTGTTATTATCTTGCATTATTATTTGCATTTGCGGTGACTTGTTGAGTACTCTTTGTACTCATACCCGTTGGACACACAATTCAGAGGATGCCTACTACGAGGATAGTCTGGAGTAGCGACCCAGTCAAGAAGAAAGATCCTGAAGAAGGCGTTCGTCATGCAGTTTATTTTTATTATTTTAATTTCACTCTTATGTAATAATGTGGTTTGCGTACCACGAATCTTTGTCGTATGTACTTTGTCACATGATGAACCTCTTGTATTATTGTTTTTCTTTGGAAATTCAATAATGTTCCGATTTGTTAAATCGGGGCATCACAATAATACCCATGGAGCTCATATGCGTCTCATTCTTGGCATGTGGAAGAGGCTTCATCAACGGATCCACCATGTTCAAATATGTGTGCTCCTTGCAAATCTTCACATCAACCCTCACAATGATCTCGTGGATCAGGTGATATAGGTGAAGTATATGTTTGGATTTCTGGTGCGATCTAGGCTCCTTAGCATGCACAATGGCACCACTATTATCACAATAAAGTCCACTAGACTAGACGCACTAGGAACAACACCCATCTCAGAAACAAAATTTCTGATCCGAACGGCCTCCTTCATAGCTTATGAACCAATGATATACTCAGCTTCTGTCGTAGAATCGACCACTGTCTCTTGCTTGGAACTCTTCCAACTCACTGCGCCTCCATTGAGGCAGAACACAAAGCTAGATTGCGATCGAGAGTCATATTTACCAGTCTGAAAGCTAGCATCCATGTAACCACTTACAATGAGCTCCTCTTCACCACTGTATTTTAGGAACATTTTCTCAGTATTTCTCAAGTACTTGAGGATACTCTTTACTACAGCCCAATGACTTTCACCTGGGTTCGATTGGTACCTGCTCGTAACACTTAGAGCATATGACACATCTGGGCGTGTACATAGCATGGCCTACATGATGGATCCAATTGCGGAGGCATATGGGATCACACTCATCTTCTCTAGCTCATTAGGTGTAGAAGCACACTGAGTCTTACTAAGAGAAATTCCATGTGACATAGGCAGAAAACCCTTCTTAGAATTATGCATTTGGAACCGATTCAAAACCTTTTCAATGTACATACTTTGGCTTAATCCAATTAACCATTTTTATATATCCATGTATATCTTAATGCCCAATATATATGCTGCGTCTCCAAGATCTTTCATCAAAAAACTGTTTTTCAACGTAGTCATGATAGCATTCAAGAGAGGAATATCATTTTTGATCAACAATATGTCATCCACATATAGGACCGGAAACACAAGTGAGCTCCCACTAGCCTTCTTGTAAACACATGGTTCTTCTTCGTTCTTGATGAAGCCAAACCCTTTGACTACCTCATCAAAATGAAGATTCCAACTCCGAGAAGTTTGCTTCAATCCATAAATGGACTTTAACAACTTGCAAACTTTCCCAGCATTTCTGGGACCATCAAGACCTTCAAGCTGTGCCATGTGCACATCCTCATTTGGTTTCCATTTAGGAAAGGCGCCTTGACATCCATTTACCATATCTCATAATCATAAAATACGGCAATATCTAGGATGATCCGAATAGACTTAAGCATAGAGATGAGCAAAAACATTTTATCATAATCAACACCTTGAATCTGTCTGAAACATTTCACTACCAATCGTGCCTTATAGATGTGAACATTTCAATCAACATCTATTTTTTTTCTTGAAGATCCATTTACACTCAATGGTTTTTACACCAATGGGTGGATCAATCAAGTTCCAAACTTGGTTGACTCGCATGGACTCCAACTCGAATACAATGGCTCCAAGCCATTTCTCACAGTATGGTCCCATTACTGCTTCCGCATATGTCTTGGGTTCATCGTTATACAACAACAACACGTCACGATGCCTAGTGGTCAAGAAAATGTACCTCTCTGGCGCATGGACTACTATCCTAGACCTTCGCGGGGATCGTGCATGTACAACAGGCTCCGCAACACTTTGCTCAACATGTTGTTGTTTAGTGGGATCTTCAACACTTTCCAGTGGCTCTCCATCCTCTTCGAGATGCACCATCCTCTCACTAACTCTTTTCGAGAGAAAGTCTTTCTCAAGGAATACACCATTTATAGCAACAAACACTTTGTCCTATTCTCTATTATAGAAATAGTATCCTTTGGTTTTCCTAGGATACACTTAGGACTAATCTTGTAAGAAGTCATACGTTTGACATACGCCTCACATCCCCAAATCTTTAGAAAAGACAAACCGGAACAGCTCCCAGACCACATCTCATATGTCATCTTCTTTACTGATTTAGATGGAACTCAATTAATCAAGAAAGCTGTTGTTTCTAGAGCATGACCTCAAAACGATAATGGAAGATCGGTGTGACTCATCATGGACCGCAACATGTCCAACAAAGTACGATTTCTCTGTTCGGACACCCCATTCCATTGGGGCGTGCCAGGTGGAGTCAATTGTGGAACAATTCCACACTGCTTCATATGATCACTAAACTCATGTCTCAAATATTTACCCCCACGATCAGATCGTAGAACTTTAATTGTCTTGCTCGTATGATTTTGTACTTCATTCTAGAACTCCTTAAACTTTTCGTAGAACTCTATCAAGTATCGGATTCAAGTCATGACCAACTCCTTAGTCACAGTGGTATGGCCATGCACCTTTCCAAACCAATACCTCGCGGGGCCTAGAGACGACTCTTCCGTTATTAGGAGCGGTAAATTCCATCTTGACCACTCACATCCCAAGACATGTTTCACAATACAAGTGAAAACAACCCTTATTACTACCTTTTTACGGAATAGCGTTAGGAAGCATCTAAGTGCGTCACTACGCATTCTAGAATCAAATGACGATCTCAGGTTCAAGGACTCTGCAGGTACACCATTTGAGATGACAATTGTTGGCACATTACAATAACAATCCCAGTAGTATCTAAAGTGGGTCTGTCCAACACCATGTTCACCAACATGTGTCCACATCACTGATTTGACATCTCTATGTCTATGATATGTGAAACACAATCATCAATCAGTCGGATGTGCTAATCCATGTATCATCACTATCCCACATGATGACAAGATTAGGGACCCTTTTGAACAACATCGACATAGAGCAAATAGTTTTACATAACAAGTCGTACTCATTAATTAAATGCAAAATATATTTATTCAAGGAACAAGACAACAATTATCCTCATACATTAGCATAGACTCTTCTAGCATTTTCTACAAACACATGACTCACTCACGTGAGTATCTAATACCCATGGAGCTCATATGCGCCTCATGCTTGGGCTCTGGAAGAGGCTTCGTCAATGGATCCACCATGTTCAAATCCGTGTGGACCATGCAAATCTTTCCATCACCTCTCTCAATGATCTCACGAATTAGGTGATATCGCCGAAGTATATGTTTGGATTTCTGGAGCGATCTAGGCTCCTTGGCTTGCACAATGGCACCACTATTATCACAACAGAGGTCCAATGGACTGGACGCACTAGGAACAACACCTAGCTGAGAAACAAACTTTCTGATCCAAACTGCCTCCTTCGCAGCTTTTGAAACTTCGATATACTCAGCTTCTATTGTAGAAGCGATCATCGTCTCTTGCTTGGAACTCTTCTAACTCACTGTACCTCCATTGAGGCAAAACACAAAGCCAGATTACGATCGAGAATCATCTTTATCAGTCTAAAAGCTAGCATCCGTGTAACCACTTACAACAAGCTCCTCTTCACCACTGTATACTAGGAACATTTCCTCAGTCCTTCTCAAGTACTTGAGGATACTCTTTTCTTCAGCCCAGTGACTTTCACCCGGGTTTGATTGGTACCTGCTCTTAACACTTAGAGCATATGACACATATGGACATGTGCATAGCATGGCATACATGATGGATCCAATTGCGGAGCCATACGAGATCACACTGATCTTCTATAGCTCATCAGGTGTCGCAGCACACTAAGTCTTACTAAGAGAATTACCTTGTGTCATTGGTATAAAACCCTTCTTAGAATTCTACGTTTTAAACGGCTTCAAAACCTTGTCAATGTACATATTTTGTCTTAATTCAATTAAACGTTTTGATCTATCTCTATAGATCTTTATGACAAAAATGTATGCTGCCTCTCCAACATCTTTCATCGAAAAACTGTTTTTCAATGAAGTCTTGATAGCATTCAAGAGAGGAATATCATTTCCGATCAACAATATGTCATCCACATATAGGACTAGAAACACAAGTGAGCTCCCACTAGCCTTCTTGTAACACAAGGTTCTTCTTCGTTCTTGATGATGCAAAACTCTTTGACTACCTCATCAAGCTAAGATTCCAACTCCGAGAAGCTTGCTTCAATCCATAAATGGACTTTAGCAACTTGCAAACTTTCCCAGTATTTCCCGTACCGTCAAGACCTTCAGGTTGTGTCATGTACACATCCTCACTTAGGTTTCCATTAAGGAAAGCAGTCTTGACGTTTATTTGCCATATCTCATAATCATATAATGTGTCAATAGCTAGGATGATACGAATAGACATAAGCATAGATACGGGCGAAAATGTTGATTCATAATCAACACCTTGAAACTGTCTGAAACCTTTCGCTACCAATCGTGCCTTATAGATGTGTACATTTCCATCAACATCTATCTTTTTCTTGAATATCCATTTACACTCAATAGTTTTTACACCATCGGGTTGATCAACCAAGTTCCAAACTTGGTTAACTCGCATGGACTCCAACTTGGATCCAATGGCTCGAAGCCATTTCTTAGAGTCTAGTCCCATCACTGCTTCCGCATAGGTCTTGGTCTTGTCATTGTCCAACAACAATACGTCGCAATGCCTAGTGGTCAACAACATGTACCTCTCTGGCGCATGGACTACATTCCTAGACCTTTGTGCGGATGGCTCATGTAAAACAGGTTCTGCAACACTTTGTTGATCCTGTTGTTGTTCAGTGGGATCTGGAACACTTTCCTGTGGCTCTCGAACCTCTTCGAGATGCACCGTTCTCCCACTAATAACTCCTTTTAAGAGAAACTCTTTTTTAAGGTATACACCATTCTGAGCGACAAACATTTTGTCCTCTTCTCTATTATAAAAATAGTATCCTTTGGTTCCTTAGAGTACCCCACAAAGAAGCATTGTCAGACTTAGGACTGAGATTGTTAGGCGTCATACGTTTGACATACGCCTCACATCCCCAAATCTTTTGAAAGGACAAACTGGGATGCCTCCCAGACCACATCTCATATGGCGTCTTCTCTACTAACTTAGATGGAACTCTATTAATCATGAAAGTTGTTGTTTCTAGAGCGAGACCCCAAAAGGATAATGGAAGATCATTGTGACTCATCATGGACCGCACCATGTCCAAAAAAGTATGGTTTCTCCGCTCAGACACCCCATTCCATTGGGTCGTGCCGGGTGGAGTCAGCTGTGGAACAGTTCCACACTGCTTCATATGATCACTAAACTCATGGCTCAAATATTCACCCCCCGATCTGATCACAAAAATTTAATTCTCTTGGCCGTATGATTTTGTACTTCATTCTAGAACTCCTTGAAATTTTCGAAGGATTCCCACTTATGCCTCATCAAGTAGACAGCCATATCTACTAAAGTCATTGGTAAAAGTACAAAAGTACTGAAAGCCTCTCCTAGTCGTGTGACTCATTGGTCCACAAACATCAGTATGTACTATGGCCAATAGCTCACTCGCCCTCTCACTCTGTCTAGTGAAAGGCGTCATTCTCATTTTACCAAGTAAGCAAGACTCACATGTGACATATGATTCAAAATCAAATGACTAAAAAGTCCATCACTATGGAGCTTCTACACGCGCTTCTCATTTATATGACTCAAACAACAATGCATACGTAGGTAGCATTAAAATCATTAAGTCATTGTTTCTTAGTACTAATGTTATAAATGTGTGCATCTTCAAGACTCAGAATATACAATCCATTCACCAATGGACAAACACCATAGAGCATGCCATTAGAAAATATTGAAGAACTCTTGTTCTTTATTATGAATTCAAAACCATCTTCCTTTAAACATGAAGAAGAGATAATGTTTCTTCCTAAGGCGGGAATGGAATAACAATTATTTAACTCCAAAACTAGTCATGATGGTAGCGACAGTGAATAAACACTGATGGCCAACACTACAACCTTTGCTCCATTCCCAACACGGATATCCAGCTCACCACTTGCACACTTTCTTACTCTACTCAGCCCTTGCAATGATTTGCAAGTATGAATCATCGATCCGGTATCAAATACCCATGAATCATTTGGACGAGTATCAAGATTAATTTTAATAACATTAAAAGTTGAAGTGGAAGTCCCACTTCCCTTCTTGTTCTTTTGCTCTTCCAGGTACACCTTGCAATTGCGCTTCCAATGCCTAGGCTTGTGGCAATGGTAGCACACATCAGAGTTGGCAGGACTAGACATGAAATTTCCAGTCGATTTAGAATTCGTACTAGAGATCAAATATGTAGTCTTAGCCTTTTTCCTCCTCCTCTTCTTTCCCTCCTTATGAACCATCATCACTTGATTAGGAGACTTCCTGATACTCTCCTCGGTAGTTTTAAGCATCCCATGCAACTCAGCTAGTTTCTTCTCTAGTCCAACCATGTTATAATTCATGATGAACGGCTCAAAGCTCAGTGGGAGTGACTGGAGAATGACATCAATAGCTAGGTATGGATCTAGTGAAGTTCCCAGTCTCTCTAGAGTCTCTATGCAACCAATCATCTTGATCACGTGAGGGTTCCCATCAGACAGCCTACTACCAAACAAGCATTTAGACACATTGTATCTTTCTGCCCTTGCATGTTTCTCAAACATGACCTTAAGACCTACGATCATATCATAAGCATCATGTTCCTCATATTGTTTCTGAAACTCAGAGTACATGCAGGCAACCATCAGATAGCTAACATCCACGGAATCACTAGCTTGCTTCTCATAAGCACACTTGTCTACTTTAGAAGCATCCTCTCCTGGTTCATCAGGGTGAGGTTTCTCTAGAACATAATCCTTTTTCTCTTGTTTAAGAACAATTCTCAAATTTCGATACCAATCCATCATGTTTGTTCCAGAGAATTTATCATGTTCACGTATAGATCGCAAATTAAAAATTGGAGTGCTCTTAACAGTAGAAGTAGTAGGTGCCATGATGTACAGAAGATTAAACGCAAGTTTTAACACTATGCAATGTTTATCTTCTATCCAATAAAATATGTTCCACTATTTTAAACCAAGTAACGTTCCCTCTAGTGACTAATAGTGGTGCAAGATCCATCGTCACGCTATCTCCTAGTGAGATTTGGCATCACTGCTAGAAGCTAGTTGACATAGGTAAGCAACTCCTTGCTAATCATATCATATGTAACTCTTGTCGTTGCAGAAGCTTCCAATGCTCGACCCCAACTCCTATGCTAAAAGGCTCAAAACCGTTTTGATAGACTTATCAAGTGAACCAATACTATGCGTGCAGAAGTCCGACTTCCACCCCAACTAGTCGAGATAAAAGATAGCACTTTGCTTTGGCAGACCAACTATCGATGAGCACAGACCTTGGTGGATGCAGCTATTGGGAAGAGCATCAACACTTAATTTTCTGAGGGAAAACTATTGTAGCACTGTAATGTCCGTAGCACAAACGAAACATGCAAGAATAGAATAACAAGAACATAAGAAATCATCATAGATAATCATAATAACTATGACATAGCATGACCTTCTTCACATGGCGATCTCGATCTCCATGGCTCCCATCATTAAGTGTGTGCTCTCGGCCGTCATGAAGAGTACTGGTCCATCTCACATAGTCTATACTAATTACATGGGTCGAAGCACCGCGGAAACTACATGCAAGCTGTAATAAATTTTACATTAGCCTTGGGTTGTAAATAACCATGACACACATGCCATATTTAATTTACATTCATTGCATGCATCTCATACATTATATTTATCCAAGGCCATGCTAGTCACAACATTCTCTGCAAAACAAAGTTAGGCGAGCAATCTACAAGTGACTGGATTCTGGATCTAAAAAACCCGGGTCAACAGGCTCGGTTTTTCAAATTCGCGCGGGTCAGAACCTCCGATCTGGTATCGGAACATATGATCCCTGGAACTTCTGATCAATATCGGAATCTCAGACAACAACAATTTATTTCTGTATTGAATCATTATTCGATATCGGAACATCCGATGCACCATCGGAACTTCCGATCATTATCAGAACTGCTGATCTACAGCAGACAGAAACAGATCTAATCAATTTTTCCACCATGTATCTCCATACATGAGATATCCAGATCAAACACGATGCACGTAGGCTGTGATACCACTGTTGGGGAATATGGGGAGCTATGCTAGCTGATAAATTCAAAATTTATGCCCTAAGACCTTCTAGCATGAGATGCGATAGGTGCAGTTGAAGAAGATGTCGGAGAAGCGCGTAAAGCCTATCCTTGCTTCGTCCTTGCCATCCTTCACCGATCCAATCGATGAAGACAACGTAGTCATTCGTATGTAGATGTCCATGAGCGTCTCTATTGGAGCAACGCCTCCACGGAGTCCACACAAACAAGGATGGAGAATCTCCCACGGCAGCATGCTAGCATCGCACGTGAGAGACAGGGATCCTTGATCTCAACGATTGAGATCAAGAAAGGATGGAGAGGACTCTTTGGTGGTTAGGTCTAATCTAGGCTTATTCCTTGGTTCCAAGACGTTCTCCTCCTCTCCTTTTATAGGACTAATAGTCCCCTGGTCGTGTCTATCTCGAAATCCTTAAAACCATAACATATCCAATCTGCTTGCCCACGTAGGAACTTCTGATCCTCGATCGGAACTTCCGATAAGGTATTTTAGGTCTCCCGATATAGTACGACACGCAACATATCCAATCTGTTATCGCCCACCTCGGAACTTCTGATACCATATCGAAACTTTTGATCAATACAAAATTCCACGATTCCAAATCGGAACTTCTGGCTCATCGGAACACCCGTTACCATATTTAAACTTCTGAAGAAACTTTTACGCTCTTTATCAATACCAGATAATAATCAAAACTTCCGATAGTACCTATCAGAACTTTTGATCCATGGAATTTTCTTGGGCATATCCTTCATCGACCTCATCAGTGGAGCTAGAATATCTAGCATAGGAACGGGTTGACATCTAAACATTAAGAGAAGGGAGACATTATTGTTTCATTACAAAAAATGTACGAACATACAATGATATACTTTTTGCACTAATAGGCAAAGATAGGTCCCAAATCTCATTCGATGATGTGCGACCCACATAGGTAGGCCTTATGGTCCCATACAGTTCCAGAGAGAATTTTGGCAATATCTCTCCGTTGTTCTCGAAAAACACGTCTCGACTTCAGGTCAATGGTGTTGTGTATCTGGAGAACAACATGGAGACACCATTGAAACTCTCTATGGAAGCGTATGGGACCACGTGGTCCAACTAATTGGGTCACACATCCCTAAACTATCCAAAGTGCGTGGACAATTTGGCAGCATCTTCATATAAATTGACTAGTTGTTCGGTCATATTTATAATTCAACACTCTCGAACAACAGATGACAAAATCAGTTGCACATAATAGTGTGGTTCATAATCCTAAGCATGCGTGTGCAGCACTAGTGTGGTTGCCGGCTGGTGGCTGAGGACTTAACTATGGCTAGTCAGCAGTTATGGGAGAAGGGTGAAGTTGGTGGTGGTTAGGAGTAATAAGTGTGGAGCTTGGTTCCTGAGGTCCTTAAATACTTGTTTTCAATGATAGTTATCTCTAAAAAGATGTCACTAAGGTTGTCCTTAGGGTTGCAGGAAGTTTAGTAACATGGGTAAAATAACACACATCACTAAAGGTCACATCCTCTAGTGACAGGTAGTACTTATACCTGTCACTAATAGGGGTGCCTTTTTTTAGTGATGGGTTTCAACATAACCCATGGCTATAGGGAGGCAACCTTTATTGATGAGTCGTACCATGGCCCGTCACTAATGGGAGTGCACTATCTATAGTGACGAGTCCAATTTCAACCCATCACTAATAATGCAGCATTACTGACACGGGTAAAAAAATATGTCACTATAAGTGTATTACTGATGTTTGTCTTTTATCTGTTAGTAAATCTCCATTACTAAAGATCATTTCTATGGTAGTGAATATGGATTGTTTCTTCCACATAGGATTGTTTTGTCCAGTGGGTAATTTCATACTACTTGAGCCCTTTTCGTGAACTACGCTAAGATCCTTCACAATTCAAAATACTTGTTCCATTGAAAGCTCTCTTGTTCTTACGGTACTGATGATCAAGACTAAGGAACCTACGGTGACCCATGAAGACCTTTTTCTGTTGTTGCACAACAGTCTTCCTAATAGGTTACGAACAACTTTGCATTTAAGTTGAAAGTCTCTGTTTTGTATTCATCCCAAACCTGGATGTCGTTACCGAGCTAATTTGGCCCACTATCAACAAAGGCATGCGAAGGAATTTCCACTTCATGCAGATAATGGGAGGAAGGTTGTAGATACAGAGAGTCATTAGCCAAGTGTTATGAATACTGCTTGTGTTTCCAAAAGGATTCATCTCATCCATACTGAACCCAAATTTTATATTTCTCACTTCGTTTCTAAACTATTTGTATTTTGAATCAAACATTCTCCACTGCATGCCATCAACTTAAACTCTAAGCATTCCATATTTGTTTCGCTTCTCAGCGTGCCATCGCAGCAACCCATTGTTTGTTTTGTTAGAGGACATCCATTTCAAACATGGGATTATTAGAAAATACCAAGCCACCTTAACCGATATTTTCTTCTTTTGTCTCTTGGCATATGTATTGTCTTTTCTCTCACCACTATTAGTTCTCTACTTATACCGCGGTGCATTGAAAATGTGACATGTAGCTAGTTCTGCGTCCTCATTATGGAAAAACATGCAATTATTTATACATGCATGGACTTTCGATACCCCAAGCCCTAATGGACAAACAATCTGTTTGATATAGTAAGTACTTTTAGACAAAAAATTTTCCATTGGATGTAAATCTTTCAAAAATACCAACAATTCAATGAAACCCTTATCGGACCAACTGTTGCTAGCCTTCATTTGCATCAATGTTAGCACCACATTCAATTTATTGTGCTCCTCTTTACAGTTTGGGTATATTGGTGTTTTAGAGTCAGTTACCATATGTTGAAACTTTTCATAATGTGTCACTAGTGAAGTCCCCCTCATGATTATGCAATATTTGTTTGATTTCTTCATCATTGGCATCAAATAATATGTCATCTCTGTCATGGTCAACTATAGTGTTGTCGCACATGTTTTCTTCAACTATTTGCTTCTCTTCATGCACACCATCATCAAGTTCACCATGTTCTGTCTAGCGGGTATATGATGCTTTGAAACCTCTAAGAATCAAGTGTTCATGGATTTGCTCAACATTTATCAATTTTTTCTCATTTTGCACTCGACATAGGGACAACATTTGCACTGACTAGCACTATCGTTATTTCTATTTCTATAAGACAAAATATTTCGTACAAAACCACTAACATTGTTGGCACAATGGATTATGCTAACAGGTTCTATAAGATCAAGAACTAACAAACAAAGTGTTTGTGAATGCGGACTATCTCAAGCCTCCGAATAGGATAATAGCTCGGAATAGTTCGAAGTGTGTATTGAATATCTGAATATTCGATACCTTTTACAAGGTGAGAAGGGTGGTATTTATAGGTAAAACCTCTAGGGAAAAGACCTTTCTACCCCTTAATTACACCTGACATAGTGGATACTATTTTGGTATCCTGTATAGGGTTAATATGGTAAAATGTGTTCGAAGGATGTCGATAAAGTAGACGTCCCATCCTTCTGATTGTTTTCCACTCTGAAGGGGAAGCCTTTCGGAGGGTCCCCTCAGACCTGACCTTGGATGGACCCTTTGGCTCCGAGACCTTCAATTCGGAGGTAAGTCTTGGGCTCCGAGATTAAGACTTGCCTTTATCTTGGTCGCATAATGTATTTGCATGGAATCTTGGATAATCATGAGGATGAATTATTTTCCCCCAATAGTAGCCCCTCGAATACGCTTCTCTGAATAACCTGTACAGCAAGGAGAGCAGTATACGCAAGAAATATTTTCATGCTCAGGAACTTAGGAAAAATTCAAGATATTATAACCGTTCAAAGTGTCTTTGGCATCGAAGGTGTATCGAATCTATGCTTTGAACCATTACTTTTGTGCCGTTACCTCTCAAATAGTTGTTAGACCTTTCGAGAAAGTAACAGATGCAAAGTTTTACTGCGGGTTCACATTATTTCACCTTTTGATGAGCCTCTCGACCGAAAGCTCAAGATGGCCCAAGCTGTGGGCAAAATAATATAAGGCTCCGATACTCGCTATGGAGAGATCTCCGGGCAAGTAGCCGGGATTGGAGTCCTTTGACACCTCGAAGCCATCGGGGTCTCTGTTGCTCCGGTGAAAGGTTCGACACTAGCAAGCTTCGCTCATGAAGGCTTGTTGCGACCATCTTTGGACGTGTCTTTGGCTTGGGAAGCCTTCTGGGTGACCTAGAAAGCATACAACAAAGTTGCAGCCAAGGCTTGGATCGATGAAGCCCGTCGGTAGAGGCAAGCTTAGACGAAGCCTCCAGCTCCAACTCTGCCAACTGCTCCCCCTCCAGACCCAAAGGTCTAGTTTCTAGGGTACTTAATTATGTACAAGAGATCTTGTAATACTCTCTTACTTTAATGAATGAAAAGTTTATAAATGAAAAGTCTTCGCTTGAATGTTTGTTTTTAGGTTTTGCTACATGCTTTGGATCTTGATCTCGAAGTATTAGAGCTTAATGAAGGGCTTCGCCAACAATGGACTATCCTCGAAAGCTTGAGGCCTTATAGGCGCTCACGATTTTCGGTTCCTCGAGGGAAGCATGGAGAAATAGCATGTGATGTTTGTAGCGAAGTCCTTTCTTATAGTAAAGAAGAAGATAAGGTAGCAGTGTCTTCGTCTTCAGAGTATGTAGATTGGTCCGACTCGTAGTACCAAGTTGAAGACCCAATGGAGGCTAGCTCTGAATGACTTCTAACCTGGGCTGAACTTCAAGAAGAACAGGAAAAGCTGGGAGCTTCGAAGAAGAAGGGTAATCGGACCAAAAGAAAAGTTTTGAGAACTCCAGGCTCTGAACACCGAACTGGTCCTGGAGGCAGCTCTAGAGGTCGGAGGGGTCTCCACTTTTATTTAGGCTTAGATAATAATTTTTCCTAATTACGATGGTTGTAATATGATTAACTAAGTAATATAAATTGTTTGAGAAGCATTATTTGACTGTGGCTCACTCCCCTGCCCCTCCTTGTGGGTGGGGGACCATACGCAATGCAATAGGGTCTGTCGCACACAATGATTGGTATAATCAAATCGATGCTTCGCAACCAGTACTTGATATTTACGAACTCGACTCTTTTGTAGAGTTCTTCGAACTGTACGTTCGTATTATGTTGTCTATAATCTTAGTCGCCTTCGGCTCTTTTACTTGGTCACCTTCGGCTCTTTTACAGATGCTTCGAACCCGGAGGATCGGAAATCTTCTCTTTTAAAGTCCTTAGACTCTTCTATGGATGCTATCAAGCCGGCGCTTGGAATCCATAGCTTTTGGCCACCTTCGGCTCTTTTTTACAGATGCTTTGAACCCAGAGGATCAGAAATCTATTCTTTTAAAGTCCTTAGACTCTTCTACGATGCTATCAAGTCGGAGCTTGGAATCCATAGGATTTGGCCACCTTAGGCTCTTTTACTGATGCTTTGAACCCGAAGGATTGGAAATCTGTTCTTTTAAAGTCCTTAGACTCTTCTATGGATGCTATCAAGCCGAAGCTTGGAATCCATAGGCTTTGGCCACCTTCGGCTCTTTTATAGATGCTTCGAACCCAGAGGATCAGAAATCTGTTCTTTTAAAGTCCTTACACTCTTCTACGGATGCTATCAAGCAAGAGCTTGGAATCCATAGGCTTTGGACACCTCGGCTCTTTTACATATGCTTCGAATCGGGAGGATCGAAAATCTGTTCTTTTAAAGTCCTTAGACTCTTCTACGGATGCTATCAAGCTAGAGCTTGGAATCCGTAGGCTTTGGCCACCTTCAGCTCTTTTACAGAATCCCTAAACCGATGGTTCAAAGGCCATTTGTTAGGTTCTGATGAATGATGCTTACCTCTGCAAGCATCTTCGTTCCTCTAATGCGTCCACCAGAGGTAGGTAACATTGAGGAGTAAGCATAATTCGAACCTCAATCTTTATTTATTTAGAAAGGTACTTTACAATTTGTTACAAGGAGCCCCTAAGCGTAATAACGCTTAAGGTGATCCACATGCCATGCATGCTTTAATTATTCCCCTTCTAAATTATCTAATTTGAATGATACGGGGAGCCCTGAGCGTAAGATAATATATGGTCCTTCCCATTTGTTTCATAACTTCCATAGAGCAATTACACTTCGCAATAATACCAAATGACCCGGTCAAAGTTCATTAACTTTTACCTTTGGGTCATACCATGTCATCGTCTAGTCTTGGTACTTTGTCAAATTGGAGACAGCTCGAAGCCTCGTTTCTTCTGACAAGTCAAGCGAAATGTTCCTTTCATCATTATCTTCTGGCTCTATTGTGAGAAGGGATCTGCCTTTCACCTCCATTGGAGTCATGGCCTCGTCTCCGAACAACAACCTGAATGGGGTCAAGCCTGTGGACCAAGCTTGAGTGGTCCGAATGGACCATAAAATCTTAGGAAGCTCTTCGGTCCACAACCCTTTTGCCAACCCAACAATCCTTCGATTTAAGCCGGACAGAATATTTCCATTGGCCCGCTTGAGGAGCCATGATGATGATCATGGGCCTTATGGCTCCAGATATGATGAGTGATTGTCAACGAAAGTCAAGAGAAGATGAAGAGAAGATCATACCTGCCATGTCTAGGCCACGTGTGACTCGGGTACACGGGTGGTGAGCGACTGCCGGGCAGAGGGTCTGCTGTTGGCGTAAAAGATTACGCTAACAGGTTTCTAGAAGTTAGAAACAAACAAACGAAGTGTTTGCGAAGTAAACTATTTTGAGCCTCCGAAAGGATAATAACTCTAAACAGTTCAAAGGTATGTATTGAATAACTTGGTTTTCGATCCTCATTACAGGATAAAACGGGGGGTATTTATAGGCCCAAACATTAAGGAAAAGACCCTTTTACCCCTCTATTACAACCGACATAGTGGAAACTATTCGGTACCCTTAACAGGGCTAAAATGGTAAAAGATTAATCTAATAAGAAAGAAGATAAGTCTTCCATCCTAGCTGGCAAAAAGGCTCTCTGAAGAGTCCACGTTCGAAGATATACATCGAACTAGTGTTCGCGTTCATGCTTCGAATCCTATCCAAAGCGCTCCCGAAGTTAGACATTAAAAGCCTTTGATTAAATCTTCTACCTGTCTTGTCGCAGCAATGCTTTGAGGATGAAATATTTACCCCCAACAGTAGCCCCTCGAATACGCTTCTCCGCTAAACCTGTAATGTTAGGAAAGCAGTATACGCAAGAAAAATAATCATGCGCAGAGGTTAACAGTTTTAATCAACCTTCGTAATATGCAGAGATTCGAGACTTCGAATCAATTTATAAGAAAATTATGTTCGAACTATTTTAGAATTAACTTAAAAAGTCTGAAAGCTTTTTTAGGCTTAGAAGAAATAGCAGGTAGCTTTTTCTTCAATAAAAATTAAGCGAATGCGTTAATTTCGCACAGCGATAACGGTCAAGAATGTGAAACGGCAGAACACCAAACGGTAAAAAATCGTGGTCGAGGCTATAAATAGGGAGCCCAGATCCTTCTCGAATACCTTCTCACCGCTTTCGTGCAAACAAGCCAGCAGACAAACCCTAGCCTCCATTTTTCCCCTCGAGCAATCCGTGCGATTTCACGGCGAAAACGAGCTTCAAGGTCCCGGGGGCGGCTTCAGCTTTAGCCTGGCAGCAAGCAGCGGCAGCAGCAGCGGCGGCGACATCAGCGATGATGACTCCGGCAGCGGCAGCGGTAGCACCGACGGTGGCGCCAGGAAGAAATCCCCCACATGGTGATCCCCAAGATCTCCTTCCAGCATCATCGAAGTATGCGGATCAATCCTTCCAACTGGGACCTTCGACCTACAAAAGGGAGTCGCTCGCAGCAGCGATAGAAGGAAAGATTAGTTCGAGGATTATGATTCGCAAACCTGGGAAAGAAGCTATTCCTTTGCCTAGGCCTGGAGAAGTGGTTGTCTTCGAAGCTTTTTTCGAAGTAGGATTAGGACTCCCAGCTGTCGACTTCCTAGCTGAGGTACTGGAGTTATTCCATGTTACTCTCCCTAACTTTCTCCGAATGCGATAGCACGCCTCTCCATCTTCGAATGGGCCTTGCGAGTTGAAGGATGTGAAGGCAGAGCAGAAATCTTCGCAGCCCTACACCGAGCTTCTTGTCAACCCAAGACCTTCGTAGGCCTCAGAGGTGAAAATATGGTGGTGGCCTTTGGGAGTATTAACTTTTGGCTTCGAGATGAATATGCACTTAGATTCCCAGCCAAGGCCATCAATGCCAGATGGTACACGGATTGGATCCTTCGATGGTTTTATGCCGAGGTTGGGGCAGGGAGTCACCTACCTGGACATCTACAAGATATAAACTTCTGGAGGGAAGCCCTTGTCCACCCAGATCCAGGCCAGCTCGAAGCCCGCCTTAGCCTACTTCAACGCATTAGCCACCGCCTGAGTATGCGGGATCTGGTGGAGGAGTTTATTGGACTTCAGATTCTGCATCTGATGGCCAACTGGCCCATCACCTTCGAGGAAGATCCGGAGGGCGGCCTCCGAAAGATCTCTTCAAGCTCGAGCTCTGCAGGTAACATCGAAAACAACATGTTTCATATATATTTATTCGAAGAAATAACTAATACTAACTTATCTCTCAGCTTCTCTAGCTCCGATGACTTTGGAATTTCGACTCCGGCCGAGAAAGAATGGAGGATAAAGTTAGTGGGTACTTGGGAACGGTTCAACCGAGTATGGGGGTTACTCGAAGTTGTTCCCCCTCCTCTTTTGGATTGGGTGCCTTCAGAGCAAGGGCCCAAAAAAAGGAAAGCTGAAGTTGGACCTTCAGCCCCTACCAAGACTCCATTAAAGAAGGTAGCTCAAAAGCCCAGAACTGCAGCGCCTTCGAGTCTGATAGCTTTGGTCTCCGATTCCTCGGAGGATGAAGGTAGAATTCTTGTCGACCTAATTGACAAGGATGAAACCCCAACAGATGCAAGCACCGGCAATGCTGCTAACGTGTCGGAGATTCCAGACAACCCTGTGCAGGTTGGGACTTCGACTGCTCACGAGAACTTGCCACATGGAGCCCCCACAATCAAAAGCGGAGTCGAAGTAGCTGCAGTGTAAGCTCCGATTCTGGACGAAGTAACGACTGCTGCTCCCGAAGAGGCTCCGACAGTCGAAGCTTCAGTCTTGAATTTTGATTCCGACGAAGACTTTGGGGTATCTTTTGACCCTCCAAGTTGTCCAGTGCTCACTCGCCGACAAGACTTCGGAGGTAAACTTCACATAATCTCTTTGTTCTTTTCTCCTGCAAAACTGTAAAATATATAATACCTTTGCCTCAATAGGATCTGCTCCTATGGAAGAGGTTCGTCCCGAAGATACAATTCCTGGGACTTCAGCAACTCCAGAGCCAATTCCAGAAGTCACCCAAATGGGACCTGGAAAAGGTAAAGGCAAAATGGACCCCTTCCCTGCTCCGAGTTCAGGATTAACTCCGTCTAAATCAATAGACGGGGGTCAATTTATGGAAGGGGGCCAATCTGCCAAAGTTTCAGAGGATGCAACCCAGCACTCCGACCCCTCGCCAACCGAAGATGACCAAAGGGCTTTGGCTATGCTCCCTCTTCTAGCTCCTTTCTTGGAGCGAAGAACCGGACTTCAGACTTTGCTAGAGCCTTTAGATCGAGCTAGCCGCGAAGTTGGGGAGACAGACTTGGTTGCCATCCTGAGAGAAGCTGAGGGTTCGGAGCTCAACGCCGCCATGGAGCGTGCAGCGTATCAGGTACGAAGTATCTGCAAAACAAAATTAGTCTCATCTACAAATAACTTCTCACCTTGGTTTTTCCTCTTTTTTCAGCAAATAGTCTTGGCCCGAGTTGCGGCTGTTTCAAACGAACGTGGAAGCCTTCGCCTTCGAGAGGAAATCACTACCCTTCAGCGAAATCTTAACATCTCTAAAGGTCGGGTTTCGCACTTAGACAACATGGTTTCAGCAGAGCGAAGGGCCATACAAAGCTTGGAAACTGAGAATAAAAAACTCGAAGCAGAACAAATTGTGCTTCAGGCAGAAATAGAAAAAATGCGAACCGAGCATGCTACGGCGGGGGCTGAACTTGTCAAGCTCCAGGAGGAAAAGGCCAAAGCTGCAGAGGAGGCTAGCAACCTGCTTAGCTAGAAAAGTTCTCTAGCTACGGAGGCAGCCAGGCTCTCTGCTATGGTGGATGAGTTAACTGCATCAAAGGATGCTTTACTCGAAGATAAGCTGAAATTGGAGAAGGTAGCTGCGGAAGTCATGGACCAACTCCTAGGTGTTCTAGAGTACTTCGGTACTACTGGAACACTTCCTTCGAATGAAAATGTCTCCCTGCTGCGGTGGCTGAAAAGGATCCAAGGAGCGGCGAAGATGATGAAGACAGCAGACATTCGGTACGGAGAGATCTCCGGCCAAGTGGCTGCTCTTGGAGTGCTTCGCTACTACGAAGATCTAGGATTGTCAATAACGCCAAGTTCAAGGGCAGCTCCAATTTCCTTCGATGAAAATCAGCTTCTCAATCCTTCTGTAAACGTAGCTGCTGCTTGGCAAGCCTTTTAAGCTTCATGGAGAGCCGAAGGTCGCACTGCGATCAAAGCTTGGATTGATGAAGGGAAACAGCAGAAGCAAGCTCGCTCGCAAGCTTCGAGCAGCCAACCTCCGCCGAACCCGCAGGTTTAGATTTGTTTTAGGATACTGACTATGTAAAAAATCATGTTTTTATACATTATGAATGAAATTTTACTTATTGTGTTTTTAGGCTTCTCAACCTCGTATGGATGATGTCGAAGTGTTAAATATTACCGAAGAACTTCGCCTGCTATGGGCTACTTTTGATCTTTTAAAACTTCACAAGCGACCTCGATTCTTAATTCCTCGAGATAACTCCGGTGCAATTGCGCCCGAAATATGTAAAGACATACTATCTTATATTAAAGAGGAAGAAAAGGAGGTTAACTTAGAAACTTCATCTTCTGAAGACGTTGCATGGTCCGAAGATGAAGGTACTACTGAAGCTCAAGGGAAAAAACCTGAAGAACTTGGAAGCTGGGAAAGGAGCCCCTAACGACTTCGAACTTGGGCCGAACTTCAACAAGAACAAAAAGATTTTAGAGCTTCAAAGGGAAGTAAAAGAATTAAACGCAAGGTTGTTAAAACTCCCGGCTCTAGAACTAGTCGTTCCAACCTTAGCAATAGCTCTAGAGATCGAAGGGGTCTTCGATTCCTTCTCGGTATAGACATCGATTTTTCGTGATGTAATTATAATTTGTTCAGATAAGAAATATTGATTCTTAAAATTGTCTCCTTACTTCCTAGCCCCTCTTTGGGCGTAAGCAACTTCGAACTATACTGAAAGATGGTTAGGCGCAAAGAAAAACTAAGGAGTACAATTTTGGGGGCTCGGAGCCCCTCAGCCATTTTAAAGATTGATTAAAATCTTAAAAAGTGTCTTCGACTACTTGGAGTCTGAAAACTGGTAACTTAGTACCTTTTGTTTTGAACGAAATCACCTCGGGCAACTTCGCGGACACTTCAGTGTCCTAAACTATTGGTCACTTTGGACTCTTTTCACAGATATTCGAAGCTCATTAGCTCAAACTCTATTTTGTTTTGGCCTCCTTCGGCTCTTTTTGCGAATGCTATCAAACCGGTGGTTTGGAATTCGCAGTGGTCTCCTTGGACTCTTTTTACGGATGCTTTCAAGCTGAAGCTTGGAATCCGCATTATTTGGTCTCCTTCGACTCTTTTTACGGATGCTTTCAAGTCGGTGGCTTGGAATCCGTTTTTTAGTGACTTTCCCACCTCGTCGGAAGCTTCGAACCAGTGGTCTGAAGTCCGAAAAACGATTCAAATTAATGACACTTCCCTCCCGGCCAACTTCGTTCTTCCAGTGCGTCCACTAAAAGCAAGAAGTGGTGGGGGTATGCATTATCTGAACCATGAACTTTATTAATTCAGAAGGTGTTACAAATGATTACAAGGAGCCCCTATGCGAAGTAACGCTTTAAGTGCTCTGCATGCCATGTATGTGTTAGCTCTTCACCTTCTAAAGTAGCTAACTTAAAAGACCCAGGACGCCCTGAACGGACAATTATATATGGACCTTCCCACTTATTTCCTAATTTTCCTGATGCTATAATACTTCGCAAAACAAGATGACCCGGCTTAAGCTCATTAATCTTGACTTTTGGGTCGAACCAAGTCTTCGTCTGCTGCTGATACTTTGTCAAATTGGCGACAGCTCGAAGTCTTGTCTCTTCTGTTAAATCCAGCGAAGTTTTTCTTTCTGCTTTTATTTCCGGCTCGGTGCTGCGAAGTGATCCTCCTTTGAGCTCAGTTGGTGTCATAGCTTCATCTCCGAATAATAGTCTGAAGGGAGTGAAACCCGTGGACCTTGTTTGAGTGGTCCGAATGGACCATAAAATCATTGGAAGCTCTTCGGTCCACAATCCCTTTGCCAATCCTACTATCCTTCGATTTAGCCCTGACAAAATATTACCATTGGCTCTTTCTACATCTCCGTTAGACTGAGGATTTCGCACTGCAGCAAAGCATAATTGGATGCCTAGATCTTCACAAAATTTCTTGAAAGGTTCTGCATCAAATTGTGTTCCATTGTCAACTGTGAGTTGTCTAGGCACTCCGAACCGGCAAATGATATTCTTCCAGAAAAATTTCTGTACATTGTTCAAAGTGATAGCTGTTAAGGGCTCTGCTTCTACCCACTTAGAAAAATACTCAATTTCTACCACTGCGAACTTCAAATTTCCTTTTGCTACTGGGAAGGGACCAATCAGATCCATACCCCATCTGGCAATGGGCCATCCTGGAGCAATAACTTGAAGAGCTGTTGGTGGGCGATGACTCCTTCGTCCCATCCACTGACATCCTTGGCAGGTGCGGACTAGGCTCTCCGCATCAGCTACTATTGTAGGCCAATAAAGCCCCTGGCGAAGTGTTTTTCCTGCCAAAGCTCGAGGGGCCAAATGGCTACCGCAAAGTCCTTCATGAATTTCTCGAAGAATTTCTTGACCTACGGCTTGAGATAAACATTGGAGCAGAGGGGAACATACTCCGGCCTTGTATAAAATACCGTTGATTATTTGATAATTTCGGGTTCTAAGCTTTAACCTTGAAAGTTGTGGCTCTTCAGACAAGCTTGTTTCTCCTTGCAAGAGTTCCATAATTGAATTTCTCCAATTTGTACTTGGAATGCAAAGGATTTCTGCAGAAGGAATTTGTGGCACCGAAGGTGTACTGAGTTCCTCATAAAAAGCCTCTTCTGGTACGTCCATAGCTCCGGCTGCAGCTTTTGCTAAGATATCAGCTTGCACATTTTCTGCTCTGGGTATACTCCGAATTGAAATCCCTTTAAATGCTGCTTGGATCTTATGGATTTCTTCTAAGTATTTTGCAAGTTGTGGATGGCGAACTTGGAAACTCTTGTCTACGTGCCCTGCTACAATCTGGGAATCTGTCTTAATAACAACTCTTGTAGCCCCTAGAGCACGTGGCTTCCGAAGTCCCAGTAAGATCCCTTCATACTCCGCTATATTATTGGTAGACTTGAAATTGAGTTTTGCGGAGTACATTGCCTTTTGCCCTGAAGGCGAAATTATCACTGCTCCAACACCTGCTCCGGATGCTTGGAAAGCTCCGTCAGAGTAAATAGTCCAAATCCCTTCACTTGGCTTCTCCAGAGCTCACGCTGCAGGGGGAGTCCACTCTGCCACAAAATCCGCCAACACTTGTGACTTAATTGTTTTCCTTGCCACAAAGGATATTACGAAGGGTGCCAATTCAACGGCCCACTTCCCAATTCTTCCAGTGGAATCCTTGCTTCGGAGCATATCCCCAAAAGGATACGAAGTTGGTACAATTACATTATGCGCTAAGAAATAATGCCTCAACTTCCTCGAAGCCATTATCAGAGCATAAGTGAACTTCTCAAGCTCGGAATATCTTGTTTTTGCTCCGGACAATGCTTCGGACACGAAATATACTGGGTTCTGTACCAGCTTCCCGTTGAAATCCATCTCTCTGACAAGAACTGCGCTGACAGCAGAGCCAATAGCTGCAAGGTAGAGGAGTAGGGTTTCATCTGCAGTAGGCACTGTGAGTGTAGCGAGATTACTAAGATAATTTTTAATATCTTTGAAGCTTTTTTGACACTCCGGTGTCCATGCAAAATCTTCGGACCTTTTCAATGCTTTAAAAATGGGTAAACTCCTCTCCGCAGACCTTGCCAAAAACCTACTAAGTGCTGCAAGATGACCAGTCAGCTTTTGCACTTGCTTTAAATTCTCCGGAGGAGACATCCTTTGCAGCGCAGTTATCTGAGTATGGCTAGCTTCGATTCCTCTGCTTGAAACTAAATACCCTAACAACTTTCCAGCCTGAGCCCCGAAGATACACTTTTCGGGGTTAAGACGGATTCCGCATGCCCGAAGGCTATCAAATGTTTCTGCTAAGTCTAGGCTATGTTGGTGCTTTAAAGCACTCTTTATTACAATATCATCCATGTAGGCCTCTACATTGCGACCTAGCTGATGACCTAGAGCCTTAGCAATTAACCTTGAAAAAGTGGCCCGGCATTTCATTAGCCAAAGGGCATTCTTATATAACAGAAGACTCCCGAAGGAGTTGTGAAGCTTGTCTTGATTTCATCTTCGCGCTTTAGCAAGATTTGATGATAGCCGGAATACGCGTCGAGAAAGCTTAATAACTCCGAACCAGCAGTAGAGTCAACCAACTGATCAATTCGGGCATGGGGTAGGGGTCACGGGGCATGCATTATTCAAAGATGTAAAATCAATACACATGCGTCACTTCCCAGAAGATTTCTTCCTAACGAAAACTAGGTTGGCTAACCACTCCGTATGAGCCACTTCTCTGATAATCCCAGCCTTCAGCAGCTTTTCCACCTCATCTTTGGCAAGGATAGCTCTCTCTGTAGACAGTTTCCGCAGTCCTTACCTAACAGGCCGAGCCTTCGAGTTCACAAGCAAACTGTGTTCAATAATATCCCGATTGACTCCGGTGATGTCTTCATCAGACCAAGCAAAGACATCTAGATTTTCCCCAACTACTTGTTCTAACGAAGTAGCAACTTCCGGAGGCAAGTCTTTGCCAAACTGAAAAGAATATTCCTTGCCATCCTTAACAATGACCTTCGTTGCAATCTCTCCTTCAGGGCTTGGCCTTGGGAAGGACTTCTTCGAGGATTCGCTCGGAGCAGAAAAAACCTCCGGGTTATCTTGCACGCTGTTCACCTGTCTCGGGTCAAGAGGAGGGCCATGACCATACTTTGCTCTTCGTGCAGTGGCCTAATCTCCGAAAACAGTGAGCACTCCCGCCTGTGTGGGCATTTTCATACACAGATAATTATGATGTGCCACAGCTCCGAATTGATTCAACATGCCCATTCCAAAGATAACATTATATGCATATGGGGCATCCACAACATCAAAAATCACTTCCTCCGTCCTGGCCAGTAGCCCCTATCTGAAAGTAACTTCCAGGACAATTTGGCCGAGGGCATCAAGAGGGGGTCCTGCGAAGCCTTGCAAAGGACGGGCTGCTGGGAGAAGATGCTTCTTGGAGATGCAGAGTTGATCAAAAGCTTGGACAAAGATAATATCTGCCGAACTCCCTTCGTCGATTAGCACCCTTCAAACCTCAGTCCCTGCTATGTCGGCACATGTGACCATTCAGGCATAGCAGCTGCAGATGAAGAGGTTCCAATATGGCCCACTTCTCTAACATATTCTCTTCTTTGCCTCTTCGACATACTTCCTAGGGTCCCTCCTCCGGAGATGGGGAGGACTACTCTTTTCCCTCGATCTTGACCATCTTCCTGCTTCGGAGGTGGTTTAACATTGACCACCTGAGGCCATCTTGCAGAGTCGAAGTTTTCTATTCGTGCCACAGCCTGAACAGGCTCCAGACGCACTTCGGTTGGAACTCGGTCAGTATTGCCTCGACCCAAAGTTATTTCCAAATACTCGCCTCTTAAAGCAAGTATAGATTTGCACGTATCAGTCGCATGACTCCGGTTCTCACCATGGACACAGCAGAAAAAGGCTTGGGCTTTGCCAGCCGGTTTCCCTGGCGGCCTCCAGCCGCTTGTCTTGTTTCCTGAGGGCTGCGGAGTTCTTTCGGCAAATTTCTGTGGGGGTGCAATATTTAAGACTTCTGAACGAGGATGCTTTTGTCCCCGACGCCTGTCATGTTGATCCTCGAAGCTAGGCCCCTGCGGTTGTGTTGAAGTCTTCACTTCCAACTTAACTTCCTGCAGGATTGACGGGGT
The DNA here is from genome assembly GCA_019279435.1 of Zizania palustris. Taxonomy (NCBI): domain Eukaryota; kingdom Viridiplantae; phylum Streptophyta; class Magnoliopsida; order Poales; family Poaceae; genus Zizania; species Zizania palustris. The sequence goes on along the minus strand of JAAALK010000082.1, from coordinate 19,787,383 downwards.
TGCAGCGGTTCTCCGAAGCCACCCCTCTTCCAACTTTGCATAATCTTCGAAGTAAGACATCAACTGAGAAACTAAAGATATCTTCTTCCGGTGAAGTTTATCAAGGAGACCTGTGTTGGTAACTCCCTCTCGAGCTGCGTCAACTACAGAAGATGTAGTTAACCCCCGAATTTGCGACTTCGTATGGGCGAAGCGCTTAAAATATTGCCTTAAAGTCTCTCCAGGGAGCTGCTTCACCTGGAAAAGACTTCCTGTTGACATTGGGGGTACGAAGGTACCCTGAAAATTGCTTATAAACTTCTTCCTTAGCTGCTCCCAGGTTCTAATTGAACCTGGCTTTAAAGACCAGAACCACCGCAGTGCTACTCCTTCGAGAGCTAGACGAAAGCATTTGGCCATGGTGTCTCGCACCCCTCCGCTGGCCTCAATTGCTAATGCATAAGAACGAGAGAACTCCCCAGGGTCTTCGCCTCCAGCATACTTGCAAAGTTTCGAAGTTTTAAACTTCGGATCAAAGCGCACTTTTTGCAGCTCTGGATGCAGCGGAGATTCAGTGTCGAAGGATGCATTCTCTAGGGCTTCGGGATAATGAACTTCATCGTCTTCGGGCACTTCAGGAATGACTGGGGTGGCCTGAGGGCGAAGCCTATCTGCGGATTCTTGCCGCCACCTTGCTACTTTATCTTGGAGACTGGCCATTTGAGCAGCCATATCACCAAGACCATCTTCATCTCCTCCGGAAGGACCATCCGGGTCTTGAAAACTATATGCATCAGTTCGAAGTGGAACTTGAGGTGGAAGAGGAACTCCGGGCGGCCGAAGTATGGATGGATTCAGAGAAGGAACTCCGTATGCTCGGGGAAGATGAGTTCCTTCCGGAGTCTTAGGTGGAGGAAAAGTCGAGGGTCCTCTAGCCTCAACTATATCTAAAGATCTTGCTCCGGAGGTCCGAGGAGACCTCCGAATAGGGCTACCACCTGAACTCTGCTTGGGAGGCATGGTTTGGAAACTTGGTAGAGAACAAAGTTTTTTGGACTAAGTTCCCCACGGACGGCGCCAACTGTTGGCATAAAAGATTACGCTAACAGGTTTCTAGAAGTTAGAAACTAACAAACGAAGTGTTTGCGAAGTAAACTGTTTTGAGCCTCCGAAAGGATAATAACTCTAAACAGTTCAAAGGTGTGTATTGAATAACTTGGTTTTCGATCCTCATTACAGGATAAAACGGGGGGTATTTATAGGCCCAAACATTAATGAAAAGACCTTTTTACCCCTCTATTACAACCGACATAGTGGAAACTATTCAGTACCCTTAGTAGGGCTAAAATGGTAAAAGACTAATCTAATAAGAAAGAAGATAAGTCTTCCATCCTAGCTAGCAAAAAGGCTCTCTGAAGAGTCCACGTTCAAAGATATACTTCGAACTAGTGTTCGCGTTCATGCTTCGAATCCTATCCAAAGCGCTCGCGAAGTTAGACATTAAAAGCCTTTGATTAAATCTTCTGCCTGTCTTGTCGCAGCAATGCTCTAAGGATGAAATATTTTCCCCCAACAGCTGCGGAGTCGGGTCAACCCAATCCGAGTACATGGGCTAGGAGCGGCAGAGGATCCACTGGTTTGTTGATTGGGATTGACTCAGGTACACGGGCGGTGAGCGATTGCCGGGCTAAGGGAACCGCGGAATCAGGCCGGCCCAATCCAGGTACCCGGTGCGAAGATGGTGGACGCTTTGTCAGTTTCGGTGCAAAACTAACGGCCGCTGATCTCGGATATGACCGTTCTAAGGCAAAGCCGTAGCTCCTACGAAAGCTCTGCATTAGGACAAGTTATCTTTATTTAGGATTTTACTATTTTTCCTTTAGGCCCATAGTCTGTGTTAGTCGAGTCTGTAAAAAACCCTAAGTGCATTTCGGTCTTATCCATTTTTATTTTCAGTGTCTGTGTAATTTACCCTAGGGGTAAATTTGTCTTTTTCCCTTTTGTTGGGCTGCCTATAAATAGGCCCCAACCACCTAGGGTTAGGGTTAACTCAACTAATGAAAAATATGAGTTCCTCAAAATTTGCCCATTTTCTGATCTGTGCGCCGCCGCAATTTGTCTCCGTAGTTCTTTCTTTCTCTCGCGCTTGCCGCACACGGCAGCTAGCTGTTGGCTCAAGTAGCTTGGAGTCCTTGCTGTGTTTGGCAGAATTTTTGAGGCAGTAGCAGTCCTATCGTCTAACCGATGGAGAACTCAAGGATCAGTAGCAGCATGCACAGCCACAGCACTCAAGCACAAGGCTAAGCAGGGCATATAGCTGGAGAGCTAGGCATCTAGCCTGCTTGGAGCTCTGCTGTGAGAGGACGACGCTGGTAGCCTTGTTTCCTATGACGAGCAGCACATCTTGTGCATAGGCAGCATGCTGACAGAGTTCTCCTAGGGCGTGGGGTTCGAGGTGCAAGGCACGTCGTTTGGAGTCAGGCTTCGACGCATGCTTTTGGGCGGAGCATGCGGCTGCTTGCGGCTGGCTTCACATCATTTTTGCTGGAGCTCCGCACAACAGGATATCCTTCGTAGTCCGACACGTGGGCTCATCTCTCTGTTGCGACTCACATGACTTGGGCAGAAGAGCGAGCAGCGCATGCATGCATAGTATTCATCCGAATGCTCACGGGAGACATCCATGAGCAGTAAGTTTGTTCCCCATTTCTCATCATGCTCAGTAATTTCGATTTTAATTCACTGACGTGCTAGTATTTACTGCTTCTCTTTCATGAACTTTCTGAGATAAAACAATCTACAACAAGAATCATTTTGTAGATCGGTTTTGGTATGATCATTGATGTCTATCTATATCTGTAGCACATTTTAAATCATCTTTGGGCATTTTTATTCATCTCCATTTATTTTATCTGATTAAATGCTCGAGTATTGTTGATAAGTTGTTTTGTGCTATTTGAGATGTCTTTGAGTTAAATGATCCTTTAATCTACCACTTCGACTAAAGACGAGGGCGGACCTCTGATCACCTCTTCCACTTCGATCGAGTCCAGAGGTGCCAGCTGCTAGACTCCGGTGAGGTGACTTCAGATCACCTAGGATCCCCAGCAGTTCAATGTGATCACCCCTAAGATGATGAGGACATCACTTCACATGATACACACATGGAGCCTCCACCTACAATTCAACTACAAGGACCAATCACACGCGCCCGTGCCCGTCGCTTGAACCATGAGGTTAATTCGTTCCTTAGCAACTTTGATTATATTTGTTTGGATGGGATGCTACTGAATACTAGTGATATTTTGTTGCTTAGGAACATGGGAGATGGAATAGGAGAGTTGGAGTTGAAGACGGAGCCGCACGGATGATTTGAAGTCAAGAATTCGCTGGTTCGGACTACATCGACTACCTTTCACCAAAATGGGCATAACTTCCTCATACGAAGTCCGATTGGCGCGTTCTTTGACTTTTTGGAAAGCTGAGGAGAAGACGGATCGTTTGCCGTTGGTTTCACCTCATTTGGAGTCTCGAGTCGTCCTGTGTATTTAAAACAGTACTGCGTGACAGAACTGGGCCATGTTGGCCATAATCTGAGTCTGTACGTCTTCTAGCCCACAACCCAAGTCTGTTCCCCTTCCACAGGCCGCCGCCCTATATATTCTCACGCCAGCCAACTCTAGGGTTAGGTTTTGCTTTGTTGCATTTACACTGTTGTGTTTAGATCCCGCCTCTTGCACCGGACCGATTGGCTGCTGCATTGGCGTTTGTGAAACCTCACCTTATCTTCGTTTGTCTGTGATTTGGCATTCGATTTGTATCCTTCCTGTTCTTGCTTGTGTTCTTGGGTTCGCTTGCAGGAATTAGCCTTCGTGGCGAGGTCAATCGCGTTCTGCGTGGTTGATAACCAACGGAGACAGTGGTGTAACGATTGCAAGGTTTTGATCCGCCGGACCGGAGCCTTGGATCGCCAACGTCGAGATTATCCACCAACCCAAGTTTATCCTTTACCTAGCGGAAGATCGGGACCACTCCCCCATCAGTTGGTATCAGAGCTCAGTTTTCCCGTTAGGTAATTTCGATCTACTTTTGTTTTTACCCAGAGTCCAGAAAACCGCACCAAAAAAATTCCCCACCGAGAACCCCTTTGTGCCTTGCGATTTTAATTTCAGTTTTAACTTTGTTGAGTTCGTGTTCTTGGTCGAGTCTTGTTGCTGGTTTAGTCATCCCTCTGTGTCGTTTGAGTAGTAGTTGTTCTTGTGTCTCAGATAAAATTCCCCACCGAAAAACCCCCCTTCCGCAACCCTATTTTGTTTTCCACATCCAGTCTCTTGTGACCCCCCTTCAGTAAAACAGGCATAACTTTTCGCTCGTTTGGCAGAAAAATCTGAAATTTTTTGAGCGTGTTCCTGACCCGATTTGGGTGGGTACCATAACCTGTTTCACCGGTTAGCCCTCACCAAAATCGCCAAAAAAATCAGGAAGATAAAGAAAAAAATTGGACAAAGTTTTTGCTCGCCGGACAGCGAACTTGTTTGAATTTTTGTGAGCCACATCCCACCTCAGTTGTAGGTGCCAATTTTTGTGGTTGCATTTCTGGTCATCCTTGTTCAAAAAAAATAGAGTGAAAAAAAAAGAAAAAAAAATAAAAAAAGGAGAAGCGGTCCTGTTTGTTGCTTGTCCGATCTCTTGTCCGAACTCCTGTCCGAACTCTTGTCCGATCTGAGGAAGGCATTTGCTGTTTGTTGCTTGTCCGATCTCTTGTCCGAACTCTTGTCCGAACTCTTGTCCGATCCCTTGTCCGATCAGCGGCAGAAAAAAAAATTGTGCACATACCCTTCTCCGATCCCTTGACCGATCCCTTGTCCGATCTGTAGAGAGCTGAATTTGGTCTGTTTGTGCTTCCATTTGAGTTTTGGGCACATAGTTTCCCTCTATTGCTTGAATTTTCACCTTGGGAGCACTAAGGCCAGCAACTTTGACGAGTACTTGGGAATACTTATTGAACTTGGTTTAACTGTTATTATTATCGCTAATCCTTGCTACTCACTTGCCTTCCAAGCTACACATTTCTCTTGGTCAGGACATGTTCATTCCTTGCAATTGCCACCACCCTCCACTTGGTTCATCACATGTAGGCCGGTGACCTCACTGCGGCGTGGTAAGAACACTTGCAAGCGTGGGTAAGGTGCTTGACGGATTGCCTCCACCTCACACCCACCACCCCACCTAGCTGTTTTACATAGGATTATTCTTTGTTGTTTTATCTTTTCACTAACATGGCAGATAACAGCGGCACCCCTCCATCTGATTTTAATGAATGTGTCTCACGACGTGCTCTACTAGAGTCTCAGCGGCAAACCCAACATTCCATCGAACGTCTCGCGCGTACTGTGGCTGACCTAGTGGACCGAATGACTGCTTTGGAAACACGATTGCCTGCTGCACGAGCCAACGATGAACATGTTGAAGAGGAAGACGATCATATTGAAGAGGAAGACGACCTATCCTATGCCGGAAACAATGCCATTGACCCTGACGAGGCTGCACGTCATCGCTTTCAGTTCAACCGTCAAGGTATGGGTGGCCACCGCAACCGCCCTCCACGAGGTAACAATGACAACCACAGGAACAATGATCCCTACTCTAAGGTAAAATTTTCAGTACCTCCTTTTGCTGGCACCTATGATCCAGATGCATATTTAGATTGGGAGATGTCAGTCGAACAAAAATTTAATGCTCACATGGTTCCTGCTATCCACCGCGTGCGTTTAGCTACTAGTGACTTCACTGGATATGCTCTTCTTTGGTGGACTGAAATAGTTCAGGTTGGAAATGAACCACAAACTTGGGATATGTTAAAACGGCAAATGCGTGGTAGATGGGTCCCTCCTTCATATAAACGTGATTTGAGAAAAAAATTGCAGCGCCTAAACCAAGGAAATAAATCGGTAGAGGACTATTATCAGGAGTTGCAAATAGGTTGCATGCGTGCTGAAATTGAGGAGGACAATGAGGATAAAATGGCCCGTTTTTATGGTGGTTTACGACGTGAAATTCAGGATATCATTGATTATAAAGAATACAATACTATCACTCGTCTTTTCCACCTTGCTATGCTTGCAGAAAAAGAATTGCAGGGTCGCCAACAACCACAACGCAGCATGAGGACCAACATTGGTGGTGCTACTTCACGCTCAAGTGGGCAGCAGCAACGACCACCCGCACCCCCTTCTCGACCGGCGGCTACATCAGCACCTTCGACATCTACAGCCCAGGTTGAGAGTTCCAAGACTGCAGCATCCAAGGCGCCAGCCAAGCCCACCTCCTCGGCAGCCTCTACTGCTCGTTCTGCAGTGATCCAGTGTCACAGATGCAAAGGATTTGGCCATGTGATGAAAGACTGCCCTAGTCAGCGGGCTTATATTGCTACGGAAGACGGTGGCTATGTAAGTGCTAGTGATGTTGAAGATGAATATGCACTTGCTGCTAACATTGCAGGAGATGATGATACATTCGACGATGACGCTGTTATTGCGTCGGATGCCACTGCCGACCTTGAAGCACTTATTGTACAACGCGTCTTGAGCACTCACATGGAGCAGGACGACAGGGCACAACGGAACAATCTGTTTCAGACCTTCTTCGGCGTCAATGACCGTCGTGTACGTGTCATCATCGACAGCGGTAGTTGCAACAATTTGGTGAGCCACGACATGGTAACGAAGCTTCAACTTCCCACACGTGCGCATCCACACCCTTACCATGTGCAATGGTTCAACAATAGCGGTAAGGTCAAGGTAACACAAACTGCTCACATCAAATTTTCCATTGGTACATACTTCGGAGCTGCTGATTTTGATGTAGTACCAATGCAAGCATGTTCTCTGTTACTTGGTAGACCTTGGGAGTATGATACTGATGCTACACACCATGGTAGGAGCAATACGTACACATTTATGTATAAAGGAAAGAAAGTTACATTGCTTCCTATGACTCCTGCTGAAATTGTAAAATTTGAACAAGAAAAACATGCTAGGGATGCACAAAAGAGCAAACAACCTTCTGAAAATCAGCAAGTAGCTAAGACGCTTTTGAGGCAACAGAAAGATAAAATTGCTTCTCCTTCTTCATCACAAGTTATAAATCTGAAAGGGCGTGTCATGCTTGCAACTAAAACTGACCTTGCTGAAATTTGTGATGATACCCCCTTGCTATATGTCTTGATTTGCACAAACGTGTTGTTTTCACTTGCGAACATTCCTAGCTCTGTTCCTGTTGCAGTCACTGACCTTTTGCAGGAGTTTAAAGATGTTTTTCCTGCTGAGATACCACCCGGGCTGCCACCGATACGCGGCATCGAGCACCAAACTGATTTGGTCCCGGGAGCGTCTCTTCCTAATCGTGCAGCGTACCGCACGAATCTGGAGGAGACAAAAGAAATTGAGCGCCAAGTACAGGACCTTCTTGATCGTGGGTACGTCCGTGAAAGCCTTAGTCCTTGTGCAGTACCCGTTCTTTTGGTACCTAAGAAAGATGGTAGTTGGCGCATGTGTGTTGATTGTCGTGCTATTAATAATATCACCATTCGATATCGACACCCTATTCCTAGATTGGATGACATGCTTGATGAGCTTAGTGGTGCCATTATCTTTTCTAAGATCGATCTCCGTAGTGGCTACCACCAAATTCGCATGAAACTAGGTGATGAATGGAAAACTGCTTTTAAAACAAAGTTTGGATTATATGAGTGGCTTGTCATGCCTTTTGGACTTACTAATGCACCTAGTACCTTCACGCGCTTGATGAACGAAGTCCTACGGCACTTTATAGGACGCTTTGTGGTCGTCTACTTTGATGATATCTTGGTTTATAGCAAGTCTCTCACTGAACATGTTGAACACCTACATGCTGTTTTTTTTGTCCTCCGTGAGGCTAGAATGTTTGGTAACCTTGAGAAGTGCACGTTTTGCACGGATCGAGTTGTGTTTCTTGGATATGTTGTCACTTCACAGGGTATTGAGGTTGACGCGGCAAAGGTAGAAGCAATCAACAGCTGGCCGCAACCCCAAACTATCACACAGGTACGTAGTTTTCTTGGTCTTGCAGGTTTCTACCGGCGTTTTGTGAAAGATTTCAGCACCATAGCCGGTCCTTTGCATGAGTTGACCAAGAAGGGAATTACTTTTGCGGGGGAGCCAGCACATGAACAAGCTTTTGCCACACTCAAAGATCGCCAACATGCACCTCTACTTCAGTTACCCGACTTCGGTAAGCCTTTTGAGTTAGAATGTGATGCTAGTGGTTTTGGATTAGGAGGTTTGCTGCTGCAAGGAGGTAAACCCGTGGCCTATTTTAGTGAGAAATTACATGGCCCACAGTTGAACTATTCTACCTATGATAAGGAATTATATGCCTTAGTGCGAGTGCTTGAAACTTGGCAACATTACCTTTTGCCTAAGGAGTTTATTATTCATTCGGATCATGAAGCATTGAAGCATATACGTAGTCAAGCAAATCTGAATAAACGACATGCTAAATGGGTAGAATTTATTGAGACTTTTCCATATATCATTAAGCATAAGAAAGGGAAAGATAATGTGATTGCTGATGCTTTATCTAGACGGTATACATTGCTTTCTCAACTTGATTGTAAGATCTTTGGTTTAGAAACATTGAAGGACATGTATGCTACTAATTTGGACTTCAAGGATGCTTTTGGAAATTGTACAAATGACCGTGCTTGGAACAAATATGTGCTGAATCATGGATATCTTTTTCGTGCTAACAAGTTATGCGTTCCGGCTAGCTCTCTTCGCTTGTTGTTATTGCAGGAAGCACACGGTGGTGGTTTGATGGGTCATTTTGGATCCAAGAAAACCGAAGATGTGCTGTCCACACATTTCTATTGGCCTAAGATGAGACGAGATGTTGAGCGCTATGTGGCACAATGCACTACTTGCAATAAAGCTAAGTCCCGTCTAAACCCACATGGTCTTTATATGCCTCTGCTCGTTCCTAGTGTACCTTGGGAGGATATTTCTATGGATTTTGTGTTAGGATTACCCAGAACTAGGAGGGGGAGAGATAGTATTTTTGTGGTGGTAGATCGTTTCTCTAAAATGGCGCATTTTATACCTTGTCACAAGAGCGACGATGCTACAAATGTTGCTGATTTGTTTTTCAGAGAGGTCGTACGCTTGCATGGAGTTCCCAATACCATCGTTTCAGATCGTGATGCCAAATTCTTAAGTCATTTTTGGAGGACGTTGTGGCATAAGTTGGGGACGAAGCTGCTGTTTTCTACTACTTGTCACCCCCAAACGGATGGAAAAACGGAGGTCGTCAACCGCACATTGTCCACCATGTTGAGGGCTGTTTTGAAGACCAACTTGAAGCTCTGGGAAGAGTGTCTACCTCATATTGAGTTTGCATATAATAGGTCAGTACACTCCACTACTAAGGTAAGTCCGTTTCAAGTGGTCTATGGCTTTAATCCGCGTGCTCCTATTGATTTGCTACCATTACCACCATCTGAAAACTTGAATTTTGATGCTACTACACGTACTGAATTATTACTTAAGATGCATGAAACTACTAAAGCAAACATAGAGAAAATGAATGAGAAATATCGTGCTTATGGTAGTAAGGGTAGAAAAGAGATAACATTTGAACCGGGTGATCTTGTTTGGTTGCACTTGCGCAAGGATCGTTTTCCTGATTTACGAAAGTCTAAATTGATGCCCCGTGCTGATGGTCCTTTCCGTGTGCTTGAGAAGATAAATGACAATGCATATAAGCTTGAGTTGCCTGCAGCTTTTGGGGTTAGTCCCACATTTAACATTTCAGATTTAAAGCCCTATTTGGGAGATGATGATGAGCTTGAGTCGAGGACGACTCCAATTCAAGAAGGGGAGGATGATGAGGACATCACTTCACATGATACACACATGGAGCCTCCACCTACAATTCAACTACAAGGACCAATCACACGCGCCCGTGCCCGTCGCTTGAACCATGAGGTTAATTCGTTCCTTAGCAACTTTGATTATATTTGTTTGCATGGGATGCTACTGAATACTAGTGATATTTTGTTGCTTAGGAACATGGGAGATGGAATAGGAGAGTTGGAGTTGAAGACGGAGCCGCACGGATGATTTGAAGTCAAGAATTCGCTGGTTCGGACTACATCGACTACCTTTCACCAAAATGGGCATAACTTCCTCATACGAAGTCCGATTGGCGCGTTCTTTGACTTTTTGGAAAGCTGAGGAGAAGACGGATCGTTTGCCGTTGGTTTCACCTCATTTGGAGTCTCGAGTCGTCCTGTGTATTTAAAACAGTACTGCGTGACAGAACTGGGCCATGTTGGCCATAATCTGAGTCTGTACGTCTTCTAGCCCACAGCCCAAGTCTGTTCCCCTTCCACAGGCCGCCGCCCTATATATTCTCACGCCAGCCAACTCTAGGGTTAGGTTTTGCTTTGTTGCATCTACACTGTTGTGTTTAGATCCCGCCTCTTGCACCGGACCGATTGGCTGCTGCATTGGCGTTTGTGAAACCTCACCTTATCTTCGTTTGTCTGTGATTTGGCATTCGATTTGTATCCTTCCTGTTCTTGCTTGTGTTCTTGGGTTCGCTTGCAGGAATTAGCCTTCGTGGCGAGGTCAATCGCGTTCTGCGTGGTTGATAACCAACGGAGACAGTGGTGTAACGATTGCAAGGTTTTGATCCGCCGGACCGGAGCCTTGGATCGCCAACGTCGAGATTATCCACCAACCCAAGTTTATCCTTTACCTAGCGGAAGATCGGGACCACTCCCCCATCATAAGAGCTCATCATCGGTGATCTCACTTCGAGGTCCTTGTGCTCTTTTGTTGGCTCACTTGCTGTGTTTGCTGAATTTGCTTTTGTTGCCTCTTTTGAGCCCAGAGATGTCTCTCATGCTCTTTCTGATGCAAATTGGATAAACACCATGCAAGAAGAGCTTGAGAACTTTGTTCACAATCGGGTTTGGACACTGTTGACACGAAAATGTGCCCCCACACTTGGGTCAGTTTGACGATCCAAAAGTGCGCGGATATTTAGGAACTAGCCTAAGAGTGACGCAGCACTGACGTCACGTTCGTGATAAGGGGGTGGAGTCGCCAGGCAATCAGATCACACAAAATAATCCAATCAGCCGAAAGAAATATATTAAACATAATAAAATCAGCAAACTGGTCAGAGCCTATCTGCTTCGAAGTCTGGTGCAAAGAGGTCGCCAAAGTATACCTTCGGTGTCTGGTGCAAAGTATCCCGCCGAAGGGTGCCTTCGGTGTTCGGGCTGATCCGACTTAAGATGAACCCTGAACGGATCTGGACGCGATGATCACCTACGAACAACGGGGTTTGGCGTGAGGTCTCCGATATGGAAAATTACAGAATAATGATGCGAGGGCCGCGCACGGGCGTAACTTCATCCAGAATACGATCGTGGCAAAGCCTGTTGTGACGAAGTATGCTGGTGAAGCCTGTCATCGAAACCTGTAGTCTCGCCAAAGGGTGTCCTGACGACCTCCGAAACCGATCTCTCAGCTCTGGACACCTCTAACGAAGTAGCTCCGAACGTGGGGACCTACAACAAAGAGGGTTCGAAGTACCAATTCGGCCTGAGGACCGAATTCTGCTAAGTGTTGCACAAGTGGCGAAGGTAGCAATTTGTTACGCAGATTAGCGAATACTTCACAGGCGAAGTAACAAGGCGATAGCAATCTATTACGTAGATTAACAGATACTTCACAAGCGAAGTTACAAGGGTTACCACTGTTCCGAAGTGGCCGGCGGAGGGCTTCCAGGCAAACCCACGAAGAGGTGGAGAAAAGTAAAGGTAAATAAATGCGATCAAAGATAGGGCTTTGTGTTTGATTTGTTTGGGGGGCTCTCTATGCTGGCATCACCTCTCTATTTATAGGGGCCAAACTTCAGATCTAATCTGCTATAATTCAGCTTGGATAGAGATAAAAAATTAGCCGGAATTGCATCCAACTCTATCTCTACCGAAGTGGGCTTCGGCCAGGCCCGTCGAGGCCTGCTCCTTGGGCCGAAACTTTAGTGGCGTGGGCCTCCGAAGGCTTCCTGGCCGAAGGCCGTGGGCTAGCCAGAGGATTTCGGAGCCCATAGCCCAATGGACCTTCGACCCTATAGGATTTCGGCCTGACTCCGGACATGTGTATTTTTGGCCCAATCACCAAAATTGATATTTTGACAATCTCAGCCATTAATGCCATTTTTTGCTATCAACACATGCCCCCTGCCTTTTAGTGAACTAAGTGAACTAAAAGCACAGTGAACTGAAGACGATACCGTCCATATCGGCTTTTTGACACCTTTTATGTTGTTTGCCATATGCTTGGGAAATACCTTTTCAAGTACCTACCATTCAAAGCTCTTCAAAACCACTCTCCTTGCAGAGATTCCAACACGTAGGCATTGCCGGGAGCGATTTCGGCTATCTTAAAGGGACCTTCCCAACTAGGTGACCATTTACCAAATTTAGGACTCTTCGTGCCTAAGGGTAAAATCGTCTTCCAAACCAAATCTCCTACTTGAAATGATTTCGGTTTAACCTTCTTTTTGTAGGCTTTAGCTACTCTTCTCTTGTCTACTTCTATTGCTTCTAAAGCCCTTAGTCTGTTATCGGTCACTTCCTCTAGATTATCCTTCAAAAGAGTTTAGTACTCGTTGACCGATAAGCCATCTTGCTTTAACACTCTGTTGGACTGAAAACGGCGACCAGAGGGGGGTGAATGGGAGCTTTTAAAATTTCAGACTAAAAATAGCCTTCTGTTTTACTTCTGTCTTCTGCGGAACAGGCTTCAACACACCCTTCGAAGTTCTGGTTCGGAGGTATTTCACAGCTCCGAAATCAGGCTTCGCAATGAGCAAACGTTCGAAGCCAAGAAGACTTCGCTCCACCCACAACCCCGAAAATTCAGCTCTGCTAAGTCAGTGCAGGCTCCGCACACAGGGTGCCTTTGATCAGGCTTCGCACTTCACCCTTCGCAAGAGCGGACTTCCCTCTGAGGTCGTCGATCAGCTATGCTAAGTCAGTGCAGGCTCAGCACACTGGGTGCCTTCGAGCAGGCTTCGCACTACACCCTTCGCAAGAGCAGACTTCCCACTGCGGATTTCGACCAAATACTTAGCGACAGCGACCAAATACGCACACTGAATAGACTTCTCCAAGGACTTCGAGAAGGGAAGAAAAACGGGCTTCGACTCAAGTCAGACACTGAAAAACACACACTTCACAAGAACAGACTTCTCACACACTTCTCGAGACGAGATCCAGTGCACAAACTCAACCCAGAAAAATGGTGCACAGAGAAATCAAAATGTGAAGTGCAACACACAATACAAGTCCAAGTAGTGAAAGAAGAACAGAATCAATACTTCATTGCATGAACAGGGAACACAAAATGAACTCATAGATTGAATACAACGTGTGTGGCGGCTAGCACAGGAGCTCAAAAATGACTGCTCAAAGTGTTAATGTGACCTACCTAGCTTCCACTATTTATAGGCACTATTCAGCCCTGTGAATAGACTACTTTACCCCTAGGGTTTACACTATTTTTGTCTCATCAGAACAGGGGGTACAACTGGTAGTCTACTTTATTTGGAGGCTTCTTTTGTCAGCTTCACAGAGGAGACAGCACCAGCTTTTGCAGAGCAGACGCGGTCAACCTTTGTAGTTTTGGACCCTTATGAAGCCCCCTCCACACGTGAGGGGTACGGTAGCTTCGGTGAGAAGCCTTGAGCCTGACGGTCTTCGCTTCACCGAAGTCAGCCTTCGATACAGAGACGGTTTTGAGACGAAGCCGTCAAAGCCCTTGGGCCTTCGCACCAACACCTTCGGAGTGGACCACCACGGCTTCGCAGCTTCTCCTAGCTCGAACTCCTTCAGTCCGTGTACCGAAGCCATGCATGGCCGAAGTACCTCAAGTCAGCCTCACTCCGGAGTCAGCCTCACTCCGAAGATAGCTTCACTCCGAAGTCAGCTTCACTCGGGAGCCAGCCTCACTCCGAAGCCCCACCTTTGGAGTACCACCCTTCGAAGTCCCTCCTTCGTCCAAGGCCTCCGCATGAAGCATTCCATGAGCACTTCGTCGTAGTTTCTCTCCCCGAGCACACTCCTCGATGATTCTCACCCGGACCATGCCTTCGATGCACCCCGACTTCTGAGACCTTCGTCGGGTATACCTTCGAGTGCCTCCCTCCGGAGCACACTTCGAAAGCCCTGCCTCATTGGAGAGGACTTGGTCCACCATACTCCGAAGTTACTACATTCGGAGTACCCTTCGAAGTGCCTCGCCTCCGAGGACTTCGTCTCGGGGTACCTCCACCCAGAGCCATGCTCTGCACTTACTGCCTTCTCCTGGCGCACCTCGACCCGAGGTCTGACCTCGACCCCTTCGCAGCCTTCGTGACTGAGCTCCCCGCTCGCCTGGCATCAAGCCTCCCGCTTGACCCAGGTTCACTTGCTACGAACCGTGTGTCACCTCCGAAGTCACCTGCGCACCTCAGAAAAACAGACGAGTGTATTCAGTACCCCGGAGACCTCTCCGGGTAAACAACCTTCGGCACACCCTCCGGTGTACCGCCCAAAGTACCGAACCCTTCGGTACAACCAAGTCATTGTGTACTGTCGGACCCCTCCGATAGGCACACTCCGCTGCAACAGCCACAGCAACCAGAACCCACCGAACCCTTCGGTTAAGCAACCTCTGAACCCCTTCGGAGGGACCCCTTCGAATCAGAGGATAAATCTGTCAATCACTCATCACAGACCCCGAAACCAACCCTTGGTTTCTCAATCTCCCCCTTGATGAGTGCATTGACAACCAAATTCAAGTTCAAGAAAATTTGAAAAATTTCAGCACACAAGTGACCATAAAAACTCAGAGACGAGCCAAACCATGTCACTTGACAAAAGAATTTTCCTCCCCCTTTTCAAAAGAGTAAAAGCCCCTTTGACAAATCTTTCCCTTTGCAAGATAAAACTCCCCCTGAGTTATTTTATCCCCTTGCTATAGGGAACTCAAAAATTTCTCCCCATTTGGCAGTGCAAGCATCAAGGAGCATTTAAAAGATTCAAAGCTTCTAAATGAGTAGAATTGCAAGGACATATAAAGCAAAAATATGCCAATTTTAATACCAATAATCATATGCTCAGCTATATTTAACATTCTCTAAAAAACATGATGACAACATGTGATTTTATCACTTTGAAATAAAATCATCACCACAAAATCAAGGTAACTAGACAAGTAAAAGCAGGGACTGCGCAAAGCTAGTAAATTTCTACTCTAGATAGACAAGTCCAGTTCAAGTGGAGCATTGAAAGCAAACTTGATGATCAATTAATTTGTTGTTCTTTTCATAATGCCAGGGGTTATTTGTTTGTCTACCTTATACTTTCCAATCAAGCCAAGCCTAGGCATGAAAGCCATCAGAAGCTTAAGGCGGTGATTTTGGCATACACTACACTATCCCAGTTCAGACCAATGTGCAATGGTAAGCAGTCTAGAATAGAGTAGTGCGACAAACAAACCCACTTGGATCTTTTTGCTTTGAAGCATGCAAATCATGGATTTTTGGAATTTTGATTAAGTGAACAAATTGTTTATCACTTGATGAATATCCATGAGTATATAGAACAATTTTTCAAGTTGCAATGTTTAGCATCCAGAGAAAAGGAGTCTTGCTATCAAGCAGATAAAAGATATCTAAAGCAGTCCTGCCTAAACATGCTAGATTCAAGACTAAGCAGTGAGCATGATTTCATTTTGGAAGAAAGAATCATGCACATAATGTTTTAGACATATTAAATAGAGTTGAGTTGACATGATTTCATGAATTAAAATCAGGCATATAAGTGCAAAAGATGTAAATGCAATTTCACACACAACGAGCATATGCAAGACAATCAAAATCTGCTCCCCCTCACAAAATGTCATAAGGGTGATAAATACCAAGTTCCCCATGCAACTAGGCAAAACGAGAAGCATCGAGGCGTTTTGTGAAAATATCGGCTAGCTGGTGTTGGGTATCAACATATTGAAGCTCAATATCACCCTTCTCATTATGATCTCTGAGAAAATGATATCACACATCAATGTGTTTGGTTCTGGAATGCTGAACCGGGTTGTTTGGAATACAAATAGCACTAGTGTTATCACAAAAAGTGGAACACTCTTATAGTTTAACCCGAAATCCCGCAAAGTTTAAACCATCCACAAAATCTAAGAGCAACAGCTAGCTGCAGCAACATATTCGGCCTCAGCCGTCGATTGTGCAACACTAGACTATTTGCGGGAAGACCAGCAAACCAGCGAAGTACCCAGAAAATGACAAGTACGAGAGGTACTTTTCCTATCAATCCTACACCCAGCAAAATCCGCATCGGAATAACCTCGAAGACACAAAGAGGAAGACGCAGAATACATAATGCCAAATTCAAGGGTATGTTTGAGATACCTAAGAATGCGCTTTACAGCTTGGTGGTGCGAAGCTCGTGGTGAAGCCTAAAAACGAGCGCACAAACACATTGTAAAGTGTATGTCCGGCCTCGTAGCAGTCAAGTGAGGAGGGAGCCGATCGTGCTTCGGAACTCCTTTTTATCTATGGCTTCTCCTTCCTCGTCAGGATCCAATGCTATCGAAGTAGCCATCGGAGTAGAGAGAGGCTTCACATCAGTTATGTCGAACTTCTTGAGCAGGTCCTTGGTGTATTTTGTCTGGTGAACAAAGGTACCTTGTTTGCTTTTCTTGATTTGCAAACCAAGGAAAAACATGAGTTTGCCTATCATGGACATCTCAAACTCCCTCCTCGTGGTATCTGCAAACTCGGCAACCAAAGCATGAGAAGAGCCACCAAAGATGATATTATCCACATAAATCTAGACTAGGAGGAAATCTTTTCCATGCTTGAGAGTGAACAGGGTTTTATCAACAGATCCCATCAAATACCCCCGCTCAAGCAGAAAAGACTTAAGTCTATCATACCATGCCCGAGGGGCCTGTTTGAGTCCATAAAGAGCCTTATGAAGTTTAAGGACTTTATGTGGGTATTTGGGGTTTTCAAAGCCAGGGGTTGTTTTACATAAACATCTCCGCCTATGAAGCCATTAAGGAAAGCACTTTTGATATCCATTTGATAGAGTTTGAATCCTCGGGATGTCACAAATGCAAGTAAAATCCTAATGGCCTCAAGACGAGCAACAGGTGCAAAAGTTTCAGTAAAATTAATCCCTTCTAATTGAGAATAGCCCTGAGCTACAAGTCTATCCTTGTTTCTAACTACAGTCCCATCCTCCCCTTGTTTGTATTTGAAAATCCATTTTGTTCCAATGAAATGAACATTTGGTGGAGGATCAACTAAAGTCTAGACTTGGTTTCTCTCAAAATTTTCAAGTTCTTCATGCATGGCATTGAACCAACTAGAATCAGAATGTGCATGACTAACATCTAAGGGCTCGAAAGAAGCAATAAAAGTGGAATCAGTGAAATGAGCATGAGAACGTGTTACCCTTTGATCAAGCTCACCAATGATCTGCTCGGGAGGATGCATCCTTTGAACATGATGTGGAGCCTCGTGGCGGGATGCAGTCTCCCCGTCAACTTGTGTGTTGGAGTGGTCCAAGATGACCGATATCGAGGTAGTTTCTTCGGGACCTTGTGCCGAAGTGGTCAAAGCGGGGTCGGATTCTAGGGTCGATGTCGAGGGTAGTAGGGGTTCATCCTCGAAATCTCCGGGATCTTCTTCTTTGAAGATGGTCTGCTCCATGTCGTGTTCATTTGCCTGTTCAAAGGTAGAACTAACAGAGGGGGTTGATTCATCAAAAGTCACATCACATGACTCGATGACAGTGTTAGTTTCCAAATTATAAACATGATAAGAATGACCATGTGTAGTGTAACCCATAAAGATCCCATCAGAAGAGCGTGACTCAAATTTATCCAAATTTCCACGTTTTAGGATAAAGCAACGACAACCAAAGACTCGAAGATGAGTAACTTTGGGTTGTCTCCCAAAACGTAGCTCATAAGATGTCATGTTCAAAATTGAGTGCTAGAAGATTCGGTTTGAGATGTAACAAGCAGTGTTCATGGCCTCAGCCTAGAATTTTCTAGGAGTCTTGTGCTCATCGAGCATCGTCCTAGCCATCTCAATCAAAGTGTGATTCTTTCTCTCAACAACACCGTTCTGTTGAGGAACTCGCGGAGCAGAGAATTGTAGTTCTATGCCATGCTCCATGCAAAAGTCAACAAAGAGACTGTTCTTGAACTCAGTGCCATTATCACTTCGAATGAATTTCAATGCACCAGGGAGTTCAGTGAAAAGTCTCAAAGCCATGTTCCGAAAGTGTGAAAACACTTCATCCTTGATGGCAAGAAAGAAGACTCAAAAGTAGCGAGAGAAATCGTCGACAATGACTAATACATACCACTTGCCGCCTAATGAACTAACCCGAGAGGGACCTACAGTGTCCATGTGGAGAAGTTCTCCGGGTTGTTCAGTCATCACTGTGGTGACTGGCGAGTGCGAAGCGGCAATCATTTTTCCATGTCGACATGGAGCGCAAACTAAATTCTTCTCAAACTTGAGCTTGGGCAATCCTCGGATCAGACCTAGGGCACTTAGATGAGCAAGCAACTCAAGGCTCATATGCCCTAGTCTCCTATGCCACTTCCAAAGCTCAGAAGTCGAATGTGCAACAAGACAATGAGAAGAACCAGATGACTTAGAAAAATCAGCTCCAAAAACTCTCCCAACTCTAAAGATCTTACAGACCACAACACCATCATAATTGAGTACTTGCGAAGTATCGTAATGGAATCGCACTTTGAAGCCCTCATCAAGCAATTGAGATACAGAAAGCAATTTGTATCCCAAGTTTTCAACCAATGCAACATCTTTGAGAGTGAAATTCGAGTTGATTCTTACCATACCTTTACCTTTCACTATACTCCTTCGATTGTTGCCGAAGGTGATATGTTCCTTTTGCTTGGTTTTTGTGAGGCTGGAGAACCATGCTGCATCTCCGGTCATATGGCGCGAACAACCGGAGTCCATGATCCACGTGCCCTCCAAGCCTCGGTCTGACGCCTACACATGATAAGAAAATCTCGATCACTCAGTGCTGGGTTGAGTGAATACATGACGAGGCATCCAGTACTGAGTGATACGAGTATGTAGTAGGCACAGTAAAAGTAGACTGTCTATGCACAGGATAATCAGAATGATGCAAAGTGTGAGGTCTACCTACATGTAGTGATCCAAAAGCATGACAAAGTCTCCTACTCTGATGAGGTACAAAGCTACTTGCCCAGGGTCTACCATCATATCGAACATGGTGAACACCTCGAGGAGCAAAACCTCTCCGAGAAATACGAGGAGCCTCGAAAACATGACGTGTGTAAAACTCAGACTCATGCATACCCCGAGATGGGTAATGCATGTCCTAGAAACTCATCGCCTGAGATCGTCGCTCATCCTTGATGCGACGAAAACAGAACCCAACCAGATGACCCACCCACTGACAGTAGGAACAATGAAAAACTCTCCTAGGGGCACTCTCATGGGTCATAGGAGCAACTCTCACTGGCTCCTTGGGCTTCTGCTGAGTGGTTTTCTTGGGAGGAATTTTCTTGGTAGGAGGAGTTGTTTTCTTTGGAGTTCGGGTAGGCTTTTTGGTTGATGGAGTGTCTAACAGGGCTCTTTCTTTCTCTAAGGTAGTGGGTGAGGTAAAAACAGTTTTGTTCTCACTGTCTGAGGGAGTCCTCTCAAAACCCAATCCTAGAGCTAACCCTGCCCTATCAGCACACATCTTGGTCTTGGCCAAGAGCAAATCCATCCTACCCTTTCCCTCAGTGCATTTGTTAACCACAGAAAGAAGGTATTCATTTTCAGTCATGAGGTTCTCAGCTTGCTCTCTAACAGTGCCAAGCTAGCCCTTAAGGGTTATGCAAGTGTCACACACAGGTTGCACATCCTTAGAACTATCGGCCATCTCCAATCTAGCCTCTAAATCATGAACATGCTTATCACATAAATCAATGCTCTCACGTAATAAAGAACAAGTCATGCATTCAGTTATATCATGATAACTAGAATCAACCATCAAAAGCTGTTTCTGTGCAGTCTCAAGCTCAGAAAGAGTTTGAGCATGCACAGAACGCAACTAAGCAAGCTCACTCATGACAACAATGCAAGATTCACATTCAGCATCATTAACCCTAGACTTATGCATGGCATAATCAGTAGAAACAGATTCTAGCCTAAGTCTAAGATCTTTTCTATCTCTAGTGGCTTGCACAAGTAATCTATCCTGACCAAGAACTACTTCATTCAGTTCATATAATTTAATTGCAAGCTGGTCATAGGATAGAGGTACCTCAGATGAGTCAAGCTCATCGCCGCTGTGATCGCTGTCGTCCATGAAGCAAAGGCCGGTGAAATCTCGTCCCTTCTTGTCCTTCTTCTCCTCCTTCCTTGAAGACTCCTCCTCCTCAGAGCCCGACTCCTCAGTTGAGGAAGTGTCGATGTCGCTAAGAGCAGCAACAAATGCTCTAGAAGCGGCTTTGGCTACTCTCTTAGCCACCTTGCCGCGCTTGCCCTTCACAAAAAGCTTCCTCTCCTTTTTGTGGTATTTGGGGTGCTCACTCTCATCTCTCTTCTTGAGTTTAGGGCAATTGGCCTTGATGTGAGAAGTGTCTCCACACTCAAAACAACCACTAAAACCACTTCTCCTCTGATCCCGTCTCTCATGATGAAAACGGGTGAACCTTTTGGCAATGAGAGCAAGCTCATCATCATCCAGAGTATCCACCTGCTCCTTAGTGACGGAGACCAGGGAGGACAAAGCAAAACCATCTGCAAAAACACAAGTGCCTGATGTGCTTGGTTCTGCAGTGGTGCCACGGCTAGTGCTAGAAACTAGTGCCATTGGCTGTGGCAAAGAGTTCCTATGCACTGCAAGAGATGCCTTGGCAATCTCTATGGACTTCAGCTTGCTGAAGAGCTCATCACAGGTCAATGTGTCATAACCTGCGGACTCCTCAATGCTGGATATCTTCACTTTCCATATGCTACGATCAAGAGCATAGAGAATCTTGATAGCCCTATCATGATCATTGTAAGCAAGCGACCCGTTGGACCGCAAGTTACTCACTATCGCATCAAAGCGAGAAAACATGGCATCTATAGATTCACCAGGTGCCTGCACAAACAGCTGATACTATTGATTGTATGTGCTTTGGTGCCTAGCCTTAATCTGTGTAGAGCCCTCATGAAAAATAGTGAGCATAGTCCAAATATCCCTAGCTATCCTAAGGTGTTGCACCCTATAAAACTCACTCCGACTCAAACCAATGAACAGTATATTTCTAGCCTTAGAGTTGGCATTATACTGATCCTTCTCTGTTTGAGAGGTGCGAGTTTCAGGGATGGAGTATTGTGAGTCCACAATCTCCCAAATTGCATTTCCTTGGCTTAGCAAGTAAGCCTCCATGCGCACCTTCCAGTATACAAAATCCGTCCCATCAAATAGAGGTATTTTACTAACTCTGTACATGTCGCCAACAGATCACAAAACCGTTTAAGGTCAACTGGTGATCTTAACCAGCTCTGATACCAATTGTTGGACCAAAAACGGCGACAAGAGGGGGGTGAATGGGAGCTTTTAAAATTTAAGACTAAAAATAGCCTTATGTTTTACTTCTGTCTTCTGCGGAATAAGCTTCGAACACACCCTTCGAAGTTCTGGTTCGGAGGTATTTCATAGCTCCGAAATCAGGCTTGGCAATGAGCAAAAGTTCAAAGCCAAGAAGACTTCGCTCCACCCACAACCCCGAAAATTCAGCTCTGCTAAGTCAGTGCAGGCTCCGCACACAGGGTGCCTTTGAGCAGGCTTCGCACTTCACCCTTCGCAAGAGCGGACTTCCCTCTAAGGACTTCGATCAGCTCTGCTAAGTCAGTGCAGGCTCAGCACACTGGGTGCTTTCGAGCAAGCTTCGCACTACACCCTTCGCAAGAGCAGACTTCCCTCCGTGGACTTCGACCAAATACTCAGCGATAGCAACTGGTGCTAGGCTTCGTACTTCGAAGGTCTAAATGCACACTGAACAGACTTCGCCAAGGACTTCGACAAGGGAAGAAAAACGGGCTTCGACTCAAGTCAGATAGTGCTTCGCTAGTAATCAGAGATGTCTAGCCTCCAGTTTACATAGAGCGAACAGACACTGAAAAACACACACTTCACAAGAACAAACTTCTCACACACTTCTCCAGACGAGATCCAGTGCACAAACTCAACATAGAAAAATGGTGCACAGAGAAATCAAAATATGAAGTGCAACACACAGTACAAGTTCAAGCAGTGAAAGAAGAACAAAATCAATACTTCATTGCATGAACAGGGAACACAAAATGAACTCACAGACTGAATACAACGTGTGTGGCGGCTAGCACAGGAGCTCAAAAATGACTGCTCAAAGTGTTAATGTGACCTACCTAGCTTCCACTATTTATAGGCACTATTCAGCCCTGTGAATAGACTACTTTACCCCTAGGGTTTACACTGTTTTTGTCTCATCAGAACAGGGGGTACAACTGGTAGTCTACTTTATTTGGAGGCTTCTTTTGTCAGCTTCGCAGAGGAGACAACACCAGCTTTTGCAGAGCAGACACGGTCAGCCTTTGCAGTTTTGGACCGTTATGAAGCCCCCCATCGCACGCGAGGGGTGCGGTAGCTTCGATGAGAAGCCTTGAGCCTGACGGCCTTCGCTTCACCGAAGTCAGCCTTCGATACAGAGACGGTTTTGAGCCGAAGCTATCAAAGCCATTGTGCCTTCGGACCAACACCTTCGGAGTGGACCACCAAGGCTTCGCAGCTTCTCCCAGCTCGAACTCCGTCAGTCCGTATACCGAAGCCATGCATGGCCGAAGTACCTCAAGTCAGCCTCACACCGGAGTCAGCCTCACTCCGGAGCCAGCCTCACTCCGGAGTCAGCTTCACTCCGAAGTCAGCATCACTCTAGAGCCAGCCTCACTCCGAAGCCCCACCTTCGGAGTACCGCCCTTCGAAGTCCCTCCTTCATCCAAGGCCTCCACATGAAGCATTCCATGAGCACTTCGTCGCAGTGTCTCTCCCCGAGCACACTCCTCGTCGATTCTCACCCGGACCATGCCTTCGATGCACCTCAACTTCTGAGACCTTCGTCGGGTATACCTTCGAGTGCCTCCCTCCAGAGCACACTTCGAAAGCCCTTCCTCATTGCTGAGGACTTGGTCCACCATACTCCGAAGTTACTCCATTCAGAGTACCTTCGAAGTGCCTCGCCTCCGAGGACTTCGTATCGGGGTACCTCCACCCGGAGCCATGCTCCGCACTTACTGCCTTCTCCTGGTGCACCTCGACCCCTTCGCAGCCTTTGTGACTGAGCTCCCCGCTCGCCTGGTATAAAGCCTCCCGCTTGACCCAGGTTCACTTGCTACGAACCGTCCGTCGCCTCCGAAATCACCTGCGCACCTTAGACAAATAGACAAGTGTATCCAGTACCGTGGAGACCTCTCTGGGTAAACAACCTTTGGCACACCCTTCGGTGTACCGCCCAAAGTACTGAACCCTTCGGTACAACCAAGTCATTGTGTATTGTCAGACCCCTTCGACAGGCACACTCCGCTGCAATAGCCGCAGCAACCAGAACCAACTGAACCCTTCGGTGAAGCAACCTCCGAACCCCTTCGGGGGGACCCCTTCGAATCAGAGGATAAAATATGTCAATCACTCATCAAAGAGTCTGAAACCAACCCTTGGTTTCTCACACTCTTAAGGAGCCAAGATCTACCTCTACAGGAAGAACAACTTCTTGTCCATACACCAATTCATATGGACTGACTTTGGTAGCACCGTGCTTTGCAATTCTACAAGCCCATAGCACCTCGGAAAGCACTTCATGCCACCTTTTAGGAAACTCTTCAATTTTCTTCTTAATGAGCTTAATCACAGTTTTATTACTAGAATTGGCCTGACCATTGGCCTGAGCATAGTAAGGTGAAGAGTTTATCAAATTAATACCATAATATTCGACGAAGTCCCTCACTTCTCTAGAAACAAATGAACAACCTTGATCCGTAGTAAGAGTTTGAGGAATGCCAAACCTATGTATGATGTGCTTCAAGATAAAATCTCGTACCTCGTTGTGAGTCATGTTCTTGAGAGGCACAACCTCTGTTGGGGGAAAATACTTCATCTTCAGGGTTACTATTACAACAAGACGAAGACAGGCTATTTAGCTGAAGTTCTTTATCGTCCAACTGCGCCTTCCTTGGGTCAAGTTCGAAGATTCGAGGTGAACTCTAGTTCGGAGTATATCTTCAAACGAAGACTCTTCAAAGAACCTTTTGGCCAGCTAAGATGGAAGGCTTATCTTATTTCTTAATTAGATTAGTCTTTTACCGTTTTAGCCCTATTAAGGGTACCGAATAGTTTCCACTATGTCGGTTGTAATAGAGGGGTAAAAAGGTCTTTTCCTTAAGGTTTTGGCCTATAAATACCCCTGTTTTACCCTGTAATGAGGATCGAATACTGAGTTATTCAATACACATCTTCGAACTGTTTTGAGCTATTATCCACTTCGGAGGCTTGAAATAGTTTACTTCACAAACACTTCGTTTGTTAGTTTCTAATCTCTAGAAACCTGTTAGCGTAATCTTTTACGCCAACAGTTGGCGCCGTCCATGGGGAACTTAGTCCAAAAAACTTCGTTCTCTACCAAGTTCTCAAACCATGCCTCCAAAGTGGAGTTCAGGTGGTAGTCCTACTCGGAGGTCCCCTCGGACCTCCGGAGTAAGATCTTCGAACACAGTCGAGGTTGGAGGATCTTTGGCAATTCCTCCACCTCAGACCCCCGAAGGGATTCCCCTTCCTCGAGCATACGGAGTTCCTCCTCCAACTCCATCCATACTTCGGCCAACCGGAGTCCCTCTTCCACCTCAGATTCCGCTTCGGACTGATGCGTATAGTGCTCAGACTCGGAAGGTCCTTCCAGAGGAGGTGAAGACGGTCTTGGCGATATGGGCGCTCAAATGGCCAGTCTCCAAGTTGAAGTAGCGAGGTGGCAGCAAGAAGCCGCAGATAGGCTTCGTTCTCAGGCCACCCCGGTCATCCCCGAAGTGCCCCAAGACGACAAACTTCCTTATCCCGAAGCCCCGGAGAACGCTTCCTTCGACAGCGAGTCTCCGCTGCATCCCGAGCTACAGAAAGTGCACTTCGATCCTAAGTTTAAAACTTCGAATCTCTGCAAATATTCTAGAGACGAGGACCCCAGGGAGTTCTCTCGTTCTTATGCATTAGCAATTGAGGCCAGTGGAGGAGTGCGAGACACCATGGCCAAATGTTTCCCTCTAGCTCTTGAAGGGGTGGCTCTACGGTGGTTTTGGTCCCTAAAGCCAGGGTCAATTAGAACATGGGAGCAATTAAGGAAGAAGTTCATAAGTAACTTCCAGGGTACCTTCATACCCTCAATGTCTACAGGAAGTCTTTTCCAGGTGAAGCAGCTACCTAGAGAGACTTTTACGACTATTTTTCAAGCGCTTCGCCCATACGAAGTCGCAAATTCGAGGGTTGACTACATCCTCCGTAGTTGATGTAGCTCGAGAGGGAGTTACCCATACGGGCCTTCTTGATAAACTTCACCAGAAATAGATATCTTCTGTTGCTCAGTTGATGTCTTATTTCGAACAGTATGCAAGGTCAGAAGAAGGGTGGTTTCGGAGAACTGCTGCAACTCCGTCAATCCTGCAAGAGGTCAAGTTGGAAGTGAAGACTTCAAAACCTTCGCAGGGGCCGAACTTTAAAGTTCAACATGACAGGCGTCGAGGGCAAAAGCATCCTCGTTCAGAACTCTTGAACATTGCACCTCCACAGAAGTTTGCCCCTAAGACTTCGCAAGCTTCCGGAAGCAAGACCAGCGGCTGGAGGCCACCAGGGAAGCCGGCTGGCAAAGCCCAGGCCTTCTTCTGCTGCGTCCATGGTGAGAATCGAAGTCACGCAACTGATGAGTGCAAGTCTATACTCACTTTAAGAGGCGAGTACCTTGAAAGAACTTTGGGTCGAGGCACTTCTGACCGAGTTCCTTCCGAGGTGCGTTCGGAGCCTGTCCAGGCTGTGGCACGTATAGACAATTTCGACCCTGCAAGGCAACCTCCGGTGGTCAATATTATGCCACCTCCGAAGAAGGAAGATGGTCAGGATCGAGGGAAAAGAGTAGTCCTCCCCATCTCCGGAGGAGGGACCCTTGGAAGTATGTCGAAGAGGTAGAGAAGAGAATATGTTCAAGAAGTGGGCCATATTGGAACTTCTTCATCCGCAGCTGCTTTGCCTGAATGGTCCCATGTGCCGATATCTTTTTCTGCAGATGATGCAGCTGGCATAAAGTTTCCACATGCAGACCCACTTGTCATCACTGCTGACATAGCAGGGACTGAAGTGCGAAGAGTACTGATTGACGGAGGGAGTTCAGCAGATATTATCTTCGTCCAAGCCTTTGATCAACTCTGTATCTCTAGAAAGCATCTTCTCCCAGCAGCTCATCCTTTGCAAGGCTTCGCAGGACCCCCTCTTGATGCCCTCGGCCAAATAGGTTTGGAGGTCACTTTCAGAGAGGGGCTAGTGGCCAGGATGGAGGAGGTGATTTTTGATGTTGTGGATGCCCCGTATGCATATAATGTTATCTTCGAGAGGGGCATGTTGAATCAGTTTGGAGCTGTGGCGCATCATAATTATCTGTGTATGAAGATGCCCACACAAGCGGGAGTGCTCACTGTTTTTGGAGATCAGGCCACTACGCGAAGAGCGGAATATGGTCATGGCCCCCCTCTTGACCTGAGGCAAGTGAACAGCGTGCAAGGAAACCCGGAGGATATCTCTGCTTCAGGTGAACCTTCGAAGAAGTCTTTCCCAAGGCCAAGCCACGAAGGGGAGATTATAACGAAGGTTATTGTCAAAGACGGCAAAGATTATTCATTTCAGTTTGGCAAAGATTTGCCGTCAGAAGTCGCTACTTCGTTAGAAAAAGTAGTTGAAGAAAATTTAGATGTCTTTGCCTAGTCTGATGAGGACATTACCGGAGTCAGTTGGGATATTATTGACCATAGTTTACTGTGAACCCGAGGGTTCGACCTGTCCGACAAGGACTCCGGAAGATATCTGCGGAGAGGGCCATCCTTGCTAAAGATGAAGTGGAAAAGTCGCTGAAGGCTGAGATTATCAGAGAAGTAGCTCATACGGAGTGGCTAGCCAACCCAGTCTTCGTCAGGAAGAAATCTTCTGGGAAATGGCGCATGTGTATTGACTTTACATCTTTGAATAAAGCATGCCCCCGTGACCCCTATCCCATGCCCCGAATTGATCAATTGGTTGACTCCACTGCTGGTTCGGAGTTATTAAGTTTCCTTGACGCGTATTCCGGCCATCATCAAATCTGGCTAAAGCGCGAAGATGAAATCAAAACAAGCTTTGTAACTCCTTCGGGAGTTTTCTGCTATGTAAGAATGCCATTTGGCTTAAGAAATGTCGGGGCAACTTTTTCGAGGTTAATTGCTAAGGATCTAGGTCATCAAATAGGCCGCAATGTAGAAGCCTATATGGATGACATTGTAATAAAGAGTGCTCTAAAGCACCAGCATAGCCTAGACTTAGTAGAAACATTCAATAGCCTTCGGGCATGTGGAGTCCGCCTTAACCCCGAAAAATGTATTTTCGAAGCTCAGGCTGGAAAATTGTTAGGGTATCTAGTTTCAAGCAGAGGGATCGAAGCTAGCCCTACTCAAATAACTGCGTTGCAAAGGATGGTGCCTCCAGAAAATTTGAAGCAAGTGCAGAAGTTAACTGGCCGCCTTGCAGCACTTAGCAAATTCCTAGCAAGGTCTGCAGAGAGAAGTTTGCCATTTCAAAGCATTGAAAGGGTCCGGAGATTTTGCATGGACACCGCAGTGTCAAAAGAGCTTTGATGATATTAAGAATTATCTCAGTTAACCTCGCTACACTCGCGGTGCATGTTGCGGACGAAACCCTACTCCTTTACCTTGCGGCTACTAGCTCCGCAGTCAGTGCAGTCCTTGTCAGAGAAGTTGATTTCAATGGGAAGTTGGTATAGAATCCAGTCTATTTTGTATCAGAAGCATTGTCTGGAGCAAAAACAAGATATTTTGAGCTTGAGAAGTTCACTTATGCTCTGATAATGGCTTCGAGGAAGTTAAGGCATTATTTCCTAGCGCATAATGTGATTGTACCAACTTCGTATCCCTTGGGAGATATGCTCCGGAGTAAGGATTCCATAGGAAGAATTGGGAAATGGGCTGTTGAATTAGCACCCTTCGGCATCTCCTTCGTGGCAAGGACAGCAATTAACTCACAAGTGTTGGCAGACTTTGTGGAAGAATGGACTCCCCCTACAGTATGGGCTTCGGAGAAACAAAGTGAAGGAATTTGGACCATATACTCTGATGGAGCTTTCCAAGCATCTGGAGCAGGGGTCAGAGCGGTAATAGTTTCGCCTTCAGGGCAAAGAGCAATGTACTCCGCTAGGCTCAACTTTAAGTCCACTAATAATACAGTGGAGTATGAAGGAATTTTGTTATGACTTCGAAAGGCACGTGCTTTGGGGGCTACAAGAGTTGTTATTAAAACAGATTCTCAAACTGTAGCATGGCACATAGATAAGAGTTTTCAAGTTCGTCATCCATAGCTCGCAAAATATTTGGAAGAGATCCGTAAGATTGAAGCAGCATTTAAAGGGATTTCCATTCGAAGTATACCCAGAGCTGAAAATATGCAAGCTGATACCTTGGTGAAAGCTGCAGCCAGAGCTATGGACATTTTAGAAGAAGCTTTTTATGAAGAGCTCAATTCACCTTCGGTAGCACAGATCCCTTCTACGGATGTCCTTTGCATTCCATGTACAAATTGGCGGAGTTCAATTATGAAATTGTTGCAAGGAGAAGTAACTTTGCCTGAAGGGCCACAACTTTCGAGGTTAAAGCTCAGAATTTGAAATTATCATATAGTAAACGGTATTCTGTACAAGGCTGGAGTATGTTCCCCTCTGCTCCGATGTATATCTCAAGCCGAAGATCAAGAGATTCTCCGAGAAATTCATGAAGGACTTTGTGGTAGCCATCTGGCCCCTCGAGCTTTGGCAGGAAAAACACTTCGCCAGGGGCTTTATTGGCCTACAATAGTAGCTGATGCGGAGAGCCTAGTCCACACATGCCAAGGTTGTCAATGGATGCGAAGAAGAAGTCATCGTCCACCAACACCTCTTCAAGTCATTGCCCCAGTGTGGCGCATGGCCAGATGGGGCATGGACCTTATTGGCCCCTTCCCAGTAGCAAAAGAAATTTGAAATTTGAAGTGGTAGCAATTGAGTATTTTTCCAAGTGGGTCAAAGCAGAGCCCCTCACAGCTATCACTTCGAATAATTTACAAAAATGTTTTTGGAAAAGCATTATATACCGGTTCGGAGTGCCTCGGCAGCTCATAGTTGACAATGGGCCACAATTTGATGCAGAGCCTTTCAGGAAGTTTTGTGAAGATCTCGGTATACAAATATGCTTCGCTGCAGTGCGCCATCCTCAATCTAATGGAGCTGTTGAAAGAGCCAATGGTAATATCTTGTCAGGGTTGAATCGAATAATAGTAGGATTGGCAAAAGGACTGTGGACTGAAGAGCTCCCAAAGATTTTATGGTCCATTCGGACCACTCAAACAAGGTCCACAGGTTTCACTCCTTTCAGACTATTATTCGGAGATGAAGCTATGACACCAACGGAGCTTAAAGGAGGATCCCTTCACCGCACTGAACCAGAAATAGAAGCAGAAAGGCAAACTTCGCTTGATTTAATAGAAGAAACAAGACTTCGAGCTATCGCCAATTTGTCAAAGTATCAGCAGTAGACGAAGACTTGGTTTGACCCGAAGGTTAAGCTTAATGAACTTAAGCCGGGTCATCTGGTTTTGCGAAGCATTATAGCTCTAGGAAAATTAGGGAATAAGTGGGAAGGTCCATACATAATTCTCGGCTCAGGACGCCCTGGGTCTTTTAAGTTAGCTAATTTAGAAGGCGAAGAGTTAACGCATACCTGGCATGCGGAGCACTTAAAGCGATATTTCGCATAGGTGCTCCGTGTAATCATTTGTAAACACCCTCTGAATTAATAAAGTTCATGGTTCGGATAATGCATACCTCTCAAACACTTCCTACTTCTAGTGGACACACTGGAAGAACGAAGTTCGCTGGGAGGGAAGTGTCAATAATTTGAACCAATTTTTCGGACTTCGATCTACTGGTTCGAAGCTTCCGATGAGGTGGGAAAGTCACTGAAAAACGGATTCCAAGCCACCGGCTTGAAAGCATCCGTAAAAAGAGTCGAAGGAGACCAAACACTGCGAATTCTAAGCTCTGGCTTGAAAGCATTCGTAAATGGAGTCCAAGGAGACCACTGCGAATTCCAAACCACCGGTTTGATAGCATTCACAAAAAGAGACGAAGGAGTCCAAAACAAAACAGAGTTTGAGCTGATAAGCTTCGAATATCTGTAAAAAGAGTCCAAAGTGACCAATCGTTTTGGATACTAAGGTGTCCGAGAAATTAGTTCGAA
Source organism: Zizania palustris (assembly GCA_019279435.1). Lineage (NCBI taxonomy): Eukaryota > Viridiplantae > Streptophyta > Magnoliopsida > Poales > Poaceae > Zizania > Zizania palustris. The sequence goes on along the minus strand of JAAALK010000082.1, from coordinate 19,756,696 downwards.
GTGACTACTTTCAAACAAAAGGTACTAAGTTGCCAGTTTTCAGACTCCAAGTAGTCGAAGACCTTTTATGAGATTTTAATTAAATCTCTAAGTTGCAAAGAGGGGCTCTGAGCCTCCAAAATTGTACTCCTAAGTCTTTTTCTTTGCGCCTAACCATCTTCGACTGCACTTCGAAGTTGCTTACACCCAAAGAGGGGCTGGGAAGTAGGGAGACAATTTTTAAAATCAATCTTTATTATTCGAATAGATTACATTACATTACAGAAAATGTGTCTATGCCAAGAAGGAATCGAAGACCCCTTCGATCTCTAGAGCTACCACTAAAGTCGGAACGACTAGTTCTAGAGCCAAGAATCCTGATAACTTTACGTTTAATTCTTCTCCCTCCCTTCGAAGCTCGAAAATCTTTTTGTTCCTGTTGAAGTTCAGCCCAAGTTCGAAGTCGCTCGGGGCTTTTTTCCCAGCTCCGAAGTTCTTCAGGCTTCTTTCCTTGTTCTCCAGCAATATTCTTGACTTCAGACCATTCAACGTCTTCAGAAGATGAAGTTTCCAAGTTAACTTCTTTTTCTTCCTCTTTAATATAAGATAGTATATCTTTACATATTTCAGGAGCAATTGCACTGGAGCTTTCTCGAGGAATCAAAAATCAAGGTCGTTTGTGAAGTTTTAAAAGATCGAAGGTAGCCCATAGCAGGCGGAGTTCTTCGGTAACATTTAATACTTCGACATCGTCCATACGAGGTTGAGAAGCCTAAAAACACGATAAATAAGTTTTCATTCATAATATATGAAAGCGTAATTTTAACATATTCGGACCCCTAAACAAAACTAAACATGCGGGTCCGGTGGAGGCTGGCTGCTCGAAGCTTGAGACCGAGCTTGTTTTTGGTGATGCCCTTCATCGATCCAAGCCTTGATCGCTGTTCGACCTTCGGCTCTCCATGAAGCTTGGAAGGCTTGCCAAGCTGTGGCCACATCTTTGGAAGGGTTTAGCAATTTTCTGTCATCGAAGGTAATGGGAGCCGCCCCCAAATCTGGTGCTATTGATAGCCCTAGATCTTCGTAGTAGCGAAGTACTCCGAGAGCAGCTACTTGGCCAGAGATTTTTCCATACCGAATACCCGCTGCCTTCATCATCTTCGCTGCTCCTTGGATCATCTTTAGCCGTCGCAGTAAGGGGACGTTGTCACTCAAAGGTAGTGTCCAAAGAGTACCGAAGTACTATAGAACTCCTAAAAGATTGTTCATGACCTCCGCTGCTACCTTCTCCGACTTTGTTTTATCTTCAATTAAAGCATCCCTTGACGAAGTTAGCTCATCTACCACAGAGGATAGTCTAGCTGCCTCCGTAGCCAAAGAACTCTTCTGGCTAAGAAGGTTGCTGGCTTCCTCCGTGGCTTTAGCCTTCTCCTCTTGAAGCTTGACCAGCTCAGCCCCCGTTGTGGCATGTTCTGCCCGCATTTTCTCTATTTTAGCCCGAAGCACGATTTGTTCGGCTTCGAGCTTCTTATTTGCACCTTCCAGACCAAGTCTGGCCCTCCTCTCCACTGCAACCATTTCGTCTAAGCTTGAGATTCAAACTTCGGAGCCTTCAAGACTCCTCTGGAGAGTAGTAATTCTCTCCTGAAGACGAAGGCTTCCTCACTCATTCGAGACGGCTGCAGCCCAAGCCAAGACTATTTCCTACGAAGAGAAAAAGCAAGGTGAGGACTAGTTCATAAGTTGAAATTAATCTTGTTTTGCAGATACTTCGTACCTAGTATGATGCCCTTTCTAAAGCTGCGTTAAGCTCCGAGCCCTCAACTTCTCTAAGTATGGCTAATAAGTCCGTCTCCCCAGCTTCACGGTTAGCTCGATCCAAAGGCTCGAGCAGGGCCCAAAGTCCGGTCCTTCGCTCCAAAAAAGGAGCTAGGAGGGGGAGCATGGATAGAGCCCTTTGATCGTCCTCATTCGGCGAAGGGTCAGAGCGCTGTGCTGCATCTTCGGAGACCTCAGTGGACTGGCCCCCCTCTGTAGATTGACCTCCGTCTGTTGATTCAAACGGAGTTAATCCTGAGTTCGGAGCAGGAAAGGGGTCCATTTTGCCTTTACCTTTTCTAGGTCCCATTTGTGCAACTTCTGGAATCGACCCCGGAGATGTTGAGGTCCCAGGAGCAGTATCTTCGGGAGGAGTAACCTCCATGGGAGCGGACCTTGCCAAAACAAAGGTATTCTATATTGCATAATTTTGCAGGGAGAAGGAACAAGCGTTTCAAGTGAAGTTTACCTCCGAAGTCCTGTCGGCGGGTGAGTACGGGACTACTCGGAGAGTCGAAGGCCACTTCGAAGTCATCATCGGACTCGAAGTCTAGAACCGAAGGGTTGACTGTTGGGGCCTCCCTTGGAGCAACAGTTACCACTTCGTCCGAAATCAAAGCTTGTTCAGCTGTAACTTCGACTCCGCCTTCAGTAACAGGGGCTTCTTGATGCGGCAAGTCCGGCTGGACGCTTGAGGTCCTAGCTTGTCCGGAGCTACCTGGAACATCTGGCGCGCTTGCTGCGACGCCAGTGTCTACATCTGCCTAGGCTTCATCTTCGGCAATCAGGTCCACGAGGACCATTCCCTCATCTTCAAAGGAATCAGAGAGCGAAGCCACTAGACTTGAAGGAGCCACATTCTTCGGCTTTCGGGCTAGTTTTTTCACTGGGTCTTAGCCGGAGCCGAAGTCCCAACATTCGCTTTCCTCTTCTTCGGCCCTTGCTCTGAAGGTACCCAGTCCGAAAGAGGAGGGGGTGCGACTCCGAGTACGCCCCATACTCGGTTGAGACGCTCCCAACTGCCCACTAGCTTTTTTCTCCATTCCTTTTCGGCCAGAGTTGGAGCTCCCAGGATCTTCTCCGAAGCTCGAATAACTTCCTCTGAAGTCATAGGGGCTAGAGAAGCTGAAAGATAAGTTTGCATTAGTCATTTCATCAAACAATCGTATATAAAACATGTTGTTTTTCGAAGCTAACTGCAGGGCTCGAGTTCGAAGAAATTTTTCGGAGTCCACCCTCCGGATCTTCTTCAAAGACGATAGGCCAGTTGGCCATCAGAGGTGGAATTTGGAGCCCGATGAACTCCTCTACTAAGTCCCACATGCTCATGCGGTGACTAATCCTTTCGAGAAAGCTAAGGCGAGCTTCGAGCTAGCGGGGTCTAGATGATCTTGGGCTTCTCTTCAGAAATGTATATCTTGCAGAGGTCCGGCCAGATGACTGCTAGCTCCAACTTCGGCATAGAACCACCGGAGAATCCAATCTGTGTACCATCTGGCGTTGATGGCTTTCGCTGGAAATCTCAGTTGGAATTCGTCCCTGAGTCTGAAGTTGATACTGCCGAAGGCTACCACGATTTTCTCTCCTCCAGAACCTTCGTAAGTTTTTGGTTGGCAAGATGCCCTGTGCAATGCTGCGAAAATTTCTGCTCTTCCTTCGCAGCCTTCAGCTCGTAGCGCCCATTCGAAGATGGCCAAGCGCGCTATGGCATTCGGAGATAGTTGAGGAAGGTTAACATGAAATAGATCCAATAGCTCCGATAAGAAGTCCATTGCTGGGTGTCCTAATCCTGCTTCGAAGGAGGCTTCGAAGACCACAACTTCTCCCGGCCTTGGTGAAGGGATGGCCTCCTTTCCAGGTTTTCGGATGATGACCTCTGAGCTAATCTTTCCCTCTACTGCCACTGTGATCATCTCCCTCTTGCAAGTAGATGACCCCAGTTTATAAGACTGGTCCGGATACTTCGAAGAAGCCGGGAGGAGATCGTGGGGTCCAATCTATTGAGGATTCCTCGCTGGAGCCGCCACCGCTAAAGCCGCCGCCGCTGCTGGTGCCGCTACTGTTGCTGCCGCTGCCGCAGCAGCAGCTTGCTGCTGGGCTAGGGCCGAAGTTGCCCCAGGAACTTTGAAGCTAGTTTTCGCCATGAATTCGCACCGAATGCTAAAGCTAGAGTCTGGAGGCTAAAGATTGGTTGCGCAAAGACGGTGAGAAAGGTATTCGAGAAGTGTCTGGGTCCTCTATTTATAGCCCAGGCCCGCGATTTTTTACCGTTCACATTTGACGTTTCTCATTCTTGACCGTTACCATTTACGATGTTAATGCACCGCGTAACTTTGCTGAAAGGAAAAGGCCAACGACTATTTCTTCTAAGTCTAAAAAGCTTTCTGACTTCTTAAGTTAATTCTGGGATTGTTCGAATGTAACTTCCTTATGAATCAATTTGAAGTTTTGAATCTTCATATACTTCGGAGGTTGATTAAATCCGTTAACCCCTGCACATGATTATTTTTCTTGCGTATACTGCTCTCCTAACGTTCCAGATCTAGCAGAGAAGCATATTTGAGGGGCTACTGTTGGGGTAAAATACTTCATCTTCAGGGTTACTATTACAACAAGACGAAGACAGGCTATTTAGCTGAAGTTCTTTAACGTCCAACTCCGGCTTCCCTGGGTCAAGTTCGAAGATTCGAGGTGAACTCTAGTTCGGAGCATATCTTCGAACGAAGACTCTTCAAAGAACCTTTTGGCCAGCTAAGATGGAATGCTTATCTTCTTTCTTAATTAGATTAGTCTTTTACCGTTTTAGCCCTATTAAGGATACCGAATAGTTTCCACTATGTCGGTTGTAATAGAGGGGTAAAAAGGTCTTTTCCTTAAGGTTTTGTCCTATAAATACCCCCCGTTTTACCCTGTAATGAGGATCGAATACTGAGTTATTCAATACACATCTTCGAACTGTTTTGAGCTATTATCCACTTCGGAGGTTTGAAATAGTTTACTTCACAAACACTTCGTTTGTTAGTTTCTAATCTCTAGAAACCTGTTAGCGTAATCTTTTACGCCAACAGTTGGCGCCGTCCATGGGGAACTTAGTCCAAAAAACTTCGTTCTCTACCAAGTTCTCAAACCATGCCTCCAAAGTGGAGTTCAGGTGGTAGTCCTACTCGGAGGTCCCCTCGGACCTCCGGAGTAAGATCTTCGAACACAGTCGAGGTTGGAGGATCTTCGGCAATTCCTCCACCTTAGACCCCTGAAGGGATTCCCCTTCCTCGAGCATATGGAGTTCCTAATCTCTAGAAACCTGTTAGCATAATCTTTTACGCCAATAGCCTCGGTCCACTTAGTGAAGTAATCCATCGCCATCAACACGAACCGATGCCCTTTTGAGGAAGGAGGGTGAATCTGGCCAATGAAGTCTAAACCCCAACCTCAAAACGACCATGGCTTGACAATAGGATTGAGCAATGAGGTAGGATCCAACTGAATATTGCCAAACTTCTGACATGCTTCACACCCTCTATAGTACTTGAAATAATCTTCAGTCATAGTCGACCAATAAAAACCTGCTCTTTTGAGAATCCAACTCATTTTCTGGGCCGACTGATGAGTGCCATAAAGTCCTTCATGGACTTCTCCCGTTGCCACCTTGGATTGTTCGTGGTCTAAACACTTCAATAGTACTCCATCGATGGTTCGGCGGTACAATGTGTCGTCTATCAACACGAATTTGAATGCTTGTCGCCGAACCTTCCGATCAACCCTTTCGCTAGGGTCTCACAAATAATGTACGGTTGGGATTCTCCAATCGCCCTTACAGGTATTAGAGGGTCTCGCTGGCTCACCTTCTGAAAAAATTTCTAAATTACTAACTTTGGGGTGCTGCCCGAGCCGTTCCTGCTTCTGCCGAAGCCTGGCTGGGCTGGCCATTCGGAGTGTGCTGGTCCGAAGCCCTACGGAGGGTTCGGACTCCTGGGAACCCTCACCGTGTGGGGGGCTCCGGCCTATGGCCTCCGGCGTGCCAGGTCCCTTGGTTTGCAAAGTACTCTGGTCCAGGGACCTCGACACGCAGTGACCTTCGGCCGGAGGGGTCCGACCCGAAGGGTGCGCTTGCCCACTGTCACTACCTTCAGCAGTGAGACCAAGCATCGGCTTCTCCAACATAGAAAATTTTCCTCTCCTGACTTGGTAACCAGATGCTTGCTGAGCCAAATCATTTGCAATCGAATTGGCCTCTCTTGACACGTGCGAGATCTTGAAGTCATCAAAAACAACAACAATGTCTAGACATTTATCCAAGTAACTATTCAGCAAGCCGTTAAAGCATTGAGCACTTTTAGCTACTTGCTGCACTACTAACAGGGAATCATCATATGCATGAACATGTGTAGCACCTACAGATTCTAGTAATTCAAGACCTAACAATAAAGCTTCGTATTCAGCTTGGTTATTAGTGGAAGGAAAATCTAGACGGGCCGAAGTCTCAAAGTGCATTCCATTAGGTGATATGAGAACCACTCCGATACCCTGGCCACTCTTGCAAGACAAACCATCAAAATAAAGTTTCCATAGTCAACTATAAAGTTGGCCACGATTTAGCCTTTCATTGCTCTCAAGGGTTCGTAGTCAAAATCGTACTCAATCAACGCGTAAGCCCATTTTCTGATTCTTCCACTTAGAATCAGCTTCTATAACATGTGCTTTATAACATCGGTTTGACAAACGACAACACATGTAGTAGGGAGAAGATAATGGCGTAACTTGGTGCACGCGTAGTAAAGTGATAAACACAAACTGTCCACAAACGCGTACCTGGTTTCGGCATCCAGCAGGCGGCGGCTCAAGAACGTGATGATGTACTCTTTTCTCTCCACCTCCTGGGTCAGCATGGCCCCAATCACGCTATCTTCAGCAGCGATGTATAGCTGAAATGGAATCCTGGCTTTGGGTGCTCTCACCACAGGCGGTGATGACAAGCATTCCTTGATTTTCTCAAAGGCACTTTGCTGGCTGGCCCCCCAAGTGAACTCGACTTCATTCTTTAGCCGGAGTATGGGGACAAAGGCATCAATCTTGCCGGACAAGTTGGATATAAAGCGACGCAAATAGTTCATCTTGCCTAGCAACTTATGCACACCCCTTTTGCACGTCGGCGCTGCAATGTTTCTAATCTTCTCCAACCTCTTAGGATCAATTTCTATGCCTCTCTCGTGAATCATAAAACCTAAGTACTTACCCACCAACACACCAAAAGCACACTTGAGTGGGTTCATTTTCAAACCATACTGTCGCATTCTATCAAAAGCAACCTTCAAATCGGCCAAATGGTTTCCCATAACGTCCGATTTGACTACAACATCATCGATGTAAACCTCTAACATAACCCCTAGCAAGTCATGAAAGATTAAGTTCATAGCACGCTAATACGTGACGCCAGCATTCTTCAATCCAAAAGTCATGACGACCCACTCTAACACACCGACAAAACTAGGGCATCGAAAGGCAGTCTTGCAGACATCCTCTTCGGCCATAAAGATTTGATTATAACAGCATTGCCATCAAGAAAACACAGTACCTTGTGTCCTGAAGCATCGTTGATTAGCATGTCGGCTATCGGCATTGGATACTCGTCTTTCGCAGTGGCTCTGTTCAGATCTCTAAAATCAATGCATACCCGTATCTTGCCGCTCCCTTTCTTCTCTATAGGCACAATGTTAGCAACCCATTCCGCGTACCTGCATGGCCTAATAAATTCAGCCTTGAGTAATCGCTCTACTTCTTCTTTAGCTTGGTCATAGATGGACGAGTTAAAGTGACGAGGAGGCTGCTTATAAGGCCTAAATCTGGACTTGATAGGTAGCCGATACTCCACAAGCTCGTGCTTAGTCCTGGCATCTCGCTATACTCCCATGCGAAACAATCAACATACGACCGAAGTAACTTTATTACTTCAGCCTTTTCATCAGGCTGCAAATGTTGGTTTACAAAAGTCGGCCTCGGGATTCTACCATTACCTATGTCAACTTCCTCCAAGGGATCGGCCAACACAAAACCTTGTCCTAATTTCTCTACTTCGCTAAAGTCCCCGATGGCCTCGGCAATACCGTCTTTGCTATACCGATATTGCTCCACATGAGACTTTAGCCAATCTAGATTACTCTTGCTAGAAATAACTATTATTACAAAAACAACCGTGCTACTCTAGCCGAATTTACAGATACTGGTACAAAACGCCCTCCGGATACACTAAAAAAATCGTAATCCGAAAGATCTCTACCCGACAGACACTCTGCTTTGTTATGGATGGCGTCAACCGATACATCGGCCAATGCTACTTGGGCCGAAGTATCCGCGGAAATGACCTCTACCTCATCGCCATCCCACTGTATCAGGCACTAGTGTAGAGTAGAAGGAATGCAGCAATTTGCGTGAATCCAGTTGCGCCCGAGCAGCACGCTGTAGTTACCTTGTACTTCGACGACGAAAAATGTTGTTGGTAATATCTTGTTGCCCACTATCAACTCCATGGAGAGTACGCCCTTGGCCTCGGAGCTCTCGTCATTGAAGCCGTTGAGCATCAAGTTGGTCTTCTTCAGATCATCCTCACCCCTGCCAAGTTTCTTCAACAACGAGTAAGGCATTAAGTTAATAGTAGCGCCGCCGTCGATGAACATTCGGGAAATTGACTTTCCATCAATGTGACCTCTGACGTAGAGGGGTTTCAGATGGCGAGCCGAGCCCTCGGGCTTCTCGAAGATGGCATTACGCGGGCCGAGGTTCAATTGAGCGACCTCAGCCTCATCTTGTGGCAGGGCGAACTTATCGGGCAGCATGACGATGTTGATGTCCATCGCCTAGGGTGTGGGCCCCTCAAAGACGGGCGAGTAATCATCGCCGAGCATGTCATCGTCGTCGTCGCTCGGACTGGGAGCTGGGTTGGTTATCTCAACTAGCATCTCCCTCCATACCTGTCTTGTGGCTGGCCAAGGGTGGATTTCCTCAAAGATAGTGTCGCGCTCGTCCTCGGCTTTCTTCTCGCGCATCTCCTGCACCCGTAGTCATTGTAGGCGTCTCTTCTATGATTTAGACATGCCTGGAGGTGCCCAAGATGGCTACGACTTAGTGTAGGGTGCTACTATTCGGCTTTTATCAACTCTGGCCAAAGCGGTACTACGCCCTTAGGCCTTGTGCACCTTGTGCTCGGAGGGGCCTTCACTGCGAACCCCGGCGGACAGACTAGCCTTGTTCGGCCGATCGAACCAGGCTTCGGTGTAGAGCCCGGCTGAAGCATGGGACTCACCTCCGTCAGACTTCGGTGACAAAGCCTTCGGGATTGGGACTTCCTGAGACCCCACTGTGATGGTGATGGCTTCAGACTCCCTTTCCTCGGCCTCCTCATGCCTGTACCCTTTGGCTTCGCTCTTCATGGTCTGATTCATAGGCACCACGGATAGTCTATGAACGATGCCCCCCTCCGCCACGTCTGTTTGTCCCTACCATCCATAATACTCCGAAGGAAAACAAGGCATAGTGTTATGTTGTGGAGGGTACTCTGGCCTGGATACGTACGGAGCCCATGGGGTTCCTGCCCAGTTGTACGGCGGAGGCATCGGCGGCTCCAGTGGCCTCGTCCACTGTGAGCCGAACCCGTCACCCAGAGGGGGGTTCGGTAGAGTCGACGGTGTCTCAGACCAAACCAGTGAAGGGTCCTGCCAGGCCGGGGGGCGTTCGACCAGTGCAGGCCGAAGCCCCCATCGGAGAGTTTGTCCAAAATGGCGCTGGGTTTGGCCATTAGGGGCCAAAGTTGTTGTATAGGGGGTTCGGCCTCTAAGGCTCGAAGCCACCGTGCGGGGGGGGGGGGGGGTCGGCCATTAAGGCTCGAAGCCACTGTACGGGGTGTGAGGCCACTGTGGCCCAAAGCCGTTGTGCGTAGGGCTCAGTTGCTTTGTTCTGAAGTTGCCCTCCAAAAGTCCTGGACCCTTCAACTGTCCCAGTTTCTTAGTGTGGGGACCCGCTTCCCCGGCCCTTCTTCGATGCTTGTTCAACGACATGTTGTACGTTACCTTCGGCCTCTTGTGAGCCTTAGCCGAAGAGGTGTTAATGTTCTGTTTCTACACTCCTACCTCAGGGTTCTTCGTTATGAGCGTGCGAGTGCGTGGCTCTCCAACAATTACATCCTTCCCCTTACCCGACTCGGCCTGTTCTGGCCGAATCAATACCTTCTTCTCACCGAGGTCGACGGCGTTGACGGGAAAAAGGATCTTTATCCAGCTTCATCTTTGGATTATGGTCTATCTTCAATCGTCCTTCTTCTATGGCCGATTGGATCTGCAATTGAAAAACATTGCAATCGTTACTATTATGAGAATGTGAATCATGCCACTTATAGTACGGATGCTTCTTTAACTCATCGGTCGATGGAATGACTTGACCTTTAGGTAACCTGATAAGCTGGTTTTCTAAGAGAAAATTAAATATTTTATCACACTTGGTTATATCGAACGAGTACTTGACATCACTAGGTCGTTTCTTTGTGGGGGATGGCTGTAACTCAGAGCAGGTGACAGGTTTATTCTTAGCGTTCCAAACCCATTCGGCCACGTACATGTCGGCCGAATCCTCCTCTTCTGACTCCTCCTCGTCAGAGCATTCCATGATGAGGATTTCAGCCCTAGGCTTGTTAAACGTCTTAATAAACTTTTTATCTTTGGTTCGGCCTTCCTGGACCAGAGCCTGCTGTAAAACTTGGCTAACCTCTAAAAAGTTCTTGTTGTCTAATCTTTCTTTAATCTCGGGACGCAGCCCATTAAACGCTAGTTGCGCCAAGTCTCTTTCCGAAATATTAAGACCGAAACATCGGTTTCTAGTATCCCTAAAACGCTTGATGTATTCAGAGGCATTCTCGTTAGATTTTTGTTTAACCGATGTCAAGTGCGAAAGCCTAAGTTCTGTCTCACCCGTGTAAAAGTAATCATGGAATTTTCGCTCTAAATCATCCCACGTATGAATGGAGTTCGGCTGGAGCACCGAAAACCAAGTGAAAGCGGTGCCGGATAGCGAGAGAGAAAATAGTCTAACCTTTAGGGCATCTATCCCACTGACTTCTCCACACTGTGCCAGAAATTGACTAACGTTCTCCAATGTGGTTTTGCTACCCTCGCCGTTGAACTTAGTGAATTCACGGATTCTATAGCCGCAGGGGTAGGGTATTGTATCGAGATGGTCGGGGTATGGCTTACGGTAAACCCTAACCCGTCCCTTGGGCACGAAGCCGGCACACTCTCTAAATAGTGTGCGGACCCACTACTCTATGTCATCTTGGCACGTCGCCTACGTGCGCCTCTCATGCGGGGGTGCGACACGCTGTGGGATATCGGAGTGTCGGCCCTGGGTCTCTTTCGTGCGCACTATCTGCATGACGTGCTCGTGTCCGGGTGCCTGCGCATGTGGTGCGGGCAGCGCGGGCATCGGTGCAGGTGGTGGTGCATGGTGTGCAGTGTTAGTTTGGCCGTAAGTATAATGATTAGTCTCGGCCATAAGTGTGGAAGCCAGAGACATTATAGTCATGCCAGTACTGCTGTCGGTTCTGCCGTACACATGGTAAAGCCGAACCTTCTAAGAGTTGCCTCTACTTCGGAGCTGACTGCCGAATCTAAACGGTTGGCTAGTGAAGCGCTAACGGCTTGATCTACTGATGTGGCTATTTTTTGCTCGATCTCTAAAGATGATAAACGAGGCGATACAGGTGTTACCTGAACCTGAGCGAGGTCGGGGGTGATGATGTCACGCTTGATGAAGCATGTGCGTGTCTTAACGTAGCCCCCAAGCATCATGTCTTGGAGTGCCTTTAACTTTGCCTCGATCTCTGCTCGGTCTTCTACGGGGATATCTTCAAGTCTAGGTGTCAAGATGTTGCGGTTGTTGATATTCGCTCCTCCTATTGCATCCATCGGTGGTGTAGACCTAGTAGTCGATGTAGATGTACTGGTGGCCGATGTAGACGTACTTGTCATGTTGACGTAGCTTTCCCCAACGGAGTCGCCAAAAAGTGTGTTAACATGAAAACGTGCCCCGCACTTGGGTCAGTTCGACGATCCAAAAGTATGCAGATACTTAGGAACAAGCCCAAGCGTGACGCAGCACCGACGTCGCGTTCTGACTACCCTTAGTCGTGATAAGGGGGGTGGAGTCGCTAGGCAATCAGATCACACAAAATAATCCAATCAGCCGAAAGAAATATATTAAACAAAATAAAATCAGCAAACCGGTTGGAGCATGTCTGCTTCAAAGTCTGGTGCGAAGGGGTCACCGAAGTATACCTTCGGCGTCTGGTGCGAAGTATCCCGCCGAAGGGGCCTTTGGCGTTCGGGCTGATTTGGCCGAAGATGAACCCCGAACGAATCTGGACGCGACGATCACCTCCGAACATCAGGGTTCGGCATGAGGTCTCCGATATGGCAAATTACAGAATAATGACGCGAGGGCCGCGTGCGGGCGTAACTTCGTCCAGAATATGATCATGGTGAAGCCTGTTGTGACGAAGTATGCTGGTGAAGCATGTCGTCGAAACCTGTAGTCTCGCTGAAGGGTGTCCTGACGACCTCCAAAACCGATCTCTCAGCTCCGGACACCTCTGACGAAGTAGCTCCGAACGTGGGGACCTGCAACAAAGAGGGTTCGAAGTACCAATTCGGCCTGAGGACCGAATTCTGCTAAGTGTTTCACTAGTAGCGAAGGTAGCAATCTATTACACAGATTAGCGGATACTTCACAGGCGAAGTAACAAGGCGATAGCAATCTATTATGTAGATTAACGGATACTTCACAAGCGAAGTAACAAGGGTTACCACTGTTCCAAAGTGGTCGGCGGAGGGCTTCCAGGCAAACCCACGAAGAGGTGCAGAAAAGTAAAGGTAAATAAATGCGATCAAAGCTAGGTCTTTGTGTTTTATTTGTTTGCGAGGGCTCTCTAAGCAGGCCTCGCCTCTCTATTTATAAGGGCCAAACTTCAGATCTAATCTTCTATAATTCAACTTGGATAGAGATAAAAACTTAGCCGGAATTGCATCCAACTCTATCTCTGCCAAAGTGTGCTTCGGACAGGCCCGTCGAGGCCTGCTCCTTGGGCCAAAGCTTTAGTGGCGTCGGCCTCCGAAGGCTTCCTGGGCGAAGGCCGTGGGTTGGCTAGAGGCTTTTGGAACCCACAGCCCAATGGACCTTCGGCCCTGTAGGGCTTCGGCCTGACCCCGGACATGTGTATTTTTGGCCCAAATCACCAAAATTGATATTTTGCTATCGACAGACACTGATTGAGCTTCCACCTTGATGCAATCCCATAGGCACCAAGTGGGTGTTTAAGAACAAGCAAGGTGAAGATGGGGTTGTTGTGCGCAACAAAGCTCGATTAGTTGACTAGGGTTTTTGCTAGAAAGAGGGTATTGATTTTGAGTAGACCTTCGCCCTTGTTGCCCATCTTGAGTCCATTCGCATTCTTTTGGCATTTGATGCTTCTAAAGGTATTAAACTTTTTCAAATGGATGTCAAGAGTGCTTTTTTGAACAGGTACATAGAGGAGGAGGTCTATGTTAGGTAGCCCCCGGTTTTAAGAACCCTAAGTTTCCTCGACATGTTTTCATGTTACAGAAGCTTTATATGGTCTGAAGCAAGCCCCCAGAGCTTGGTATGACCGGTTGAAGCAATTTTTGTTAGGGAAGGGCTTTGTGATGGGTTATGTGGATAAAACTCTTTTCTTGCTCAGAGATGCATCAGATTTCTTGGTTGCTCAGATATACGTGGACGATATCATTTTTGGTGGTACTACTAATGCTCTTGTGTCCAAGTTTTCTAAACAGATGCACAGTGAGTTTGAGATGAGCCTCATGGGTGAGCTCAAGTATTTCCTAGGGCTCCAGATCAAACAGACCAAGGACGGCACCTTCATCCACCAGGGTAAGTATACGAGGGACATGTTGAAGAAATTCGACTTTGGTGGACAGCTGAAGCCTCAGATGACCCCAATGGGTACATCTGGGGGCCTAGACAAGGACGAGAGCGGCGTCAAGGTCAACGAGAGAGAGTATCGAGGGATGATCGGATCGCTGCTGTACTTGAAGGCGATGAGACTGGACATTTTTAGGTATCTTACCTATGCACCTAATGTAGGTCTTTATTATTCAGCATCATCGTCCCTTGATTTATCTGCTTTTCCAATGCTGATTTTGGTGGGTGCCGGCTGGATCACAAGTCGACTTCCGGTACTTTCCAGTATCTCGGTTATTTGCTTGTTTCTTGGTCTTCTCGAAAGCAATATGGAGTTGCGCTTTCTACCACAAAGGCTGAGTATGTAGCTGCTGCTTGCTGCTGCTCACAGTTGGTTAGGATGATTTCCACGTTGCGAGATTTTGGATTGTTCTTCCCTGCCGGAGTACCTTTGTTTTGTGATAGTACCAGCGTGATTAGTGTAGGGAAAAACCCATGTATTCATTCAAAAATCAAACATATTGATGTGCGCTTGAGAAACCATGTTAAAGAACATGGGTTTGATACTCCAGATGTGATGAGTGATTGTCAACGGAAGTCAAAGAAAGAGACATGAAGACCTACCGTGTCTAAGGCGCGTGTGACTTAGGTACACGGGCAGCGAGCGACAGCCGGGCAGAGGAGCCACGGAGTCGGGCTGGCCTAATCCGGGTACATGGGCTTGGAGTGGCAGAGGATCCACTGGTCTATTGACTGGGTTTGACTCAGGTACACAGGCTACGAGCGATTGCCGCGCAGAGGAAGCTGCGGGGTCGGGTCGGCCCAATCTAGGTACCCGGTGCGAAGACAGTGGACGCTTTGTCAGTTTTGGCGCAAAACTTACAACCTATGATTATTTTGTTTTTAGGATATTAATATTTAGTTTTTAAGACCAGAATATTTTTATTTGTGTCAGTTGATTTTTCCAAGGGTATTTTAGTAATTTCGGAATTTATTTTAGAGTCAGTGTAATTTACCCCAGGGGTAAATTAGTTTTTTTTGTGTATTAGGAGTCACCTATCAATAGGCCCCTACCCCCTAGGGATAGGGGGACTATTTTCCCGAGATTATTTGCAGTCCACAACAAATTTTTCATCCCCTATTTTTCCTCCGTATTCGACCACTGTCGACTTCATCTCCGTTCGCCGGCCCGTTTTTTAATCTTGGATTTCCCCATGGCGGCGCATGAATCATTGCAGCGCAGACGACGTGTGCTTTACTCGGTGCCGTGCGGAGCTGCCTTGCCGCAAGCAACGCCCGCGTGGGCGGTGTGGGCCCCGCCGGTCCTCGCATGGCAGCAGCATCTGTCACACGTTGTGCTAGTCGCGTGGCTGGCTACATAGCACAGGCGCGGAAGCCAGCAGGCATAGGGAGCAGCAGACCAGCGCACGACAGATCACGGTGAATGGGCCCGTTTCATCAGCATGGTAGTCCACACCGGCCGGCTAGGCGCTGCAGCATAACCACGCTACGGCGGCAGGCTAAGCACTAGCGCGGGACCCACGGGAAAAACAATCGGCAGCAAAGTTTTGTTTTGTGAGTTGTCAAATTGCAGCAGCCATGGCAGCACACGCACGTTTTCCCTAGCGGCGACGCACGGCCGGCGACGACGAAAATTTCCGCGGTGCATTTTCGCAGATCGGATGAAGGTAAGTTTTTTATCTCCTATTTTTTAATTAGTTTAAATCTGTTAGTTATTTCGTAGTTAATTTTATGTGCTAGTTTTTATTGTATTAGCATAAAAAATTAATCTCGCAGTTAATTTTAATCTGTTATTTTTTTAGTTATCTCGTATTATTTATTTAAGTGTGTTTTATCTGCTCATATAAAAATAAAAATTTATTAGTCGCAGCATTATTTTTATTCTAGTTTTTACGTTTAATATTTTAGGTTTATTTCTGAATTAATTTTTAATGATCCATGTTTTATTCATTTGATAAGTATTTTATTTCTAGACTGCAATATAAATATTTCGTGATTTATCTAGGTGTTTTTATTTACCGTAGTATTTTTATTTTAGTTTATCTTTAATATCATTTCAATTAATACACCGGTCATTTTTAGGCTAGACAACTTTAGTTGGTTTGCTAATATAATTTGTCTGGTTAAGTTTGTTTGGGTGTTGGGATTAGGTCATAGTTTTGCAAGAAATTTTTAGGTGCCCATTCACCCCCCCTCTGGTCGATACTTTTGGTCCTACAAGTGGTATCAGAGCGAGGTTAGGGTTTCTCATATCTTAACTAATTCTAAACCCAAGTAGTGATCATGACGTCTTCTGGCAAAATCCCGCCCCTTGAAGCTTTTGGCACACTTATTGGAAGACTCGCATGCGAGCCTATCTTATGAGCCAGAGCTCGGACATATGGGAGATTTGTGTTCATCCTACTTTCACCATAGTGCTTATTACTGAGGGTACTGCTGCAGATGTAATTGCCCAGCATCAAAACAATAGTAAAGCGGTGAACATTTTATTTTCTAGTCTAGGTCCTAGTGAGTTTGAGCGTGTTAGCCACCTCACCACTGCTTGAGAGATCTGGGCTACCCTCTAGGCACACCATGAGGGGACAGCTCAGGTCAAGGCTAGGCTATACCAGACCTACCGGCGTGAGTATGAAAATTTCTCACAGAAGCCGGGTGAGACTGTTGAGGCTTTGTTTGGTCGTTTTCAATCGATCATTAACAAGCTTCGCGTCAACAAGGCCGAGCATGATCAGCTGGACTCAGATCATGAACATGCGCTTAAGTTTCTCCATACCTTGGACCCTAATATTTGGGAGATCAAGGTTTCTTCTATTGTTGAGAGCACTTCTTATGATACCTTGACTGTTGCAGAGCTTTTTAGTAAGCTCAAGGCCTCAGAGGTCGATATCTAGTTGAGATCAAATCTCACTAGTTATGGCTCAAAGACTCTGGCACTTGCGACACCGTCTACTAATCCTACTGCCATGAGCTATACTGCTTTTTCCCTTATTTCTATCTCCGAGGAACAACTTGATTCGCTAGGAGATGATGATCTGTGTTTGTTTAACAACCGGGTGTGACGTGTCTATGATAAACGAATGGTTAAAAGACACGACACAAAGTCCTGATGCTTTGAGTGTGGTGATCCAAGTCATCTCATCGCTGACTGCCCCAAGAGGAAGAATCACGAGAAGGGAACCGGCGGCAACTCCTACGACTCCGGCAAGTATGACAACTCCACTTCCAGAAAGGGAAATCCCAAGACAAGATTCTTTCAAAAGGCTCTGAAGGATTACAGGCGTGAGAACAAGAAGCGAGACAAGATCTTCTTCACCGAGATGGAGAAAAGCCACTCCAAGAGATCCTCGTCTTCAAGTTCAAGTGATGAAGAGATCATGATCAGGAAGGGGAAGGACAGGGACAATTCGGTGGGCCTCTGCTTCATCGCCTTTGAGGACAAGCCGAAGAGTCGCTCACGTCATAGCCGAAGACCCCGCAAGAGCTTCTATTCAATGGCTCTTGGGGATAAGAATGAAAAGGACTCCTCCGACGACTCCGACGATGACGATGATGGAAAGGTATCCTCCTATGAACAAGAAGTTGTTAATTTACTAGAACAGAACCATCAGGAGTTGAAGTATCGGGAAAAACTGCTTAGAGGGGCTAAGAAGAGGATAGATGAGCTTGAGAGTGAGCTTGCCATGGCAAAGGGCAAGATTGAGAGTTTGTCTTCTTCCCCTTGCTTTGGTGATAGTAGTGAGTGTCCTAACTGTGAGGTGTTGTTGTGTGACCTGACGAATCTTAAGGCCAGGTACACAGAGAGAGTAGATGAGAGAGACGCTATGGCCACTGAGCTTGAAAGCGCTCAGCTGGAGCTGAAAAATGCTCATGCCACTGTCGTCATATCTTGTGTAGACTGCCCATCCTATTTAGCTAGTATAGCTGAGTTGAGAGCCAAGAGTGATGAGCAGGTGGGCGAGTTAGCTGGAGTGAGAGCTGAGTTGGAGCAGACTAAGCTAGAGCTTGAGACCTTGTCAGTTCCACCCACTGTTTGTGAGAACTGCTTGTCCATAAGAATGGAGTTGATCAAGCTAAAAGCTGAGAAGTCTGTCGAAGTTGATAGAGAGTGTGAGATCTGCTTGTCTCAGGTGGAGGTGTTAGCTTCCTTGAGAGAGGAGCTAGGTGATGTTCAGAACAAGAACTTTTACCTCCGTCAGATCCTAAGTTGGATTAGTGCCAGAGAGCCAGAGCTTGGCATGATGATCCAGCAGTTTAAGAGACAGGATGGGTTTGGGGTAGGTTACACCTACACCAAGGCTGATTTTGAGAGTGCTATTAGCCGAGCAGTGGAGTAGAGTAAGATGACTCCTGAACAGAGATATCCCAAGACTCACTCCACTGAGTCCTTTAAGGATAGTCAGCCCAAGGATGGAGTGTTCCAAGAACAACCTAAAGCTCCACCTAAGAAGCAAATCTGGGTTTCAAAGCCTAAACCTCTCCACACATCTCTTGATTCTTTACCCGGACCCTCTCACACCAATGATGCTACACCCAACACCACCAAGCCTAAGAATCTCAAGCCTCAACCACATCCCAAGAAGCCTACCTATCACTATGAGTTTTGTCAGAGAGACGAGCATCTTGAGGAGTTTTGCTTTAGGAGGAAGCGGGTTGAGCGAGCAGAGAGAGTTCGAGGTGGGCAGGAGTAGTTCTACCAATAGGGTGGTAGACAGAGAGTTCCTCGATATAGAGAGAGGCTAGAGGCCAGGCCACGTCATGTAGGTGGTGGTAGAGGAGACGGTTTTTATGACCGTGCACCGGGCAGTGGTTTCCGTTCCGACAGAGCTCCAAATCGTTATGGATACGGTTTTGGACCTCGTGGCCATGATTTTAGGCAGAACAGAGGACTGCGTTTTGAGCCACGTTTTGGTCCAGACTCATATGATTCCTTCTGCTTTCCTACATACAAGCAGATGGCTCGACACTGGTTTAGCACTTTTGCTAAACCTGGCATTGGACCGTTTGCTCCCACTCATGATTATTGATCTTGATTTGGTAGTTGTGTATCCTTCGTAGGATACTTTAAGTCAGTTTTTCTTTCTTCTTTATTTTTTATTGAGTCTTTTTGTGTGCGTTCATATGATGCATAATCATCAATCACATTTTAAGCTTGCTTCTGTTATATGATTAATGTATTTTACTTTCTCTAGCTAGTATATGTTTTTGATTACTTGTCGATGATCATGTTCTGTTTCGGTTCACATGATATATCTGATATTTGTCATATGCATGGCTTTTATGCTTTAAAATTGAAAAATGATCACCATTCCTTCTGGTAACTAGCATGTGTAGGCTGAATGCTTTCGCTATCTTTTACATGCCTGGTAGCTATATTCTTACTTAGAAGCAGATATGCAACTTGGACATGTATATGCTTTAAATATAAAAAATGTGCTATAAAATGATAAAGATTTAGAAAAATGAAATTTATGCATTTTTATGATCATTAGAAAAGATCCAGGTGGGTTTGCTTTGTCGCATTGCATTATTCTGGACTGCTGAGGAGCCATGCTGAATAGCATGGGCCTCATGGCTCCACATGTGATGAGTCATTGTCAACGATAGTCAAGGAGGATAGAAAAGAGAGAAGATCTGCTGCGTCATGGGCCGCGTGTGACTCAGGTACACGGGCAGCAAGCGACTGTCGGGCTGAGAGAGCCACGAAGTTGGGCTGGCCCAATTCGGGTACATGGGCTAGAAGAAGCAGAAGACCCACGGGGCTATTGACCAGGATTGACTCAGGTACACGGGCAGTGAGCGATTGCCGAGCTGAGAGAGCTGCGGAGTCGGGCCGGCCCAATCTGGGTACCTGGTGCAAACTGTGTAGAATAGAAGCCGTAGTCGCTACGAAAGCTTAGCTTCCGGATAAGTCATCTGGAAATAGGAGTTTACTATTTTGTCCGTAGGCCCACAGACAGTCAGTTGAGTCTGTAAAAATATCCTAAGGGTAGTTTAGTCTTTTCCTTTTATTCCAGCGTCTGTAAAAAACCCTAAGGGGCTGGTGGAATATTCCTAGCTATTGGGTAGCCTATAAATAGGGCCCCAATCCCTAGGGTTAGGTCACCCTTTCAAGAAATCACTTTTTAATCTATTGGGTCATTTTTGTTCCCTGCATTCTCTCCTGTTTGTGCGCCGCCAGATTCTTGTTCGTGCCTTGTTTATTCCTGCATTCCCACTGTTCTACTTGATCCAGTGAGATTCTATTTCCTGTTCTTGTGAGGTGTGTGCATCGATTTCTCTGAATCTGAAGCTTCGTTTTGACATGCGCTGCTGTTTTATTCCTGAGTATTTGCCTCTGTTGCTTCTGTTCTTCACGTGAGGAGTACTAGTTTTTGCTGGTTGCAAGTAGTACTACTTCCCTATAGCAACAGTACACTAGTACTCTAGCTTTGCTTTTTACTGCGTAGCTTTTTGATCGAGTTGACAGGGCCAAGTCCCTTTTCTGGCTATATCTGCAGAAGCCCCCTTCTCTGTTCGAAGTCCCTCAGCTCCGTGAGGCAGGCTTCGATCAAACATCTTTGAGGGCTTTTGTTTGAACTTCGACTTCATTTTGTGTACTGTGATTCTAGCATCGAAGTATGTTTTGTGCTTAGTGTCTATTAGTTTTGCATACTTAGATAGTGTTTGCGAAGGTGTACTCCGACTCGAGCTTTTAAAAGTCAATACTTCGACAGGCTTCGTAGTTAGCTTCGAAGCATGTCTCTCTGGTAGACTTCGCTCGATGAGTGGTCTCTAAGGTTCTTTCTGCTGTCTGTTCCGAAGGTCTCAGTTTGCGTGTTTGAAGTTTGTCATTCAGAGTTAGCCCTCGGGTCGAAGGATATCACTTCATTTATCAAACCTCGACCAAGCTAGCTTCGAAGGTTGAGTGTAGGCTTCGATTTCGTCTTGCTGCCGTGTGTTTGGCTTCGCTTATTTTTCGAAGGTTGATTTTCTGTGTATCGTGTTCGAAGCTATCTGTTCGAAGTTTAGGCTTCGAAGTACACTGTTCAAAGCAAGCTTCGACACTGTCATACTTCGCTCCGAAGCATACTTCGCACTTTGACACACTTGAACTAGGCTAGACTCAACATATCTTCGGCACTTCATTAACAACCTTCGCTAGACTTTGACAACGAACTCCAAAGAAGGCTTCGACACTACGAAGCAGACTTCGACACTGCGAAGCAGGCTTCGACACAGTGAAGCAGGCTTCGCCAAGTTTCAAACATGAGACAGATTTAGAACAGTAACTTCTCATCCCATTCCTTGTGTACTTGAATTATTCTACTGAGAAGTTTGATCTGCCATGTCTTGAATATTTTGTTTATCTGCCCATTAGCACTGTATTGGTGTTTCTCTATTTTGGACACCGGTTGTTTCTAGGCTAGATACTGTTAGACTTAGGCAATCTGTTCACGCTTTGCTGCTTAGTCTTTTGAGGTGCGTTGGGTGTTGGGAGCAGGCCATTGATTCGAAAGAATTTTTTAGGTGCCCATTCACCCCCCCCCTCTGGTCGCTACTTTCGGTCCTACAAGTGGTATCAGAGCGAGGTTAGGGTTTTTCCATACCTTAACCGGTTCTAAACCCGAGTAGTGATCATGACGTCTCCTGGCAAAGTCCCGTCCATGCAAGCTTATGGCTATAACTATTGGAAGACTCACATGCGAGCCTATCTCATGAGCCAGGGTTCGGACATATGAGACATTTGTGTTCATGCCACGTTTGTTATATTGCCAGTCACTGAGCATGGTACGGCTGGTATCATTGCCCAACATCTGAGTAATAGTAACGCTGTGAACATTTTATTTTCTGGCTTAGGTCCCACTGAGTTTGAGCGTGTGAGCCATCTCTCCACTGCGAGAGAGATCTGGGCTACCCTCAAGGCTCTAAAAGTTGTAATTTGAGGAATTGACTCATCACTTATCTAGGTCTACTAATCAACCAGTCTAAACTATCCAAATAAGATTTTGATGGGTTTGTCAAGAAAGTGGAAAAGAGGTTGGCATCATGGAAATATTGTCACTTGTCGTAAGGGGGCGTAAGATTTTGATTAATGCTTGCTTGAGTAGTATCCCGATGTATGCAATGGAGGTGTTTATGCTACCAGAACAAATACACCACAACATTGACAGTTTGAGGACTAACGTTTTTTGGAAGGAATTAGAAAGGAAGAATAACTATCACATGATAAAATGGGATGCATTGTGTGCTCCGAGAGATCTTGGTGGTATGGGGTTCCTTGACACTAGAGCTTTTAAGCTAGCACTGTTGAATAAGTGGGTGTATAAAATAGAAACTTGTCATACATGATTATGTTTTGACATTGTGAAGAAGAAATACTATCTTTCTAAAGGTTTTCTTAAATATTCTACCTTGGGGGTCATTTTTTGGAAGAGTTTTCGTAAGGCTAGATTTTGGACATACAAAGGTGGGGGATACCAGTTGGGGTCAGGGGAATGAGTGTCATTCTGGCATAATGTTTGGTATCAAGACGCCCCTTTAAGTATTCAATTTCACAATATCTATGCAATTTGCTAAAACTCCCGAGCGTTAGTGGTAGATATGGCCAAGAGAACATGCATGTTCGTCTGAATCAGGGCATTAATTTCAGGGAAAATTGGAAAAGGGGAAATTTTTAGCAACCTGAACGGGGATGGCGGCGTGCGCTCGGGGACGGGGACGGCGGCGCGGGGTCCGGGGACTACGACGTGGGTTCCGGCGGAGTTCGGGGCGACGACGGCGACGGGTTCCGAGGGTGGCGGCGCGGGCTTCGAGACGGGGATGGCGGCGTGCGTCGGGGACGGGGACGGCAGTGACGAGGGGTCCGTGTACACCGACGCGGGCTCCGGTGATGGGCTTCGAGGACGACGCGACGGCTCCGAGGTGGTGGCAAGGGGTCAGGGGACGACAACGACGGGCTCCAAGGGTGGCGGCGCGGGCACTGGGAGCGACAGTAACTGGCGGGAGAAGATTAGGGCTTAGGGTTTTCAGACGGCGGGAGTGAAATATTTATATAGGTGGATTAGCAGTGGCAGGCATGATGACGTCATCCGCCCGCCACTGCTATTTTCTCTTAGTAGTGGCGGGCATGCTGATGTCACCAGCCCGCCACTACTAATCCGCCCGCCGCTGGTGCTCGATGCCACTACTAAAAGGAATAGCAGTGGCGGGCTGGCGACGTCAGCATACCCGACCGCCACTACTATGAGAGGTGGGGGTTATCTAGCATACGTTGCTTCTACTGTCGAGAAACACTTTGTAGCGCAGTGGTGCGGGGGTTGCTTTGGTGCCATGCGGTTCGAGGTTCGAACCTTGCTGCCTGCAGGCGGTTTGACGTTCGAACCTTGCTGCTAGCATCCAAACATTTTTTTTACATTTCTATTCTAATTTTCATGACTTTTTTATTCATGTTTAAATTCTAGTTTGAACTTGATTTTTTTAACAATAAAAATACATCATAACTTATCAAATTTAAAAAATTGGTATTATTTTGCCTCACTTTACTTTTTTTTATTTCATTAAGAAACATGAGATTCTCCGGGGATGCATTAGGGTTTAGAGAAGAAATGAGTGAAGTTTGAAAGCAAAATCTAGTTTGAACTTGATTTTTTTAACAATAAAAATACATCATAACTTATCAAATTTAAAAAAATGGTATTTTTCTGCCTCACTTTACTTTTTCTCCCTTAGTTTACTGTTTTTATTTCATTAAGTGTGTTTTTATGATCAAAGTCAAAATAATTTCAATTTGAACTACAAGACATGAAATAATTCACCAAAATTTATTGAAAAACCATATTCATGTTTTGACTCTATAATTAGTTATTATTATCTAGTAAATTTAAAACCATCATAAAAAATGTAGGTTTCCACAACACTCGATCGACAACTTGTATTTTTATAGTTTTTTAATCCTCAAAAAATAAAATAAAGTCTAAAAAAGATCAAACTTGTCATGTTTTTATGATATGATCGATCCATAGATGTTGTCATAAAAAATAAAATTGTTTCGAGAAAATAATCATGTAGGGCGTTAAGAAACCTAAGATTCTGCGGGGATGAATTAGGGTTTAGAGATGAAATGACCTAGGTTTGAAAGCAAAACCTATAGTTGATTCTTCCTTTGAACTTGAAACTTTTTGTACAATAAAAATACAACACCAATATTCTAATTGCAAAAATTGGTATCTTTCATTAATAGAAATTGGTATTTAAATGCAAAAAAGTCCACGTAGAGGTAGGGATTATCTAGCATACACTGCACAAATAGCCGAGAAATACTTTGTAGCATAGTGGTGCGGGGGGTTCTTTGGTGCCATGCGGTTTGAGGTTCGAACCTTGCTGCCGACAGGCGGTTTGAGGTTTGAACCTTGCTGCTGGCGCCAAATCAACATTTTTTTTCTGTTTTGTACTTTTTTAAATTTTTCAGCACTTTTTTATTGATGTTTAAATCCTCGTTGAACTTGAATTTTTTTTAACAATAAAAATACATCATAATTTATCAAATTTAAAAAGTTGGTATTTTTCTGCCTCAGTGTACGTCACTCGACTTAGTAGTGGCGGGCCGATGACATCACGCGACCTCCACTACTAAAAGGATTAGCAGTGGCGGGCTGGTGACGTCAGCGTGCCCGCCACTACTAAAAGCACAGTGGGGTTATCTAGCATATGTTGCCACTCATGTCGAGAAACACTTAGTAGCGCAGTGGTGCGGGGGTTGCTTTGGTGTCATGCGGTTCGAGGTTCGAACCTTGCTGCCTGCAGGCGGTTTGAGGTTCGAACCTTGCTGCTAGCATCCAAACATTTTTTTTACATTTCTATTCTAATTTTCATTACTTTTTTATTCATGTTTAAATTCTAGTTTGAACTTGATTTTTTAACAATAAAAATACATCATAACTTATCGAATTTAAAAAATTGGTATTTTTCTGCCTCACTTTACTTTTTTTATTTCATTAATAAACATGAGATTCTCCGGGGATGCATTAGGGTTTAGAGAAGAAATGACTTAGGTTTGAAAGCAAAATCTATAGTTTATTCTTCCTTTGAAATTGAAACTTTTTGTACAATAAAAATACAACGACAATATTCTAATTGCAAAAATTGGTATTTTTCTCCCTTAGTTTACTGTTTTTATTTCATTAAGTGTGTTTTTATTACATGTTGTTACGATATGATCGAGACTTTGTAGCGCGGTGGTGCGGGGGCTCGCTTGACATATCATGTTTATTTGAAAGCAAGTAAACAAACACAACTCCAGGCTGGGGAAACCAGCTTACACATCGAAACACACTACTGGTCAAACCCAAAAGAAAGATATGGTTTGGAGCTTCTTCTTCTTCCTCCGCACAAACCCAACCTATTTTTGGTTAAACAGATTAAAAGCCTCAACTTGCCAATCCTCAACCAACTCGGCATCATCAGGAAGTCTGAACTGCTCTCCATGTTCCTGAACAAGAAAATACACGCGGCGGCGATAGTGAGAACAACTTATTATCAATGATTGAATTGGATGATAAAAATATAAAATTTGCATAAAAAGAGGATGTTGCCTCCTTCCTCCTCTTGCTGCCGCATTGCTCTACATGCTTCCCTTTTTCACCGCTAGCCTCGGCATGTTTCCCTCTACCACCGGTTGTCTCATCATTCTTCCGTCTGCCAACACTTACCCTATCTGGTTGCGGCGATCGCGAGTCGTCCTCCGAGTCGGAGTCCATTATGAGAATCACTTTCTTCGCCAAATAACTGCAAACTATACCATCATGTACCTTATGTTTACCGCATTTGCAAACCTCACACACGCCACTTGATGTAGAGTCTGAGGATCCACTGTTTGGTTCAATCTTAGGAGGAGCCATCTGCATTTTTTTGTCACATTGATATAAAATTAAAAAACCCTAAGCTAGTAATATTATAGTACATTAAAAAACATTATTGTTATAGTGGAAATTTTTTTTCTCAGAAATTTTTTACAGTACATTAAAAAACATTATTGTTATAGTGCATTCTACTAGTAATATTATACTAAATTATATTACCACGCATAAATTAATATAACAATCCTCCATCATTTTAACCCTAAGCTCGAATAAAATAAGACCAAAGATAGGTTAATAATTATTTACTGATCGACTGGATGGCGGCGACGGGCGGTGCCGACGGGCTCGGAGGAAGGCGGCGACGGGCGGAGGGCAGTGGCGACGTGCTCCGGGACGTCGACGGCGGCGACGGGAGGAGGGGGCGACATGGGAGTTTAGGGTTTAGAAAATGAAACTAGGTTTTCGGACGGCGGGAGTGGAAAGTATATATAGGTGTATTAGCAGTGGCGGGCATGATGACGTCATCCAGCCCGCCACTACTAATAGAGGTAGGGATTATATATAGCATATAATACTCTTCCTACAATGACGTGAAACACATAGTAGCGCAGTGGTGCGTGGGGCTCCTTGGGGCCATGCGGTTCGAGGTTGGAACCTCGCTGCCGGCAGGCGGTTTGAGGTTTGAACCTTGCTGTTGGCCCCAAAAATTAAATATTTTTAAAAATTTTCTATTGATGTTTAATTAAATCCTCATTTGATCTTGAAAATGTTTTAACAATAAATGACATAATTGATTTTACAAATACGCACGCTAAACATAAATGATCTAGCCTTGCACTAATTTTCCATCGCCATTGGTGTGTAGATAAGGAATCACACTGCCAAATGACAGTTTTGCTTCAACCACATTGATCCTTGATAGGTCAACAAAAAACGGCACCTCATCAAACTGATTGTATTCTTCTTCGTCTTTGACTCCATCAACTCCAACAATTCTTTTTTTTCCTGGAGCAACGAAGTATTTTTTTCTCATCTTTAGGATCAAGTATGTAAAATACTTGTGCCACAGATTGAGCGAGTATCCAAGGGTCATCTTTATAAGCCACCTTATTAAGGTCAACTATCGTAAACCCGTAATCATCCACCTCCACATCTTCTGCATGTCTGACCCACTGACACTTAAATACAAAGATTTCTATAGAGTTCCCGTAGTTAAGTTACCATATTTCTTCGATGTATCCATAGTAAGCATTCTTTTGTCCAGTGCTATCTTCTGCTTCTCCTCTGACACCACTATTTTGGCGCTGACTCTTTTGATCCTTTGCTTTGGTATAGAATGTGAAACCATTGATGTCATACGCTTGCCATGTTTTAACCATGCTCAATGGACAGTAAGACAATTTATTTATCATCATCTCTTCGTCGGTTTCTCCGATCGAAAGGTTTAGATCCCTCAGCCATGATGTGAAATAAATTTTGTGTTCTTTCATAATCCATTGTTCATCGCGATCTTCATTCTTTTGACGAAGCTCTTGCAGGTGTTGTTCAACATATGGTCTAATAATCGCCAACTGATGCATTACACTGTAATGTGATTCTCTTATTGTTTGGTAACTATTGTCTCGTATGATTTTCCTGCCTTTAGTTCCTTTATCGGTGAGTCTTCCATGGTGCCGGGACACGGGAACTCCTATTGGTCTTCCATCTCTTATGTAATCTGCGTAGCACTCAATGACTTCCTCAGTCGTGTAGCCCTCTATCATGGAACCCTCTGGATAAGCACGATTTCGTACGTAACCCTTGAAGATAACCATTAGACGCTCGTACACATACATATTGTGCAGGTACGTTGGACCGAGAACAAAGATTTGGTCTGCTATATGTATCATATAGTGCTCCATAATATCAAAATATGAAGGAGGAAAGCACATCTCAAGCTGACACATAGTCTCCCTCATTTGTTTACGTAATTCATTTAACTCTTCAGTGTCGATCACCTTCTTTGATATGACATTGAAGAAGTGACACATGCGTGTTATCACCATCTTCAAAAATGAATGTTTGACTCCTCTTACTGCGATGGCGAGGAATAGCCCAAGCATAACATGACAATCATGAGTGTTGTAGCCGCTCATCCTCAAATCTGCTACGGAGACAATATTCTTTATATTCGTTGAGAATCCTGTTGGAACTCTAATTCCATGTAGACACCTGCAGATTGATGTTTTCTCGTCAATTGTGAGGTTATAGCTAGCAGCCGGAAGGAAAAATTTTCCATTGGCCCTTTCATGTGGGTGAAGCTCGGGTCTAATTCCGACAGTTTGAAGGTCCCTTCATACTTTGAGTCCATCTTTTGATTTGCCCGGTATGTCTAACAAAATACCGATAGTGCTTTCGAAGACATTCTTCTCAACGTGCATTGTATTGATAGCATGACCAATCTCCAACTCCTTCCAATAGGGCAAATATCTAAAGAAGATCGACTGCTTTTTAAATGGAGCGTCCTTTGAAATTTTTTCAGTTTTCTTCCTCTTCTTTCCGAAAACAACTTTGATATTCTTTACCATTTCGAATAGAAATTTGCCATCTCGATTTCGTGGAGGCTGGCCAAGCTCGATTGTACCGTCGAAATGGTTCCTATTTCTTCGATATTTGTGGTTTTTTGGTAAAAATCTACGGTGTCGCATATATATCATCTTAACGAATGATGGAAGATGCATAGATTCTGTCTGGTCCACACACACTACACATGTTGTCTTTCCTTTAACCTATCCTGTTAGGGACATGCGTCTTGGGTTGTCAGCTATGGTGCAAAAGATTATGGCTCTTAGATTGAAGTTCTCTTTCTTGTGCTCATCCCACACACAGACACCATGTTCCCATAGACGTTTCATATCCTCCATCAAAGGTTCTAGAAAGATATCAATGTCATTGCCAGGTTGTTTTGGACCAGAAATTAGAGTAGTGAGCATAAGGTATTTTCTTTTATGGCACAACCATGATGAAATGTTGAACAAGCATAGAAAGACTGGCCACGTACTATGTGGGTTCCTCATCTCACCGAAGGGATTCATTCCATCCGTGCTAAGTCCCATCCTGATATTTCTAGGATCATCCGAGAAATCTGGATGGGCCAGGTCAAATGATTTCCACTGCCTAGCATCCGCAGGGTGCCGAAGTTTTTTGTCCTTCTTTCAACCAGCGAAATGCCAGATTAATAGTTCAGCATCTCTAGGATTAGAGAACATACGTTTCAAGCGATCAATCACCGGTAGGTACCACATTACTAAGGCTGGAACTTTCCTCTCCGTCTTTTTTCTAGGATGGTCTTCAATAACATTTTTATTCCTCTTCTGCAACCTCTTATTATTCTTCTTCTGGTGGTCATTGTAGTCCTCCACACAGTCATTTGGACGTTTGTATCCACTCGCGTTGCACTGCGGACATCTCTCTAACAATCCATACTCTTTTCGATATAGGATACAGTGGTTCCGGCATGCATGAATCTTTTGAATGCCCAAAGTCAACAAACAAATCATCTTCTTTGCTTGGTACGTATCAGATGGTAAACCATTGGGTTTTGGCAAAACCCCTTTTTAGGAGTTGTAAACGATCTGAAAAACTAGTGTCAGACCATCCATTGTTGGCCTTCAGTTTCATAAGCTCAAGAATTGTGTACAACACAGTATACTGCTTATCGCATCCGTGGCGTTCCTCCTAAAGAAGGTTTTTGATGCTTTGTCAAGTGCTTCAAAGTTATCGTATCCTTTGGTTGCAGTTCTCTGCAACAACACCTCAGGCGCAACATTTCACATCAGTTCCTCCACATCAAAGGCGTCATCATCATCATGTTGATCAACATCATCATGTGTTATGTCGGATGTATGATCACAACCTCTTCTATGTTGATGAGCATCTTGCGGCACATCAGAATCTTCAGGAGGATTTTGGCCCATCTCATCGTGTTTCGTCCATATATAATAGTTCTTCACGAAACCATTTTTCAACAAGTGAAATCGTATGGTTTCACGATCAGAACACGGATACATCGCTTCGTTTTTACAAACTTTATAAGGACAATATATTGCCTCTTCACTCTGACGGGAAGCATATTGTGCGACAGCTTCAGTAAATTCAGTTACTCTGTTAAAATATGCCACCACATCTCCGTCGTTGAACGAGTACATCCAGGACCTGTGCTCCATCTAAAACATATATTATTTGAAAAAATATTAATAAATTCATTATTGTTAATTTTAGTAATTTACAAATTGAAAATATATTGATTTATTATCGCTCATAACAACATTAATTAAAAATCCTCAATGCTTTAATTAAAACTATTTATTAAGCAGAAAAAATTATTAAATAAATTAACTATATTGGTTTCTCTCTCTCCAAACAACATAACTCTAGATCTATAATCATAAATCAAATTAAAAAAGAGATTAAAATGACGTAAATCAATATACAAGTGATGAATAATTGTGAGGAGGGTCATATTTGTTCATTTGGGAGAAGGTAACACTGTAAATGGAAGATTATTTGAAAATTTCTATTCACAAACCCTAAATTAGCAAAACGCTAATAACTCATTGTATACATGATTAAATACAAAATAAATGTGAGATTCGGCATGGATTTACCTCCTAGAATGAGATCCTTCAAAAGAAACGAAAACAAAGCCTCCCCCCTCTTTAACTAGATTTTTGTCACCATTGTACGGACAAAATTAAATGCGAACTCCGGTAGAGCTCGGTGAGGAAGAAGCTGCGCATTTATAGCTAGAATAGTAGTGGCGGTCGCAAGTAATGTCATCAATACTTTAGTGGCGGCCATATTAGCAGCGGCAGGCAGCACCAGTGCCCGCCGCTGCTATTGGTACAATAGTGGCGGTCCGGGATGACGTCATCACCGACCACCACTACTTTACCAACAATAGTGGCGGGCGCCGGTGATGCCGTCAGCACCAACAACTGTAGTGGCGGGCATCTAATGGCCCGCCACTATAGTGGTTTTGCCCAACGCCACTACAGTGACGGTTTGTAGTAGTGCTCACCACCAAAATCAAATTTTTTCAACATATCACGAGTGTACTTACCTTGGTGGATGAAAGTGCCATCCTTGGTCTGCTTGATCTGGAGCCCTAAGAAGTACTTGAGCTCACCCATGAGGCTCATCTCAAACTCGTTGTGCATCTGCTCAGAAAACTTGGGCACAAGAGAATTAGTAGTAATGCCAAAGATAATATCGTCCACGTAAATCTGAGCGACTAAGAAATCTAAAGCATCTCTGAGCAAGAAAAGAGTTTTAGCCATAGAACCCATCACAAAGCCCTTCCCCAACAAAAACTGCTTCAACCGGTCATACCAAGCCCTGGGGGCTTGTTTCAACCCGTATAAAGCTTTTTGCAATTTAAAAACATGTCGAGGAAACTTAGGGTTCTCAAAACCGGGGGGCTGCCTAACATAAACTTCCTCCTCTATGTACCAGTTCAGAAAAGCACTCTTGACGTCCATTTGAAAAAGCTTAAAACCCTTCGAAACGGCAAAAGCTAAAAGAATGCAAATGGACTCAAGATGGGCAACAGGGGCAAAGGTTTCTTCAAAATCAATACCCTCCTTCTGGAAAAAACCCTGGGCAACTAATCAAGCCTTGTTGCGCACCACAACCCCATCTTCACCTTGCTTGTTCTTGAACACCCCCTTGGTGCCTATGGGGTTGCATCTTGGTGGCGGCTCAACTAGTGTCCAAACCCGATTACGGACAAAATTTTCAAGCTCTTCTTGCATAGCATTAATCCAATTAGAATTAGAAAGAGCATGAGAAACATCTCTGTGCTCAAAAGATGCAACAAAAGCGGATTCGGCAAACACAGCAAGAGAGTTACCAGATGAACGCAAAGTTCTCTCATACAAATCACCGATGATGAGCTCTGAGGGATGGTCACATTGAACTGCTCAGGATCCCTGGTGATCTGAAGTCACTTCACCGGAGTCAGCAGATGGCACCTCTGGACTTGACTGAGGGGGCTCGATCGAAGTGGAAGAAGTGATCAGAGGTCCGCCCTCGTCCTCAATCGAAGTCTCAGAAGGTGTGGGCTCTGCAGGGGGTGCAGAAGGCCCACCCTCATTAGCGGCTGGAGTATCCTCATCTTCCTCGAAGATGGACTCTCTGAGCTCACCATCAGAAGGCTCAAAAGAAGGAGTCAAAGAAGGCAAGGACTCATCGAAAGAAACCTCACAAGTCTCGACAAGCTACTGGGAGTCGAGGTTCTAAACACGGAAGCCTCGAGAATGCAAAGCGTAGCCAAGAAAAACTCCATCCCAGCAACGAGACTCAAACTTGTCCAAATGCCCTCCCTTCTTGAGCACAAAGCACTTGCCGCCAAATGCTCGCAAGTGACTCACTTTGGGCTGTCTGCCAAACCGCAATTCATATGAAGTCTTACCTAGGTAAGCTCTAAGAAACATGCGGTTGGCCATATAGCAAGTCGTGTTCATGGCTTCAGCCCAAAAACGCCTAGGAGTCCTGTGCTCATCGAGCATCGTCCTGGCCATCTCGACTAGCGTGCGGTTCTTTCATTCCACAATGCCGTTCTGTGGGGGAGTGTAAGGAGAAGAAAACTGATGGTCAAGACCCTGATCACTACAGAAGCTAACGAACTGAGAGTTCTTGAACTCAGAGCCGTTGTCGGAGCGAATTGCTCGCATTCGACCATTGTTCTCATTCTTCAGCTTCAAAATCAGGTCATGAACAAACTGAAAAGTTTCATCCTTAGACTCCAAAAAGAAAACCCACGAGAATCGAGAAAAGTCATCAACAATGACAAGTGCGTACCATTTCCCACTGACTGAGCGTACCCGAGCTGGACCAACAGTGTCCAAATGTAATAGATCGCTTGGATATGAAGTCATCACCTGAGTCACAGGTGAGTGAGAAGCGGCAACCATTTTCCCATGACGACAGGGATGGCAAACAAGATCCTTCTCCATCTTAAGCTTGGGCAATCCTCGGATGAGGTCCATAGAGCTTAACCTGACTAGCAGATCAAAACTCAAATGACCTAACCTCCTATGCCACTTCCAGAGCTCAGAAGAAGATCAAGCAATCAAACAGCGAGAAGGGCCAAAGGAACTAGAGAAGTCAATACGAAAAACTTTACCGAATGGTAAAATCTGGCAAATCAAAGACCCTCTAGAATAAAATACAGAAGAATTGCCCTTCTTAAAACGCACTTCCAAACCATCCTCAAGAAGTTGCGAAACAGAAATCAAGTTAAAATTCAAAATTTTAACCAAGGCAACATTCTTCAAAGAGAAATGGTCTGAAATAGAAATTGAGCAGATGCTGTCGCGCCCCGATTTAATAAATCAGGACTTTATTGAAATTCCATAGAAAATCAATAAAACAAGACGTTCATCATGCGACCACGTACAATACGGGCAATCATTCACGGTTCGTAGACCGCATTAATACAAAAGTGAATAAAGATAAAGAGAAACTAATAAAACAAGGGTCCTAGATGAACGCCTTCTTCCAGTCTCGCCTTGACTGGGTCGCTACTCCAGACCTTCATCCTCCTCGTAGTAGACGGGCTCTGATGTTGTAAGTCAACGGGGTGAGTACAGATGTACTCAGCAAGCCACCGAATGCAAATATAATGCAAGATAATAACAAGGGAGATAGTGGCTAATTTTGCGGAAGCAGCATAATTGTAAAGCTTTAAATGAGAGCAATTTATTAGTACGGAAAAGTAAACATGTGCATGTGTATCATCATCTTCTAACTCGAGGGGTACAGTCAGCCCCACCTCGCTCAACAGTCCTTACGTGTCATGAATAACTCGAACATTCACACAATTGTAATCTAACTGCGAGTAGTCACACAACCCGCCCTTGACCGTGGGCTCGGCTTTTCGAAAAGATTAAATTACTCTGATCAGAGATGTACCACTGTACCCACAAGGCACGCACTCATCACCTACACCGAAGTGTAACGAGATGACCCATCACACGGGAACTCGTGCCAAAACCTTCCATATAGTCCTCCCCGACTCAATAGCACCCTCTTATGGGTTTCATATGGTGTCCCGACGCATCGGAGCCCCACCATACCCCCCCTTGAGCCTCGTCGGTACAAGTCACCCGCAGGCTAGCCCCTTGCCCCCTCCTCTATGGTGCATCAAGCTGGAGTATTCCATACTTCCAGTTAGGACTTACCCATTAGACTTGTGGTTGGTACGGAAGTGCTTTGCAACAGATCCCGCAGACCGGTCCTTATAGTGCCCCGGGTGCGACAAACCAGTGCCCGAGCTTGCACCCGGAACCCACCATACTTATAACCTAGCCAACTCCAACAGAGTCCAGAGACGAGAATAACAGGGAAATTCATATACAGAATCCAGCTATCTACGACTCGTTCTTTTTAACCTATAGCAGTTGTGCCGGTACATTGGGCACTAGCTAATATATTTATAGTAGAGTGACAAGGAGTTAAGGCTCAATAAGCATGGCTTGGGTTTGCACACAAGGACGGGGATCTAATAAATATAAGTGTAAGGCTTGAATATTTGACTAATGCAATATTAACCTATGGGTTATAGCGATAATTTATTGAAACATGGGCTCAATTATGATCAACTGTTTCCACAGAGATGGTCGATGACTTGCCTTGATCAGCAAATGGAGATGGAGGAACCTCGGGGTAAAACTCGGGATCTTCGACGGCGTCGTAGTCTTCTCGATACAGAAAAGTAAACACAACATTCAATAAAACATTCCAAAACCAATCATACAAGCATACATGTTTTGTTGGGTTAAGTAAAGGAGATAGGTTTTTAAGTCCTATGAATTTATTACTTAAATATTAAGGTTAAGTTTTAAAGAGGTTCCTGAATTTTATAACTTGATATAAGTATTTTTCCTAAGGAGGTTTTTATTTTCCCTTTTTAGGGATGGGTTAAAAAGGTATAAAATAGCCTTATTGTTCTTATGGTATTAAAAATGGTGAAATAAAGTTATTATGTCTCCTGAAGTTGTTATATAAGTTTTTAGGATATTTTCATAAAGTGTGGACTTTTTATTATATGAATTAATTAAATATCCTAAAAGGGATTTTGCAGTATTATTTAATAGAATAAAGTGGGCAAAGTGAACATGCTATTTTTATTGCATTAAAACAGTGGAGTAAAGTCATTAAGTTCTCTGGATTTAATATATAAATTATTAAAGGTTTTTCTAAATTATTTAATTGAAATATTATTTAAATCATAAAGGGGACTTTTCTTTATTATTTAATAAGATTATTATGTGCCAAATAAACATATTGTTTTATTGCATAAAAGTGTAGAGAATAAAAAGATAGATTTTGCAAAATTTGAATGGTCGAATTTGGAGCTAAATTGAAGGAGATATGAATTTTTGGAGAGAGTATATAAATGAAGTTTTTAATCAATTTCTTATATGATGTTTGTATTTATTGTAATAGTTATAAAAATATTAAAAATTCAAATAAAAAGCCCAGTGTATATTTTTAGCTTGAAGAATTTAATAAAAATTTCCAAACCCAAAATTTGAATTCTTTTTGAGATTCTTAATTCCTCGTTGTTTTAACTATTTTATTATTCATACACGATCCATATAATTTAAATTTTATTTTCTGCAATTTAAAATAAAATTTATAAAATCTTATAAAAATTTATTTTGTCTTAAGAAACTTAACATAAATTACTCATCTTAAATCCTAAGTTATATATCATGATTTGTATTTATTTTTCTCTTCTTAATTCAATATATAAAAATAGTTTTTAAAAAGGATTTTTAACGAAATTTAAATACGTAGTTGAAATGAGATTTTGACCTAATAAATCGAGATAAATATTATTAATTTGACGATAAAGGATCAAGTAAAAATAACGAATAAATTAGATTAAATGGATTATCAAGGATTAAGGAACGATACGAGAATAACCCATTATATATATTATAATCAAAGCGGGATCATTCGGTTTTGATATTGATATTTTAGGATCAATATTAATTAATAGTTGAAACGTATCGATGAACAAGATGACATAGCGGAATAAAAACAATTATGATGTGATAATTAGACATGGAACAATTTAATTGATAGGAGCAAGTGAACCAAAAGAAAATGTGTTCTCACCGAGAGGGAACAAAAGACGATAATTGCGGAGTATCGGCTTGGCGCTATACAAAGGATGACGCACGGGGCGCGGGACGACATGGCTGCGCAGCCGACGTGGATGGTTTTGGAGAGGGTGGCATAGGGAGGAGGAGAGGGTGGTGTGGGGAGAATGAGAGGGTGGCATAGTTTTTATAGGGGGAGAAGGGCTATGGGAAAAATGGAAAGAGGAGTGAGAAATGGAAAGAGGAGGGAGAAATAGAAAGAGAGATAAATGGAAAGAGAAAATAAGGAAAATAGAGGGAGAAGAAGGAAAGAGGAAAAAAGGAAGGGGAATGGAGAAATGGAAAGAGGAGGGAAAAATAGAAAGGGAGAGAAATGGAAAGAGAAATGAAGGAAAATAGAGTGAGAAGAAGGAAAGAGGAAAAAAGGAAGAGGAATGGAGAAATGGAAGTAGGGAGTGTGCGTGCAGCCAAGGGAGGTGCGCAGGAAGAAAAGAAAGCAAGGAGAGAGAAGGAAAGGAAAAAGAAGGAAAGAGAAAAAGGGAAAAAGGAAAGAAAAGAAAAGGAAAGGAGGAAAAAAATAGGAAAATATTTTTTCTGAAAATTCAAAATTGAAATTTTAAGAAAAAGTTAAAATTTTTTGGAAAGTTTGAAATTTAAAATAAATTTAGAAATCTTGGATTTTAAAGAAATAACGCGTGAATATTTTAACGAATAAACGGCGGTTTGAAAAATCAATTAATTTTGTATTCGCGTCGAAATTAGAAATTCTGAACATGAACACCAAAACAAGGTTTTTAATTCATTTTTGGGAATATAAAAATAATTTTTAAAGTGATTTTTAATGGTATTTAAACACGCGGTTAAAATGGGATTTTAATTTTGCGACCGAAAATAGAACGTTGATTCCTACGGATTTTTGATTGGGAAAAGATATAGATAGTCGGAAATGATGATTTAAATTATATTGGAAAGAGAGTGATTCAATTATTATTTTTTTATTAAAGTTATTCATTGAAATATTATGGATTACTATTCTAGTTACAAAAATTCTTAATAAAAACCTAAATATTTTTGAGGTGGGAGAAATTTATTAGAAATTTCTCTTGCCAAATTTTATTTGGTTTTATATTATTTTTAATTGAAATATCATATATTTTATTCACACAACATTTGTGTTGAAATATATTTTAATAATTAGTGTTAGAGTTTAGCGATAAAATGATATCGATTATATCTTAATTAATTCATTTGCACCAAAAATCCCGAAAAACAAATTTGGGAAAATTACACTTAAGCTCGTATTTTATATTTCTTATTTATCGATTTATACTGAATCCTTTTCTTGAAATTCATTTATTAATTACTTTATTTTATTTTTAACGCCTGACGAAAATCAGGGCGTTACAATTCTAACCCTCTTAACAAGAATCTCGTCCCGAGATTCTAAAAGGCTAGAAATAGAAGGTTAAGGATAGGCTTCAACTTTTCTTGGATTACTTCTTGAAACTGATGGCTTCAAGACTACATCGGGATTGGGTTTGACTTGGTTTGGACTTTCTTGACGACGTTTCTTGGCTTCCTGGTTGGAGTTGATCACTTTGAGCCGAATGATGGCGTCAAACTTTAAGTACGAGCTTTTGGGTAATTTTTTTCTCTTTTCGTAACGAATGTCTGATAGGTATATAGGGAAGAGGGAAGTAAAAAAATAGGAAAGAGTAAGATCGGATCTATAGATAGGACCTTAACCAACCTTATTACTAATGTGATGTGTGTATTGATCAATCATTTATACCTCAAGCAAATAAGCTAGTATGATTACATCGCAAGATACGATGTAAACCATACGCCATAAAAAATCAAGCAATTCGTTATGAAACTAACGATATCTAGGGTCTCTATACTTAACATTCTCCTCAAACGATGCTAAGGGATGCTTCTTGGCTCGTGGTCTCTGATCCAATTGCCTTGGCTTCGACGGTGAAGAAAGGGAGATCCTTGTCTGTAGAGCCCTTCAACGAATCCCTCGTGCTCGTGAGAATAGACGAGAATTAAGATTGTCATCTAGATTTTTTTTTGGTCACTAGTAGAAAATGAAGTGGGATTGAGTCAAGGTTACAAACCAATAGAATAATTTTCATAATAATTTTTTTTTATTTTTTGAATAAATCCTAAAGACGGTCTGTTTGGCTTCCTGCAGTCAAGTCGGCTCTGATACCATCTTGTCGCGCCCCGATTTAATAAATCAGGACTTTATTGAAATTCCATAGAAAATCAATAAACAAGACGTTCATCATGCGACCACGTACAATACGGGCAATCATTCACGGTTCGTAGACCGCATTAATACAAAAGTGAATAAAGATAAAGAGAAACTAATAAAACAAGGGTCCTAGATGAACGCCTTCTTCCAGTCTCGCCTTGACTGGGTCGCTACTCCAGACCTTCATCCTCCTCGTAGTAGACGGGCTCTGATGTTGTAAGTCAACGGGGTGAGTACAGATGTACTCAGCAAGCCACCGAATGCAAATATAATGCAAGATAATAACAAGGGAGATAGTGGCTAATTTTGCGGAAGCAGCATAATTGTAAAGCTTTAAATGAGAGCAATTTATTAGTACGGAAAAGTAAACATGTGCATGTGTATCATCATCTTCTAACTCGAGGGGTACAGTCAGCCCCACCTCGCTCAACAGTCCTTACGTGTCATGAATAACTCGAACATTCACACAATTGTAATCTAACTGCGAGTAGTCACACAACCCGCCCTTGACCGTGGGCTCGGCTTTTCGAAAAGATTAAATTACTCTGATCAGAGATGTACCACTGTACCCACAAGGCACGCACTCATCACCTACACCGAAGTGTAACGAGATGACCCATCACACGGGAACTCGTGCCAAAACCTTCCATATAGTCCTCCCCGACTCAATAGCACCCTCTTATGGGTTTCATATGGTGTCCCGACGCATCGGAGCCCCACCATACCCCCCCTTGAGCCTCGTCGGTACAAGTCACCCGCAGGCTAGCCCCTTGCCCCCTCCTCTATGGTGCATCAAGCTGGAGTATTCCATACTTCCAGTTAGGACTTACCCATTAGACTTGTGGTTGGTACGGAAGTGCTTTGCAACAGATCCCGCAGACCGGTCCTTATAGTGCCCCGGGTGCGACAAACCAGTGCCCGAGCTTGCACCCGGAACCCACCATACTTATAACCTAGCCAACTCCAACAGAGTCCAGAGACGAGAATAACAGGGAAATTCATATACAGAATCCAGCTATCTACGACTCGTTCTTTTTAACCTATAGCAGTTGTGCCGGTACATTGGGCACTAGCTAATATATTTATAGTAGAGTGACAAGGAGTTAAGGCTCAATAAGCATGGCTTGGGTTTGCACACAAGGACGGGGATCTAATAAATATAAGTGTAAGGCTTGAATATTTGACTAATGCAATATTAACCTATGGGTTATAGCGATAATTTATTGAAACATGGGCTCAATTATGATCAACTGTTTCCACAGAGATGGTCGATGACTTGCCTTGATCAGCAAATGGAGATGGAGGAACCTCGGGGTAAAACTCGGGATCTTCGATGGCGTCGTAGTCTTCTCGATACAGAAAAGTAAACACAACATTCAATAAAACATTCCAAAACCAATCATACAAGCATACATGTTTTTGTTGGGTTAAGTAAAGGAGATAGGTTTTTAAGTCCTATGAATTTATTACTTAAATATTAAGGTTAAGTTTTAAAGAGGTTCCTGAATTTTATAACTTGATATAAGTATTTTTCCTAAGGAGGTTTTTATTTTCCCTTTTTAGGGATGGGTTAAAAAGGTATAAAATAGCCTTATTGTTCTTATGGTATTAAAAATGGTGAAATAAAGTTATTATGTCTCCTGAAGTTGTTATATAAGTTTTTAGGATATTTTCATAAAGTGTGGACTTTTTATTATATGAATTAATTAAATATCCTAAAAGGGATTTTGCAGTATTATTTAATAGAATAAAGTGGGCAAAGTGAACATGCTATTTTTATTGCATTAAAACAGTGGAGTAAAGTCATTAAGTTCTCTGGATTTAATATATAAATTATTAAAGGTTTTTCTAAATTATTTAATTGAAATATTATTTAAATCATAAAGGGGACTTTTCTTTATTATTTAATAAGATTATTATGTGCCAAATAAACATATTGTTTTTATTGCATAAAAGTGTAGAGAATAAAAAGATAGATTTTGCAAAATTTGAATGGTCGAATTTGGAGCTAAATTGAAGGAGATATGAATTTTTGGAGAGAGTATATAAATGAAGTTTTTAATCAATTTCTTATATGATGTTTGTATTTATTGTAATAGTTATAAAAATATTAAAAAATTCAAATAAAAAGCCCAGTGTATATTTTTAGCTTGAAGAATTTAATAAAAATTTCCAAACCCAAAATTTGAATTCTTTTTGAGATTCTTAATTCCTCGTTGTTTTAACTATTTTATTATTCATACACGATCCATATAATTTAAATTTTATTTTCTGCAATTTAAAATAAAATTTATAAAATCTTATAAAAATTTATTTTGTCTTAAGAAACTTAACATAAATTACTCATCTTAAATCCTAAGTTATATATCATGATTTGTATTTATTTTTCTCTTCTTAATTCAATATATAAAAATAGTTTTTAAAAAGGATTTTTAACGAAATTTAAATACGTAGTTGAAATGAGATTTTGACCTAATAAATCGAGATAAATATTATTAATTTGACGATAAAGGATCAAGTAAAAATAACGAATAAATTAGATTAAATGGATTATCAAGGATTAAGGAACGATACGAGAATAACCCATTATATATATTATAATCAAAGCGGGATCATTCGGTTTTGATATTGATATTTTAGGATCAATATTAATTAATAGTTGAAACGTATCGATGAACAAGATGACATAGCGGAATAAAAACAATTATGATGTGATAATTAGACATGGAACAATTTAATTGATAGGAGCAAGTGAACCAAAAGAAAATGTGTTCTCACCGAGAGGGAACAAAAGACGATAATTGCGGAGTATCGGCTTGGCGCTATACAAAGGATGACGCACGGGGCGCGGGACGACATGGCTGCGCAGCCGACGTGGATGGTTTTGGAGAGGGTGGCATAGGGAGGAGGAGAGGGTGGTGTGGGGAGAATGAGAGGGTGGCATAGTTTTTATAGGGGGAGAAGGGCTATGGGAAAAATGGAAAGAGGAGTGAGAAATGGAAAGAGGAGGGAGAAATAGAAAGAGAGATAAATGGAAAGAGAAAATAAGGAAAATAGAGGGAGAAGAAGGAAAGAGGAAAAAAGGAAGGGGAATGGAGAAATGGAAAGAGGAGGGAAAAATAGAAAGGGAGAGAAATGGAAAGAGAAATGAAGGAAAATAGAGTGAGAAGAAGGAAAGAGGAAAAAAGGAAGAGGAATGGAGAAATGGAAGTAGGGAGTGTGCGTGCAGCCAAGGGAGGTGCGCACGAAGAAAAGAAAGCAAGGAGAGAGAAGGAAAGGAAAAAGAAGGAAAGAGAAAAAGGGAAAAAGGAAAGAAAAGAAAAGGAAAGGAGGAAAAAAATAGGAAAATATTTTTTCTGAAAATTCAAAATTGAAATTTTAAGAAAAAGTTAAAATTTTTTGGAAAGTTTGAAATTTAAAATAAATTTAGAAATCTTGGATTTTAAAGAAATAACGCGTGAATATTTTAACGAATAAACGGCGGTTTGAAAAATCAATTAATTTTGTATTCGCGTCGAAATTAGAAATTCTGAACATGAACACCAAAACAAGGTTTTTAATTCATTTTTGGGAATATAAAAATAATTTTTAAAGTGATTTTTAATGGTATTTAAACACGCGGTTAAAATGGGATTTTAATTTTGCGACCGAAAATAGAACGTTGATTCCTACGGATTTTTGATTGGGAAAAGATATAGATAGTCGGAAATGATGATTTAAATTATATTGGAAAGAGAGTGATTCAATTATTATTTTTTTATTAAAGTTATTCATTGAAATATTATGGATTACTATTCTAGTTACAAAATTCTTAATAAAAACCTAAATATTTTTGAGGTGGGAGAAATTTATTAGAAATTTCTCTTGCCAAATTTTATTTGGTTTTATATTATTTTTAATTGAAATATCATATATTTTATTCACACAACATTTGTGTTGAAATATATTTTAATAATTAGTGTTAGAGTTTAGCGATAAAATGATATCGATTATATCTTAATTAATTCATTTGCACCAAAAATCCCGAAAAACAAATTTGGGAAAATTACACTTAAGCTCGTATTTTATATTTCTTATTTATCGATTTATACTGAATCCTTTTCTTGAAATTCATTTATTAATTACTTTATTTTATTTTTAACGCCTGACGAAAATCAGGGCGTTACAGATGCCATTTCCCTTGACCACTGTTCCCGAAGGTGATGTACTCTTTGGAGCTCGGGGGAGTGAGACTGGAGAACCATCTGCGATGTCTCGTCATGTGGCGAGAACATCCTGAGTCCATGATCCAAACATCCTCTAGTCTCCGATCCTGCACAATCAGTGGTTGTAAGGGGGAGCAAATGGTCCGTCACTAGATTTAGCAAAAGAGCTAAACCAGTGTCGAGCCATCTGCTCAAAAGAAGGAAAGCAGTAATCACCAGAAAGGTTTGGACCAAAACGCGGCTTAAAGCGCGGTCCTTGGTTTTGCCTAAAGCCTCGGCCACGAGGTCTAGGACCGTAGCCAAAATGACCTGGAGCTCTGCCGGAACGAACACCACCATCTGGAGCACGGGCATGAAAGTCGTCTCCTCTACCACCACCTACACGATGCGGCCTGGTCTCCAGCCTCTCCCCGTGTCGAGGAACACGCAGTCTACCACCCTACTGGTAGAACTGCTCCTGACCACCACGAGCTCTCTCTGCTCTCTCAACCCGCTTCCTCCTGAAGCAAAACTCCGCAAGATGCCCATCTCTCTGACAATACTCGCAATTTTAGGTGGGCTTCATGGGATGTGGTTGAGGCTTGGGGTTCTTGGGCTTAGTGGTGATTGGTGTAGTCTTCTTGGGTTGAGAGGGTCCAGGAAGAGAGTCAAGAGAAGTGTGGAGGAGTTTGGGCTTTGGAACCCAAATGGGCTTCTTGGGTGGAGCTCTGGACTGTTCTGGGATAACTCCATCCTTGGGCTAACTAGTCTGGAAAGACTCAGTGGAGTGAGTCTTGGGATATCTCTGCTCAGGAGTTATTTTACTCCACTCCACCGCCCCGCTAATGGCACTCTCAAAGTCAGCCTTGGTGTAGGTGTAACCTGCCCCAAACCCATCTTGCCTCTTGAACTGCTGGATCATCATGCCGAGCTGTGGCTCTCTGGCACTGATCCAACTCAGGATAGAACGGAGGTAAAAGTTCTCATTCTGAGAATAAGCTAGCTCATCTCTCAAGGAAGCTAGTACCTCCACCTGAGACAAGCAGGTCTCACACTCACTATCTACTTGGACAGACTTCTCAGATTTCAGCTTAATCAACTCCATTCTAAGAGATAGACAGTTCTCACAGACAGTCGGTGGAACTAACAGTGTCTCAAGCTCTAGCC
This sequence comes from Zizania palustris, assembly GCA_019279435.1. Classification (NCBI taxonomy): domain Eukaryota; kingdom Viridiplantae; phylum Streptophyta; class Magnoliopsida; order Poales; family Poaceae; genus Zizania; species Zizania palustris. Next base: position 19,713,303 of record JAAALK010000082.1, on the reverse strand, counting down.
TAGTTTGCGCCAGCTCACCTCTAACTCTCTCCAAATCACCCAAATGTGCATCGCCCTCGGCTTTCAGCTCAGCTAGACTAGCTAGATGAGATGGGCAATCAGCACAGGGTGCGACAGCAGTGGCTTGAGCATATTTGAGCTCCAGCTGAGCGCTTTCAAGCTCAGTGGCCAAAGTGTCCTTCTCATCAACCCTTTCTGTGTACCTGGACTTCAGAGTCGACAGGTCACACAGAAGCACCTCACATTTTGGGCACTCACTACTATCAGCCAAGCAAGGGGAAGAAGATAGTCTCTCAATTCTGCTGTTGGCCATGGCAAGCTTACTCTCTAACTCATCTATCCTCTTCTTAGCCCCTCTAAGCAGTTTTTCCCGATATTTTAACTCCTCACGATTGCTTTCAAGTAAATCAACAATTTCGCGTTCATAAGATGATACCTTTTCGTTGTCATCGTCATCGGAGTCATCGGAGGAGCCCTTCTCTTCCTTATCCCCAAGAGACATTGAGCAGAAGCTCTTGCGGGATCTTCGGCGCTGATGTGAGCGGCTCTTCGGTCTGTCCCCGAAGGCCATGAAGCAAAGGCCCGCTGGATTGTCCTTGTCCTTCCCCTTCTTGATGACGATCTCCTCATCGCTTGAGCTCGATGAAGAGGAAGATAACGTGGACCGCTTGGAGTAGCTCTTCTCCATCTCGGCGAAGAAGGCCTTGTCGCGCTTCTTGTTCTCTCGCCAGTAGTCCTTCAGGGCCTTTCTGAAGAATCTAGTCTTTGGCTTGCCCTTGTTGAAGGAGGAGATGTCGTGCTTGCCGGAGTCGTGGAAGCCACCACCAGTGCCCTTCTTGTGTCCATTGCGCTTGGGGTAGTCGGCGATGAAGTGTCCTGGATCACCACACTCAAAGCACCCGGATTTTGTGCCATGTCTCTTGAACATTCTCTTGTCATAAACACGACGCACCCGGTTGTTAAAGAGACACAAATCATCATCTCCCAAAGACTCAAATTGGTCCTCAGTGATAGACATCAAAGAGAACCCAACACAACTCACAGAAGAAGGATCAATAGAAGGTGTAGCAAGGGCCGGAGATTTTGAGCAAGAGCCAGTGAGATTTGATCTCAGCTGGATATCAACCTCAATAGCCTTCAGCTTGCTAAACAACTCAGAAATGGTCAAGGTATCATAAGAAGTGCTCTCAACGATATAAGATACCTTGATCTCCCAGATCTTTGGGTCCAAGGTATGGAGAACCTTTCAGATCTTTGGGTCCAAGGTATGGAGAACCTTGAGCGCCTGCTCGTGATCTGAGACTAACTGAGCACCCTCAGCCTTGTTGTCCCGAAGCTTGTTTTGTCGTTTTTAGTCGATCATAAACAAGCTTCGGGACAACAAGGCTGAGGGTGCTTAGTTAGTCTCAGATCACGAGCAGGCGCTCAAGGTTCTCCATACCTTGGACCCAAAGATCTGAAAGGTTCTCCATACCTTGGACCCAAAGATCTGGGAGATCAAGGTATCTTCTATCGTTGAGAGCACTTCTTATGATACCTTGACCATTTCTGAGTTGTTTAGCAAGCTGAAGGCTATTGAGGTTGATATCCAGCTGAGATCAAATCTCACTGGCTCTGGATCAAAATCTCTGGCCCTTGCTACACCTTCTATTGATCCTTCTTCTGTGAGATGTGTTGGGTTCTCTTTGATGTCTATCACTGAGGACCAGCTTGAGTCTTTGGGAGATGATGATTTGTGTCTCTTTAACAACCGGGTGCGTCGTGTTTATGACAAGAGAATGTTCAAGAGACATGGCACAAAATCCGGGTGCTTTGAGTGTGGTGATCCAGGACACTTCATCGCCGACTGCCCCAAGCGCAATGGACACAAGAAGGGCACCGGTGGTGGCTTCCATGACTCCGGCAAGCACGACAGCTCCTCCTTCAACAAGGGCAAGCCAAAGACTAGATTCTTCAGAAAGGCCCTGAAGGACTACTGGCGAGAGAACAAGAAGCGCGACAAGGCCTTCTTCGCAGAGATTGAGAAGAGCTACTCCAAGCGGTCCATGTTTTCTTCCTCTTCATCGAGCTCAAGCGATGAGGAGATCGTCATCAGGAAGGGGAAGGACAAGGACAATCCAGCGGGCCTTTGCTTCATGGCCTTCGGGGACAGACCGACGAGCCGCTCACATCAGCGCCGAAGATCCCGCAAGAGCTTCTGCTCAATGGCTCTTGGGGATAAGGAAGAGAAGGGCTCCTCCGATGACTCCGATGATGACGACAACGAAAAGGTATCATCTTATGAACGCGAAATTGTTGATTTACTTGAAAGCAATCGTGAGGAGTTAAAATATCGGGAAAAACTGCTTAGAGGGGCTAAGAAGAGGATAGAAGAGTTAGAGAGTGAGCTTGCCATGGCCAACAGCAGAATTGAGAGTCTATCTTCTTCCCCTTGCTTGGCTGATAGCAGTGAGTGCCCAAAGTGTGAGGTGCTTCTGTGTGACCTGTCGACTCTGAAGTCCAGGTACACAGAAAGGGTTGATGAGAGGGACGCTTTGGCCACAGAGCTTGAAAGCGCTCAGCTGGAGCTCAAAGATGCTCAAGCCACTGCTGTCGCACCTTGTGCTGATTGCCCATCTCATCTAGCTAGTCTAGCTGAGCTGAAAGCCGAGGGCGATGCACATTTGGGTGATTTGGAGAGAGTTAGAGCTGAGCTGGCGCAGACTAGGCTGGAGCTTGAGACACTGTTAGTTCCACCGACTGTCTGTGAGAACTGTCTATCTCTTAGAATGGAGTTGATTAAGCCGAAAGCCGAGAAGTCTGTCCAGGTAGATAGCGAGTGTGAGACCTGCTTGTCTCAGGTGGAGGTACTAGCTTCCTTGAGAGAGGAGCTAGCTTATTCTCAGAATGAGAACATTTACCTTCGTTCTATCCTGAGTTGGATCAGTGCCAGAGAGCCATAGCTCGGCATGATGATCCAGCAGTTCAAGAGGCAGGATGGGTTTGGGGTAGGTTACACCTACACCAAGGCTGACTTTGAGAGTGCCATTTGCGGGGCAGTGGAGTGGAGTAAAATAACTCTTGAGCAGAGATATCCCAAGACTCACTCCACTGAGTCTTTCCAGACTAGTTAGCCCAAGGATGGAGTTATCCTAGAACAGTCTAGAGCTCCACCCAAGAAGCCCATTTGGGTTCCAAAGCCCAAACTCCTCCACACTTCTCTCGACTCTCTTCCTGGACCCTCTCAACCCAAGAAGACTACACCAATCACCACTAAGCCCAAGAACCCCAAGCCTCAACCACATCCCAAGAAGCCCACCTAAAATTGCGAGTATTGTCAGAGAGATGGGCATCTTGCGGAGTTTTGCTTCAGGAGGAAGCGGGTTGAGAGAGCAGAGAGAGCTCGTGGTGGTCAGGAGCAGTTCTACAAGTAGGGTGGTAGACTGCGTCTTCCTCGACACGAGGAGAGGCTGGAGACCAGTCCGCATCGTGTAGGTGGTGGTAGAGGAGACGGCTTTCATGCCCGTGCTCCAGATGGTGGTGTTCGTTCCGGCAGAGCTCCAGGTCATTTTGGCTACGGTCCTAGACCTCGTGGCCGAGGCTTTAGGCAGAACCAAGGACCGCGCTTTAAGCCGCGTTTTGGTCCAAACCTTTCTGGTGATTACTGCTTTCCTTCTTATGAGCAGATGGCTCGACACTGGTTTAGCTCTTTTGCTAAATCTAGTGACGGACCATTTGCTCCCCCTTACAACCACTGATTGTGCAGGATCGGAGACTAGAGGACGTTTGGATCATGGACTCAGGATGTTCTCGCCACATGATGGGACATCACAGATGGTTCTCCAGTCTCACTCCCACGAGCTCCAAAGAGTACATCACCTTCGGGAACAGTGGTCAAGGGAAATGGCATCGGCTCAATTTCCATTTCAGACCATTTCTCTTTGAAGAATGTTGCCTTGGTTAAAATTTTGAATTTTAACTTGATTTCTGTTTCGCAACTTCTTGAGGATGGTTTGGAAGTGCGTTTTAAGAAGGGCAATTCTTCTGTATTTGATTCTAGAGGGTCTTTGATTTGCCAGATTTTACCATTCGGTAAAGTTTTTCGTATTGACTTCTCTAGTTCCTTTGGCCCTTCTCGCTGTTTGATTTCTTGATCTTCTTTTGAGCTCTGGAAGTGGCATAGGAGGTTAGGTCATTTGAGTTTTGATCTGCTAGTCAGGTTAAGCTCTATGGACCTCATCCGAGGATTGCCCAAGCTTAAGATGGAGAAGGATCTAGTTTGCCATCCCTGTCGTCATGGGAAAATGGTTGTCGCTTCTCACTCACCTGTGACTCAGGTGATGACTTCGTATCCAGGCGAGCTATTACATTTGGACATTGTTGGTCCAGCTCGAGTACGCTCAGTCAGTGGGAAATGGTACGCACTTGTCATTGTTGACGACTTTTCTCGATTCTCGTGGGTTTTCTTTTTGGAGTCTAAGGATGAAATTTTTCAGTTTGTTCATGACCTGATTTTGAAGCTGAAGAATGAGAACAATGGTCGAATGCGAGCAATTCGCTCCGACAATGGCTCTGAGTTCAAGAACTCTCAGTTCGTTAGCTTCTGTAGTGATCAGGGTCTTGACCATCAGTTTTCTTCTCCTTACACTCCCCCACAGAACGGCATTGTGGAATGAAAGAACCGCACGCTAGTCGAGATGGCCAGGACGATGCTCGATGAGCACAGGACTCCTAGGCGTTTTTGGGCTGAAGCCATGAACACGGCTTGCTATCTAGCCAACCGCATGTTTCTTAGAGCTTACCTAGGTAAGACTTCATATGTATCCGTGTTCTGATCGTGAAACCATACGATTTCACTTGTTGAAAAATGGTTTCGTGAAGAACTATTATATATGGACGAAACACGGTGAGATTGGCCAAAATCCTCCTGAAGATTCTGCTGTACCGCAAGATGCTCATCAACATAGAAGAGGTTGTGATCATACATCCGACATAACACATGATGATGTTGATCAACATGATGATGATGACACCTTTGATGTGGAGGAACTGATGCGAAATGTTGCGCCTGAGGTGTTGTTGCAGAGAACTACAACCAAAGGATACGATAACTTTGAAGCACTTGACAAAGCATCAAAAACCTTCTTTACGAGGAACGCCACGGATGCGATAAGCGGTATACTGTGTTGTACACAATTCTTGAGCTTATGAAACTGAAGGCCAGCAATGGATGGTCTGACACTAGTTTTTTAGATCTTTTACAACTCCTAAAAAGGGGTTTTGCCAAAACCCAATGGTTTACCATCTGATACGTACCAAGCAAAGAAGATGATTTGTCCGTTGACTTTGGGCGTTCAGAAGATTCATGCATGCCCGAACCACTGTATCCTATATCGAAAAGAGTATGGATTGTTAGAGAGATGTCCGCAGTGCAACGCGAGTCGATACAAACGTCCAAATGACTGTGTGGAGGACTACAATGACCACCAAAAGAAGAATAATAAGAGGTTGCAGAAGAGGAATAAAAATGTTATTGAAGACCATCCTGGAAAAAAGACAGAGAGAAAAGTTCCAGCCTTAGTAATGTGGTACCTACCGGTGATTGATCGCTTGAAACGTATGTTCTCTAATCCTAGAGATGCTGAACTATTAATCTGGCATTTCGCTGGTTGAAAGAAGGATGGAAAACTTCGGCACCCTGCGGATGCTAGGCAGTGGAAATCATTTGACCTGACCCATCCAGATTTCTCGGACGATCCTAGAAATATCAGGATGGGACTTAGCACGGATGGAATAAATCCCTTCGGTGAGATGAGGAACCCACATAGTACGTGGCCAGTCTTTCTATGCTTGTTCAACATTCCATCATGGTTGTGCCATAAAAGAAAATACCTTATGCTCACTACTCTAATTTCTGGTCCAAAACAACCTGGCAATGACATTGATATCTTTCTAGAACCTTTGATGGAGGATATGAGACGTCTATGGGAACATGGTGTCTGTGTGTGGGATGAGCACAAGAAAGAGCACTTCAATCTAAGAGCCATAATCTTTTGCACCATAGCTGACAACCCAGGACGCATGTCCCTAATAGGATAGGTTAAAGGAAAGACAGCATGTGTAGTGTGTGTGGACCAGACAAAATCTATGCATCTTCCATCATTCGTTAAGATGATATATATGCGACACCGCAGATTTTTACCAAAAAACCACAAATATCGAAGAAATAGGAACCATTTCGACGGTACAATCGAGCCTGGACAGCCTCCACGAAATCGAGATGGCAAATTTCTATTCGAAATGGTAAAGAATATCAAAGTTGTTTTTGGAAAGAAGAGGAAGAAATCTGAAAAAATTTCAAAGGACGCTCCATTTAAAAAGCAGTCGATCTTCTTTAGATATTTGCCCTATTGGAAGGAGTTGGAGATTGGTTATGCTATCGATACAATGCACGTTGAGAAGAATGTCTTCGAAAGCACTATCGATATTTTGTTAGACATACCAGGCAAATCAAAAGATGGACTCAAAGTACAAAGGGACCTTCAAACTCTCGGAATTAGACCCGAGCTTCACCCACATGAAAGGGCCAATGGAAATTTTTTCCTTCCGGCTGCTAGCTATAACCTCACAATTGACGAGAAAACATCAATCTGCAGGTGTCTACATGGAATTAGAGTTCCAACAGGATTCTCAACGAATATAAAGAATATTGTCTCCGTAGCAGATTTGAGGATGAGTGGCTACAACACTCATGATTGTCATGTTATGCTTGGGCTATTCCTCGCCATCGCAGTAAGAGGAGTCAAACATTCATTTCTGAAGATGGTGATAACACGCATGTGTCACTTCTTCAATGTCATATCAAAGAAGGTGATCGACACTGAAGAGTTAAATGAATTACATAAACAAATGAGGGAGACTATGTGTCAGCTTGAGATGTGCTTTCCTCCTTCATATTTTGATATTATGGAGCACTATATGATACATATAGCAGACCAAATCTTTGTTCTCGGTCCAACGTACCTGCACAATATGTATGCGTACGAGCGTCTAATGGTTATCTTGAAGGGTTACGTACGAAATCGTGCTTATCTAGAGGGTTCCATGATAGAGGGCTACACGACTGAGGAAGTCATTGAGTGCTACGCAGATTACATAAGAGATGGAAGACCAATAGGAGTTCCCGTGTCCCGGCACCATGGAAGACTCACCGGTAAAGGAACTAAAGGCAGGAAAATCATACGAGACAATAGTTACCAAACAATAAGAGAATCACATTACAGTGTAATGCATCAGTTGGCGATTATGAGACCATATGTTGAACAACACCTGCAAGAGCTTCGTGAAAAGAATGAAGATCGCGATGAACAATGGATTATGAAAGAACACAAAATTTATTTCACATCATGGCTGAGGGATCTAAACCTTTCGATCGGAGAAACCGACGAAGAGATGATGATAAATAAATTGTCTTACGGTCCATTGAGCATGGTTAAAACATGGCAAGCGTATGACATCAATGGTTTCACATTCTATACCAAAGCAAAGGATCAAAAGAGTCAACGCCAAAATAGTGGTGTCAGAGGAGAAGCAGAAGATAGCACTGGACAAAAGAATGCTTACTATGGATACATCGAAGAAATATGGGAACTTAACTACGGGAACTCTATAGAAATCTCTGTATTTAAGTGTCAGTGGGTCAGACATCCAGAAGGTGTGGAGGTGGATGATTACGGGTTTACGATAGTTGACCTTAATAAGGTGGCTTATAAAGATGACCCTTGGATACTCGCTCAATCCGTGGCACAAGTATTTTACATACTTGATCCTAAAGATGAGAAAAAATACATCGTTGATCCAGGAAAAAAAATTGTTGGAGTTGATGGAGTTGAAGACGAAGAAGAATACAATCAGTTTGATGAGGTGTCATTTTTCGTTGAGATATCAAGGATCAATGTGGTTGAAGCAAAACTGTCATTTGGTAGTGTGATTCCTTATCTACGCACCAAGGGCGATGGAAAATTAGTGCAAGGCTAGATCATTTATGTTTAGCGTGCGTATTTGTAAAATCAATTATGTCATTTATTGTTAAAACATTTTCAAGATCAAATGAGGATTTAATTAAACATCAATAGAAAATTTTTAAAAATATTTAATTTTTGGGGCCAACAGCAAGGTTCAAACCTCAAACCGCCTGCCGGCAGCGAGGTTCCAACCTCGAACCGCATGGCCCCAAGGAGCCCCGCGCACCACTGCGCTACTAAGTGTTTCACGTCATTGTAGGAAGAGTATTATATGCTATATATATAATCCCTACCTCTATTAGTAGTAGCGGGCTGGATGACGTCATCATGCCCGCCACTACTAAGAGAAAATAGCAGTAACGGGCAGAATGACGTCATCATGCCCGCCACTGCTAATACACCTATATATACTTTCCACTCCCGCCGTCCGAAAACCTAGTTTCATTTTCTAAACCCTAAACTCCCATGTCACCCCCCTCCTTCCGTCGCCGCCGTCGATGTCCCGGAGCACGTCGCCGCTGCCCTCCGCCCGTCGCCGCCTTCCTCGGAGCCCGTCGGCACCGCCCGTCACCGCCATCCATTCGATCAGTAAATGATTATTAACCTATCTTTGGTCTTATTTTATTCGAGCTTAGGGTTAAAATGATGGAGGATTGTTATATTAATTTATGCGTGGTAATATAATTTAGTATAATATTACTAGTAGAATGCACTATAACAATAATGTTTTTTAATGTACTGTAAAAAATTTCTGAGAAAAAAAATTTCCACTATAACAATAATGTTTTTTTAATGTACTATAATATTACTAGTGTTGGACCGGAAACGGCGACAAGAAGTGGGGTGAATGGGAGCTTTTAAAATTTCGGGCTAAAAACTAGCCTTCGGCTTAAGTTCTGTCTTCTGCGGAACAGGCTTCGAACACTACCTTCGGAGGTCTGGTTCGGAGGTCCTTTGACAACTCCGAACACAGGCTTCGCAGGTCCAAAAGTTCGAAGCTAAGAAGACTTCGCTCCACTTACAACCCTCGAAAATCTACTCTGCTAAGTCAGTGCAGGCTCCGCACACAGGGTGCTTCGAGCAGGCTTCGCACTTCACCCTTTGCAAGAGTGGACGACCCTCTGAGGACTTCGACCAAGTACTTGGCAGCAGCAACTGGTGCTGGGCTTCGTACACGAAGGTCTAAACGCACACTAAACGACTTCGCTAAGGTCTTAGACACGATAAAAACACGGGCTTCGATCAGGGCTTCGCTAGTAAGCAGCGAGGTCTCACCTCCTGTTACACAGAGCGAATGCGCACTGAAAAACACACTTCGCACAAAACACCCTTCGCCTAGACAGGCTTCGGTACACTATAACTAGCGAGGTATGTAAAACGAGCTCAAGCAAAAAAGCACACAGAAGCAGGGCTTCGCCGCTTGAACAAGGAACACAATAAAATGAACTCTGGATGAATACAACGAAGTGTGGCTAGTACAGGAGCTCAACAGTAAATGCTCAAAGTGTTAAATGTTACCTACCGAGCCCCCAGATTTATAGCCCACAGTTCACCCAAAGGAATTGACTACTTTACCCCTAGGGTTTACATTGGATTTGTCTCTACAAAACTGAGGGGTACAAAAGGTAGTCAACTTTATTGGAGGCTTCTCTGTCAGCCTTTGCAGAGGGGACATCGCCAGTTTTTTGCAGAGCAGACACTGTCAGACTTGCAGCCTTTGACCTTTCCGAAGCCCCCCTTCGCACGCGAGGGGTGCGGTAGCTTCAATGAGAAGCCTTGAGCCAGATGGCCCTTGCTTCACCGAAGTCAACCTTCGATACAGTGACGGTTTTGAGCCGAAGCCGTCAAAGCCCTTGGGCCTTCGCACCAACACCTCCGGAGTGGACCACCACGGCTTCGCAGCTACTCTCAGCTCGAACTCCGTCAGTCCGTGTACCGAAGCCATGCAGGCCGAAGTGCCACAAGACAACCACACTCCGAAGCCCCACCTTCGGAGTACCACCCTTCGAAGTCCCTCCTTCGTCCAAGGCCTCCGCACGAAGCATTCCATGAGCCCTTCGTCGCAGTGTCTCTCCCCGAGCACACTCCTCGACGAGCCTCACCCGGACCATGCCTTCAATGCGCCTCGACTTCTGAGACCTTTGTCGGGCACCTTCGAATGTCTCCCTCCGGAGCACACTTCGAACTCCTTGCCTCAGCAGAGGACTTGATCCACCCAACTCCAAAGTCACTCCATCCGGAGTACCTTCGAAGTGCCTCGCCTCCGAGGACTTTGTCTCGGAGTACCTTCACCCGAAGCTACGCTCCGCACTCTCTGCCTTCACCTGGCGCACCTCGACCCGAGGACCGACCCAGACCCCTTCGTAGCCACCGTGACGGAGCTCCCCGCTCCCCTGGCATCAAGCCTCCCGCTTGACCCAGGTTCACCTGCTACGAACCTGTCCGACGCCTCCGAAGTCCCTGCGCACCACCGACAAGCAGACAAGTGTATCCAATACTCCGGAGACCTCTCCGGGCTAGCAACCTCTGGTACACACTCCGGTGTACCGCCCAAAGTACCGAAGCCTTCGGTACACACCCAGTCATCGTGTACTGTCGGACCCCCTCCGACACGCACACTCCGCTGCAACAGCTGCAGCAACCAAACCATCGAACACCCTTCGGTGAAACCACCTCCGAACACCCTTCGGAGGTTCAACCTCCGAAACCCCTTCGGAGGTACCCCTTCGAACAAGAGGGTAAAAGCCTGTCAATCACTCATCACAAACACCGAAACCAACACTTGGTTTCTCAATCTCCCCCTTGATGAGTGCATTGACAACCAACTTTAAAGTCTAAGAAAATTTAAAAAATTTCAGCACACACGTGACCATAAAAACTCAGAAAAGAGCCAAACCATGTCACTTGACAAAAGAATTTTACTTCCCCTTTTTCAAAAGAGTAAAAGCCCCTTCGGCAAATCTCAAGATAAAAACTCCCTCTGAGTTAAGTTTTCCCCCTTTGGCAACAAAGAACCTTCTCCCCCTTTATGTCAAATTTTCTCCGCAGAGAACGTAGCAAGTCTCTCCCCCTTTGGCAATGCAAGCATCAAGGAGCATGAAAAAGATGCATAGCCGGGAAATGAGCAGAATTGCAAAGACATATAAAGCAAAAATATGCCAACATTAATACCAATTATCATGTGCTCAGCTCAAATTAACACTTTAAAAACATGATGAAGCATGTGAATTTATCACTTTTGGAATAAAAGCATCACCACTTAGTCAAGGAAACTAGACAAGTAAAAGCAGGGACTGCGCAAAGCTAGTCAATTTCTACTCTAGACAGACAAGTCCGGTTCAAATGGAGCATGAAAAGCAAACTTGATGATCAATGAATTTTGTTGTTCTTTTCTTAGTGCCAGGGGTTATTTGTTTGTCCACCTTATACTTTCCAATCCGGCCAAGCCTAGGCATGAAAGCCATTAGAAGCTTAAAGCAATGATTTTGGCATACACTACACTATTCCATTTCAGACCAAAGTGCAATGGTAAGCAGTCTAGAATAGGGTAGTGCGACAAACAAACCCACCTGGATCTTTTCACTTGAAGCATGCAAATCATGGAATTTTTGATTTTATCTAAGTGAACCAATTGTTTGGCATTTTATGAATATCCATGAAGATGTAGAACAATTGTTCAAGTTGCAATTTTTAGTATCCAATGAACAGTGTCTTGCTATCAAGCAGATAAAAGATAGCTAAAAGTAGTCCTGCCTAAACATACTGGATTCAAGACTAAGCAGTGAGCATGATTTGATTTTGAAAAGAAAACATCATGCACATGAATGATTCAGATAAATTAAAAAGAGCTGAGCTGTCATGATGTCATGGATTATAATCAGGCATATAAGTGCAAAAGATGTAAATGCAATTTCAACACACACTTAGCAAATGCATATCCATCTAGCACTGCTCCCCCTCACAAAATGCCGTAAGGGTGACAAACGCCAAGTTCCCCACGCAAGTAAGCAAATCGAGAAGCATCGAGGGGTTTTGTGAAAATGTCGGCAAGCTGGTGTTGGGTATCAACATATTGAAGGTCAATATCACCCTTCTCATTGTGATCTCTAAGAAAATGATACCGCACATCAATGTGTTTGGTTCTGGAGTGCTGAACCGGGTTGTTTGCAATACAAATAGCACTAGTGTTATCACAGAAAAGTGGAACACTCTTATAATCTAACCCGAAATCCCGCAAAGTGGAAACCATCCACAGAATCTGAGAGCAACAGCTAGCTGCAGCAACATATTCGGCCTCAGCCGTCGATTGTGCAACACTAGACTGTTTGCGGGAAGACCAGCAAACTAAGGAAGTACCCAGGAAATGACAAGTACCAGAGGTACTCTTCCTATCTATCCTACACCCAGCAAAATCCCCATCGGAATAACCTCGAAGACATAAAGATGAAGATGCTGAATACCATATGCCAAATTCAAGGGTGTGTTTGAGATACCTTAGAATGCGCTTTACCGCTTGGTGGTGCGAAGCTCGTGGTGAAGCCTGAAAACGAGCGCACAGACACACTGCGAAGTGTATGTTCGGCCTCGTAGCAGTAAAGTAGAGGAGGGAGCCGATCATGCTTCGGAACTCCTTCTGATCTACGACTTCTCCATCTTTGTCAGGATCCAATGCTACAGATGTAGCCATTGGAGTGGCGAGGGGCTGCGCATCTGTCATGTCAAATTTCTTGAGCAGGTCCTTGGTGTACTTCGTCTGGTGTACGAAGGTACCTTGTTTGCTTTGCTTGATTTGCAAACGAAGGAAAAAGGTGAGTTCACCCATCATGGACATTTCAAATTCTCTGCTCATAGTATCTGCAAACTCGGCAACCAAAGCATGAGAAGAGCCACCAAAGATGATATCATCCACATAAATCTGAACTAGGAGGAAATCTTTGCCATGCTTGAGAGTAAACAGTGTTTTATCAACAGAGCCCATCAAATACCCTCGCTTAAGCAGAAAAGACTTAAGTCTATCATACCACGCCGAGGGGCCTGCTTGAGTCCATAAAGAGCCTTATGAAGTTTAAGGACTTTATGTGGGTACTTGGGGTTTTCAAAACCAGGGGTTGTTTTACATAAACATCTTCGCCTATGAAGCCATTAAGAAAAGCACTTTTGACATCCATTTGATAGAGTTTGAATCCCCGGGATGTCGCAAAAGCAAGCAAAATCCTAATGGCCTCAAGGCGAGCAACAGGTGCAAAAGTTTCAGTAAAATCAATCCCTTCTAGTTGAGAAAAACCCTGAGCTACGAGTCTAGCCTTGTTTCTAACTATAGTCCCATCCTACCCTTGTTTGTTTTGAAAATCCATTTTGTTCCAATGAAATGAACATTTGGTGGAGGATCAACTAAAGACCAGACTAGATTTCCCTCAAAATTTTCAAGCTCTTCATTCATGGCATTGATCCAACTAGAATCAGAAAGTGCATGACTAACATCTAAGGGCTCGAAAGAAGCAACAAAAGCTGAATCAATGAAATGAGCATGAGAACGTGTTACCCTTTGATCAAGCTCACCAATGATCTGCTCGGGAGGGTGCATCATTTGAACATGGTGTGGAGCCTCGCGGCGGGATGCCGTCTCCCCCTCAACTTGTGCGTTGGAGTGGTCCAAGATGACCGATGTTGAGGTAGTCGCTTCGGGACCTCGTGCCGAAGTGGTCGAAGCGGGGTCGACTTCGGGGGTTGATGTCGAGGGTAGTAGGGGTTCATCCTCGAATTCTCCGAGATCTTCTTCTTCGAATAAGGTTTGTTCCATGTCGTGTTCATTTGCCTGTTCAAAAGCAGAACTAATAGAGGGGGTCGATTCATCAAAAGTCACATCACATGACTCGATGACAGTGTTAGTCTCCAAGTTATAAACACAATAAGAATGACCATGAGTAGTGTAACCCAAAAATATCCCGTTAGAAGATCGCGACTCAAATTTATCCAAATTACCATGTTTTAGGATGAAGCAGCGACAGCCAAAAACTCGAAGATGAGTAACCTTGGGCTGTCTCCCAAAACGCAGCTCATAAGATGTCAAATTTAAAATTGAGCGCAAGAAGATTCGGTTTGAGATGTAACATGCAGTGTTCATGGCCTCAGCCTAGAATTTTCTAGGAGTCCTATGCTCATCAAGCATCGTCCTAGCCATCTCAACCAAAGTGCGGTTCTTCCTCTCAACAACACCGTTCTGTTGAGGATCCCTTGGAGCAGAAAATTGATGTTCTATGCCATGCTCCATGCAAAAATCAACAAAGAGACTATTTTTGAACTCAGTGCCATTATCACTTCGAATGAATTTCAATGCACCTGGGAGTTCAGTGAAAAGTCTCAAAGCCAAGCTCCGAAAGTGTGAAAACACTTCATCCTTGCTGGCAAGAAAGAAGACCCAAGAGTAGCGAGAGAAATCGTCGACAACAACTAATACATACCACTTGCCGCCTAAAGAACTAACCCGAGAAGGACCTACAGTGTCCATGTGGAGAAGTTCTCCGGGTTGTTCAGTCATCACCGTGGTGACTGGCGAATGCGAAGCAGCAATCATTTTTCCATGTCGACAAGGAGCGCAAACTAAATTCTTCTCAAACTTGAGCTTGGGCAATCCTCGGATCAGACCTAGGGCGCTCAGACGGGCTAGCAACTCAAAGCTCATATGCCCTAGTCTCCTATGCCACTTCCAAAGCTCAGAAGTCGAATGTGCAACAAGACAATGAGAAGAACCATACGACTCTGAAAAATCAGCTCCAAAAACTCTCCCAACTCTAAAGATCTTACACACCACAACGCCATCAGAATTGAGCACTTGCGAAGTATCGCGATGAAAACGCACTTCGAAGCCCTCATCAAGCAACTAAGATACAGACAGCAAATTGTATCCCAGATTTTCAACCAAAGCAACATCTTTGAGAGTGAAATTCGAGTTAATTCTTACCACACCTTTACCTTTCACTCTACTCCTTTGATTGTTTCCGAAGGTGATATGTTCCCTCTGCTTGGTTGTGGTGAGGCTGGAGAACCATGCTGCATCTCCGGTCATGTGGCGCGAACAACCGGAGTCCATGATCCACATGCCCTCTAAGCCTCGATCTGACACCTACACATGAAAAGAATATCTCGATCGCTCAGTGCTGGGGTGAGTGAAAAAATGACGAGGCATCCAGCACTGAGTGACACGAGTAGTAGGCGCAGTAAAAGTAGACGGTCTACGCACATGATAATCTGAATGATGCAAAGTGCGAGGTCTACCTACATGCAGTGATCGAAAAGCATGACGAGGTCTCCTACTCTAACGAGGTACAAAGCTACTCGCTCGAGGTCTACCACCATGTGGAACATGGTGAACACCTCGAGGAGCAAAACCTCTCCGAGAAGCACGAGGAGCCTCAAAAGCAGGACGATAGTAAAACTCAGACTCATGCATACCTGAAGATGGGTAATGCATGTCCTGGTAACACATCGCCTGAGAGCGTCGCTCATCCTTGATGCGATGAAAACAGAACCCAACCAAATGACCCACCCGCTGATAGTAAGAACAGTGAAACACTCTCCTAGGGGCACTCTCATGGGTCACAGGAGCAACTCTCACAGGCTCCTTGGGCTTCTGGTGAGTGGTTTTCTTGGGAGGATTTTTCTTGGCAGGAGGTGTGGTTTTCTTTGGTGGTCGGGTAGGTTTTTTGGCTGAAGGGGTGTCTAACAGAGCTCTCTCTTTCTCTAAGGTAGTGGGAGAGGTAAAAACAGTTTTGGTCTTACTGTCTGAAGGAATCCTCTCAAAACCCAAACCTAGAGCTACCCCTGCTCTGTCAGCACACATCTTGGTTTTGGCCAAGAGTAAATCCATCCTACCCTTTCCCTCAGTGCATTTATTAACCACGGAAAGAAGGTATTCATTTTCAGACATGAGATTTTCAGCTTGCTCTCTAACAGTGCCTAGCTGGTCCTTAAGGGTGATGCAAGTGTCACACACAGGCTGCACATCCTTAGAACTACCGGCCCTCTCCAATCTAGCCTCTAAATCATGAACATGTTTATCACGTAAATTAATGCTCTCGCGTAATAAAGAACAGTTCATGCATTCAATAATATCATGAGGTCTAGAATCCACCTCCAAAAGCTGCTTCTGTGCAGTCTCAAGCTCAGATAGAGTTTGAGCATGAACAGAACGCAACTGAGCAAGCTCACCCATGACAACAGAATAGGACTCACATTCAGCATCATTAAATTTAGACTTAAGCATGGCATATTCAGTAGAAACAGATTCTAGCCTAAGTCTAAGGTCTTTTCTTTCTCCAGCGGCTTGCACAAGTAATCTATCCTGACCAAGAACTACTTCATTCAGCTCATCTAATTTAATTAATAGCTGGTCAAATGATAGTGGTACCTCAGATGAGTCAAGCTCATCGCCGCTGTGATCGCTGTCGGCCATGAAGCAAAGGTCGGTGAAGTCTCGTCCCTTCTTGTCCTTCTTGTCCTCCTTCTTTGGGGACTCCTCCTCCTCAGAGCTCGACTCCTCAGATGAGGAAGTGTCGATGTCGCTGAGAGCAGCAACAAAAGCCCTGGATGCGGCTTTGGCTACTTTCTTAGCCACCTTGCCGCGCTTGCCCTTCACAAAGGGTTTCCTCTCCTTTTTGTGGAATTTGGGGCGCTCACTCTCATCTCTCTTCTTGAGCTTAGGGCAATTGGCCTTAATGTGAGAGGTGTCGCCACATTCAAAGCAACCACTAAAACCACTTCTCCTCTGATCCCGTCTCTCATGGTAAAAACGGGTGAACCTCCGGGCAATGAGAGCAAGCTCATCATCATTTAGAGTGTCCACCTGCTCCTTTGTGACGGAGACCAGGGAGGACAAAGCAAAACCATCTGCAAGAACACAAGTGTCAGATGTGCTTGGTTCTACAGTGGTGCCACGGCTAGTGCTAGAAACCAATGCCAATGGCTGTGGCAAAGAGCTTCTGTGCACCGCAAGAGATGCCTTGGCAATCTCTGTGGACTTCAGCTTGCTGAAGAGCTCATCACAGGTCAATGTGTCATAACCTGCAGACTCCTCAATGCTGGATATCTTCACTTCCCATATGCTACGGTCAAGAGCATAGAGAAGCTTGATAGCCCTATCATGATCATTGTAAGCAAGCGTCCCGTTGGATCGCAAGTTACTCACTATTGCATCAAAGCGAGAAAACATGGCATCTATAGATTCACCAGGTGCCTGCACAAACAGCTGATACTGTTGATTGTATGTGCTTTGGTGCCTGGCCTTGATCTGAGTAGAGCCCTCATGAAAATAGTGAGAGTGGTCCAAATTTCCCTAGCAGTCCTAAGGTGCTGCACCCTATCAAACTCACTCCGGCTCAAACCAATGAACAGTATATTCCTAGCCTTGGAGTTGGCATTATACTGATCTTTTTCTGTTTGAGTGGTGCGAGTATCAGGGATGGAGTATTGTGAATCCACAATCTCCCAAATTGCATTTCCTTGGCTTAACAAGTAAGCCTCCATGCGCACCTTCCAGTATGCAAAATCAGTCCCATCAAACAGAGGAATTTTACTGCCTCTATCCATGTCGCCAACAGATCACAAAACTGGTTAAGGTCAACTGGTGATCTTAACCCGCTCTGATACCAATTGTTGGACCGAAAACGGCGACCAGAGGGGGGGGTGAATGGGAGCTTTTAAAATTTCGGGCTAAAAACTAGCCTTCGGCTTAAGTTCTGTCTTCTGCGGAACAGGCTTCGAACACTACCTTCGGAGGTCTGGTTCGGAGGTCCTTTGACAACTCCGAACACAGGCTTCGCAGGTCCAAAAGTTCGAAGCTAAGAAGACTTCGCTCCACTTACAACCCTCGAAAATCTACTCTGCTAAGTCAGTGCAGGCTCCGCACACAGGGTGCTTCGAGCAGGCTTCGCACTTCACCCTTTGCAAGAGTGGACGACCCTCTGAGGACTTCGACCAAGTACTTGGCAGCAGCAACTGGTGCTGGGCTTCGTACACGAAGGTCTAAACGCACACTAAACGACTTCGCTAAGGTCTTAGACACGATAAAAACACGGGCTTCGATCAGGGCTTCGCTAGTAAGCAGCGAGGTCTCACCTCCTGTTACACAGAGCGAATGCGCACTGAAAAACACACTTCGCACAAAACACCCTTCGCCTAGACAGGCTTCGGTGCACTATAACTAGCGAGGTATGTAAAACGAGCTCAAGCAAAAAAGCACACAGAAGCAGGGCTTCGCCGCTTGAACAAGGAACACAATAAAATGAACTCTGGATGAATACAACGAAGTGTGGCTAGTACAGGAGCTCAACAGTAAATGCTCAAAGTGTTAAATGTTACCTACCGAGCCCCCAGATTTATAGCCCACAGTTCACCCAAAGGAATTGACTACTTTACCCCTAGGGTTTACATTGGATTTGTCTCTACAAAACTGAGGGGTACAAAAGGTAGTCAACTTTATTGGAGGCTTCTCTGTCAGCCTTTGCAGAGGGACATCGCCAGTTTTTTGCAGAGCAGACACTGTCAGACTTGCAGCCTTTGACCTTTCCGAAGCCCCCCTTCGCACGCGAGGGGTGCGGTAGCTTCAGTGAGAAGCCTTGAGCCAGATGGCCTTTGCTTCACCGAAGTCAACCTTCGATACAGTGACGGTTTTGAGCCGAAGCCGTCAAAGCCCTTGGGCCTTCGCACCAACACCTCCGGAGTGGACCACCACGGCTTCGCAGCTACTCTCAGCTCGAACTCCGTCAGTCCGTGTACCGAAGCCCTGCAGGCCAAAGTGCCACAAGACAACCACACTCCGAAGCCCCACCTTTGGAGTACCACCCTTCGAAGTCCCTCCTTCGTCCAAGGCCTCCGCACGAAGCATTCCATGAGCCCTTCGTCGCAGTGTCTCTCCCCGAGCACACTCCTCGATGAGCCTCACCCGGACCATGCCTTCGATGCGCCTCGACTTCTGAGACCTTCGTCGGGCACCTTCGAATGTCTCCCTCCGGAGCACACTTCGAACTCCTTGCCTCAGCAGAGGACTTGATCCACCCAACTCCGAAGTCACTCCATCCGGAGTACCTTCGAAGTGCCTCGCCTCCGAGGACTTTGTCTCGGAGTACCTTCACCCGGAGCCACGCTCCGCACTCTCTGCCTTCACCTGGCGCACCTCGACCCGAGGACCGACCCAGACCCCTTCGCAGCCACCGTGACGGAGCTCCCCGCTCCCCTGGCATCAAGCCTCCCTCTTGACCCAGGTTCACCTACTACGAACCTGTCCGACGCCTCCGAAGTCCCTGCGCACCACAGACAAGCAGACAAGTGTATCCAATACTCCGGAGACCTCTCCGGGCTACCAACCTCCGGTACACACTCTAGTGTACCGCCCAAAGTACCGAAGCCTTCGGTACACACCCAGTCATCGTGTACTGTCAGACCTCCTCCGACACGCACACTCCGCTGCAACAGCTGCAGCAACCAAACCATCGAACACCCTTCGGTGAAACCACCTCCGAACACCCTTCGGAGGTCCAACCTCCGAACCCCCTTCGGAGGTACCCCTTCGAACCAGAGGGTAAAAGCCTGTCAATCACTCATCACAAACACCAAAACCAACACTTGGTTTCTCAACTAGCTTAGGGTTTTTTAATTTTATATCAATGTGACAAAAAAATGCAGATGGCTCCTCCTAAGATTGAACCAAACAGTGGATCCTCAGACTCTACATCAAGTGGCGTGTGTGAGGTTTGCAAATGCGGTAAACATAAGGTACATGATGGTATAGTTTGCAGTTGTTTGGCGAAGAAAGTGATTCTCATAATGGAATCCGACTTGGAGGACGACTCGCGATCGCCGCAACCAGATAGGGTAAGTGTTGGCAGACGGAAGAATGATGAGACAACCGGTGGTAGAGGGAAACATGCCGAGGCTAGCGGTGGTAAAGGGAAGCATGTAGAGCAATGCGGCAGCAAGAGGAGGAAGGAGGCAACATCCTCTTTTTATGCAAATTTTATATTTTTATAATCCAATTCAATCATTGATAATAAGTTGTTCTCACTATCGCCGCCGCGTGTATTTTCTTGTTCAGGAACAAGGAGAGCAGTTCAGACTTCCTGATGATGCCGAGTTGGTTGAGGATTGGCAAGTTGAGGCTTTTAATCTGTTTAACCAAAAATAGGTTGGGTTTGTTCCGAGGAAGAAGAAGAAGCTCCAAACCATATCTTTCTTTGGGTTTGACCAGTAGTGCATTTCGATGTGTAAGCTGGTTTCCCCAGCCTGGACTTGTGTTTGTTTACTTGCTTTCAAATAAACATGATATGTCAAGCGAGCCCCCGCACCACCGCGCTACAAAGTCTCGATCATATCGTAACAACATGTAATAAAAACACACTTAATCAAATAAAACAGTAAACTAAGGGAGAAAAATACCAATTTTTGCAATTAGAATATTGGTGTTGTATTTTTATTGTACAAAAAGTTTCAATTTCAAAGGAAGAATAAACTATAGATTTTGCTTTCAAACCTCAGTCATTTCTTCTCTAAACCCTAATGCATCCCCGGAGAATCTCATGTTTATTAATGAAATAAAAAAAAAGTAAAGTGAGGCAGAAAAATACCAATTTTTTAAATTTGATAAGTTATGATGTATTTTTATTGTTAAAAAAATCAAGTTCAAACTAGAATTTACACATGAATAAAAAAGTAATGAAAATTAGAATAGAAATGTAAAAAAAATGTTTGGATGCTAGCAGCAAGGTTCGAACCTCAAACCGCCTGCAGGCAGCAAGGTTCGAACCTCGAACCGCATGGCACCAAAGCAACCCCCGCACCACTACGCTACTAAGTGTTTCTCGACATGAGTGGCAACGTATGCTAGATAACCCCACTGTGCTTTTAGTAGTGGTGGTCGCATGATGTCATCGGCCCGCCACCACTAAGTCGAGTGACGTACACTGAGGCAGAAAAATACCAACTTTTTAAATTTGATAAATTATGATGTATTTTTACTGTTAAAAAAAATTCAAGTTCAACGAGGATTTAAACATCAATAAAAAAGTGCTGAAAATTTAAAAAGTACAAAACAGAAAAAAAATGTTGATTTGGCGCCAGCAGCAAGGTTCGAACCTCAAACCGCCTGTCGGCAGCAAGGTTCGAACCTCAAACCGCATGGCACCAAAGAACCCCCCGCACCACTGCGCTACAAAGTATTTCTCGGCTATTTGTGCAGTGTATGCTAGATAATCCCTACCTCTACGTGGACTTTTTTGCATTTAAATACCAATTTCTGTTAATGAAAGATACCAATTTTTGCAATTAGAATATTGGTGTTGTATTTTTATTGTACAAAAAGTTTCAAGTTCAAAGGAAGAATCAACTATAGGTTTTGCTTTCAAACCTAGGTCATTTCATCTCTAAACCCTAATTCATCCCCGCAGAATCTTAGGTTTCTTAACGCCCTACATGATTATTTTCTCGAAACAATTTTATTTTTTATGACAACATCTATGGATCGATCATATCATAACAACATGACAAGTCTGATCTTTTTTAGACTTTATTTTATTTTTTGAGGATTAAAAAACTATAAAAATACAAGTTGTCGATCGAGTGTTGTGGAAACCTACATTTTTTATGATGGTTTTAAATTTACTGGATAATAATAACTAATTATAGAGTCAAAACATGAATATGGTTTTTCTATAAATTTTGGTGAATTATTTCATTTCTTGTAGTTCAAATTGAACTTATTTTGACTTTGATCATAAAAACACACTTAATGAAATAAAAACAGTAAACTAAGGGAGAAAAAGTAAAGTGAGGCAGAAAAATACCAATTTTTTAAATTTGATAAGTTATGATGTATTTTTATTGTTAAAAAAATCAAGTTCAAACTAGATTTTGCTTTCAAACCTCAGTCATTTCTTCTCTAAGCCCTAATGCATCCCCGGAGAATCTCATGTTTCTTAATGAAATAAAAAAAAGTAAAGTGAGGCAGAATAATACCAATTTTTTAAATTTGATAAGTTATGATGTATTTTTATTGTTAAAAAAATCAAGTTCAAACTAGAATTTAAACATGAATAAAAAAGTCATGAAAATTAGAATAGAAATGTAAAAAAATGTTTGGATGCTAGCAGCAAGGTTCGAACCTCAAACCGCCTGCAGGCAGCAAGGTTCGAACCTCGAACCGCATGGCACCAAAGCAACCCCCGCACCACTGCGCTACAAAGTGTTTCTCGACAGTAGAGGTAACGTATGCTAGATAACCCCCACCTCTCATAGTAGTGGCGGTCGGGTATGCTGACGTCACCAGCCCGCCACTGCTATTCCTTTTAGTAGTGGCATCGAGCACCAGCGGCGGGCGGATTAGTAGTGGCAGGCTGGTGACGTCAGCATGCCCGCCACTACTAAGAGAAAATAGCAATGGCAGGTGGATGACGTCATCTTGCCGGGCACTGCTAATCCACCTATATAAATATTTCACTCCCGCCGTCTGAAAACCCTAAGCCCTAATCTTCTCCTGCCAGTTACTGCCGCTGCCAATGCCCGCGCCGCCACCCTTGGAGCCCGTCGTTGTCGTCCCCGGACCCCTCGCCGCCACCTCGGAGCCGTCGCATCGTCCTCGAAGCCCATCACCGGAGCCCGCGTCGGTGTACCCGAACCCCTCGTCGCTGCCGTCCCCATCCCCGACGCACGCCGCCATCCCCGTCCCGGAGCCCGCGCCGCCACCCTCGGAACCCGTCGCCGTCGTCGCCCCGAACTCCACCGGAGCCGACGTCGCTGTCCCCGGACCCCGCGCCGCCGTCCCCGTCCCTGAGCGCACGCCGCCATCCCCGTTCAGGTTGCTAAAAATTTCCCCTTTTCCAATTTTCTCTGAAATTAATGCCCTGATTCAGACGAACATGCATGTTCTCTTGGCCATATCTACCACTAACGCTTGGGAGTTGTAGCAAATTGCATAGATATTGTGAAATTGAATACTTAAAGGGGTGTCTTGATACCAAACATTATGCCAGAATGACACTCATTCCCCTGACCCCAACTGGTATCCCCCACCTTTGTATGTCCAAAATCTAGCCTTACGAAAACTCTTCCAAAAAATGACCCCCAAGGTAGAATATTTAAGAAAACCTTTAGAAAGATAGTATTTCTTCTTCACAATGTCAAAACATAATCATGTATGACCAGTTTCTAGTTTATACACCCACTTATTCAACAGTGCTAGCTTAAAAGTTCTAGTGTCAAGGAACCCCATACCACCAAGATCTCTCGGAGCACACAAAGCATCCCATTTTATCATGTGATAGTTATTCTTCCTTTCTAATTCCTTCCAAAAAATGTTACTCCTCAAACTGTCAATGTTGTGGTGTATTTGTTCTGGTAGCATAAACACCTCCATTGCATACATCGGGATACTACTCAAGCAAGCATTAATCAAAATCTTACGCCCCCGTATGACAAGTGACAATATTTCCATGATGGCAACCTCTTTTCCACTTTCTTGACTAACCCATCAAAATCTTATTTGGATAGTTTAGACTGGTTGATTAGTAGACCTAGATAAGTGATGAGTCAATTCCTCAAATTACAACTTTTAGAGCCTCTTCATTAGATAAACCAATCCTAAACACTTCACTCTCCTGATAGATAATTTTCATACCGCTTCATAGGAATACAACATAAATTTAAGAACCATCATAGATGACCATGTTCCTTTGTTGTTTCAAGTACTTCTGACAAGGCATCTCTAACTAAACTGAAAAGCTAGGGGACATATGGTCCCCTTGTCATGTAAATGCAGTGACTGGAATAATTTATGCATCATTCTGCATCATTTATGCATCATTCCTATGACGCTTTGTAAAAGCTCAGTTTTTTGTGGAATAAACAAAATATTTCTATTTGATAAATAAGATGTCATGTAGGAATGTTTTGTAGTAAGGCCTAAACAACACTGTGATCAGTTTACTACAGTTATTACTTCTAAGGCTACTATACTAATCCAAAAGTTCATCCGGCTGAAGGCAAACATTAGATTCTGCAATTCCTTTTAGAGGCCTATGATGCAAATAGTAATTGAGTTCTCTCATGTATGTCATCAAGTTGTGGGACACATCCATTCCGGTCAACAACTTCTTCTTTCTCGTGTTGCTGACAGGGAATGGATGTGCTCACGGTTCCATGGCAGCCATGAACATATTTGAAAAACAACACAAAATATGTTGAGGCCTCAACAACACAAGAGAGAGAGAACAACACAATCTCCTAACTTGAGGATTAATATAGTAGCTTCAGAAGTAATAGCTGACTACTGTAGCCAAGAAGAGTTTTCATACATTTCCCACATTTGACACTGTGATCAGTTTACTACTGCTATTACTTCTGAGGCTACAGTAGTAAACTGATCACAGTGTCAAAGGTGGAAAATGTATGAAAACTCTTCTTGGCTACAGTAGTCAGCTATTACTTCCGAAGCCACTATATTAATTCTCAAGTTAGGAGATTGTGTTGTTCTCTCTCTCTAGTGTTGTTAAGACCTCAACATATTTTGTGTTGTTTTTCCCTCTAATGTTCCATGTCAACAAAATATGCTGAGGCCTCAACAACACTGTGATCAGTTTACTACTGTTATTACTTCTAAGGCTACTACACTAATCCTCAACATTAGATTCTGCAATTCCTTTTAGAGGCCTATGATGCAAATTGTTATTGAGTTATCTCATGTATGTCATCAAGCCGTGTGATACGTCCATTCCCATCAACAGCTTCTTTCTCGTGTTGCTGACAGGGAATGGATGTGCTCACGGTTCCATGGCAACCATGAACATATTTGAAAAGCAACACAAAATATGCTGAGGCCTAAACAACACTGTGATCAGTTTACTACTGCTATTATTTCTAAGGCTACTATATACTAATCCTCAAGTTCATCCGGCTGAAGGCCAACATTAGATTCTGTAATTCCTTTTAGAGGCCTATGATGCAAATTGTTATTGAGTTATCTCATGTATGTCATCAAGCCATGAGACACATCCATTCCTGTCAAAGCTTCTTCTTTCTCGTGTTGCTGACAGGGAATGGATGTGCTCATGGTTCCATGGCAGCCATGAACATTTTGAAAAACAACACAAAATATGCTGAGGCCTCAACAACACTGTGATCAGTTTACTACTGTTATTACTTCTAAGGCTACTATACTAATCGTCAAGTTCATCCGGCTGAAGGCCAACATTAGATTCCGCAATTCCTTTTAGAGGCCTATGATGCAAATTGTTATTGAGTTATCTCATGTATGCCATCAAGCCATGTGACACATCCATTCCCGTCAACAGCTTCTTCTTTCTCGTGTTGCTGACAGGGAATGGATGTGCTCATGGTTCCATGGCAGCCATGAACATTTTGAAAAAAACACAAAATATGCTGAGGCCTTAACAACACTGTGATCAGTTTACTACTGTTATTACTTCTAAGGCTACTATGATTAGTATAGTGGCTTCGGAAGTAATAGCCTCTTAACTATGAAAATATGACAGCAGACCTTTTTGGCATAACCAAAATTCTGATACATTAGCCTCTTAACTATGAATAGTTTATCTATGGCGGAAGAAGGATGTTCCATCGAGGAGCTCATCTACGAGTCTCCCGCAAAAACAAATAAAGAGGGTTCATCTGAAGGATCCTCCGATAGCGAATCTTCGTACCACTCTCCGGAGAATGAACATCCAATGGAGCCTAGGAAGAAGAGAACGAGAGAAGACGCCGATGAGGATTACATTCCTGAAGCTCAAGCGGAGGTAATTATTACGTTAGTAACAAGTCAGAGCAGCTTCTAACCGAGGATTACATTCCTGAAGCTCACATTGTCTATCATCGTAGGATCGTCCAAAGCGAGGAAGCAAACGTTGATTATTCCAAGTCGAGAAAAGAACAACTATTGTCCCAGCTATTGAGTCAGCTGAGCGAACAGATGTTGAGCCCGCTGCCACAACATCGTCTGCAAATGCGAAGAGGAGAGGGAAATGGGAGAAGAACAAGCTGCATACAACTATCTATGAGGTTGAAGAAGTGCATGTTGATGGGGCTCCAAAGAAGCCAAAAGAAATCACAGCGAAGTGGCGTAACGACTGTGGATGTCTCGCCAGGGAGCGATGTAAGATAGTTTGGAAAAATTGGAAGATTGTCCCTGAAGCTACAAAGAACGAATTGTGGCAGCATATAAAAGCGCATTATAAATTCCCGGAAGACCGCTTAGAAGACGCTAAAGCTGCCACATTGAAGACTATCGGGAAGACTCTCCGTACATTTAGGACTAAACTGAACACACAATACCTTCAGAAAGATTAGTTGCCACTCAACGACTACGGCTTTATAATGCGAAATAAATGGAACGAATTCAAAATGCAGCATTGCTCGGAAGAAGCCAAACAAGAGAGCATCATGTTCAAAGAACTTAATAAGAAGAATAAGTTCCCACATAAACCTGGGCCAGGTGGATATAAGGCCAAGGAGGATAAGTGGAGTAGAAAGGAGGAGGAGGACCGTGCGGCTGGGTTACCTGAATAGTTTTCGGGTGCTGATCAGCGCACTAAGAGATGGCTCCTAGGTCGAGCTAAAAAAACACCCGAGGGCCAATATATGCTCTCCGAC
Source organism: Zizania palustris (assembly GCA_019279435.1). NCBI lineage: Eukaryota > Viridiplantae > Streptophyta > Magnoliopsida > Poales > Poaceae > Zizania > Zizania palustris. Next base: position 19,686,652 of record JAAALK010000082.1, on the reverse strand, counting down.
TCACGGACTAGTGAAGTATTCCAGAAAGCACAGGAAATCGCTGAGTTGGAGAAGACTGGAAAGTTCAAGCCCGAGGGATGTAATGACCAGCTTACATCTGCTCTCGGAAACAAGGAACATCGAGGGCGCACCCGAGGTGTCTCTTCTATAGCACCCTAGAAAAATACTTTCAAGAAACAGGAGGGTGCCACATACAAGAAGCGTCAAGCATGCACAGACGACGCCGCAGAGCGCCGTGCAGAGTGGGAGCGACACTTTTTTGAATTTATTAACGAGAATCCAAACATAATGCAGGCTGCAGCGGGACAAATAATTGTGCCAGAGGTACGACTCGACGTACCAAGCAGTGTTGGCTCAGTACAAGACAAATTTCCTGTAAATTATATTAAAGAGGACACACCATGCAGCATGCATGTACCGATAGGGCGCAAAGGGCATTCCCAAGAGGCTGCACGAGGCATTGCTATGCCTGGGGATTTATTTCACAATCGGCCTATTCCTGCTGACTATACCAAGGTTCAGGTCAATGAGATCACCAACGACAGATTTATTAATGACCCTTGGATCTTCCTATGCCTGATGAGGGGATTGAGACAATCGGAGAAGCTCTAAATAACTTTGTCCTATGGGCGAGCCGAGATATCAAATTACTGCAGACAAGTTCTCAGAGTAAATCACCTATTGTCTCATCACAATCCCCCACATATCTTTTATCTCAGGATGTGCAAAATATAGGATCTTTATCACCTCTTGATGAGCGTGAGATAGAGGAAAAGGCAGAGGAAGAGCCAGTGCCCGATAAAGTGGCAGAAGTGATAGAATTGAAAGTGACTTCTGATCCTCAAGTTACAAAGCCAGTGCCAGTGCTTGAGCCCACTAATGAGCCCAACACAAATGTGCCAGAGCCAGATCAAATGCCAGTGCCAGTTCCGGCTGAGCCTCAAGTGCCAGTTCCGGCTGATCCTCAAATGCCGGTGGCCAAGCCCATAAAAAAGTGCCAGTGCTAGTTGCCGAGCCTGAAAAATAAGATGCATGCCCAAATCCAGCAATCCACAAGATAATTGTTCAAGCTGGGCAGTGTTCTGCGCTGAAATCTGGGATGCATGAATTTTTTACTACTATGGGGCAAACACGTTCTATGCCCGAAGTGGCTCCCATAAAGGCTCCAGTACAAAAGCATGCGGGCTCACTTTCTATTGATAAATGGACCTATGGAGACGAGGATTATATCGAATACGAACCAGGCAAACCATTATTACCCCAAGGAGTACTTAAGAGTATGCCTTGGATGATGAAAACATTTCATGACTGGTACCTCGAAGCGTTTTGTTAGGTGTAACACAAATAGAACTGAAGGTTCCACAAAAAATATTCAACTGCCCAGAGTTTAAGCTTGCACTATTTTTCGACGACTTCCATCGGATGTTTTATCTGAAGCGAACCGACATCACAAGCATGATGCTCTGGTGCATGTAAGTACTTTATACTTTGTCAATACAAAGCAAAAATAAATAATGTCTTATATTGACTATTGTTTCATAACATATGGAGTTGTAATTCATGTTGTGACGAGTCTAATATGTATGGGTACTTGAACCCGTCATTAATAAGCCAAAGTGCGCTGAACCCGACACTAAACCAGAACGATAGCAAGTACTGGACTGCGGGTAAGAAAAAATTTCAAAGAAAGATGTTCAATAAAGACGAAGACACACTTAAGAAGAACAAAAGGAGTTGTGCCGCGTTGTATATTGCGCGGTGCATGGATCAATGGAAGGACAGATAAATGATAAGTGGGGCATATAACTTTAAGTAAGTATACCCACTATATCCACTTAATCACGTTTTATCGATTATGAAACTAACATAATCATATATTACTTCTTTCGATAGTGATCATTGGATTGCACTTCTGATATACCCAAAGAGCTCAAGGGTTTATGTGCTCGACTCGCTCGACAAACCCAAAAAGAATATCAAGATATATTAAATGTTATTCAGAGTGCATATAGATACTACGTGGAAAAGTTAGGTGGCCCACATGATCCACAGAGGCCGAAAGATATGCTTATCAGAACCAACTATCCGGTAATATTATATTTTTAAATTTCTTAATTCAATTGATAAAGCCAAACTATATATTGTTCTAACTTTGTCTATTTTGAAGTGTCACAAACAATCTCTTGGTTCCGTGCATTGCGGCTATTATACTTGTGATTTCATGAGCAATTACTTAGGAAAGTTTGGGCGGACAGTATCTGAGGATACTAAAGAAGTAAGCTGATTTCTTATGTGTTAATCTAATATAACTTGCAGCGTATGTACTTATATTTTACGTATGCAGGCATCAGGTCCATCAATCGTTGCCCAGAAGAGCCAACTCTCAGAATCACAAATGTACGAAATCGTATCAAGGATGTGCCGCTTCACGATGCATGAGATTCTTCATGAGCTTGGAGCATTTTTCGATCCTGAGAGTGAAGTGGCCAAGCATCCAACTCTGTATGATTGGGCCGGAAGAATGAAAAGGCGAACCAAGATATGAGTTGGCCTTCCAAGAAAACATAAACCGCATGAGCATGTATTTGTGAAACAATGGTTAATTTTGAAATTTTGATAGATGTAAACTTTTTAGACTTGATGTGTGATGAAATGTAAATTTGTAAATTGATGTTGTTGTTGTGTATGTAGATGGCTGTGTGAAGCATATAATGTAAACTTTGTAAATTTTTGTAAATTGATGAGATGGATGGTTGTTGTGTTGATGTGTTGTTGTTGTGGATATGTGGATGTTTTGCTGCTGTGTATGTGGATGGCTGTGTGAAGCATATAATTTTTGTATTTTGGTTTGTGGGATCACAACATTCTGTGTTATGGGTTATACACAGCAGTGGCGGGCAGATGAGGTAGCTTGCCCGTTACTGCTGTTGACACAGTGGTGGCGGGCGCGCTGACATCATCTACCAGCCACTGCTATTGATAACAGTAGTGGCGGGCAGATGAGGTCAGCGCGCCCGTTACTACCGTTGACATAGTGGTGGCGGGCAGATGAGGTCAGCGCGCCCACCATGGCTGTTGACACAACGGTGGCGGGCGCTCTGACCGCCACTGCTAACCAGCGATAGCAGTGGCGTTAGAGCAGTGGCGGACTGGATGCCCACCACTATAGGTCGTTTTTGCCCGCCGCTACAGTGTCGCTTTGTAGTAGTGGAGCTGAAGCCGCGGATGACCCCAATGGGCACATCTGGAGGACTAGACAAGGATGAGAGCGGCGTTAAGGTCAACGAGAGGGAGTTTCGAGGGATGATCGGTTCGGTGCTATACTTGACGGCGACAAGACCGGACATACAGTTCGCCGTGGGTCTTTGTGCGTGTTTCCAGTCTTCACCACGCGCGTGTCATCGGCAGGCTGTCAAGTGCATCTTCAGGTATCTCACTTAAGCGCCTGATCTCGGTCTTTTCTATTCAGCATCATCATCTCTTGATTTATCTGGCTTTTCAGGCGCCGATTTTGGTGGGTGCCGGTTGGATCGCAAGTCGACTTCTGGTACTTGCCAGTTTCTTGGTTCTTCTCTTGTCTCTTGGTCTTCTTGAAAGCAATCTTGAGTTGCTCTTTCGACCACTAAGGCTGAGTATGTAGCTGCTGCTAGCTGCTGCTCATAGTTGATTTGGATTGTTTCCACTCTGCGAGATTTTGGGTTGTTCTTTCCTACCAGAGTTCCTTTGTTTTGCGACAGCACCAGTGCTATTAGTGTAGGGAAAAACCCTTGTCTCCATTCAAAAACCAAACACATTGATGTGCGCTTTCACTTTCTGTGGGATCAATATGAGAAAGGTGTCATTGATCCTGTTCATGTTGATACCCATCATCAGTTGGCTGACATTTTCACCAAACCCCTAGAGCAGTCTACATTTGAGTGTTTACGAGGGGATTTGGGTGTTGTGTATCCTTTCTAGGATATTTTGCGTCAGTTTTTCTTTCTTAATTACTCTTTTCTTGAGTCTTTTTGTGTGTGTTCATATCATGCATATTCACATATCACACTTTTGAGCTTGCTTCTGTTATATGATTGAACTGCTTTACTTATTCTAGCTGGTACATACTTTTGATTACTTGTCAATGATCATGCTTTGGTTCAGTTCACTTGATATGTCTGATATCTGTCATATGCATGGCTTTTACATTTTAAACTTAAATAACTAATCACCATTGCTTCTGGTAACTAGCTTGTGTAGGCTGAGTGCTTTTACTATCTGTTACCATCCTTGTAAGTTAGTTCTTCACATTAGATGCAGATATGCAACTTGGACATCTTTATGCTTTAACATGGAAAATGTGCTATAAAAATAATAAAAAATGAAGGAAAATTCCATGCCTTTTTATGCTTGAGTTGAAAAGATCCAAGTGGGTTTGCTTTGTCGCATTATAGTGTTCTGGACTGCTTACCATAGCACTTTGGTATGAACTAGGACGGTGTAGTCTATGCCAAGACCAACGTCTTAAGCTTCTGATGGTGCAGTTCTAACCTAGGCTTGACTTGGTCGGTTAGCATAAGGTTTGACATGCAAATAACCCTTGGCACAACTAAAAAAGGAAAATGAAAAAGTCTGAACATTGAAAAAATAACAAGTTTGCTGAAGCACTTTGTTTTTGAACAATGCTTATCTTGGTAGATATCAGTTAGCTTCTGCATCTCGTGCTTTACTTTGCTTTTTAACTGAAAATATGGTGATGCTTTTGTTTGCAAAAATTAAAAATGCGTGCTAATGACTTTCTTTAGATATCATCTGTTGCACTGATCATGCCATGTGTCTTAGACAGTATATCTTTTGCTATATCTGTTAGATGTTGTAATTGCAGTCAATCATATCTAAGAAGCATGCTTTTCTTCACTCCACCTGCACCCCAGTTGCATTCACTGCATATTTTGAGGGGGAGTTGGATTTCAGGGGGAGTCTGTGTCTTTTTCGAGTGCTTGATGAGTTCACTTGTCAACAAGGGGGAGAAATTTTGGGATAAGAGTTTAAGGGGGAGTTTTTGTCCTGTTGTCCTTACTCTTTTGATATCCTTGTTGATGATTCTGAGATTGCACACTTTTCACATTTTGGTTAACCATAATGATTACTTCATGCTTTTTGTTTGGCTTTTAATCATTAGGGTTAAACTTTTACTTTATTTTTCTTCTTCTCTGTTTTCTTGTGCTTTGTTTTTGTGTTTCCTCATGTGTTCGCAGATACTGAAGAGCTGAAGAAGTGTTGACAATGCACTCATCAAGGGGGAGATTGAGGAGCCATGATGAATAGCGTGGGCCTCATGGCTCCAGATGTGATGAGTCATTGTCAACGATAGTCAAAGAGGACAGAAAAAGAGAGAAGATCTGCTGCGTCATGGGCCACGTGTGACTCAGGTACACGGGCAGCAAGCGACTGTCGGGCTGAGAGAGCTGCGAAGTCGGGCTGGCCCAATCTGGGTACATGGGCTAGAAGCAGCAGAAGACCCACTGGGTTGTTGACCAGGATTGACTCAGGTACACGGGCGGTGAGCGATTGCCGGGCTGAGAGATCTGCGGAGTCGGGCCGGCCCAATCCGGGTACCTGGTGCAAAGTCGGTGGAGGCTTTGTCAGTTTCGGCGCAAAACTGACGACCGCTGATCTTGTATCGGACTGTCCAGAAGAGAAGCCGTAGTCACTACGAAATCTTAGCTTCCGGATAAGTCATCTGTAAATAGGATTTTACTATTTTGTCCCTACGCCCACAGATAGTCAGTTGAGTCTATACAAATATCCTATGGGCAGTTTAGTCTTTTCCTTTTATTTCAGCGTCTGTAAAAACCCTAAGGGGCTGGTGGAATATTCCTAGCTATTGGGCAGCCTATAAATAGGGCCCCAATCCCTAGGGTTAGGTCACCCTTTCAAGAAATCACTTTTTAATCTACTGGGTCATTTTTGTTCCCTACATTCTCTCTCTTGTTTGTGCGCCGCCAGGTTCTTGTTCGTGCCTTGTTTATTCCAGCATTCCCACTGTTCTACTTGATCCAGTGAGATTCTATTTCCTATTCTTGTTGAGGTCTGTGCATCGATTTCTCTGAATCTGAAGCTTCGTTTTGTCATGCGCAGCCATTTTATTCCTGAGTATTTGCCTCTGTTGCTTCTGTTCTTCACGTGAGGAGTACTAGTTCTTGCTGGTTGCAAGTAGTACAACTTCCCTGTAGCAACAGTACACTAGTACTCTAGCTTTGCTTTTTCCTGCGTAGCTTTTTGATCGAGTTGACTGGGCCAAGTCCCTTTTCTGGTTGTATCTGGTGAAGCCCCCTTCACTGTTCGAAGTCCCTCAGCTCCGTGAGGCAGGCTTCGATCAAACATCTTCGAGGGCTTTTGTTTGAACTTCGACTTCATTTTCTGTACTGTGATTCTAGCATCGAAGTATGTTTTGTGCTTAGTGTCTGTTAGCTTTGCATACTTTGACAGTCTTTGTGAAGGTGTACTCCGACTCGAGCTTTTCAAAGTCAATACTTCGACAGGCTTCGTAGTTAGCTTCGAAGCATGTCTCTCTGGTAGACTTCGCTCGATGAGTGGTCTCTAAGGTTCTTTCTGCTGTCTGTTCCGAAGGTCTCAGTTTGTGTGTTCGAAGTTTGTCCTTCGGAGTTAGCCCTCGGGTCGAAGGATATCACTTCATTTATCAAACCTCGACCAAGCTAGCTTCGAAGGTTGAGTGTAGGCTTCGATTTCGTCTTGCTGCCGTGTGTTTGGCTTCGCTTATTTTTCGAAGGTTGATTTTCTGTGTATCGTGTTCAAAGCTGTCTGTTCGAAGTTTAGGCTTCAAAGTACACTGTTCGAAGCAAGCTTCGACACTGTCATACTTCGCTCCGAAGCATACTTCGCACTTTGACACACTTGAACTAGGCTAGACTCAACATATCTTCGGCACTTCATTGACAACCTTCGCTAGACTTTGACAAGGAACTCCGAAGAAGGCTTCGACACTGCGAAGCAGACTTCAATACTGTGAAGCAGGCTTCGACACAGCGAAGCAGGCTTCGCCAAGTTTCAAACAGGAGACAGATTTAGAACAGTAACTTCTCATCCCATTCCTTGTGTACTTGAATTATTCTACTTAGAAGTTTGATCTGCCATGTCTTGAATATTTTGTTTATCTGCCCATTAGCACTGTATTTGTGTTTCTCTGTTTTGCACATCGGTTGTTTCTAGGCTAGATACTGTTAGACTTAGGTAATCTGTTCACACTTTGCTGCTTAGTCTTTTGAGGTGCGTTGGGTGTTGGGAGCAGGCCATTGATTCGAAAGAATTTTTTAGGCGCCCATTCACCCCCCCTCTGGTCGCTACTTTTGGTCCTACAACTGCTTATCATAGCACTTTGGTATGAACTAGGATGGTGTAATGTATGCCAAGACCAATGTCTTAAGCTTCTGATGGTCCAGTTCTAGCCTAGGCTTGTTTTGGTCGGTTAGCATAAGGTTTGACATGCAAATAACCCCTGGCAGAAATGAAAAATAAAAGGGAAAAAGAATAAGTATGAAAATTTTTAAAAAAGATGACAAGTTTGCTGAAGCACTTTGCTATGGACAATGCTTATCTTGGTAGATATCAGTTAGCTTTTGCATCTCATGCTTTACTTTGCTTGTCAACTATAAAATATGGTGATGCTTTTGTTTTACAAAAATTGAAAAATGCGTGCTAATGACTCTCCTTAGATATCATCTGTTGCATTGATCATGTCATGTATCTTAGACAGTATATCTTTTGCTATACCTGTTAGATGTTGTAATAGCAGTTAATCATATCTAAGAAGCATGCTTTTAACAACTCCACCTGCACCCCATTTGCATTCATGGCATATTTTGAGGGGGAGCTATATTTCAGGGGCAGTTTTTGATTATGTCTCTTTAGAGTGCATTTAGTCTCACTTGATGAGTTCAATTGTCAACAAGGGGGAGAAATTTTGGGTTTAGGGAACATTTTTAGCTTTCTCTAGGATTTATTTCAAGGGGACTCTGTTATCCTTGTTGGTAGTTCTGAGATTGCACTTGTTTTTGAGTCATTATTTTTGGTTAACCTTAATGATCGTTTCCTTGCTTCTGTTTGGCTTTTGGTCATTAGGGTTAAACTTTTATTTTCTTCCTTCTATTTTTCTTTTGTCTTTGTTTTCCTGTTTCCACATGTTTTTGCAGGTTTTGAAGAAGTGCTGAGGAGGGTGTTGACAATGCACTCATCAAGGGGGAGATTGAGAAACCATGTTTGTTGGGGGAATAGTTTTCCCTTGAACAGGGGCCAAATGATGTCAGCCTCCGACAGCCTTTGGCCCGGAGCCCAACACTGTCAAAGCCTGTATCTTCCCAAAGAAGCTGTTTCCAAGCCTCAAGGTTCACTTCGGAGACTATTAGGGCGAAGCCCTCGAGCCCTGTCGAAGCCCTCTAGAGCGAAGTCCCTCGGAGCCCTCCGGAGCGAAGCCCTCAAGATTCCTAGAAGATTGCCAGAAGTTCTCAGGATAACATCGAAGCCAGCCTCCGGACCTTGTTCAGTGTTAACCTTCAAGCTCTGTCTGGAGTTAGCCCCCCTTCGGAGCTCCTCAGAGCTAGTCTCCGGACCCTGTCCGGCAAGTTCAAAGCCAAGTCTCTGAGACTCCAGTTCGGAGCCCAGTTTGGAGTATGCTTCGAAGCCCCCTTCGGAGTGTACTTCGAAGCCTCCTTCGCAGCCTCCGCCAGAAGAGCTCCGGCCCCTACTCCGAACCCAAGAAATATCTACGCCTCGCTGCAGGGTAGAAGCCATACCGAGGGCCCCTCCGCCCCTGGTATGTCGTTTAACTGGTCAAAGTATGACGTTGTATGACACGTTTGTAAAGCTGTAAAGCACCTTTGTACAGTAGCTAGCTCCTTTTTTCCCTTTTACCCCTATGAGCCTAGGGCTTATAGAGGGCATTTTGGTCTTTTCCTTAAGGCCTGCGTGCCTATAAAAGTGGGGCCAAGCCCTTGTAGCAGGACACCTCCTCCGGGGGGCCATGAGACCCTGGAGTTCACTTCTCCACACCAAGGCATACCATGCCAAATCCACCTCAAACTGGACGTAGGGCTATTATCCCCTAGGGGAGGCCCGAACCAGTATAAACCTTTTCTCCTCCTGTGAGAACCCTTCGAGGTTCAGTTTATACTCCGCATACACACATACTAAACCTGTGTTGTAGCTAACAAAATTGCTACAACAGTTGGCGCCGTCCGTGGGGATCTTAGTCCTAAAATCTAAGTTCTCTGCTACTGTCTGCAACTCGAAGTATGCTTGAGGGGGGAGCTTCGAAGCTTTCTTGCTTCGCACACCCTTCAGCAAGGGGCTTCGGGTGCAGTTCGAAGGCCATCTTCGCCTTCCCCCACCCTTTGCATTTCGGAGCTTACCCTCCAGCAAGGGGCTCCGCTTCGTGTGTCGAAGGCCGTCGAAGCCCCAGGGGCTACGAGACAAGCTTTCAGCCACTTTACGAGGTATGTACACTATCCGAAGTACCACTTCAATGTACAATTTTGCAATTACTTTGATATAAAATCGAAGCCCTGCTTCGCCTTAAATTCGAAGCCCTGCTTCGCCTTGAAGCCGAAGCCCTGCTTCGTCTTTAAATGCAAACTTTTGCTCCATCTTATTGAAAAACCGAAGCTATGCTTTGCCTTATCAAAAACACGAAGCTTTGCTTCGCCTTATTTAAAACTCGAAGCCTTGCTTCGCTTTACAAAATTCGGAGTACTCCTCTGAAGGCTACACAGTGCCTCCGAGCCCGTAGCAGTGGGCTAGAAGGACTCCGGGCCACCAGCCCGATGCGTCCAAGGACTCCAGGTCATCGACCTGATGCGTGTGGGATACGAAGGCCACTGGCTTAACATATCCCAGAATACTGAGATCCGTTCTCAGTATTCAGAGTCGAAGGTGGCTCAGAGTCGAAGGTGACTCAACTATCACAGGTTCGGTAAATCCACACCAAATATCCTTTTCACTACAGGACCAAGTTCAAGAAGCCTTGCTTCGCCATCTAAACATGCACTGAGGCCTCGCTTCGTGTGACGCGATCTAATCTATAAATTAAACATCTCGAAGTCATGCTTCGCCTAAAATCTAAGTGTGTTTCGTTGCTTCACTCGCGCACAACACCAAAATCCTAGCATGCCGAAGCATGCTTTGCTTAATTTGGCTACGCTGAAGCCTTTCTTCGCTCCAAATTAACGCGTTCGAAGCCCAAAAGAGGCCTTCGCTCAATACATTTCAAGCATCCGAAGCCGCCAAAAGGCGCACCCCTTCGCATTTTTATTTGCCCGCACCAGCAACGGCTAAGTCCCTAGCTGCCACGAGCAAGGGGGGAAGCATGTATGCGAAGTGTGCGAATATAATACGCAGTACGAGCGTGACAAGCTAAAAAACATTCGAAGTCATCAAACAATGCGAAGCATGTAGACAAAGTATGCAAATACAATAAACTCCATTCATTGAATGATAATTGAGAAGTGTGTTACAAATATACTTCGAAAGAAACTACGATTAGTTTGTATCTAAGCCTAAGCAAAATCGAGTGCGTGGCCCCAACCCTCGCTTGCCTTTCTTTCGGCCAGGGCCCCCTCGGCTGGACGAAGCCTCGTCGGAGCCTGCTCTCCCATGTCCGGCTCGTCCAGGCTCCGAAGCCCGCAGACCTCGTCTTCCACTTTGCAGGTCGCTCCAAGTCTGCGAGGCAGGCGGTGCCATGTCGAAGGCAGAAAAAACTAAGGCTTCATCGCCTGCCAAGGCTGTTCGCGGAGGTAAAGGTGAAGAACTCTGAAGGGACTCCATCTTAACGATGGCCAGCAGATCCTGAACTACTTCGGAGATGGCTTCACCGTTAGGCCCCCTCAGAAGCTTAAACCGAGGGGGGCCTTTGGACCTAGCTACCTCGAAGACTGCCCACAACTGGCGAAGTTCTTCAAAGTCCTCAAGTACTTCGAAGTCAACATTCGGAGATAGAGCCTGGGCAGGTATAAACCACCCCCGCATTCATATTAATAAACTGATAAGTTTTTACAAAGCCTACAACTAAGAATTACAAGGAGCCTAAGGACATGTACACCTTCGGAGGCAGAGGTGTCGATGTCGAAGGTCGATTTGGCGAAGCAAGTGCTTTGACTCAGCGAAGGCAGAGGAGCGCCTTCTGAATCTTGAGGACTGCTTCATAGCCTTGGACCTTCCAAGGCTCCTGAAGCTGCCGCCAGGCTCCGCGGACCTCTGTCGGAGGCGTCACCAAGTGTTGGCCCCCTAAGGCCACCGGGGTCACGGAGGTTGCTGCTTCGAGGTGGTTGCACCCCGCGTCGTGAAGCGTTTGCAACACTCCTTGGCCCGCCACTTGGCCAGCCATCAAGCCGAAGCCTTTCAGAGACTGCTCCGCCGACGAAACCACCACCTTCAAGAATGCGGTGCGGTCCCCAATTGGATCCAGGTCACCGAAGTCCGGAGCCCGACATTCGGTCCCTATTTGTTGTAGGACCTTGGTCAGGCTCAGAGTGGCTTCGTCAAGGTTGTCAACAACGAAGTTCTCAAGTGACTGAGCCCGTTGGCGGAGTTCGGAGTTCTCCTTCGCCTGCCGGGCTTTGTCGTCCTTCGCAGCTTTGAGCTCCGCACGGAGCCTATCCATCTCTGAGGCCAAGGCTTCCTTAGCCTTGCCAGCCTCGGCCTTCGCCGCCTCTGCCTTAGCCCTCGCCGTCTCGGCCTCGCCCCTCGCCGCATCGGTTGAAGCTTCGGCCCGCCTTCGCTTCCCGGCTTCCACCGAGACATCGCGTCGGAGGGCCTCCTTCTCCTCTGCCGGGCGCATCATTCGCCTATCCGCAGAGGTCGAAGCTGCTGCGTTCAGTGCGAAGGCCTGGAAGAATTTAAGAAATCATAAGTGTTGATCGAAGATGAAGGTATAACCCGAAGGCTGTGTAGGACTTCACTCACCTGGATAAGGGCTTCGTTCCCATTGATGAAGAGTTCCATGGGGTTCGAGCGGCTAAGTTGAGCCACCAAGTCCCCTGCCTCCGCAGATGCGCAGCCCTCGTGGAAGCTGTTGATGGCCGCCTCAGTTAAGGCCCCCTTCGGCCGAAGAGGCTGGACAATCTCCTCCGCCGCAACCGCCTGCGCAGGCTTCGGCATGGCTGGGCTTAGCTCCACCACCTCGACGTCCTCGTCGTTTTGAGGGTCCCCTTCACCACAGCCGCTGCCTCCGTCTTCTTCAGACGAGGAGCTGTTGGACTCCAAGCTGCTGCTACTGCTGTTGCTGCTGCTGCTGGAGGCCTCTGCTGGCTTCGGCGCGGTGGACCTCGCACCAGCGTCGTCCTTTGCAGGCTCCGCCATCGTGGGCCTCGTACTGGCATCCTCCTCTACAGAAAAGTATAAGTCAAAATTCGCGTATTGAAGAGAAGTACGTTTGAAGTGTTTACTTTCGTCAGAGATTTCTTCGAAGGCGGAGGGGTCAATGTGTGCCCCCCAATCCTTCTCAGTAGCTGGAGCAGGCGCATCGGCCTTCGCGCTCGAAGTCATCGCCGTCGAGGCCTTCGCTACCTTCTTGGTAGCCGAAGCACTTGTGGGCTCCGTCGCTGCCTCTTCCGGAGCACGGGCTTCGGTCGTGGGCTCCTCTGGCCTAGCCCTCGAAGTTTTGGGCTCACCGTCATCCCCTCTCTTCCTCTTGGCTCCGGCTATCGAAGCTGTGAGGTGGGAGAAGTCTGGCAGGGCAGGGACCTCTTCGTAGCCAAGCAAGGTCCACACCCTGTTCCAGTGCTCCCAGGACCCCACCGAAGCTAGCCGCTGGGCTTGCTCCTCCGGTGTCGGAGTCCCAACAACACGCTCCGCCGCCGCGATGGCCTCCTCCGGAGTCCTCACTTCGAGGTGGGCTTCACAAAAGTTTAAGTCAGGATAAAGTTTTTGGCGAAGTATGAAAGTGGAAAGGTTAAAAGCCTTACAGAGGCGTTCAAAGGCCAACTCGTTTAGGCCCCCTCGGCCCGAAGCTTGGAAGAGAACCTCCAGCCAAGAGCACGCAAGGGGGCTGAGCCGGAGGGTGATGAACTCCTCCGCGAGGTCCCTCATGCTCATCTTCGCGGCAACCCTCCGAAGGAGCGAGATCCTCGAGCGAAGGGTGTCCGGGCTGGTCTTCACCACCCCTTCGCGCCGGTATGAGATAAGGGCATTGGTACTTCGAAGGGGAGAGTTCGCGCCGATGGAGGCATAGAACCACTCTTGATCCCACTTCGAGTACCATTTTCTATTGGCGGCCCTCGCCGGGAAGGCATCTTGATACTCCCTCCGAAGCTGAAAGTTTGCGCTACCAAAGGCCAAGGCCCTCTTGACGTGGTCTGTACCCTCCCTTGGCTTTGGCTGGCAGTTGGCGTCATGGAGGGTGACGAAGACGTCCGCGTGGCCCTCGTAACCTTCGGCCCTCATGGCCCACTCAAAGACAGCAAGCCTCGCCACGGCGTTGGGCGAAAGGTGAGGAAGTTCGAGGTTGTAAGCCCCAAAGACTTCGCTCAACATTCCCACTGCTAGCAGCCCGAGGCCGGCTTCGAAGAAGGCTTCGAACAGCACCACCTCGTCAGCCCAAGGTCTTGGTATGGCTTCCATCTTCTCTGGCACTCTGAGTTGGATCTTCGAAGCAATCCTTCCCTCGCAGGCCCTCCGGGCGGACTCCTCTGTAGCAATCGAAGCCCTCATCTCAAGCGTTTGCTCAAATTTGTCGGATGGCGTCCGAAGGTCCCTCGGCCATAGCCGCCTCGGTGCAGGCTTCGCTACCGCAGCCGCCGCCGCCTGCAGTTGGGCGGAACTAGAGCTCGGGCCCAAGGCCAAGGCCTTCAAGGCTGCCTTCTTCAGCATTCTTGTGGGGCTTCGGCGCGAGGGGCTAAAGCTAGCGAGGGGTGCTTCGCGCGAAGCCAAGGAGGAGAAGAGAGCGAAGGATGCAAGGCGCTGAGAAGAAAGCAAATGAGAGCGTGCCGAAGCCGTGCGCGGTAAACCCCTATTTATAGGCGGTAAGAAGTCCAACGGTTCATGGGCCGAACCCACTGGCAGGTGGGCCTCCAGCGAAGGCGAAGCGGCCTAGTGCGGGGTAACGGTCAATTTTCTAGCCGTTGCGGAGCCAGTTGATCTCCCCGAGTTCATTCTGACAGCTGACGCAGGCAGTTATCATCTGCGCGTCTTGAAGGCGCCTTCGGTCCAAGCTCCGAATGCTTGTTTTCCCTGAAGTATTTTTTGGTCATTTGTCCCAAGGGCGCGCACACCCCTTCGTCCCGAAGGCCTGCACGCGAGGGGCTACTGTTGGGGGAATAGTTTTCCCTTGAACATGGGCCAAATGACATCAGCCTCCGACAGCCTTCGACCCGGAGCCCAACACTGTCGAAGACTGTATCTTCCCAAAGAAGCTATTTCCAAGCCTCAAGGTTCACTTCGGAGCCTGTTAGGGTGAAGCCCTCGAGCCCCGTCGAAGCCCTCTGGAGCGAAGTCCCTTGGAGCCCTCCGGAGTGAAGCCCTCAAGATTCCTAGAAGATTGCCAGAAGTTCTCAGGATAACTTCGAAGCCAGCCTCCGGACCTTGTTTGGAGTTAACCTTCGAGCTCTGTCTGGAGTTAGCCCCCCTTCGGAGCTCCTCAGAGCTAGTCTCCGGACCCTGTCCGGCAAGTTCAAAGCCAAGTCTCTGAGACTCCAGTTCGGAGCCCAGTTTGGAGTATGCTTCGAAGCCCCCTTCGGAGTGTACTTTGAAGCCTCCTTCGCAGCCTCCGCCAGAAGAGCTCCGGCCCCTACTCCGAACCCAAGAAATATCTACGCCTCGCTGCAGGGTAGAAGCCATACCGAGGGCCCCTCCGCCCCTGGTATGTCGTTTAACTGGTCAAAGTATGACGTTGTATGACACGTTTGTAAAGCTATAAAGCACCTTTGTACAGTAGCTAGCTCCTTTTTTCCCTTTTACCCCTATGAGCCTAGGGCTTATAGAGGGCATTTTGGTCTTTTCCTTAAGACCTGCGTGCCTATAAAAGCGGGGCCAAGCACTTGTAGCAGGACACCTCCTCCAGGGGGCAATGAGACCCTGGAGTTCACTTCTCCACACCAAGGCATACCATGCCAAATCCACCACAAACTGGACGTAGGGCTATTATCCCCTAGGGGAGGCCCGAACCAGTATAAACCTTTTCTCCTCCTGAGAGAACCCTTCGAGGTTCAGTTTATACTCCGCATACACACATACTAAACCTGTGCTGTAGCTAACAAAATTGCTACAACAATGTTGAAGAACATGGGTTTGATACTCCAGATGTGATGAGTGATTGTCAACGGAAGTCAAAGAAAGAGACATGAAGACATGTCGTGTCTAAGGCGCGTGTGAGTCAGGTACACGAGCAGCGAGCGACAACCGGGTAGAGGAGCCACGGAGTAGAGATGGCCCAATACGGGTACATGGGCTAGGAGCGGCAGAGGATCCACTGGTTTGTTGACTGGGTTTGACTCAGGTACACGGGCAGTGAGCGATTGCCAGGCTGAGGAAGCTGCAGGGTCGGGTCGGCCCAATCCGGGTACCCGATGCAAAGACGGTGGACGCTTTGTCAGTTTCGGCGCAAAACTGACAACCTATGATTATTTTGTTTTTAGGATATTAATATTTAGTTTTTAAGTCCAGAATATTTTTATTTGTGTCAGTTGATTTTTCCAAGAGTATTTCAGTAATTTCGGAATTTATTTTAGAGTCAGTGTAATTTACACTAGGGGTAAATTAGTTTTTCATGTATTAAGAGTCGCCTATAAATAGGCCCCTACCCCATAGGGATAGGGGACTGTTTTAGCGATATTATTTGCAGTCCACAACAAATTTTTCATCCCCTATTTTTTCTCCATATTCAACCACCGTCGACTTCATCTCCGTTCGCCGACCCGTTTTTTAATCTTGGATTTCCCCACGGCGGCGCGTGAATCATTGCAGCGCAGATGACGTGTGCTTTACTCAGTGCCATGCGGAGCTGCCTTGCCGCAAGCAACGCCCGCGTGGGCGGCGTGGGCCCCGCCGGTCCTCGCACGGCAGCAGCATCTGTCACACGATGTGCTAGTCACGTGGATGGCTACACAGCATAGGCGCGGCAGCCAGCAGGCATAGGGAGCAGCAGATCGGTGCACGGCAGATCACGGCGAACGGGCCCGTTTCATCAGCATGGCAGTCCACGCCGGCCGGCTAGGCATTGCAGCATAGCCACGCTACGGCGGCAGGCTAAGCACTAGCGCAGGACCCACGGGAATAACAATCGGCAGCAAAGTTTTGTTTTGTGAGTTGTCAAACCGCAGCAACCTTGGAAGCACACGCACATTTTCCCAAGCGGTGACGCACGGCGGGCGATGACGAAAATTTCCACGGCGCTTTTTCGCAGATCAGATGAAGATAAGTTTTTTATCTCCTAATTTTTAATTAGTTTAAATCTGTTAGTTATTTCGTAGTTTATTTTATCCGCTAGTTTTTATTGTATTAGCATAAAAAATTAATCTCGTAGTTAATTTTAATCTGTTATTTTTTTAGTTATCTCGTATTATTTATTTAACTGTCTTTTATCTACTCATATAAAAAGTAAAATTTACTAGTCGCAGCATTATTTTTATTCTAGTTTTTACGTGCAATATTTTAGGTTTATTTCTGAATTAATTTTTAATGATCCATGTTTTATTCATTTGATTAGTATTTTATTTCTAGACTTCAATATAAATATTTCGTGATTTATCTAGGTGTTTTTATTTACCGCTGTATTTCTGAATTAATTTTTAATGATCCATGTTTTAATATCGTTTCAATTAAGACACCGGTAATTTTTAGGCTAGACAACTTTAGTTGGTTTGCTAATATAATTTGTTTGGTTAAGGTTGTTTGGGTGTTGGGATTAGGTCATAGTTTTGCAATAAATTTTTAGGCGCCCATTCACGCCCCCTCTGGTCGCTACTTTTGGTCCTTCAACGCTTTCACTTTCTGAGGGATCAATATCAGAAAGGTGTCATTGACCTTGTTCATGTTGATACCCATCATCAGTTGGCTGATATTTTCACCAAACCCCTAGATCAGTCTACTTTTGAGCATTTGCGAGGGGATTTGTGAGTTGTGTATCCTTTTTAGGATATTTTGAGTCAGTTTTCTTTCTTCTTTACTCTTTTCTTGAGTCTTTTTGTGTGTGTTCATATCATACATACTCACATATGATTGATCTGCTTTACTTGCTCTAGCTAGTATATGCTTTTGAATACCTGTTGATGATCATGTTTTGCTTCAGTTCACATGATATGTCTGATATTTGCCATATGCATGGCTTTTATGCTTTAAAATTGAAAAATGATCACCATTGCTTCTGGTAAATAGCATGTGTAGGCTGAATGCTTTTGCTATCTTTTACATGACTAGTAGCTAGTTCCTCACTTAGATGCAGATATGCAACTTGGACATCTATATGCTTTAAAAATGGAAAATTTGCTATAAAAATGATAAAAAATAAGAAAAATGAAAAATCCATGCGTTTTTATGCATAATTTGAAAAGATCCAGGTGGGTTTGCTTTGTCGCATTGCATTGTTCTGGAATACTTACCATAGCACTTTGGTATGAACTAGGACAGTGTAATGTATGCCAAGACCAATGTCTTAAGCTTCTGATGGTCCAGTTCTAGCCTAGGCTTGACTTGGTCAGTTAGCATAAGGTTGACATGCAAATAACCACTAGAAAATATGAAAAAGGAAAAGAAAAAGCCTAAAAATTAAAAAGATAACAAGTTTGCTGAAGCACTTCATTATGGACAATGCTTATCTTGGTAGATATTAGCTAGCCCTTGCATCTCATGCTTTACTTTGCTTGTCGACTGGAAAATGTGGTGATGTTTTTGTTTGCAAAAATCGAAAAATGCATGCTAATGACTTTGTTTGGATATCATCTATTGCACTGATCATGCCATGTGTCTTTGACAGTATTACTTTTGTTATACTTGCTAGATGTTGTAATTGCAGTCAATCATATCTGAGAAGCATGCTTTTTACACTCCACCTGCACCTAGTTGCATTCATTGCATATTTTGAGGGGGGCTGCATTTCAGGTGGAGTTTGAGTCTATGTCTCTTTAGAGTGCATTTAGTCTCACTTGATGAGTCCAATTGTCAACAAGGGGGAGAAATTTGTTTCAGGAGGAGTTTTAGTCTCTTTTGCCCTTACTCTTTCGATATCCTTATTGATAATTCTGAGATTGCACTCGTTTTGAGTTTTTATTTTTGGTTAACCATAATAACCGCTTTCTATTTTTTGTTCGGCTTTTGGTCATTAGGGTTAAACTTTTATTTTATTTTCTTCTTTTCTGTCTTCTTGTGTTTTGTTTTCATGTTTCTACGTGTTTTGCAAGTACTGAAGAGTTGTTGAAGAGGGTGTTGACAATGCACTCATCAAGGGGGTGATTTAGGAGCCATGATGAAGATCATGAGCCTCATGGCTCTAGATGTGATGAGTGATTATCAACGGAAGTCAAGAGAAGATGAGACCTGCCGTGTCTGGGCCGCGTGTGACTCGGGTACACGGGCGGCGAGCGACTACCGGGCA
This sequence comes from Zizania palustris, assembly GCA_019279435.1. Taxonomy (NCBI): domain Eukaryota; kingdom Viridiplantae; phylum Streptophyta; class Magnoliopsida; order Poales; family Poaceae; genus Zizania; species Zizania palustris. The sequence goes on along the minus strand of JAAALK010000082.1, from coordinate 19,668,078 downwards.
GAGGGGCTGCGGAGTCGGGCCGGCCCAATCCGACTACATGGGCTAGGAGCGGTAGAGGATCCACTGGTCTGTTGACCGGGATTGACTCAGGTACACGGGCGGTGAGCGATTGCTAGGCTAAGGGAGCCGCGGAATCGGGCCGGCCCAATCTGGTTACCCGGTGCGAAGACGGTGGACGATTTGTCAGTTTTGGCGCAAAACTGATGACCGCTGATCTCAGATCTGACCATTCTAAGGCGAAGCTGTAGCTGCTACGAAAGCTCCACATCAGTATAATTTATCTTTATTTAGGATTTTACTATTTTGCCTTTAGGCCCACAGTCTGTGTTAGTCGAGTCTGTAAAAAACCCTAAGGGCATTTCGGTCTTTTCCATTTTTATTTTTAGCGTCTGTGTAATTTACCCTAGGGGTAAATTTGTCTTTTTTTCTTTTGTTGGGCTGCCTATAAATAGGCCCCAACCCCCTAGGGTTAGGGTTAACTCAACTAATGAAAAATCTGAGTTCCTCAAAATTTCCCCATTTTTTGATCAGTGTGACGCCGTAATTTGTCTCCGCAATTCTTTCTTTCTCTGTGAGAAACCAAGGGTTGCTTTCAGAGTCTGTGATGAGTGATTGACAGTTTTTATCCTCTGATTCGAAGGGGTCCCTCCGAAGGGGTTCGGAGGTTGTTTCACCGAAGGGTTCGGTGGGCTCTGTTTGCTGCAGCTGTTGCAGTGGAGTGTGCCTGTCGGAGGGGTCCGACAGTACACAATGACTTGGTCGTACCAAAGGTCTCGGTATTTTGGGCGGTACACCGGATTGTGTATCGGAGGTTGCTTTCCCGGAGAGGTCTCCGGGGTACTGGATACACTTGTCTGTTTGTTTGTGGTGCGCAGGTGACTACGGAGGCAACGGATGGTTCGCAGCAAGTGAACCTGGGTCAAGCAGTAGGCTTGATGCCAGGCGAGCGGGGAGCTCTGTCATGAAGGCTGCGAAGGGGTCGTGGTCAGACCTCGGGTCGAGTTTCCCCAGGAGAAGGCAGAGAGTGCGGAGCATGCATGGCTCCGGGTGAATGTACCCGAGACGAAGTCCTCAGAGGCAAGGCACTTCGAAGGGTACTCCGAATGAAGTGACTTCGAAGTATGGTGGACAAAGTCCTCAGCGATGAGTCGGGGCATTCGAAGTGTGCTCCGGAGGGAGGCACTCGAAGGTATACCCGACGAAGGTCTCAGAAGTCGAGGTGCATCGAAGGCATGGTCTGGGTGAGGATCGTCGAGGAGTGTGCTTGGGGAGAGACACTGTGACGAAGTGCTCATGGAATGCTTCATGCGGAGGCCTTGGACGAAGGAGGGACTTCGAAGGGTGGTACTCCGAAGGTGGGGCTTCGGAGTGAGGCTGGCTCCGGAGTGAAGCTAACTTCGGAGTGAGGCTGGCTCTGGAGTGAGGATGACTCCAGAGGGAGGCTGACTCCAGAGTGAGGCTCACGTGAGGTACTTCAGCCATGCACGGTTTCGGTACACGGACTGACGGAGTTCGAGCTGGGAGAAGGTGTTGGTGCGAAGGACTAAGGGCTTTGACGGCTTTGGCTCAAAACCGTCTCTGTATCGAAGGGTGACTTCGGTGAAGCGAAGGCCGTCAGGCTCAAGGCTTCTCACCGAAGTTACCAGACCCCTCACGTGCGAACGGGGGCTTCAGAAGAATCCAAAACTACAAAGGCTGACCGTGTCTGCTTTGCAAAAGAAGGTGTTGTCCCCTATGTGAAGCTGACAAAAGAAGCCTCCGAATAAAGTAGACTACCAGCTGTACCCCCCTATTCTGATGAGACAAAACCAGGGTAAAGTAGTCTATTCACAGGGCTGAATAGTGCCTATAAATAGTGGAGACTAGCTAGGTCACATTAACACTTTGAGCAGTCATTTTTGAGCTCCTGTGTTAGCCGCCACATACTCTTGTGTTCATCCTGTAAGTTCAATTTGTGGTCCCTGTTCAAGTAATGAAACTTTGATTCTGTTCTCATTTGTGCTTGAACTTGTATTCTGTGTTGCACCGCATGCTTTGATTTCTCTGTGCACCATCTTCTTGTGAGTTTTTCTGGAGAGGTGTGTGAGAAGTCTGTCTGGGTGAAGTGTGTTTTTCAGTGTCTGTTCGCTCTGTGTAAACTAGAGGCTAGACCTCTCTGATTACTAGCGAAGCACTGTTCGAAGCCCATTTTCTTCCCTTGTCGAAGTCCTCGGCGAAGTGTGTTCAGTGTGCGTTTAGACCTCCGAAGTGCGAAGCCTAGTACCAGTTGCTAGCGCTGAGTATTTGGTCGAAGTCCACAGAGGGAAGTCTGCTCTTGCGAAGGGTGAAGTGCGAAGCCTGCTCGAAGGCACCCAGTGTGCTGAGCCTGCACTGACTTAGCAGAGCTGATCGAAGTCCTCAGAGGGAAGTCCGCTCTTGCGAAGGGTGAAGTGCGAAGCCTGCTCGAAGGCACCCTGTGTGCGGAGCCTGCACTGACTTAGCAGAGCTGAATTTTCAGGGTTGTGTGTGGAGCGAAGTCTTCTTGGCGTCGAACTTTTGCTCCTTTTGAAATACCTCCGAACCAGAACTTCGAAGGGTGTGTTCGAAGCCTGTTCCACAGAAGACAGAATTAAAACAGAAGGCTATTTTTAGTCTAAAATTTTAAAAGCTCTCATTCATCCCCCTCTTGTCATCGTTTCCGGTCCAACAATTGGTATTAGAGTGGGTTAAGATCGCCAATTGACCTTAACTAGTTTTGTGATTCATTGGCGACATGGACAGAGTTAGTAAAATACCTCTATTCGATGGGACTGATTTTGCATACTGGAAGGTGCGCATGGAGGCTTACTTTCTAAGCCAAGGAAATGCAATTTGGGAGATTGTGGACTCACAATAATCCATCCCTAAAACTTGCACCTCTCAAACTGAGAAGGATCAGTATAATGCCAACTCCAAGGCTAGAAACATAATGTTCATTGGTTTGAGCCGGAGTGAGTTTGATAGGGTGCAGCACCTTAGGACAGCTAGGGAGATTTGGACTACACTCACTATTTTTCATGAGGGCTCTACACAGATTAAGGCCAGGCACCAAAGCACATACAATCAACTATATCAGCTGTTTGTGCAGGCACCCGGTGAATCTATAGATGCCATGTTTTCTCGCTTTGATGCGATAGTGAGTAACTTGCGGTCCAACGGGACGCTTGCTTACAATGATCATGATAGGGCTATGAAGCTTCTCTATGCTCTTGATCGTAGCATATGGGAAGTGAAGATATCCAGCATTGAGGAGTCCACATGTTATGACACATTGACCTGCGATGAGCTCTTCAGCAAGCTGAAGTCCACAGAGATTGCCAAGGCATCTCTTGCAGTGCATAGGAACTCCTTACCACAGCCATTGGCATTGGTTTCTAGCACTAGCCGTGGCACCACTGCAGAACCAAGCACATCAGGCACTTGTGTTTTTGCAGATGGTTTTGCTTTGTCCTCCCTGGTCTTCGTCACTAAGGAGCAGGTGGATACTCTGGATGATGACGAGGTTGCTCTCATTGCAAGAAGGTTCACCCTTTTTCACCATGAGAGACGGGATCAGAGGAGAGGTGGTTTTAGTGGTTGTTTGGAGTGTGGAGACACTTCTCACATCAACGCCAATTGCCCAAAACTCAAGAAGAGAGATGAGAGTGAGCGCCCCAGATACCACAAAAAGGAGAGGAAACCCTTTGTGAAGGGTAAGCACGGCAAGGTGGCTAAGAGGATAGCCAAAGCCGCTTCCAGAGTATTTGTTGCTGCTCTCAGCGAAATCGACACTTCCTCAACTGAGGAGTCGAACTCTGATGAGGAGGAGGAGTCCCCAAGGAAGGAGGAGAAGAAGGAGAAGAAGGGACAAGATTTCACCGGCCTTTGCTTCATGGCCGACAGCGATCACAGCGGCGATGAGCTTGACTCATCTGAGGTACCTCTATCCTATGACCAGCTTTCAATTAAATTAGATGAACTGAATGAAGTTGTTCTTGGTCAGGATAGATTACTTGTGCAAGCCACTAGAGATAGAAAAGACCTTAGACTTAGGCTAGAATCTGTTTCTACTGATTATGCCATGCTTAAGTCTAGGATTAATGATGTTGAATGTGAATCTTGCACTGTTGTCATGGGTGAGCTTGCTCAGTTGCGTTCTGTGCATGCTCAAACTCTTTCTGGGCTTGAGACTTCACAGAAGCAACTTTTGATGGTGGATTCTAGTCCTAATGATATAATTGAATGCTTGAATTGCCCCTTATTACGTGAGAGCATTGATTTACGCGATACGCATGTTCAGGACTTAGAGGCTAGATTCAAGAGGGCCAGTAGTTCTAAGGATGTGCACCCTGTGTGTGACACATGCATAACCCTTAAGGACCAGCTAGGCACTGTTAGAGAGCGAGTTGAGAACCTCATGACTGAAAATGAATACCTTGTTTTTGTCGTTAACAAATGCACTGAAGGAAAGGGTAGGATGGATTTGCTCTTGGCCAAGACCAAGATGTGTGCTGATAGGGCAGGTTTATCTCTAGGATTGGGTTTTGAGAGGATTCCTTCAGACAGTGAGAACAAAACTGTTTTTACCTCACCCACTACCTTAGAGAAAAAGAGAGCTCTGTTAGACACTCCATCAGCCAAAAATCCTACCCGAACTCTGAAGAAAACCACTCCTCCCACAAAGAAAATTCCTCCCAAGAAAACCACTCAGCAGAAGCCCAATGAGCCTGTGAGGATTTCTCCCATGACCGATGTGAGTGCCCCCAGGAGAGTGTTTCATTGTTCCTATTGTCAGCGGGCGGGTCATTTGGTTGGGTTCTGTTTTCGTCGCATCAAGGATGGGCGACGCTCTCAGGCGACGAGGTTCCAGAACATGCACTACCCATCTTTAGGTATGCATGAGTCTGAGTTTTACTCTCGTCCTGTTTTCGAGGCTCCTCGTACTTCTCGGAGAGGTTTTGCTCCTCGAGGTGTTCACCATGTTCCATATGATGGTAGACCCCGGGCGAGTAGCTTTGTACCTCGTCAGAGTAGGAGACCTCATCATGCTTTTAGATCACAGCATGTAGGTAGACCTCACACTTTGCATCATTCTGATTATCTTGTGCGTAGACAGTCTACTTTTACTGTCCCTACTACTCGTATCACTCAGTGCTGGATGCCTCGTCATGTATTCACTCACCCCAGCACTGAGCGATCGAGGTTATCTTATCATGTGTAGGTGCCAGACCGAGGCTTGGAGGGCACATGGATCATGGACTCCGGTTGTTCGCGCCATATGACCGGAGATGCAGCATGGTTCTCCAGCCTCACAGCAACCAAGCAAAAGGAACATATCACCTTCGGCAACAATCGAAGGAGTAGAGTGAAAGGTAAAGGTGTGGTAAGAATCAACTCGAATTTCACTCTCAAAGATGTTGCATTGGTTGAAAACTTGGGATAGAATTTGCTTTCTGTATCTCAATTGCTTGATGAGGGCTTCAAAGTGCGATTCCATCGTGATACTTCGCAAGTACTCAATTCTGATGGCGTTGTGGTCTGTAAGATCATTAGAGTTGGGAGAGTTTTTGGAGCTGATTTTTCTAAGTCATCTGGTTCTTCTCATTGTCTTGTTGCACATTCGACTTCTAAGCTTTGGAAGTGGCATAGGAGACTAGGGCATATGAGCTTTGAGTTGCTTGCTCGTCTGACTGCCCTAGGTCTGATCCGAGGATTGCCCAAGCTCAAGTTTGAGAAGAATTTAGTTTGCGCTCCATGTCGACATGGAAAAATGATTGCCACTTTGCACTCGCCAGTCACCACAGTGTTGATTGAACAACCCGGAGAACTTCTCCACATGGACACTGTAGGTCCTTCTCGGGTTAGTTCTTTAGGCGGCAAGTGGTATGTATTATTCATTGTTGACGATTTCTCTCGCTACTCTTGGGTCTTCTTTCTTGCCAGCAAGGATGAAGTGTTTTCACACTTTTGGAGCTTGGCTTTTAGATTTTTCACTGAACTCCCTGGTGGATTGAAATTCATTCGAAGTGATAATGGCACTGAGTTCAAGAACAATCTCTTTGTTTACTTTTGCATGGAGCATGGCATAGAACATCAATTCTCTGCTCCGCGGGTTCCTCAACAGAACGGTGTTGTTGAGATAAAGAACCGCACTTTGGTTGAGATGGCTAGGATTATGCTCGATGAGCACAGGACTCCTAGAAAATTCTGGGCTGAGGCCATGAATACTGCTTGTTACATCTCAAACTGAATTTTCTTGCGCTCAATTTTGAACTTGACATCTTATGAGCTACGTTTTGGGAGACAGCCCAAGGTTACTCATCTTCGAGTTTTTGGCTGTCGTTGCTTTATCCTAAAACGTGGTAATTTGGACAAATTTGAGTCGCGTTCTTTTGACGGCATCTTTTTGGGTTACACTACACATGGTCATTCTTATCGTGTTTATAATTTGGAAACTAACATTGTCATCAAGTCATGTGATGTGACTTTTGATGAATCAACCCCCTCTGTTAGTTCCACTTTTGAACAGGTGAATGAACACGACATGGAGCAGACCATCTTCGAAGAAGAAGATCCCGGAGATTTCGAGGATGAACCCCTACTACGCTCGACATCAACCCCCGAAGCCAACCCCGCTTCAACCACTTCGGCACAAGGTCCCGAAGCAACTGCCTCGACATCGGTCATTTTGGACCACTCCAACGCACAAGTTGAGGGGGAGACTGCATCCCGCCGCGAGGCTCCACATCATGTTCGAAGGATGCATCCTCCCAGGCAGATCATTGGTGAGCTTGATCAAAGGGTAACACGTTCTCATGCTCATTTCATTGATTCCGATTTTTTTGCTTCTTTCGAGCCCTTAGATGTTAGTCATGCACTTTCTGATTCTAGTTGGATCAATGCCATGCATGAAGAACTTGAAAATTTTGAGAGAAACCAAGTCTGGACTTTAGTTGATCCTCCACCAAATGTTCATTTCATTGGAACAAAATGGATGTTCAAAAACAAACAAGGGGAGGATGGGGCTGTAGTTAGAAACAAGGCTAGACTTGTAGCTCAGGGTTATTCTCAATTAGAAGGGATTGATTTTACTGAAACTTTTGCACCTGTTGCTCGTCTTGAGGCCATTAGGATTTTCCTTGCCTTTGCGACATCCCGGGGATTCAAACTCTATCAAATGGATGTAAAAAGTGCTTTTCTTAATGGCTTCATAGGCAAAGATGTTTATGTAAAACAAGCCCCTGGCTTTGAAAACCCCAAATACCCACATAAAGTCATTAAACTTCATAAGGCTCTTTATGGACTCAAGCAGGCCCCTCGGGCATGGTATGATAGACTTATGTCTTTTCTGCTTGAGCGAGGGTATTTGATGGGATCTGTTGATAAAACCCTGTTCACTCTCAAGCATGGCAAAGATTTCCTGCTAGCTCAGATTTATGTGGATGATATCATGTTCGGTGGCTCTTCTCATCCTTTAGTTGCCGAGTTTGCAGATACCATGAGCAGGGAGTTCGAGATGTTCATGATGGGCGAACTCACATTTTTCCTTGGTTTGCAAATCAAGCAAAGCAAACAAGGTACATTCGTCCACCAGACGAAGTACACCAAGGACCTGCTCAAGAAATTCGACATGGCTGATGCGAAGCCCCTCGCTACTCCGATGGCTACTTCGATAGCATTGGATCCTTACGAGGAAGGAGAAGTCGTAGATCAGAAGGAGTTCTGAAGCATGATCGGCTCCCTCCTCTACTTGACTGCTACGAGGCCGGACATACACTTTGCAGTGTGTATGTGCGCTCGTTTTCAGGCCTCACCACGAGCTTCGCACCGCCAAGCGGTAAAGCACATTCTTAGGTATCTCAAACATACCCTTGAATTTGGCATTTGGTATTCTGCGTCTTCCTCTTTGTGTCTTCGAGGTTATTCCAATGCGGATTTTGCTGGGTGTAGGATTGATAGGAAAAGTACCTCTGGTACTTGTCATTTTCTGGGTACTTCTCTGGTTTGCTGGTCTTCTCGCAAACAGTCTAGTGTTGCACAATCGACGGCTAAGGCCGAATATGTTGCTGTAGCTAACTGTTGCTCTCAGATTTTGTGGATGGTTTCTACTTTGCGGTATTTCGGGTTAGATTATAAGAGTGTTCCACTTTGATGTGATAACACTGGTGCTATTTGTATTGCAAACAACCCGGTTCAGCATTCTAGACCCAAACACATTGATGTGCGATATCATTTTCTCAGAGATCATAATGAGAAGGGTGATATTGAACTTCAATATGTTGATACCCAACACCAGCTAGCCGATATTTTCACAAAACCCCTCGATGCTTCTCGTTTTGCCTACTTTCGTGGGGAACTTGGTGTTTGTCACCCTTACAGTATTTTGTGAGGGGGAGCAGATTTTGATTGTCTTGCATATGCTCATTGTGTGTGAAATTGCATTTACATCTTTTGCACTTATATGCCTGATTTTAATTCATGAAATCATGTCAAACTCAGCTCTATTTAATATGTCTGAAACATTATGTGCATGATTCTTCTTTCCAAAATCAAATCATGCTCACTGCTTAGTCTTGAATCTAGCATGTTTAGGCAGGACTGCTGTTGGGGGAAAATATCTCATCTTCGGGGTTATTGCCGAAGCAACATAAAGGCAGTCAGCCAGTTCGAAGGTTCCCAGAAGACCATCTTCGAAGATGCTCGGAACCTGGTTCGAAGCACGAGGATAGGCATCGGTTCGGAGTATATCTTCGAACTAAAGCCCTTCAAGATCTTTTCTGCCAGCTAATATGGAAGACTTATCTTCTTTCTCATTAGATTAGTCTTTTACCATTTTAGCCCTATTAAGGGAACCGAATAGTTTCCACTATGTCGGTTTTAATAGAGGGGTAAATAGGTCTTTTCCTTAATGTTTGGGCCTATAAATACCCCCCAATTCACCCTGTAATAGGGACCGAATACAAGTTATTCAATACACACTTTCGAACTATTCTAAGTTATTATCCTTTCGGAGGCTTAGAACAGTTTGCTTCACAAACACTTCGTTTGTTAGTTTCTTTTCTACAGAAACCTGTTAGCGTAATCTTTTACGCCAACAGTTGGCGCCGTCCGTGGGGAACCTAGTCCGAAAAACTTCGTTCTCTACCAACTTCTTACATCATGCCTCCTAAGCGGAGCGCACCTCGCAATCCCACTCGGAGGTCCTCTCGGATCTCCGGAGAGATACCCTTCGACACAGTTGAAGTCGGAGGGTCTTCGGCTTTCCCTCCGCAAACTCCGGAAGGGGCTTCTATCCCTCGAGGATACGAAGCCTCTCCGCCAACCCCTTCCATACTCCGACAGCCCGGAGTCACTTCTCCACCCTCCATTCCGATTCGAACTGATCCTACCAGTTCTCAAGACCCGGAAGGTCCTTCCGGAGGAGATGAAGATAACCTTGGAGATATGGCCACTCAAATGGCCAACCTTCAAGCTGAGGTGGCAAGATGGCGACAAGAAGCTGCGGACAGGCTTCGCTCTCAAGCCATCCCAACTATCCCCGAAGTGCCCGAAGACGATGATCTTGATTATCCCGAAGCCCCGGAGAACGCCTCTTACGACAATGAATCTCCGTTGCATCCTGAGCTGCAGAAGGTTCGCTTTGATCCAAAGTTTAAAACTTCGAAGCTCTGCAAGTATGCCGGAGATGAAGATCCCGGAGAGTTCGCGCGTTCTTATGCCCTAGCGATTGAAGCTAGCGGCGGAGTCAGAGACACTATGGCGAAGTGCTTCCCGTTAGCTCTTCAAGGAGTGGCGTTGAGATGGTTCTGGTCTTTAAAGCCAGGATCAATCAATTCGTGGTCGCAGTTGAAGAGGAAGTTTATAAGTAACTTTCAGGGCACCTTCGTGCCTCCCATGTCAACAGGAAGCCTTTTCCAGGTGAAACAGCTCCCCGGAGAAACATTGAGGCAGTACTTCAAGCGCTTCGCTCATACGAAGTCGCAAATTCGGGGGCTGTCCACATCCTCAGTGGTTGATGCGGCTCGGGAAGGCGTCAGTCATCAAGGCCTTCTGGATAAATTGCATCGGAAGAGCATCTCCTTAGTTTCGCAGTTGATGTCATATTTCGAGGAGTATGCGAGGTCAGAAGAGGGTTGGCTTCGGAGGACTGCTGCTACTTCGACTGTATTGCAAGAAGTTAAAGCAAAAGTGAAGACTTCGGCACAGCCGCAGGAACCAGTCTTCGAAGTGCAACATGATCGAAGAAGAGGGCAAAAGCACCCTCGCTCTGAAGTCTTGAATATTAATTGCACCCCCACAGAAGTTTGCATCAAGAGCTCCACAGTCTACGGGGAACAAGGCCAGCGACTGGAGGCCGCCAGGGAAAACGGCTGGCAAGGGCCAGACCCTTTTTTGCTGTATTCATGGAGAAAATCGAAGCCATGCAACTGACACTTGCAAGGCTATCCTTACCCTAAGGGGAGAGTACTTGGAGAGAACTTCGGGTCGAGGTAGTACCGACAGAAGTCCAGCAGCAGCAGCGTGCCCGGAGCCGGTCCAAGCTGTGGCGCGGATAGAAAATTTTGATGCTGCAAGGCACCCTCCGGTGGCCAATGTTATGCCACCTCCGAAGCAAGAGGAAGGGCAAGATAGAGGAAAGATAGTAGTTCTCCCTATCTCCGGAGGAGGTACCCTCGGAAGCATGTCCAAGAGACAGTGAAGAGAGTACGTTCGGGAAGTAGGTCATATTGGAACTTCGTCATCTGCAGCTGCAATGCCGGAGTGGTCTCATGTTCCGATATCTTTCTCTGCGGAGGATGCAGCTGGTATTAAGTTCCCGCATGCAGATCCATTGGTTATCACTGCTGATATTGCAGGGATTGAAGTCCGAAGGGTGCTAATTGATGGAGGTAGCTCGGCAGATATCATTTTTGTGCAAGCCTTCGATCAGTTATGCATTTCCAGGAAGCATCTCCTCCCAGCGGCTCGTCCTCTGCAAGGCTTCGCAGGACCTCCGCTTGATGCACTTGGCCAGATAGGCCTGGAAGTTACCTTCGGAGAAGGTTTATTAGCCCAGACTGAAGAAGTTATCTTTGATGTGATAGATGCCCCGTATGCTTATAATGTCATCTTCAGACGGGGCATGTTGAATCAGTTCGGAGCTATGGCGCATCACAACTACTTGTGCATGAAGATGCCCACACAAGCAGGAGTCCTAACAATCTTCGGAGATCAAGCCATTGCTCGGAGGGCAGAATATGGTCACGGTCCTCCTCTTGATCCGAGGCAAGTAAACAGTGTGCAGGATAATGAAGAAATTTTTTCAGCCTCCTCCGAAGCTTCGAAGAAGTCTTTCCCGAGACCAAGTCCCGAAGGAGAGATTGCAACGAAGGTCATTGTTAAAGATGGTAAAGAATACACTTTTCAATTTGGTAAAGATTTACCTCCTGAAGTTGCAACTTCCTTGGAAAAGGTAGTGGAAGAAAATTTGGATGTCTTCGCTTGGTCTGACGAAGATATCACCGGAGTCGATCGGGATATCATTGAGCACAGTTTACTTGTAAACCCGAAGGCCCGGCCTATTCGACAAGGACTCCGGAAGATGTCCGCAGAGAGAGCTGCTCTAGCTAAGGACGAAGTTGAAAAACTGCTGAAGGCTGGGATTATCAGAGAAGTGGCTCACACAGAATGGTTAGCCAACCCAGTCTTCGTCAGGAAGAAGTCTTCCGGGAAGTGGCGCATGTGCATTGATTTCACATCTCTGAATAAAGCATGCCCACGTGACCCCTACCCCATGCCCCGAATTGATCAACTAGTTGACTCCACTGCAGGTTCGGAGTTACTAAGCTTCCTTGACGCGTATTCTGGTTATCATCAAATATGGTTGAAGCGCGAAGATGAAATCAAGACAAGCTTTGTAACTCCTTCGGGAGTCTTCTGCTATGTAAGAATGCCCTTCGGCCTAAGAAATACCGGGGCTACTTTTTCAAGATTAGTTGCTAAGGCTCTAGGTCATCAACTAGGTCGCAATGTGGAGGCCTATATGGATGATATTGTAATAAAGAGTGCTTTAAAGCACCAACATAGCCTAGACTTAGCAGAAACATTCAATAGCCTTCGGGCATGTGGGATCCGTCTTAACCCCGAAAAATGTATATTCGGAGCTAAGGCTGGAAAGTTGTTAGGGTATTTAGTTTCAAGCAGGGGAATTGAAGCTAGCCCTACTCAAATAACTGCGCTGCAGAAGATGGCTCCTCCGAAGAATTTAAAGCAAGTGCAAAAGCTGACTGGACGTCTGGCCGCACTTAGCAGGTTTTTATCAAGGTCTGCGGAGAGGAGCTTGCCAATATTTAAAGCTTTGAAAGGGTCCGAAGATTTTGCATGGACACCGGAGTGTCAGAAAAGCTTCGAAGATATTAAAGATTATCTCAGCAATCTTGCTACACTCACGGTGCCTATTGCGGACGAAACCCTACTCCTGTATCTTGCAGCTACAGGTTCAGCTGTCAGCGCAGTCCTTGTCAGAGAAGTGGATTTCAATGGGAAGTTGGTCCAAAATCCTGTCTATTTTGTATCCGAAGCATTATCAGGAGCGAAGACAAGATACTCCGAACTTGAGAAGTTCGTTTATGCTCTGATAATGGCTTCGAGGAAGCTAAGACATTATTTTTTGGCTCACAATGTAATTGTACCAACTTCGTATCCCTTAGGAGATATGCTCCGAAGCAAAGATTCCACTGGAAGGATTGGAAAGTGGGCAGTAGAGCTAGCACCCTTCGGCATATCTTTCCTGGCAAGGACAGCTATCAAGTCCCAAGTCCTAGCAGACTTCGTAGAAGAGTGGACTCCACCTGCGAATTTGACTCCGGAGAAATCAAATGACGGAGTTTGGACTGTTTACTCCGATGGGGCTTTCCAAGCATCCGGAGCAGGCATTGGGGCAGTGTTGATTTCACCGTCAGGGCAAAGAGCAAAGTACTCCGCCAGACTCAACTTTAAGTCTACCAATAATATAGCGGAGTACGAAGGGATTTTGTTGGGACTCCGGAAAGCACGTGCTCTAGGGGCTACAAGAATAATTATAAAGACAGATTCTCAGATAGTAGCAGGGCACGTAGACAAAAGTTTTCAAGTTCGACATCCACAGCTTGCAAAATACTTGGAAGAAATCCGCAAGATCGAAGCACACTTCAAGGGTATTTCCATTCGGAGTATACCAAGAGCTGAAAACGTGCAAGCGGACATTTTAGCGAAGGCTGCAGCCGGAGCTGTGGATGTGCCTGAAGAAGCTTTCTATGAGGAGCTCAATATACCTTCGGTGCCACAAATTGCCTCTACGGAGATTCTTTGCATTCCTAGTGCAGATTGGAAAGATTCGATCATAGAACTCTTGCAAGGAGGAACAAATTTGCCCGAAGAGCCCCAGTTGTCCAGATTAAAGCTCAGAGCCAGAAGCTATCAGTTAATCAACGGTATATTATACAAGGCCGGAGTATGTTCCCCTCTACTCCGATGTATATCTCAAGCCGAAGGCCAAGAAATTCTTCGAGAGATTCACGGAGGCCTTTGTGGAAGCCATTTAGCCCCTAGAGCTCTGGCAGGAAAAACACTTCGCCAGGGGCTTTATTGGCCCACAATAACAGCTGATGCGGAGAGCTTGGTCCGCACATGCCAAGGATGCCAGTGGATGGGTCGACGGAGTCATCGCCCACCAACAGCTCTTCAAGTCATTGCTCCGGTATGGCCTATGGCCAGATGGGGTATGGATCTAATTGGTCCCTTTCCGTTAGCAAAGGGAAATCTGAAGTTCGCAGTGGTAGCTATTGAATATTTTTCTAAGTGGGTGGAAGCAGAGCCCTTAACAGCTATCACTTCGAACAATGTACAGAAATTCTTCTGGAAGAACATTATTTGCCGGTTCGGAGTGCCTAGATATCTCACAGTTGATAATGGAACACAGTTCGACACAGAACCCTTCAGGAAGTTTTGCGAAGACCTAGGCATTCAGCTATGTTTTGCTGCAGTGAGACATCCTCAGTCGAATGGAGCCGTAGAGCGAGCCAATGGAAATATTTTATCAGGGCTAAATCGAAGAATAGTAGGATTATCAAAGGGACTGTGGACCGAAGAGCTTCCGAAGATTCTGTGGTCCATTCGGACTACGCAAACAAGGTCCACAGGTTTTACTCTGTTCAGACTACTATTCGGAGACGAAGCTATGACTCCAACGGAGCTCAAAGGGGGATCATTTCGCAGCACCGAACCGGACATTGAAGAAGAAAGACAAGCTTCGTTAGATTTGTCAGAAGAAACAAGACTTCGGGCTGTAGCTAATTTATCAAAGTATCATCAGCAGACGAAGGCTTGGTATGACCCGAAGGTTAAGCTCAGCGAGTTAAGGCCGGGTCATCTTGTTCTACGAAGCATTATAGCACCAGGGAAGTTAGGCAATAAATGGGAAGGTCCATATCTAATTGTCCGCTCAGGGCGCCCTGGTTCATTTAAATTAGCTAATTTAGAAGGTGAAGAGTTAGCACATACTTGGCATGCGGAGCACCTAAAGCGATACTTCGCATAAGGGCTCCTTGTAATTCGCTTGTAATCACCTCTAAATTAATAAAGCATATGACCCTGATAGTTGCCTTCCCCTCATAGACTTCCAGCTTCTGAGTGGACGCACTAGAACCGCGGGGTCGACCGAGAGGGAAGTGTCATTAAGCTGGGTTGTATTTTCGGACTTCGAACCCATAAAGTTCGAAGCCTCCGACGTGGTGGCTGACATAATCCGGAGCCCAGGCCAACGGCTTGTAGGCATCCGTAAAAGAGCCCAAAACCACATTCTACGGAGTCCAAGCCATTGGCTGGTAGACTTCCGTAAAAAGAGCCGAAGGTGGCCAAAATCTACGGAGTCCAAGCTGCAGCTTGCAGACTTCCGTAAAAAGAGCCCAAGGTGGCCAAAATCTGCGAAGTCCAAGCCATTGGCTGGTAGACTTCTGCAAAAACAGCCGAAGGTGGCTAAATTATACGGAGTCCAAGCCATTGGCTGGTAGACATCCGTAAAAAGAGTCCAAAGAGACCATTGCAAACTCCGAACCATTGGTTCGTTAGAGATCGCAAAAACAAGCCGAAGGTGGCTAAACCAAAACAGCATTTGAGCCATGAGCTTCAAATGTCTGTTAACATAGTCCAAAGTGACAAATTTCTTAAGACACTAAAGTGTCCTGAAAGTTATCTCAATTGATTTCTTTCGTAAAACAAAGGTACTAAGTTACCATTCTTCTGACTACAAAAAGTCGAAGACATTGCATAAGATTACAAAAGATCTTTAAATGACAGAGGGGCTCCGAACCCCCAAAAAATTGTACTCCGAAGTTTTTTCTTTGCGCATAACCATCTTTGAATACATTTCGAAGTTGCTTATACCCAAAGAGGGGCTAGTAAATATGGAGACAATTTTAAATCGGCATTCATTATTGAAATAAATGTGTTTACAGATTACACTATGAAAAATTGGTATCTATACTAAGAAGGAATCGGAGACCTCTTCGGTCCCGAGAGCTAGGGGTGGAACGACTAGTTCCAACATCAGAAGTTCTAAGAACTTTACGTTTAACTCTCTTCCTCCCCTTTGAAGCTCTTAAATCCTTCTGCTCTTGTTGAAGCTCGGCCCAAGTTCGAAGCCGCTCGGGGCTTCTTTCCCAGCTTCTAAGATCTTCAGATCTTTTATTTCGAGCTTCACCTTCGTCTTCAGACCATTTAGTGTCTTCAGAAGACGAGGTGTTTGCGTCAACCTCTTTATCTTCCTCTTTAATATAAGACAATACGTCTTTGATTACTTCGGGCGCAATTACGCCGGAGTCATCTCGAGGAATAAGAAATCGAGGACGCTTATAACTCTTTAGAAGTTCGAAGGTGTTCCACAATGAGCGAAGTTCGTTGTTAAGCTCTAACACTTCGATATCTTCCATAAGAGGCAAAGCCTAAAAATATGACAAACAAGATTTTCATTGATAAATGTTTACAAGCACAAAGCTTTACATGGTTAAAAATCCTAAAGTATTCCTAAACCTGTGGGTTCGAAGGAGGTTGACTGCTCGAAGCTTGAGTCCGAGCGTGCTTCTGGCGTTGGCCTTCGTCGATCCAAGCCTTGATCGCAGAACGACCTTCGGCTCTCCACGAGGTTTGGAAGGCTCGCCAAGCAGCAGCTACACCTTCGGAAGGTTTGAGAAGTCGGTCGTCGTCGAAGGTGATTGGACCCCCTCCTGCGTCCGGAGTTATTGATCGGCCCAGATCTTCGTAATAGCGAAGTAGACCAACAGCAGACACTTGTCCGGAGAGTTCTCCGTATCTAATACCCGCCGTTTTCATCTGCTTCGCCACTCCTTGGATCCTTTTCAACCGGCGCAGAAGGCTGATGTTATCGTCAGAAGGGAGAGTTCCAGTAGTACCGAAGTACTCCAGGACATCTAACAACTGACTCATAACCTCCGCAGCCACCTTTCCAGACTTCAACTTGTCTTCGTTCAGCGCATCCTTCGTCGAAGTGACTTCGTCCAAAACCCCAGAAAGCGTAGCATTTTCAGTGGTCAAAGTGTTTTTCTGGTTTAACAGTTGGCTAGCTTCCTCTTCGAGTCGGACGAGCCTAGACCCCGCAGTAGCGTGCTCCGCCCGTAGTTTCTCAACCTCTGCTCGAAGCACAATCCTTTCTGATTCGAGCTCTTTCTTCGCAGCTTCCAAGCTTTGCCTGGCCCTTCGCTCTGTTGATATTATATTGTCCATTTGAGCCACTCGACTTTCGGAGATATTAAAATTCCTTTGAAGAGCACTATTTTCTTCCCGAAGCCGAGCGATTTCTTCATCATTGCATAGACTTGCAGCTCGGGCCAAGACAGTTTGCTGTCAAAATAAAAAAAAACTAAAGTAAATATTTATTCGACGATGAATTCTATAATATTTCGCAGTTACTCCGTACCTGGTAAGCTGTACGTTCAATAACGGCATTAAGCTCCGTCCTGTCAGCCTTGCTCAGGATGGCCACTAATTTGGTCTCCCCTATGTCACGGCTAGCTCGATCCAAAGGTTCGAGCAAAGTCCGAAGACCAGTTGTTTGCCCTAAGAAAGGAGCCAGCAAGGGGAGCATGCTTATTGCCTCTTGGTCATCTTCGTTCAACGAAGGACCGGAGCTTTGGCCTATGGTCTTCGGAGCCACTGGAGTTTGACCCTCCCTGGAAGATTGGCTCTCGTCTGTTGAATCAGACGGAGTTGATTCGGAGCTTATAGCAGGCAGGGGCTCTATTTGTCTTTTGCCTCTTCCAGGTCCCTTTTGAGTAACTCTCTGGGCTGGCTCCGAAGTCGTCGAAGGTCCAGGAATTATTTCCTCTTGACGGATTTCTTCCATAGGAGTGGACTCTGTAGAATAATGAAAAGTATTATACATTGTATATATACTCAAAATAAACACAAAAAAGTTATTCGAAGTCTACCTTCGACATTTTGCAGAGGAGTCATCGTCGCACTGTTCGGCGGATCGAAGGCTAATTCTTCATCTGAATCAGCCGTTAAGTCTTGGACTGCAGGAGCATCATCCTGGGCAGTCCTCATTGCTTCTTCGGGAATCGAAGCCATAGTGACTTCAGCCCCACTTTCATTCACAGGAACTTCGTCCTGAGTTACATCTTCTTGAACTACCGAAGTCCTTGGTTGATCAACATTATCTCCGGACTCCGGTACGTTCGCAGGTACTTCGGCTTGTGCAGCCCTTTGAGTTTCATTCTCTTCCATCAGACGTACAAGCAATCTCCCTGTTTCTTCTTGGGAGTCGGAAACCGAAGCTCTCGAGCTCGAAGGTGCAGGATCCGAAGGAGCGAGGTTTTTTGGCTTCCGAGCCACCTTCTTCACCGGAGTTTTTGCTGAACTCGAAGTCCCAGCTTCGGCTTTCCTCTTCTGGGGCCCTTTCTCCGAAGGCACCCAATCCATCAGAGGGGGAGGAGTGAGTTTCAGCATTCCCCATACTCTGTTAAACCTTTCCCAACTCCCGACCAATTTAATTCGCCATTCTTTTTCAGTCGGAGTTGGGGCACCCAAAATCTTCTCCGAAGCCCTTACAATTTGCTCTGAAGTAATAGGGGCTGAAGAAGCTAAAAAATAAATAATTCGAGTTAGTCTTTCTTCGAAGTAAATATGTACAATGCATGTTGGTTTCGAAGTTACCTGCAGGGCTCGAACTTAAGTTGATCTTGCGGAGACCGCCTTCAGAATCATCTTCGAAGATGATAGGCCAGTTGGCCATCAGCGGAGGAATTTGCAATCCGAGGAATTCTTCGGCTAAGTCCCGCATACTTAACCTTCGACTAATTTTCTGAAGCAGGTTAAGACGAGCTTCGAGCTGGCCTTCGTTGGGTTGCACTAAGGCTTCCTTCCGGAATTGGATCTCTTTCAAAGGTCCAGCTAGAGGGTTACCTGCCCCAACTTCGGCATAGAACCACCTCATCACCCAGCCAGTGTACCATCTTGCGTTGATGGCTTTAGCAGGGAATTGCAGGGCATATTCGTCCCGAAGCCTAAAATTAATGCTTCCGAAGGCAACCACCACTTTCTCACCTCCGGAGCCTACGAAGGTCTTCGGCTGGCAAGTTGCTCTATGAAGTGCAGCGAAGATTTCTGCCCTCCCTTCGCAACCTTTAGCTCTCAACGCCCATTCAAAGATAGCTAACCTAGCTACTGCATTCGGAGATAGTTGCGGGAGGGTTACATGAAACAGATCCAAAACTTCCGCCAGGAAGTCCACTGCAGGAAGGCCCAAGCCGGCTTCGAAGAAGGCTTCGAATACAACCACTTCTCCAGGCCTCGGTGACGGAATAAGCTCTTTTCCAGGCTTGCGAATCATTACTCCGGTACTGATTTTCCCTTCTACTGCCATTGCTAGCGATTCTCTCTTGCAGGCAGAAGACCCTAGTTGAAAAGACTGGTCTAAATATTTCGTCGACGGTGGGCACAGACCTTGATTATCGGAGATTTGGGGATTTCTCCCCCCTGCCGCCATGGATGTCGCTGCTGGCATCGAAGCTGCCGCCGCCGCTGCTGCTGCAGCCGCCTGCTGCCGAGCCAAGGCCGAGGGAGGAGCGGATCCCTTAGTATTCACCATCGTGATCGCCGGATTGCTCTGAAGAAATGGAAGCTAGGGCTCAAGAACTCAAGAGGCTAAAAAGTTTTTGAATGCGAGAACGCGATGAAAAGGTAACCAGGTAACTTCTAGGCCTTCTATTTATAGGCTAGACTTTACTTTTTACTGTTAACCCATGTCGTTTCGCATTCCTGCCGTTACTTTTCCTTGAGATTAACGTTTACTGTAGTTTCCGTTAGAAACAGAAACTTAACGGCTATTTTCTCTAAGTCTAAAAGACTTTAGAACTTCTGGAGTCGGTTCTAAGATAGTTCGAAAAATAACTACCTTAAGACTGATTCGAAGTTCATATCTTCATGCATTTCGGAGATAAAATAAAAACCAATAACCCCTATGATTGGTTATCTTTTCTTTCCGTATACTGCTCTCCTAACGTTACAGGTTAAACGGAGAAGCGTATTCGAGGGGCTACTGTTGGGGGAAAATATCTCATCTTTGGGGTTATTGCCGAAGCAACATAAAGGCAGTCAGCCAGTTCGAAGGTTCCCAGAAGACCATCTTCGAAGATGCTCGGAACCTGGTTCGAAGCACGAGGATAGGCATCGGTTCAGAGTATATCTTCGAACTAAAGCCCTTCAAGATCTTTTCTGCCAGCTAATATGGAAGACTTATCTTCTTTCTCATTAGATTAGTCTTTTACCATTTTAGCCCTATTAAGGGAACCGAATAGTTTCCACTATGTCGATTGTAATAGAGGGGTAAATAGGTCTTTTCCTTAATGTTTGGGCCTATAAATACCCCCCAATTCACCCTGTAATAGGGACCGAATACAAGTTATTCAATACACACTTTCGAACTATTCTAAGTTATTATCCTTTCGGAGGCTTAGAACAGTTTGCTTCACAAACACTTCGTTTGTTAGTTTCTTTTCTACAGAAACCTGTTAGCGTAATCTTTTACGCCAACAACTGCTTTAGCTATCTTTTATCTGCTTGATAGCAAGACTATTTTTCTCTAAATGCTAAACATTGCAACTTGAAAAATTGTTCTACTTACTCATGGATAATCATCTAGTTCTAAACAATTTGTTCACTTGATTAAAAATCCAACAATCCATGATTTGCATATTACAAGCGAAAAGATCTAGGTGGGTTTGTTTGTCGCACTACTCTATTCTAGACTGCTTACCATTGCACATTGGTCTGAACTGGGATAGTGTAGTGTATGCCAAAATCACCGCCTTAAGCTTCTGATGGCTTTCATGCCTAGGCTTGGCTTGATTGGAAAGTATAAGGTAGACAAATAAATAACCCCTAACATTATGAAAAGAACAACAAATTCATTGATCATCAAGTTTGCTTTTAATGCTCCAATTGAACTGGACTTGTCTCTCTAGAGTAGAAATTGACTAGCTTTGCGCAGTCCCTGCTTTTTACTTGTCTAGTTACCTTTATTGAGTGGTGATGCTTTTATTTCAAAATGATAATATCACATGTTGTCATCATGTTTTTAGAAAA
The DNA here is from genome assembly GCA_019279435.1 of Zizania palustris. Lineage (NCBI taxonomy): Eukaryota > Viridiplantae > Streptophyta > Magnoliopsida > Poales > Poaceae > Zizania > Zizania palustris. The sequence continues at coordinate 19,647,462 of JAAALK010000082.1, read as the reverse complement.
CGTTAAATTGAGCTGAGAACATGAAAATTGGTATTAATGTTGGCATATTTCTGCTTTATATGTCCATGCAATTCTGCCCATCTCGAAGCTTTGCATCTTTTTGAATGCTCCTTGATGCTTGCATTGCCAAAGGGGGAGAAATTTTTGAGTTTCTCTGTAGCAAGGGAGTAAAATAACTCAAGGGGAGTTTTATCTTGCAAAGGGAAAGATTTTCCGAAGGGGCTTTTACTCTTTTTAAAAGGGGGAGGAAAATTCTTTTGTCAAGTGACATGGTTTGGCTCGTCTCTGAGTTTTTAGGGTCACTTGTGTGCTGAAATTTTTCAAATTTTCTTGAACTTGAATTTGGTTGTCAATGCACTCATCAAGGGGGAAACTGAGAAACCAAGGGTTGGTTTCGGAGTCTGTGATGAGTGATTGACAATTTTTATCCTCTGATATGAAGGGGTCCCTCAGAAGGGGTTCGGAGGTTGTTTCACCGAAGGGTTCAGTGGGCTCTGTTTGCTGTAGCTGTTGCAGCGGAGTGTGCCTGTCGGAGGGGTCCCACAGTACATGATGACTTGGTCGTACCAAAGGTCTCGTTATTTTGGGCGGTACACCAGAGTGTGTATCGGAGGTTGCTTACCCGGAGAGGTCTCCGGGGTACTGGATACACTTGTCTGTTTGTGTGTGGTGCGCAGGTGACTACGGAGGCGACAGATGGTTCGCAGGAGGTGAACCTGGGTCAAGCAGGAGGCTTGATGCCAGGCGAGTGGGGAGCTCTGTCACGATGGCTACGAAGGGGTCCAGGTCGGACCTCGGGTCGAGGTGTGCTAGGAGAAGGCAGAGAGTGCGAAGCATGGCTCCGGGTGAAGGTACCCGAGACGAAGTCCTCAGAGGCGAGGCACTTCGAAGGGTACTCCGAATGAAGTGACTTCGAAGTATGGTGGACAAAGTCCTCAGCGATGAAGCAGGGCATTCGAAGTGTGCTCCGGAGCGAGGCACTCGAAGGTATACCCGACGAAGGTCTTAGAAGTCGAGGTGCATCGAAGGCATGGTCCGGGTGAGGATCGTCGAGGAGTGTGCTCGGGGAGAGACACTGCGACGAAGTGCTCATGGAATGCTTCATGCGGAGGCCTTGGACGAAGGAGGGAATTCAAAGGGTGGTACTCCGAAGGTGGGGCTTCGGAGTGAGGCTGGCTCCGGAGTGAAGCTCACTTCGGAGTGAAGCTGACTTCGGAGTGAGGCTAGCTTCGGAGTGAAGCTGACTCCGGAGTGAGGCTAACTTGAGGTACTTCGGCCATGCATGGCTTCGGTACACGGACTGACGGAGTTCGAGCTAGGAGAAGCTGTGAAGCCGTGGTGGTCTACTCCGAAGGTGTTGGTGCGAAGGCCCAAGGGCTTTGACGGCTTCGGCTCAAAATCGTCTCTGTATCAAAGGCTGACTTCGGTGAAGCGAAGGCCGTCTGGCTCAAGTCTTCTCACTGAAGCTACCGCACCCCTCGCGTGCGAAGGGGGGCTTCAGAAGAATCCAAAATTGCAAATACTGACCGCGTCTGCTCTGCAAAAGCAGGTGCTATCCCCTCTTCGAAGATGACAAAAGAAGCCTCCAAATAAAGTAGACTACATGTTGTACCCCCTGTTCTGATGAGACAAAACCGGTGTAAACCCTAGGGGTAAAGTAGTCTATTCACAGGGTTGAATAGTGCCTATAAATAGTGGAGACTAGCTAGGTCATATTAACACTTTGAGCAGTCATTTTTGAGCTCCTGTGCTAGCCGCCACATACTCTTGTGTTCATCCTGTGAGTTCATTTTGTGTTCCCTGTTCAAGTAATGAAACTTTGATTCTGTTCTCATTTGTGCTTGAACTTGTATTCTGTGTTGCACTGCATGCTTCATTTTGTGTTCCCTGTTCAAGTAATGAAACTTTGATTCTGTTCTCATTTGAGCTTGAACCTGTATTCTGTGTTGCACTGCATGCTTTGATTTCTCTGTGCACCATCTTCTTGTGAGTTTTTCTGGAGAGGTGTGTGAGAAGTCTGTCTGGGTGAAGTGTGTTTTTCAGTGTCTGTTCGCTCTGTGTAAATTGGAGGCTAGATCTCTCTGATTACTAGCGAACCACTGTTCGAAGCCCGTTTTCTTCCCTTGTCGATGTCCTCGGCGAAGTGTGTTCAGTGTGCGTTTATACCTCCGAAGTGCGAAGCCTAGTACCAGTTGCTAGCGCTGAGTATTTGGTCGAAGTCCATAGAGAGAAGTCCGCTCTTGCGAAGGGTGAAGTGCGAAGCCTGCTCGAAGGCACCCAGTGTGCTGAGCCGGCACTGACTTAGCAGAGCTGATCGAAGTCCTCAGAGGGAAGTCCGCTCTTGCGAAAGATGAAGTGCGAAGCCTGCTCGAAGGCACCCTGTGTGCGGAGCCTGCACTGACTTAGCAGAGCTGAATTTTCGGGGTTGTGTGTGGAGCGAAGTCTTCTTGGCTTCGAACTTTTGCTCCTTGCGAAGCCTGTTTTCGGAGCTGTGAAACACCTCTGAACCAGAACTTCGAAGGGTGTGTTCGAAGCCTGTTCTGCAGAACACAGAATTAAAACAGAAGGCTATTTTTAGTCTGAAATTTTAAAAGCTCCCATTCACCCCCCCTCTGGTCTCTGTTTTCGGTCCAACACTCTGGCACTTGCCGCACAGGGCAACTAGCTGTTGGCTCAATTAGCTTGGAGTCCTTGCTGTGTTTGGTGGAATTTTTGAGGCAGCAGTAGTCCCATCGTCTCACGGACGACGAACTTGAGTATCAGCAGTAGCATGTGTAGCCACAACACTCAAGCACCAGGCTGAGTAGGGCGTATAGCTGGAGATCTAGGCAACTAGCCTACCTGGAGCTCTGCTACGAGAGGACGGCACTGGAAGCCTTTGTTCCCATGACGAGTAGCATGTCTTGTGCACAGGCGGCGTGCTGACGGAGTTCTCCTGGGGCGTGGGGTTCGAGGCGCTAGGCATGTCGTTTGGAGTCAAGCTTCAATTTGTGCTTTTGGGAAAAGCATGTGGCTGCTTGCGGCTGGCTTCGCAGCGTTTTTGCTGGAGCTCCGGGCAGCAGGAGATCCTTCGCACTCCGACACGTGGACTCATCTCTCTGCTACGGCTCACATGACTTCGGCGGAAGAGCGAGCAGCGCATGCACGCATAGTATTCGTCTGAATGCTCATGGGAGACATCCATGAGCAGTAAGTTTGTTCCTCGTTTCTCGTGCATGCACAGTAATTTTGATTTTAATTCCCTGACGTTCTAGTATTTACTGCTTCTCTTTCATGAACTTTCTGAGATAAAACAATCTACAACAAGAATCATTTTGTAGATTGGTTTTGGTATGATCATTGATGAATATCTATATTTGTAGCACATTTTGAAACATCGGTGGGCATTTTTATTTATCTTCATTTATTTTATCTGATTAAATGTCTGAGTATTGTTGATAAGTTGTTTTGTGCTATTTGAGATGTCTGTGAGTTAAATGATCCTTTAATTTGCCTTTAAGCCTGTTTATAGTTGGAAGGCATCTTCGGAGCGGAGGGGGCAATATTCAACACTTCAGAGCAAAATTGCTTCCTTCCTCTTCTCTGATTATTAGCATGATTATCGAGGACTTGCGGAGGATTCAGAGCCCCTGGCTCTAGCTTGACTTCTTGGGGAAGGTTTGGTGTGGATACTACAGTTCTCTGGAGGCATCCTTCTTCTGCCTTGGCATACTGCTCGAAGTATGCCATCAATTGCGCTACTGAAGACACCGGCTTCCCGTGACGTTTGCTCAGGAGGTCGGGATTAAAAATAACTTCGCGCGCTGCATCGACCACAGACGATGTGGACCACCCTTTTATCTGGGACTTGGTGTGGGTGAAGCGCACGAAGTATTCTAGAAGATTTTCTCACGCCTGCTGCTTCACTTGAAAAAGGCTTCCAGTAGACATCGGGGCTACAAAAGTCCCCTGGAAATTGCTCACACATTTCTTCTTCAACTGCTCCCATGACTTAATTGATCCTTGTTTTAGAGACTAGAACCAACGAAGGGCTACACCTTCTAACGCAAGGGGGAAACACTTTGCCATCGTATTTCGGACCCCTCCGCTTGCTTCTATTGCATGGGCGTAAGTACAAGAAAATTCTCTAGGATCAGACCCTCCGGAGTATTTGTGCAGCTTCGAGGCTCGGAACCTGGGATCGAAGCACACCTTCTGCAAGTCAGGATGCAGTGGGGATTCATCGTCGAAAGAGGCATTTTTGGCATTTTCTTAGACTTGAGGGGCTTCGAGATAATCATCGAGGCCGTCGTCTTGATGGACTTCCAAATAGGAGGGATGGCTTGAGGGCGAAGCCTGTCCGCGGCCTCCTGCCTCCATCTTTCTACCTCCGCTTGAAGCCACGTTATCTGAGCGGCTACGTCTTCGGGGAGGTCTTCACTTCCTCCGGAGGGATCCTCTGGGTCTTGAGAACTAACATAGTTAGTTCAAAGCACAGACGGAGTTACCCAAGGAACTCTGGCTGCTCGAGGCCTATTGACTACTTCAGGAGTTTGAGGGACGTATGAAGGCCCTGCATTGGAGGTCCGAGGGGACCTTTGGAGGAGACCGATGGCTAAACTACTCTTGGGAGACATGACTTACGAAGCTAAACATGGTCCGAAGACCAGGAGCTTTGGAAGATTGAGGAATGCGAAAAAAGGCCTTCGAAAAAAGCCCCCTTTTGTCGAAGGGTGTGCGGAATCTTGAGACTACGAAACTCCCTCAGCAAACGCTCTTCGAAATACAGGCAGTGGCACAAAACTAGCTTTTAGTACTAGGTTCCCCACGGACGGCGCCACCTGTTGGCACAACGGATTATGCTAATACACTACTAGAAAACTCCCCCTATAGCTACTCCAGAATTTGGGTGTAGACATGCTTTATTTCATCTCTATGTGAATATAGACACACATTCATAAAGCATGTTAGAAGCGTCTTCGTACGTACCACGTCAAACCTTGTAGAGATGAATTATTTATGCGTTGCTATGAAATAAAGAGATAGTCTATAAACACGTTATTTGCATATCTATAAAGTTAGATACAATTTAGTAGACACATGTATAAAACGTCTGTAGTGGTGTAGTTACGTAGTATTGTGACATTTCATTCACGTTAATAAATGTAGATACAATTTATAGATACATATACAAATCATGTCTAATAATATAGATGTGTTTTATAAGGACACCTTATTGCGCAGTAATAAGTATAGAGACGAATTTGTAGAGCGCGGAACATGACGTGGCAGATGATGTGGCACGAGACATGGCTAAGGATGAAAATGAATCGGATAGTTTCCATCCGAATCCGAAAAAATGGTTTCGGATCCGGATTTTTTTAATTCGGATACAAATCTTATCCGGATATGAATTTGGTTAATCCGAAAAAATATTATCCGGATATCCGAAATCAACATGGTTATCTATAGAAAATAACCATAAAATAAATCATTACTTAATATGTGTATCAAACTTCAAACATAATTTTATTTCTTGACATAATACTAATGCAAAACACATTAGATTTGTGCTGCTAAGGTGTGCCCCTCGCCCTGGTTTTATAGGCAGCCCACCACTCACACTGATTCAAACTAGCGAGGTGGGACTAAAGAGTGATGCGCGATTACAAACAATTGTTCGATATGCTTTAAAATGTATCAAGAGGATAATGACACTTCAAAGCGTGTTTATGTCCATGTCATTTTCTATTGATGGTTATTTGATACGATTTACGACTAATCTACATGCTATTCACGGAATGACATCATGTTAAACTTTGTATCTATTCAATACGCTTTTCTAATCAAGTTAGAAAGCATCTATACCTAGCTATAAACAAATGTTTGATACACTTTACAATGTCTCTGTGTGATAATGACGCTTTAAATCACGTCTAACGTCGTGTCATTTTGAGATGACTTCAATAGCGTGTCAAAAAATATCTTCGTATGATTCGTAACAATATAAGCGTGTCTATTATCGTAACAATCTGACATGCTTTCAAAATCGTGTCAACAAGCATCTTTATATGTGGATGTAGAGATACTTTTACATGGCGTTACTACTATGGCGTAGCTACAGGGGGGTTTTCTATTAGTGATAGGTTCTATAAGATCAAGAACTGACGAATAGGATAATAGCTCAGAATAGTTCGAAGTGTGTATTGAATATCTGAATATTCGATGCCTTTTACAAGGTGAGAAGGGCGTACTTATAGGTAAAACCTCTAGGGAAAAAACCTTTTACCCCTTAATTACAACTGACATAATGGATACTATATCGGTATCCTATATAGGGTTAATATGGTAAAACATGTTCGAAGGATGTTGATAAAGTAGACGTCCCATCCTTCTGATTGTTTTCCACTCTAAAGGGAAAGCCTTTTGGAGGGTCCCCTCGGACCGGAACTTGGATGGACCCTTTGGCTTCGAGACCTTCTATCCGGAGGCAAGTCTTGGGCTCCGAGATTAAAACTTGCCTTTATATTGGTTGCATAATGTATTTGCTTGGAATCTTGGATAATCATGAGGATGAAGTATTTTCCCCCAACAGACAATATTAATGAACATGGATCCACGATCATTGTACATCCATAAGTGGTCCAACTACATATCATTATAATTAATCTCACATAATTAACTTGTCTGCACATAAAATTGCTAATATTTTTGAAAGATCGGTAGTGATAGTTTAATTACCTTTTATCTTAAACCATCATTGTTTGTCGGTACTTATTTTGGCCTAGAGAATATACCTTCATAACGTTCCATTCCTACAATATATTAATTTATTAGTCAACATTTAGTTTTTTGATTTTAAAAATATTTCCAAATTTTGTTTTCAATACTCTCCAAGAGATGTTGTGAAAATATATGTTTCGACATAGATAATCTACATTCAGAATGTTGTGAAGATCAATCATGTAATTGTACCATGTATTACGCCATTAGTTTAGTGCTTCATTTTTTCATTTAAAAAATCAATTTTAGATTTTAACTCACATGGAAAGGCTATGAAGATTAATCACATTGACGTTGTATGGAGGTCATGTTGAATTTTAAAAATAAATTCAACATGACCTCCATATATTTATTAACAATGAAGAGAAATCCATAAAGCTAAGAGAAATTTTTGGAAAATTAATATTGCATCCATACATTCAATTCAATCCATTAAAAACAACTCATGGGTACAACCACAAAATCAACATGGTCTCTATACATTCAACATGTGTACAACCGCCAAATCAACATGACCTCCATACATTCAACATATGTACAACCATGGCCTCCATACATTCAATTCCATGGAGAGAAATTAATATCTACAAGCACTAAAGCCTCCATTCATTCCATTTCAGACATTCAATTCCATTCGTGAAGAGAAATAAATGTGGGTAAGCATACATTTAATATGGCCTCCAAACATTTAATTCGATCATTCAATAGTAAATATTTAGCACATGATTTAAATGGAAAGAAGAAAATGAATAGCAAAAAATGCCTTCCCAAAATCTTGTCTCTAGAAAGCTTTGGCCTCCAACACAGTTTTGCACTACACAATTCTCATGGCCTCACTATCTAGCTCACACTACTGTTTTATAGCGGTAAATATCAATGTAGGTTTGTGCAAAATACCGGTATTGTTGCACAACTATTAGTGTGGTTGTAGCCACAAACCAGTACTATTGCACAACTTTCAGTGCCAGTCCTAGCTACAAAAGTTGTGCAACAGTGTTAGTTCTTTTCAAGGTTTAAAAATTTATTGGCTTCTATTTTTTAAACCATGAGAGATATAGCTTTAGTGCTGGACTGGAGATAACTGGTACTGATGTTGACACGAAAATGCACCAAACACATGGACGCCGATCCGGCGATCCAAAAGCGTGGGGATATTTAGGAGTAAACCCCTAAACGTGACAAAATGCCAACGCCGCGTTCCGACGATCCTTAAATAGTGGTAAGGAAATAGCGTAGTCGCCAGGAAATCAAATAATATTAATCTAAAATTATTCAATTAACCGATGTGTGAGAAAATAACTAAAAATAATTAAACCTAATTAAACCGGCCAGAATACGGCCAGTTCAACTGAGGGTCCTACCGATCGGACCGGCCAAAAGAAGTCGGTCGGACCATAGCTACGCCGTCGGTCGGACCAGCAGTGTGAAGTGTATGGCCGAAGGGGGCTTCGACGTGATGTGTGAAGGGCTACCTTCGGAGTGAGTCGTGGAGACGATCGGAGGGAGACTCAGCCTCCCAGCCCATTAGACTAAAATCTGAAGCCCGATCGGACCGAAGGGTATGGGTGCCCCTCGGAGGGTGGCCTCCGGCGTTGATGCGGAGAGCCCCCGAAGCCCTCTGCGAGGTCCGGTCGGACCAGCCTTGTATGGCCGGTCAGACCGCTGCATGTTGGCGCTTCGGGTGACAGCTCGGCATGGGCCGGTCGGACCAAAGGATGGCCTCCGATCGGACCGACGACTCCTGGAAGATAGTCTACGGGGCTCCGGCAACCGTCTTCCTGTGGATAGATTGCCACAAAATTTCTTTGAGAAGATGGGATAGATGAAACACTGCAAAAACACCAAGAAACCAAAGGTAACTCGACTAAGAGACCGAATTACCAATAAAAACTGATAAAACGATAGAAATCCGTTACGTAGATGAAACAGATGATTCACGAGCGAACCGACAAGGACTTACCGTGATTACGATATGGCGGATGAAGAGCTTTCAGTGCAAACTCACGAAGATCTACGTGCTGAATTGACTCTTGGGAAAGAAAGTAAATTGAAAATTAAAGGTACGATACAAGAAAATAATAGTTTAGATCTATTAGGGTTTTAGGGGGAGCTCCTTGAATCGGCCTGGCCTCTATTTATAGATGTTGGTCATTAGTGCCTAGGCTCTATTTTGAGTTGGACACAGGTTCCAAGTTGTTAATAATTAATTAGAGATAAAATAGACCTAAAATCAGCTAATCTCAATTGGGTACAAATTGGGCCGGTCTGACCGGGCCTACATGGCTTAGTGCCGGGCACCACAACATTGTTCCTAGAATTTTTGGCCACATGGGAATTGCCCGAATAAGCCTCGACAATTTTTCTGTTGGTGGACCCTTGCTCCTGTGTACTCTCGGTCGGAGTGGCCATGGTGGGTTGGTCGGAACGACTGGTGCCGGGTTCCCTCATAGTGTCGGTCAGACTGGCCACAGTTGGCCGGTCAGACCGAGGTACCGAGGGTGGTCTGACCGACCCTATGGCTATGGTCGGACCGACTGGCTGCTGCTCGATCTCCATCTATGGCTCACCTTCGTCCTGTTCTGTGGAGTTCTCCTTAGGGATTGGGACATCCCTGGACCCTACCTTGACAAAGAGAGCTTCGGACGCTGTCTCCGGACGTCCTCGTGGCATGATAGATAACATGTTGAAGACATCGCCTCATGGAGCACTCATCAGACCCTGCATGTTATAAAATCTGGATGGTAGGAACAGAGCGATATAATATGGGGCAGGGTACCCAGTAGGCGGAAAGTAGATAGGGGGCCATTGCGTCATCGGTAGATGATACGGTGGTGGAGGGTAAGATGGCTCTAATGGACTCAACCATCATGGGCCGAACCGACCCTTTCGAGGAGGCTCTGGCCTCGTTGGAGGTCCTAACCGAGGGTTCGCCTTATCGGCCCTCTTCTAGTACTTTTGGAGTAGCATGTTGTATGTCACCTTCAGCTTCTTGTGAGTCGCACCTGAAGACGATGAGCTAGTGTTTACCTTCCACACTCCTACCTCATGGTTCTTCGGCATGAGCATGTGTGGATGTGGTTCTCCAATCACGACCTCCTTCCCCTTAGCAGACCCGGCCTGCTCAGGCCGAATCAGCACCTTCTTCCCGTCGAGATCAATAGTGTTAATGGGAAAGGGGTCCTTGTTGAGCTTCATCTTGGGATTTGTATATATCTTTAACCGTCCTTCTTCTATGGCCGATTGAACCTGACGACAAAAAGAAATTGCAAAACGTTAGTAGAATGGGAATGAGAATCATGCCACTTACAATAAGCCCGCTTCTTCAAGTCGTCGGTAGTCAGAATGATGTGACCCTTTGGTAACCTGATGAGTTTGTTCTTCATCAAAAAATTAAATATTTTATCACACTTGGTCACATCAAAAGAATACTACACCTCGCTGGGCAGACTCTTGGCAGGAGATGATCGTAACTCACTGCAAGTAATGGGTTGGGCCTTACTAGACCAAGTCCATTCTGCAGTATACATGTCTGGCGAGTCGTCCTCACTCTCCGATGATTTCTCATCAGAGTGCTCCATGATGTGCACCTCGGCCTTAGGCTTGTTGAATGTTTTAGTGAATTTTCTACTTTTGGATCGTCTTTCTTGAACTAGAGCCTTCTACAACACTTAACTAACATCAAAGAAATCCTGGCTGTCTAGTTTCTCCTTATGTTCGGAGAGAAGACCATTAAAAGCTAGGTCGTCCAAGTCTCTATCAAAAATGTTTAAAGATAAACATCGGTTCCTAGTGTCCCTAAAATGCTTAATGTACTCGGAAACACTCTCACTAGTTTTTTGTCTAAGGGATGTCAAGTGTGAAAGTCTAAGCTTGGTTTCCCAATGTAAAAATAATCATGGAACTTCTACTCCAACTGGGCCATGTCTGAATGGAGTTTGGCGGTAACGCTGAAAACCAAGTTAAAGCGGTGCCGGAAAGCGATAGAGAGAACAATATAAGCTTCAAAGCATCCGACCCACTAGCTTCGCCACACTGCGCCAAGAATTGGACTATGTGCTCTAGGGTGGTCTTACTACCTTCGCCGTCAAATTTTGTAAACTCAGGCACCCTAAAGCCATGCGGTTATGGGATGGTGTCGAAGTGATCAGTGTTCGGCTTGCGATAAACCCTAAACTGACCTCTAGGTGTCCAAGACGCACATTCTCTAAACAGTGCTCAAATCCGCTCATCAAAGTCATTTACGCTTCATGCCTGCGTGCGTCTCTCGTGCTGGGGTGCGACATGCGGTGTTATATCATGGTGTCGGCCATGCAGCTCCTCCTCTCATGATGGCTCGTGATATAGGACATAATCGGTCCTATGCGGATGTGTGGGAGTAGGAGGTGTGGGCAGCGTGGGATAAGGTAGTGTAGGCACGGGCAGTGGTGCATAGTGTGTGACAGTGGTGGTCTGACCAGCCATAAGGTCGGTCTAACTGAGGGTGTGATAGTCGATCAGACCATCCTGATGGTTGGTCGGACCGATAGGGTCATATGTCATCTCGGCCATGGATGGTGTGGCCATAGACGCTATGGTCTTCTCAATACTCCCGTCGGTCCTACTATGTATGTGATGGATAAGGGGTACACTAGTTATCAAAGTTAGGGAAGCGGCCTCAGAAAAGCCAAATCTCCTGAACATTGCCTCCATCTTAGAGTCGATCATGGCCTCTACGCGGTTTAAAATGGTAGCGCTAATGGCCTGGTCTACTTATGTGGCTATTTTTTGCTTGATGTCCGTGCAGGACAGTCAAGGGGATGATGGTTTTACCTTAGTTCTGCAGAGATTGGGGACGTCGATGTTGCGCTTGACGAAGCCCCCGTGGGTCTTGGTGAAGAGGCCAAGAAAAGGAGTGTGCATCTCCCTTGTCCTAGCCTCGAGTTCTGCCCTATCCTCCTCAAAGAGGTCATCGAGGGTGGGGATGATGATGTTGCTATCGTCAATCTCTAAGATCCTCACTGGATTCATCGGCGTTGAGGGTCCCGTTGATGTAGAGGTAGTAGGTGTACATGTCGTCAATGTAGAAGTGCTTAGCATGACTTTCCCCAGTGGAGTCGCCAAAAAGTGTGTTGCACGAAAATGAGCCAAACACACGTACAACGATCCGGCGATCCAAAAGTGTGTGTATATTTAGGAGTAAACCCCTAAACATGACACAACGCTGACACCGTATTCCGATGAACCTTAAACAGTGGTAAGGAAATAACGGAGTCTCCAGCCAATCAAATAATATTAATCTAAAATTATTCAATTAACCAATGTGTGAGAAAATAACTAAAAATAATTAAACCTAATTAAACCGGCCAGAATAGGGCTAGTTCAACCGAGGGTCTTAACAGTCAGACCGGCCAAGGGAAACTGGTCGGACTGGAGCTACGCCGCTGGCCAGACCGGTGGTGCGAAGTGTATGGCCGAAGGGGGATTTGGCATGAAGTGCGAAGGGCGACCTCCAGAGTGAGTCGTGAAGATGACCGGAGGTGGACTCGGCCTCCCAGGCGGTTAGACCGGTGTCCGGCGCCCTATCGGACCGAAGGGTACGTGTGCCTCTCGGAGGGTGGCCTCTGACATTGATGCGGAGTGCCCCCAAAGCCCTCTATGAGGTCCAGTAGGACCAGCCTTGTATGTCTGGTCAGACCACTGCGTGCTGGCGCTCCGGGTGATGGTGCGGCACGGGCCAGTCAGACTGAAGGATAGCCTCCGGTCGGACCGATGGCTCCTAGAAGATAGTCTCTGGGTCTCCGACGACCGTCTTCCCATGGATGGATTGCCACAAAATTTCTTGGAGAAGATGGGATAGATGAAACAATGCAAAAACACCAAGAAACCAAAGGTAATTCAGCCAAGAGACCGAATTACCGGTGAAAATCGATAAAACTATAGAAATCCATTACGTGGATGAAACAGATGATTCACGAGTGAACTGATAAGGACTTACTGTGATTATGACGTGGCAAACGAAGAGCTTTCAGTGCAAACTCACGAAAATCTATGTGCTGAATTGAATCTTGGGCATGAAAGTAAATTAAAAAGTAAAGCTACGATTCAAGGAAATAATAGATTGGATCTATTAGGGTTTTGTGGGGGCTCCTTGAATCGGCCTTTCCTCTTTTTATAGATGTTGGTCATGAGTGCCTGGGCTCTATTTTGAGTTGGACATGTGTTCCAAGTCGTCAATAATTAATTAGAGATAAAATAGACATGAAATCAGTTAATCTAAATCAGATACAGATTGGGCTGGTCTGACCGAGCCCACATGGCCAGTCTGACCGGGCCCATATGGCCGATCTGACCAGGCCCATATGGCCGATCTGACCGGGCCTAGATGGCTGGTAGGACCGGTCTATGTCAGGTCTCAACATATTTTCGGTAAAACTACCTGTTGGCGTAAAAGATTACGCTAACAGGTTTCTAAAGATTAGAAACTAACAAACGAAGTGTTTGTGAAGTAAACTATTCCAAGCCTCCGAAAGGATAATAGCTTAAAATAGTTCGAAAGTGTGCATTGAATAACTTGTATTCGGTCTGTATTACAGGGTAAAACGGGGGTATTTATAGGCCCAAACATTAAGGAAAAGACCCTTTTACCCCTCTGTTACAACCGACATAGTGGAAACTATTCGGTACCCTTAATAGGGCTAAAATGGTAAAAGACTAATCTAATGAGAAAGAAGATAAGTCTTACATCTTAGCTAGCAGAGAAGCTCTCAGAAGAGTCCAAGTTCGAAGATATACTCCGAACTGGAGTCCGTCATCATACTTCGAACTTGATTCAATGCATCCCCGAAGTTATATACTGGAAATCTTCGACTTAATCACCAGCCTTTGTCCTGTTACTGCAATAACCCTGAAGATGGAATATTTTCCCCCAACAGTAGCCCCTCGAATACGCTTCTCCGTTAAATCTGTAATGTTAGGACAGCAGTATACGCAAGAAAAATAATCATGCGTAGGGGTTAGCAGATTTAAACCATTTTCGAAATACATGGAAACGTAAAACTTCGAATCATCTTCTAAGAAAATTATATTCGAACTATCTTAGAATTAACTCGAGAAGCCTGAAAGCCTTTTTAGACTTGGAAGAAATAGCCGTTGGCTTTTTCCTTCTAATGGAAGTTACGCGTTGCGTTAATTCCGCAACAAAGTAACGGTCAGGAATACGAAACGGCAGATGCAAACGGTAAAAAATCTTGGTCTGGGCTATAAATAGAGGGCCCAGACCCTTCACGAGTACCTTTCCACCGCTTTCGTGCAAACAAGCTATCAGACAAACCTTAACCTCCATTTTTCTCCTCGAGCAACCTGTGTGATTCCATGGCAAAAACTAGTTTCAAGGGTCCTAGAGCAGCTTCAGCCTTGGCTCGGCAGCAGGCTGCGGCAGTAGTAGCGGCTGCGTCATCGGCGACGGCAACTCCGACACCTGTAGTGGCAGTAATGGCAGCGGCGGGGGGAAATCCCCAAAATGTTGGCCCTCAGGACCTCTTCCCAGCGTCGACAAAGTACACGGATCAGTCTTATCAACTGGGGCCTTCAACCTACAAGAGGGAATCGCTCGCGGCCGCAATAGAAGGCAAAATCAGTTCCGGGGTCATGATTCGCAAACATGGGAAGGAAATCATTCCGTCGCCAAGACCCGGAGAAGTGGTTGTCTTCGAAGCCTTCTTCGAAGCTAGCTTAGGGCTTCCGGCAGTCGATTTTTTGGCCGAGGTATTGGATTTATTCCACGTCACTCTCCCCCAGCTCTCTCCAAATGCAGTAGCTCGTTTTGCCATCTTCGAATGGGCGTTGCGAGCTGAAGGTTGTGAAGGAAGGGCTGAGATCTTCGCAGCACTGCATAGAGCTTCGTGCCAACCAAAGACCTTCGTAGGCCCCGGAGGTGAAAAGATGGTGGTGGCCTTCGGAAGTATCAACTTCAGGCTTCGAGACGAGTATGCTCTTCGGTTTCCCGCCAAGGCCATCAATGCCAGATGGTACACAGACTGGATCTTGAAGTGGTTTTACGCCGAAGCTGGGGCGAGCAGCCGTCTAGCTGGACCCTTGCAAGATATCAACTTCTGAAAGGAAGCTCTTGTGCATCCGGATCCGGGCCAACTCGAAGCTCGCCTCAGCCTGCTCCAAAAAATCAGTCACCGCCTGAGCATGCGGGATTTAGCAGAAGAATTCCTCGGGCTTCAGATCCCTCCTCTGATGGCCAACTGGCCAATCACCTTCTAGGAAGATTCGGAGGGCGGTCTCCGAAAAATTTCTTCGAATTCGAGCCCTGCAGGTAACTTCGAAAACAACATATGTCATGTATATTCGTTTTGAAGAAATAACCAACTTAACTCATTTTTCAGCCTCTTCGTCCCCTATAACTTCGGAGCAGATTGTACGAGCTTCGGAGAAGATTCTGGGCGTCCCGACTCCGACCGAGAAGGAATGGAGGATTAAGTTGGTTGGTACTTGGGAACGGTCCAACCGAGTATGGGGTCTACTCGAAGTTGTTTCGCCCCCTCTTGTGGATTGGGTGCCTTCGGAGAAAGGGCCCAAAAAGATAAAAGTCGAAGTTGGAACCTCGAGCTCCGCCAAGACTCCGCTAAAGAAGGTAGCTCGAAAGCCAAGAGTTCCTGTGCCTTCAAGCCCAAGAGCTTCAGCCTCCGATTCCTTAGAGGATGAAGGCAGGATGCTTGTTGACTTGATCGACAAGGATGCATCCCATTGAGATGCACATATTGATGATGCTGCGAGCGTACCGGAGTCTCAAGCCAACCTTGAGCAAGTGAGGACTCCGACGGCTCAAGAAAATTTACCGCAAGACAGAGCTCCTGTGAATGAAGGCGGAGTCGAAGTTGCAGTAGAATCAACTTCAATTCTGGGTGAAGCAACAATGGACGTTCCCAAAGATGCTCCAACAGTCGAAGATTTGACTGTAGACTCCGACGAAGACTTTGGAGTAGCGTTCGATCTGCCAAGCAGTCCAATGCTCACCCGTCGGCAATACGTCGGAGGTACCCTTCGCATAACTCTTTTGTTCTTTTTTCTTGCGAAATTATACAATGTATAATACCTTTGTTTCAACAGGATCTACTCCCGTGGAAGAGGTCCACCCCGAAGATATAATTCCCGGGCCTTCGACAACTTCGAAGCCGATTCCAGAAGTCGCTCAAATGGGACCTGGAAAAGGCAAAGGCAAGATGGACCACCTTCCTGCTCCGAGCTCTGGATCAACTCCGTCTGAATCAACAGACGAAAGCCAATCCACGGAGGGGGGTCAGCCTGCCGGAGGTCCAAAAGATACAACTCAGCACTCCGGGCCTTCAACAAACAAAGATGACCAGCAGGCCTTGAGTATGCTCCCTCTTCTAGCTCCTTTCTTGGAGCGAAGAACTGGGCTTCGGACTTTGCTCGAGCCTTTGGATCAAGCTAGCCGCGAAGTGGGGGAGACAGACTTGGTGGCCATCTTGAGCGAGGCGGAGAGTTCGGAGCTTAATGCTGCCATGGAACGTGCAGCATACCAGGTACGAAGTATCTGCGAAACAAAATTAGACTTATATACAAATAATTTCTCACCTTGGTTTTTTCTCTTCGCAGCAAATAGTCTTGGCCCGAGCTGCGAACATTTCAAATGAGTGTGGAAGCCTTCGCCTTCGAGAGGAAAACACAACTCTTCAACGAAATCTTACAATCTCCGAAGGTCGGGTTTCCCACTTAGATAACATGGTTTCAACGGAGCGCAGGGCTAGACAAAGCTTGGAAGCTGCGAACAAAGAGCTCGAAGCAGAACAAATTGTGCTTCAAGCGGAAATTGAAAAGATGCGGGCAGAGATGCTACGGCGGGAGCTGAGCTTGTCAGGCTCCAAGAAGAAAAAACCAAAGCTGCCGAGGAAGCTAGCCAGCTACTCAATAAGAAAAATTCTTTAGCTACGGAGGCAGCTAGGCTCTCTGGAGTGGTAAGAGAATTAACTTCGGCGAAGGATGCCTTAATTGAAGACAAGCTGAAGTCGGAGAAGGTAGCTGCGGAGGTCATGAACCAGCTGCTAGGCATTCTAGAGTACTTTGGTACTACTGGGACGCTTCCTTCTGATGACAACATCCCCCTGCTGCGACGGCTGAAGAGGATCCAAGGAGCAGCGAAGCAAATGAAGACAGCAGACATTCGGTACGGAGAAATCTCCGGACAAGTGGCTGCTATCGGCATACTTCGTTACTACGAAGATCTGGGCAAATCGATAACTCCGAACACAGGGGCAGCTCCCATTACCTTTGACGACAATCAACTTCTTACTCCTTCCGAAGGTGTGGCCGCTGCTTGGCAAGCCTTTCAAACCTCATGGAGAGCCGAAGGTCGCTCTGCGATCAAGGCTTGGATCGATGAAGGGCAACGCCAGAAGCAAGTTTGGTCCCAAGCTTCGAGCAGCCAGCCTCCGCCAAACCCACAGGTTTAGAATTATCTTAGGATCTTCGAATATGTAAAGCATTATGCTTTTGTACATTTATGAATGAAAATTTGCTTATCATGTTTTTAGGCTTTGCCTCATATGGAAGATGTCAAAGTATTAGATGTTAACGACGAACTCCGCCTACTATGGGCTACCTTCGATATTTTAAAACTTCACAAGCGCCCTCGATTTCTAGTTCCTCGTGATAGTTCCGGTGCGATTGCACCCAAAGTAAGCAAAGACATATTGTCTTACATTAAAGAGGAAGAAAAAGAAGTTAACTTGGAAACTTCATCCTCCGAAGACATTTTATGGTCCGAAGACAAAGATGAAGCTCAAGGTAAAAAGCCTGAAGAACTTGGAAGCTGGGAAAGGAGCCCCGAACGACTTCGGACTTGGGCCGAGCTTCAACAAGAACAGAAAGACTTTAGATCTTCGAAGGGAGGTAGGAGAGTTAAACGCAAAGTTGTTAGAACTCTCGGCTCTAGAACTAGTCGTTCCAACCTTAGCTCAAGAAATCGAAGAGGTCTTCGATTCCTTCTTGGTATAGATACTGATTTTTCATGATGTAATCATTTTTGTTCGAATAATAAATATCGATTTAAAATTGTCTCCCTATTTACCAGCCCCTCTTTGGGCATAATCAACTTCGAACTATATTCAAAGATGGTTAGGCGCAAAGAAAAACTTAGGAGTATAATTTTGGGGTTTCGGAGCCCCTCAGTAATTTAAAGATTTATTAAAATCTTATAAAATGTCTTTGACTATTTGTAGTCTGAAGATTGGTAACTTAGCACCTTATGTTTTGAAAGAAATCACTTTGGACAACTTCCCGGACACTTTAGTGTCCTAAATGATTTGTCACTTTGGACTTTTTTAACAGACATTCGAAACTCATGGCTCAAACTCTGTTTTGTTTTGGCCTCATTCGGCTCTTTTTGCGAATTCTGTCAAACCAGTGGTTTGGAGTTCGCAGTGGTCTCTTTGGACTCTTTTTACGGATACCTACAAGCCGATGGCTTGGGCTCTGCATCATTTGGTCTCTTTGGACTCTTTTTACGGATGTCTACCAGCCGGTGGCTTGGACTTCGCATTCTGTGGTCTCGGGCTCTTTTACGGATGCCTACAAGCCAGTGGCTTGGACTCCGATTATGTCAGCCCACCACGTCGGAAACTTCGGACCAGTGGTCCGAAGTCCGAAAATATGATTCAAATTAATGACACTTCCCTCTCGGTCAACTCCGCTATTCCAGTGCGTCCACTCGGAAGTGGGAAGTTTATGAGGGGTAGGCATTATCTGAACCATATGCTTTATTAATTCGGAAAGTGCTTACAAATGATTACAAGGAGCCCCTATGCGAAGTATCGCTTTAGGTGCTCCACATGCCATGTATGCGCTAACTCTTCACCTTCCAAATTAGCTAATTTAAAAGAACCAGGGCGCCCTGAGCGAACAATTAAGTATGGACTTTCCCATTTATTTCCTAATTTTCCTGGCGCTATGATACTTCGCAAAATGAGATGACCCGACCTAAGTTCATTAATCTTGACCTTCGGGTCGAACCAAGTCTTCGTCTGCTGCTGATACTTTGACAAATTTGCCACAGCTCGAAGTCTTGTCTCCTCTGTTAAAGCCAGCGAAGCTTGCCTTTCTCCTTCTATTTCCGGTTTGGTGCTGCGAAGTTATCCTCCTTTGAGTTCTGTTGGTGTCATAGCTTCATCTCCGAATAATAGTCTGAAAGGAGTGAAGCCGATAGACCTTGTCTGAGTTGTCCGGATTGACCATAGGATCTTTGGGAGCTCTTCGGTCCACAATCCTTTTGCCAATCCTACTTTTCTTCGATTCAGCCCTGACAAGATATTACCATTGGCTCTTTCAACAACTCCATTAGATTGAGGATGTCTTACTGCAGCAAAACATAGTTGAATGGCTAGGTCTTCATAGAATTTCCTGAAGGGTTCTGCATCAAACTACGTTCCATTATCCACTGTCAACTGCCGAGGCACTCCGAACCAGCATATGATATTCTTCCAGAAAATTTTTTGAACATTATTCGAAGTGATGGCTGTTAGGGGTTCTGCTTCGACCCACTTTGAAAAGTATTTTATTGCTACCACTGCGAACTTCAAATTTCCTTTTGCTACTGGGAAGGGACCAATAAGATCCATTCCCCATCTGTCCATGGGCCATACTGGAGCTATGACTTGAAGAGCTGTTGGTGGGCGATGACTCCTTCGTCCCATCCACTGACATCCTTGGCAAGTGCGGACCAAGCTCTCTGCATCAGCTACTATTGTAGGCCAATAAAGCCCCTAGCGAAGTGTTTTTCCTGCCAAAGCTCGAGGGGCCAGATGGCTACCGCAAAGCCCTTCATGAATTTCTCGAAGAATTTCTTGACCTTCGGCTTGAGATATACATTGGAGCAAAGGGGAACATAATCCGGCCTTGTATAAAATACCGTTGATTATGTGATAATTCCGAGTCCTGAGCTTTAACCTCGAAAGTTGTGTTCCTTCGGACATATTTGCTTCTCCTTGCAATACTTCCATAATTGAACTTCGCCAATCTGTACTTGGAATGCAAAGGACTTCCGCAGCATGAATTTGTGGCACTGAAGGTGTATTGAGTTCTTCATAAAAAACTTCTTCGGGTATGTCCATAGCTCCGTCTGCAGCTTTTGCTAAGATGTCAGCTTGCATATTTTCTGCTCTAGGTATACTCAGAATGGAAATCCCTTTAAATGCTGCTTCGATCTTTCGGATTTCTTCTAAGTACTTTGCAAGCTGTGGATGTCGAACTTGGAAACTCTTGTCTACGTGCCCTGCTACAATCTGAGAATTTGTTTTAATAACGACTCTTGTAGCCCCTAGAGCACATGCCTTTCGAAGTCCCAATAAAATTCCCTCATACTCCGCTGTATTATTGGTAGACTTAAAGTTGAGTCTTGCGGAGTACATTGCCTTTTGCCTTGAAGGCGAAATTATCACAGCTCCGACACCTGCTCTAGATGCTTGGAAAGCTCCATCAGAGTAAATAGTACAAATCTCTTCACTTGGCTTCTCCGAAGCCCATGTTGCAGGGGGGTCCACTCTGCCACGAAGTCCGCCAATACTTGCGACTTAATTGCTGTTCTTGCTAGAAAGAATATGCCGAAGGGTGCTAACTCAACAGCTCACTTTCCAATTCTTCCAGTGGAATCCTTACTTCGGAGCATATCTCCTAAAGGATACGAAGTTGGTACAATGACATTATGTGCCAAGAAATAATGCCTTAGCTTCCTCGAAGCGATTACCAGAGCATAAGCGAATTTCTCAAGCTCAGAATATCTTGTTTTTCCTCCGGACAATGCTTCGGACACAAAATAAACTGGATTCTATACCAACTTCCCATTGAAATCAACCTCTCTGACAAGGACTGCACTGACAGGAGAGCCAGTAGCTGTAAGGTAGAGGAGTAGGGTTTCGTCCGCAACAGGCACCGTGAGTGTAGCAAGGTTACTGAGATAATTCTTAATATCTTCGAAGCTCTTTTGACACTCCGGTGTCCATGCAAAATCTTCGGACCCTTTCAATGCTTTGAAAATGGGCAAACTTCTCTCTGCAGACATTGCCAGGAATCTGCTAAGTGCTGCAAGAAGACCGGTCAGCTTTTGCACTTGCTTTAAATTCTCTGGGGGAGCCATCCTCTGCAACACAGTTATTTGAGTGGGGCTAGCTTCGATCCCTCTTCTTAAAACTAAGTACCCTAACAATTTTCCAGCTTGTGCCCCGAAGATACATTTTTCGGGGTTGAGACGGATCCCACATGCCCGAAGGCTATTGAATGTTTCTGCTAAGTCTAGGCTATGTTGGTTCTTTAAAGTACTCTTTATTACAATATCATCCATATAGGCCTCTACATTACGGCCTAATTGATGACCTAGAGCCTTAGCAATTAACCTCGAAAAAGTAGCCCCGGTGTTTCTTTAGCCAAAGGGCATTCTTACATAACAAAAGACTCCTGAAGGAGTTACGAAGCTTGTCTTGATTTCATCTTCGCGCTTTAACCAAATTTGATGATAGCCGGAATATGCGTCAAGGAAGCTTAATAACTCCGAACCAGCAGTGGAGTCGACCAATTGATCAATTCGGGGCATGGGGTAGGGGTCGCGGGGGCATGCTTTATTCAGGGATGTAAAATCAATACACATGCGCCACTTCCTTGAAGATTTCTTCTTAACGAAGACTGGGTTGGCTAACCACTCCGTATGAGCCACTTCTCTGATAATCCTAGCCTTCAGCAACTTCTCAACTTCGTTTTTAGCAAGGATAGCTCTCTCCGTAGACAATTTCTGGAGTCCTTGCTGAACAGGCCGAACCTTCGGATTCACAAGTAGACTGTGTTCAATAATGTCCCGACTGACTCCGGTGATGTCTTCATCAGACCAAGCAAAGACATCTAAATTTTCCTCAACTACTTTCTCTAAGGAGGCAGCAACTTCTGGAGGCAAGTCTTTACCAAATTGAAATGAATATTCCTTGCCATCTTTGACAATAACCTTCGTTGCAATCTCTCCTTCGGGACTTGGTCTTGGGAAGGATTTTTTCGAAGATTCGCTAGAAGCAGAAAAATTCTCCGGATCATCTTGCACACTGTTCACCTGTCTCGGGTCAAGAGGAGGGTCATGACCATACTCTGCTCTTCGCGCAATGGCCTGATCTCCAAAAACAGTGAGCACTCCCGCCTGTGTGGGCATCTTCATACATAAGTAATTATGATGCGCTACAGCTCCGAATTGATTTAACATGCCTCTTCCGAAGATGACATTGTATGCATATGGAGCATCCACAACATCAAAGATCACTTCCTCTGTCCTGGCCAGTGGCCCCTCTCCGAAAGTAACTTCCAGGCCAATTTGGCCGAGGGTATCAAGAGGGGGTCCTGTAAATCCTTGTAAAGGAGGGGTTGCTGGGAGAAGATGCTTTCTGGAGATGCAGAGTTGATCAAAAGCTTGGACAAAAATAATATCCACCGAACTCCCTCCGTCAACTAGCACTCTCCGAACTTCAGTTCCTGCTATGTCGGCAGTAATTACAAGTGGGTCTGCATGTGGAAATTTAACACCAGCTGCATCATCTACAGAAAAGGATATTGGCACATGGGACCATTCAGGCATAGCAGCTGCAGATGAAGTGGTTCCAATATGGCCCACTTCTCTGACATATTCTCTTCTCTGCCTCTTTGACATACTTCCGAGAGTCCCTCCTCCGGAGATGGGGAGGACTACTCTTTTTCCTCGATCTTGCCCTCTTCTTGCTTCGGAGGTGGCATAATATTGACCACCGGAGGGCGTCTTGCCGAATCGAAGTTCTCTATCCGCGGCACATCCTGGACAGGCTCCGAACGGACTTCAGCCGGAACTCGGTCAGTAGTGCCTCGACCCAAAGTTCTTTCCATATACTCTCTTCTCAGAGCAAGTATAGCCTTGCACGCATCAGTTGCATGACTCCGGTTTTCACCATGAATACAGCAGAAAAAGGTCTGGCCTTTGCAAGCCGGTTTCCCTGGCGGCCTCTAGCCGCTGGTCTTGCTTCCTGAGGGTTGCGGAGCCCTTTGGGAAAACTTCTGCGGGGGTGCAATGTTCAGAACTTCTGAACGAGGATGATTTTGCCCCCGACGCCTGTCATGTTGAGTTTCGAAGCTAGGCCCTTGCGGCTGTGCTGAAGTTTTCACTTGCAATTTAACTTCTTGCAGTATCGACGGGGTTGCAGCAGTTCTCCGAAGCCATCCCTCTTCTGACCTTGCATACTCTTCGAAATAAGACATCAACTGAGAAATAGGAGATATACTTTTCTGGTGAAGTTTATTAAGGAGGCCTAGATGAATAACTCCCTCTCGAGCTGCGTCAACTACAGAAGACGTAGTTAACCTTCGAATTTGCGACTTCGTATGAGCGAAGCGCTTGAAATACTGTCTTAGGGTCTCTCTAGGGAGCTGTTTCACCTGGAAAAGACTTCCTGTTGACATTGGGGCACGAAGGTACCTTGAAATTTACTCACAAACTTCTTCTTCAACTGCCCCCATGAACTGATTGATCCTGGCTTCAGGGAGCAGAACCACCGCAATGCAACTCCTTGAAGATCTAGGGGGAAACATTTTGCCATAGTGTCCCGCACTCCTCCACTGGCTTCAATTGCTAAAGCATAAGAACGGACGAATTCTCCAGGATCTTCATCTCCGGCATACTTGCAAAGCTTCGAAGTTTTGAATCTTAGGGTCGAAGCATACTTTCTGCAACTCAGGATGCAGCAGAGACTCGGTGTCAAAGGAAGCATTCTCCGGGGCTTCGGGATAAATAAGCTCGTCATCTTCGGGCACTTCGGGAATGGTTGGGGTGGCTTGAGAACGAAGCCTATTCGCGGCTTCTTGCCGCCACCTTGCTACTTCAGCTTGGAGACTGGCCATTTGAGCGGCCATATCACCAAGACCGTTTTCATCTCTTCCGGAAGGATCTTCCGGGTCTTGAGAACTGTAGGGATCGGTTCAAAGTGGAACTTGAGGTGGAAGAGGGACTCCGGCTGGCCGAATTATAGATGGAGTCAGTGGAGGAACTCCGTATGCTCGAGGAAGGGGAATCCCTTCCGGAGTTTGAGGTGGAGGAAACGTTGAAGGTTCTTCGACCTCAACTGTGTCTGAAGATCTTGCTCCGGAGGTCCGAGGGGACCTCCGAACAGGATTACTACCTGCACTCCGCTTAGGAGGCATGGTTTGAGAACTTGGTAGAGAACGAAGTTTTTTGGACTAGGTTACCCACGGACGGTGCCAACTGTTGGTGTAAAAGATTACGCTAACAGGTTTCTGAAGATTAGAAACTAACAAACGAAGTGTTTGTGAAGTAAACTATTCCAAGCCTCCGAAAGGATAATAGCTTAAAATAGTTCGAAAGTGTGTATTGAATAACTTGTATTCGGTCCGTAATACAGGGTAAAACGGGGGGTATTTATAGGCCCAAACATTAAGGAAAAGACCCTTTTACCCCTCTGTTACAACCGACATAGTGGAAACTATTCGGTACCCTTAATAGGGCTAAAATGGTAAAAGACTAATCTAATGAGAAAGAAGATAAGTCTTCCATCTTAGCTGGCTATAGGACCGAAAGTAGCGACCAGAGGGGGCGTGAATGGGCGCCTAAAAATTCTTTCGAATCAATGGCCTGCTCCCAACACCCAACGCACCTCAAAAGACTAAGTAGGAGAGTATGAACAGATTGCCTATGTCTACAGGTATCTAGCCTAGAAACAACCGATGTTAAACAGAGAACTACCAAAGCAGTGCTACTAGGCAGATAAACAAAATATACTAGACGTGGCAAGACAAACTTCTCAAAAGATGATCTAAGTATATATGAAGTGAGATGAGAGGTTACTGTTCAGATTTGTCTCCTGTTCGAAACTTGGCGAAGCCTGCTGCACTTGTATCGAAGCCTGCTTCGCTGTGTCGAAGCCTGCTTCGAAGGTTAGTTGCGAAGCCTGCCGAATGTTGTTGTGAGAGTGTCGAAGGTTGGTTGTCTACCCTAGTTCGAGTAACAAAGTGCGAAGTATGCTTCGGAGCGAAGTATGGCAGAGTCGAAGCTAGGTTCGAACAATGTACTTCGAAGGCTAAACTTCGAACAGAAAGCTTCGAACAAGCTCACAGAAAAACAACCTTCGAAAAAGTAGCGAAGCCCAACACACGGCAGAAAGATCAAATCGAAGCCTATACTCAAACTTCGAAGCTAGCTTGATCGAGGTATGACAACCGAAGTTGAGACCTTCGTTCAGAGGATTAACTTCGAAAGACAAGCTCCGAACACACACACAGTGACCTTCGAAAATGACAGCAAGAAGGAACTTACGTCGAGTGAAGTCTAACAGAAAGACAAGCTTCGAAGCCAACTTCGAAACCTGTCGATGTATGGACTTCGAAGAGCTCAAGTCGGAGTACCTTCGCACAGACGTTCGAAGTATGATATGCTGACACTTCAAAAAGGTACTTCGAAGCTAGCAACTCAGTACACAAAATGAAGTTCGAAGTTCAAACGAAGCCCTCGAGGATGTCAGATCGAAGCCTGCCTAACGAAGCTGAGGGACTTCGAACATAGAGAAGGGGCTTCGCCAAAAACAGCCAGAAAAGAGACTTTAGCCCTGTCAACTCGATCAAAAAGCTATGCAGGAAAAAAGCGAGGCTAGAGTACTAGTGTACTATTGCTACAGTGGAGTAGTACTACTTGCAAACAACAAGAACTAGTACTCCTCGTGAAGAACAAATCACAGCAACAGAGAAGCTTCTTCTCAGAGAATAAATTAACCGCATGCACTCAACAGCAAAGACATTAAATGAAGTGCTGCGCACATAAATGCTTCACACAAAAACACCCGAAACAAACTCTTCGAGAACAGTGAAGAAACAAATGAATCTCAGGAAGAAACAAGGCTCATTGCCTGGCGGCGCACATGGGGAGAGAGAAAAGACAGGGAGCAAAAATTGACCCAATGGATTGAAAAGTGAATTCTAGAAGGGGTAACCTAACTCTAGGGATTGGGGCCCTATTTATAGGCAGCCCAACACTAGGAATATTCCACCAGCCCCTTAGGGTTTTTACAGACTTTAAAATAAAAGAAATGACTCTACTGCCCTTAGGAATTTTTACAGACACGACTGACTGACTGTGGGCCTAGAGATACAGATGACTTATCCGGAAGCTAAGCTTTCGTAGCGACTACGGCTTCTCTTCTGGACAGTCCGATACAGAATCAACGGTTGTTAGTTTTGCACTGAAACTGACAAAGCCTCCACTGGCTTTGCACCAGGTACCCGGATTGGGCCGGCCCGATTCCGCAGCTCTCTCAGCCCGGCAATCACTCACCGCCCGTGTACCTGAGTCAATCCTAGTCAACAGCCCAGTGGGTCTTCTGCTGCTCCTGGCCCATTTACCCGGATTGGGCCAGCCCGACTTCGCAGCCTCCTCTGCCCGATAGTCACTTGTTGCCCATGTACCTGAGTCACACGCGGCCCATGAAACAGCAGATCTCCTCTCTTCTTCTGTCCTCTTTGACTATCGTTGACAATACTCATCACATTTGGAGCCATGAGGCCCACGCTATTCAGCATGGCTCCTCAATCTCCCCCTTGATGAGTGCATTGTCAACACTTCACTTCTTTAGCTCTTCAGTACCTGCGAACACATGTGGAAACACGAAAACAAAGCACAAGAAAAACAAAGAAGAAGAAAAATAAGGTAAAAGTTTAACCCTAATGACCAAAAGCCGAACAAAAGCAAGAAGTGGTCATTATGGTTAACCAAAACGTAAAAGCTCAAAATGAGTGCGATTTCAGAACAACAAGGATATCAACAGAGTAAGAACAAGCGAGACAAAAACTCCCCCTTAAACTTTGATCCCAAATTTTCTCCCCCTTGTTGACAAGTGAACTCATCAAGCACTCAAAAAAGACACAGACTCCCCCTAAAACACAACTCCCCCCTCAATGAATGCAACTAGGGTGCAGGTGGAGTGAGTAAAGCATGCTTTTCAGATATGATTGACTGCAATTACAACATCTAACAAGTATAGCAAAAGACATAATGTCTGAGACACATGACATGATCAGTGCAACATATGATATCTAAAGAAAGTCATTAGCACACATTTTTCAGTTTCTTTTTGCAAAAAAAAAACATCACCATAATTTCCAGTTAACAGGCAAGGTAAAACATGAGATGCAAAGGCTAACTGATATATACCAAGATAAGCATTGTTCAAAACAAGGTGCTTTAGCAAACTTGTGATCATTTCAATTTTCAGGCTTTTTCTTTTTCTTTTTTTCATTTTTGCCAGGGGTTATTTGCATGTCAAACCTTATGCTGACCGACCAAGTCAAGCCTAGGCCAGAACTGGACCATCAGAAGCTTAAGACATTGGTCTTGGCATACATTATACTGTCCTAGTTCATACAAAAGTGCTATGGTACGCAGTCTAGAACAATGTAATGCGACAAAACAAACCCACCTGGATCTTTTCAAGTTATGCATAAAAAGGCATGGAATTTTCATTTTTATTGATTTTTCATCAATTTTTAACACACATTTCCATGTTTTAAAGCAGTAAGATGTCCAAGTTGCATATTTGCATCTAAGTTAGGAACTAGCTACAAGGTATGTAACAGGTAGCAAAAACATTCAGCCTACACATGCTAGTTACCAGAAGCAATGGTGATCATTTTTCAAATTTAAAACATAAAAGCCATGCATATGACAGATATCATACATATCAAGTGAACTGAACTAAAGCATGATCATTGACAAGTAATCAAAAGCATGTACCGGCTAGAATAAGTAAAGCAGTTCAATCATATAACAGAAGCAGCTCTAAAGTGTGATATGTGAATATGCAAGATATGAACACACACAAAAAGACTCAAGAAAAGAGTAAAGAAGAAATAAAACTGACGCAAAACATCCTAGAAAGGATACACAACACCCAAATCCCCGCGTAAACGTTCAAAAGTAGACTGATCTAGGGGTTTGGTGAAAATGTCAGCCAACTGATGATGGGTATCAACATGAACAAGGTCAATGACACCTTTCTCATATTGATCCCGCAGAAAGTGAAAGCGCACATCAATATGTTTGGTTTTTGAATGGAGACAAGGGTTTTTCCCTACACTAATAGCACTGGTGCTGTCGCAAAACAATGGAACCCTGGTAGGAAAGAACAACCCAAAATCTCGCAAAGTGGAAATCATCCAAACTAACTGTGAGCAGCAGCTAGCAGCAGCTACATACTCAGCCTCAGTGGTCGAAAGAGAAACTCCAGATTGCTTTCGAGAAGACCAAGAAACAAGGGAAGACCCAAGAAATTGGCAAGTACCGGAAGTCGACTTGCGATCCAACCGGCACCCACCAAAGTCGGCATCCGAAAAGCCAGATAAATCGAGAGATGATGATGCTGAATAGTAAAGACCGAGATCAGGCGCATAAGTGAGATACCTGAAGATGCGCTTGACAGCCTGCCGATGAGACGCGCGTGGTGAAGACTGAAAGCACGCGCAAAGTCCCACGGTGAACTGTATGTCTGGTCTTGTTGCCGTCAAGTACAACAGCGAACCGATCATCCCTCGAAACTCCCTCTCGTTGACCTTGACGCCGCTCTCGTCCTTGTCCAGACCCCTAGATGTTCCCATCGGGGTCATCTGCGGCTTCAATTCACCACCAAAGTCAAATTTCTTAAGCATGTCACGAGTGTACTTACCTTGGTGGATGAAGGTGTCGTCCTTGGTCTGCTTGATCTGGAGCCCTAAGAAGTACTTGAGCTCACCCATGAGGCTCATCTCAAACTCACTGTGCATCTGCTCAGAAAACTTGGACACAAGATCATTAGTAGTACCGCCAAAAATAATATCATCCACGTAAATCTGAGCAACTAAAAAATCTGAAGCATCTCTGAGCAAGAAAAGAGTTTTATCCACCGAACCCATCACAAAGCCCTTCCCCAACAAAAATTGCTTCAACCGGTCATACCAAGCCCCAGGGGCTTGCTTCAACCCGTATAAAGCTTTTTGCAACTTAAAAACATGTCGAGGAAACTTAGGGTTCTCAAAACTGGGGGGCTGCCTAACATAAACTTCCTCCTCTATGAACTCATTCAGAAAAGCACTCTTAACGTCCATTTGAAAAAGCTTAAAACCCTTCGAAGCGGCAAAAGCTAAAAGAATGCCAATGGACTCAAGACGGGCAACAGGGACGAAAGTTTCTTCAAAATCAATACCTTCCTTCTGGCAGAAACCCTGGGCAACTAGTCGAGCTTTGTTGCGCACCACAACCCCATCTTCACCTTGTTTGTTCTTGAACACCCACTTGGTGCCTATGGGGTTGCATCCTTGTGGCGGCACAACTAGTGTCCAAACCCGATTACGGACAAAATTCTCAAGCTCTTCTTGCATAGCATTAATCCAGTTAGAATCAGAAAGAGCATGAGAAACATCTCTGGGCTCAAAAGATGCAACAAAAGCAGATTCAGCAAACACAGCAAGAGAGGTAGATGAACGCAAAGTTCTCTCAGTCAAATCACCAATGATGAGCTCTGAGGGATCACGCTGAACTGCTCGGGTTCCCTGGTGATCTGAAGTCACCTCACCGGAGTCAGCAACTGGCACCTCTGGACTCGACTGAGGGGGCTCGATCGAAGTGGAAGAAGTGATCAAAGGTCCGCCCTCGTCCTCAGTCGAAGTCTTAGAAGGTGTGGGCTCTGTCAGGGGTGCAGAAGGCCCACCCTCATCAGTAGCTAGAGTATCCTCATCTTCCTCGAAGATGGACTCTCCGACCTCATCATCACCAGAAAGCTCAAAAGAAGGAGTTAAAGAAGGCAAGGACTCATCAAAAGAAACCTCGCAAGTCTCAACAAGCTGCTGGGATTCGAGGTTCCAAACACAGAAACCTCGAGAATGCAATGCATAACCAAGAAAAACTCTGTCCCAGCAACGAGACTCAAACTTGTCCAAATACCCTCCCTTCTTGAGCTCAAAGCACTTGCAGCCAAATGCTCGCATGTGGATCACCTTGGGCTGTCTGCCAAACCGCAACTCGTATGAGGTCTTACCTAGGTAAGCTCTAAGAAAAATGCGGTTGGCAAGATAGCAAGTCGTGTTCATGGCTTCAGCCCAAAAGCGCCTAGGAGTCCTGTGCTCATCGAGCATTGTCCTGGCCATCTCGACTAGCGTGCGGTTCTTTCGTTCCACAACGCCGTTCTGTGGGGAAGTGTAAGGAGAAGAAAACTGATGGTCAAGACCTTGATCACAACAAAAGCTGACGAACTGAGAATTTTTGAACTCAGAGTCATTGTCGGAGTGAATTGCTCGCATCCGACCATTGTTCTCATTCTTCAGCTTCAAAATCAGGTCATGAACAAACTGAAAGGTTTCATCCTTAGACTCCAAGAAGAAAACCCACGAGAATCGAGAAAAGTCGTCAACAATGACAAGTGCGTACCACTTCCCACTGACTGATCGTACCCGAGCTAGACCAGCAGTGTCCAAGTGTAAAAGCTCGCCCGGATACGAAGTCATCACCTGAGTCACAGGTGAGTGAGAAGCGGCAACCATTTTCCCATGACGACAGGGATGACAAACTAGATCCTTCTCCATCTTAAGCTTGGGCAATCCTCGGATGAGGTCCATAGAGCTCAACCTGACGAGCAGATCAAAACTCAAATGACCTAACCTCCTATGCCACTTCCAGAGCTCAGAGGAGGATCCAGCAATCAAACAGCGAGAAGGGCCAAAAGAACTAGAGAAGTCAATTCGAAAAACTTTACCGAAAGGTAAAATCTGGCAAATCAAAGACCCGCTAGAATCAACCACAGAAGAGTTGCCCTTCTTAAAACACACCTCCAAACCATCCTCAAGAAGTTGCGAAACAGAAATCAAATTGAAGTTCAAGTTTCTAACCAAAGCAACATTCTTCAAAGAGAAATGATCTGAAATGCGAATAGAGCCTATGCCACTTACCTTCCCTTGACCACTGTTCCCGAAAGTGATGTACTCTTTGGAGCTCGGGGGAGTGAGACTGGAGAACCATCTGCGATGTCCCGTCGTGTGGCGAGAACACCCTGAGTCCATGATCCAAACATCCTCCAGTCCCCGATCCTGCACAATCAGTGGCTGTAAGTGGGAGCAAATGGTCCAGCACCAGGTTTAGCAAAAGAGCTAAACCAGTGTCGAGCCATCTGCTCAAAAGACGGAAAGCAGAAATCATAATGAGAGTCTGGACCAAAACGCGGCTCAAAGCGCGGTCCTCGGTTCTGCCTAAAGCCTCGGCCACGAGGTCCAGGACCGTAGCCAAAACGACCTAGAGCTCTACTGGAATGACCACCACCAACTGGAGCACGGGCAATAAAACCGTCTCCTCTACCACCACCTACACGACGCGGCCTGGCCTCCAGCCTCTCCCCGCGTCGAGGAACTCTCAGTCTACCACCCTGCTGGTAGAACTGCTCCTGATCACCACGAACACACTCTCCTCTCTCAACCCGCTTCCTCCTGAAGCAAAACTCCGCAAGATGCCCGTCTCTCTGACAGTACTCACAATGATAGGTGGGCTTCTTGGGATGTGGTTGAGGCTTAGGGTTCTTGGGCTTAGTGGTGATTG
This sequence comes from Zizania palustris, assembly GCA_019279435.1. NCBI lineage: Eukaryota > Viridiplantae > Streptophyta > Magnoliopsida > Poales > Poaceae > Zizania > Zizania palustris. Next base: position 19,616,084 of record JAAALK010000082.1, on the reverse strand, counting down.
GTGTTGTCTTCTTGGGCTGAGAGGGTCCAGGAAGAGAGTCTAGAGGGGTGTGGAGGTGTTTGGGCTTGGGAACCCAGATAGGTTTCTTAGGTGGAGCTTTTGGTGGTTCATGGATTACTCCATCCTTGGGCTGACAAGCCTGGGAGGACTCAGTGGAGTGAGTCTTAGGGTATCTCTGCTCAGGAGTCATCTTACTCGACTCCACTGCCCGGCTAATGGCACTCTCAAAGTTAGCCTTGGTGTAGGTGTAACCTACCCCAAACCCATCCTGCCTCTTGAACTGCTGGATCATCATGCCGAGCTGTGGCTCTCTGGCACTGATCCAACTCAGGATAGAACGGAGGTAAAAGTTCTCATTCTGAGAATCAGCTAGCTCCTCTCTCAAGGAAGCTAGTACCTCCACCTGAGACAAGTAGGTCTCACACTCGCTATCTATCTGGACAGACTTCTCGGCTTTTAACTTAATCAACTCAAGTCTAAGAGACAGACAGTTCTCACAAACAGTGGGTGGAACTAACAATGTCTCAAGCTCTAGCCTAGTCTGTGCAAGCTCAACTCTCAACCTCTCCAAATCACCCAAATGTTCATCGCCCTTGGATTTCAGCTCAGCTAAGGCAGCTAAATGAGATGGGCAATCAACACAGGGTGCGACGACAGTGGCTTGAGCATCTTTCAGCTCCAGCTGAGCCCTTTCAAGCTCAGTGGCCAAAGCGTCCCTCTCATCAACCCTTTCTGTGTACTTGGACTTCAAAGTCGACAAGTCACACAGAAGCACCTCACACTTCGAGCGCTCACTGCTATCACCCAAGAAAGGGGAAGAAGATAGACTCTCAATTTTGCCATTGGCTATGGCAAGCTCACTCTCTAACTCATCTATCCTCTTCTTGGCCCCCCTAAGCAGTTTTTCCCGATATTTCAACTCCTGATGATTGCTTTCAAGTAAATCAACGATTTCGCGTTCATAGGATGATACCTTTTCGTTATCGTCGTCGGAGTCGTCGGAGGAGCTCTTCTCTTCCTTATCCCACAAAGCCATTGAGCAGAAGCTCTTGCGGGATCTTCGGCGCTGGTGTGAGTGGCTTTTCGGTCTGTCCCCGAAAGCCATGAAGCAGAGGCCCGCTGGATCATCCTTGTCCTTCCCCTTCTTGATGATGATCTCCTCATCGCTTGATCTCGATGAAGAGGAAGAAGACGTGGACTGCTTGGAGTAGCTCTTCTCCATCTCGGCGAAGAAGGCCTTGTCGCGCTTCTTGTTCTCTCGCCGGTAGTCCTTCAGGGCCTTCTTAAATAATCTGGTCTTCGGCTTGCCCATGCTGAAGGAGGAGCTCTCGTGCTTGCCGGAGTCATGGAAGCCACCACCAGTGCCCTTCTTATGGCCATTGCGCTTGGGGCAGTCGGCGATGAAGTGTCCTGGATCACCACACTCAAAGCACCCGGATTTTGTGCCGTGTCTTTTGAACATTCTCTTGTCATAAACACGACGCACCCGGTTGTTAAAAAGACACAAATCATCATCTTCCAAAGACTCAAGCTGGTCCTTAGTGATAGACATCAAGGAGAACCCAGCACAGCTCAAGGAGGAAGGATCAATAGAAGGTGTAGCAAGGGCCAAGGACTTTGATATCAACCTCAGTGGCCTTCAGCTTGCTAAACAACTCAGAAATGGTCAAGGTATCATAAGAAGTGCTCTCAACGATAGAGGATAACTTGATCTCCCAGATCTTTGGGTCCAAGGTATGGAGAACCTTGAGCGCCTGCTCATGATCTGAGACTAACTGAGCACCCTCAGCCTTGTTGTCCCGAAGCTTGTTTATGATCGATAGAAAACGACCAAACACCGCTTCAATGGATTCACCCGGCTTTTGTGTGAAGTTCTCGTACTCACACCGGTAGGTCTGATAGAGCCGAGCCTTGACCTGGGCTGTTCCCTCATGGTGTGCCTTAAGGGTAGCCCAGATCTCTCTCGCAGTGGAGAGATGGCTCACACGCTCAAACTCAGTGGGACCTAATCCAGAAAAAAGAATGTTCACGGCTTTACTATTGCTCAGATGTTGGGCAATGATACCAGGAGTACCATGCTCAGCAACTGGCAAAATGATAAACGTGTCGTGAACGCAAATGTCCCAGATGTCCGAGCCCTGTATCATGAGATAGGCTCGCATGCGAGTCTTCCAATAGTTATAGCCATAGGCTTCCAAGGACGGGACCTTGCCAGGAGAAGTCATGATTACTACTGGGGTTTAGAACCGGTTAAGGTATGGAAAAACCCTAACCAAGCTCTGATACCACTTGTAGGACCGAAAGTAGCGACCAGAGGGGGGTGAATGGGCGCCTAAAAATTCTTTCGAATCAATGGCCTGCTCCCAACACCCAACGCACCTCAAAAGACTAAGTAGCAGAGTATGAACAGATTGTCTATGTCTACAGGTATCTAGCCTAGAAACAACTGATGTTAAACAGAGAACTACCAAAGCAGTGCTACTAGGCAGATAAACAAAATATACTAGACGTGGCAAGACAAACTTCTCAAAAGATGATCTAAGTATATATGAAGTGAGATGAGAGGTTACTGTTCAGATTTGTCTCCTGTTCGAAACTTGGCAAAGCCTGCTGCACTTGTATCGAAGCCTGCTTCGCTGTGTCGAAGCCTGCTTCGGAGGTTAGTTGCGAAGCCTGCCGAATGCTGTTGTGAGAGTGTCGAAGGTTGGTTGTCTATCCTAGTTCAAGTAACAAAGTGCGAAGTATGCTTCGGAGCGAAGTATGGATGAGTCGAAGCTAGGTTCGAACAATGTACTTCGAAGGCTAAACTTCGAACAGAAAGCTTCGAACAAGCTCACAGAAAAACAACCTTCGAAAAAGTAGCGAAGCCCAACACACGGCAGAAAGATCAAATCGAAGCCTATACTCAAACTTCGAAGATAGCTTGGTTGAGGTGTGACAACCGAAGTTGAGACCTTCGTTCAGAGGATTAACTTCGAAAGACAAGCTCCGAACACACACACAGTGACCTTCGAAAATGACAGCAAGAAGGAACTTACGTCGAGTGAAGTCTAACAGAAAGACAAGCTTCGAAGCCAACTTCGAAACCTGTCAAAGTATGGACTTCGAAGAGCTCAAGTCGGAGTACCTTCGCACAGACGTTCGAAGTATGATACGCTGACAGTTCAAAAAGGTACTTTAAAGCTAGCAACTCAGTACACAAAATGAAGTTCGAAGTTAAAATGAAGCTCTCGAGGATGTCAGATCGAAGCCTGCCTCACGAAGCTGAGGGACTTCGAACATAGAGAAGGGGCTTCGCCAGAAACAGCCAGAAAAGAGACTTTAGCTGTGCAGAAAAAAGCGAGGCTAGACTACTAGTGTACTGTTGCTATAGTGGAGTAGTACTACTTGAAAACAGCAAGAACTAGTACTCCTCATGAAGAACAAATCACAGCAACAGAGAAGCTTATTCTCAGAGAATAAATTAACCGCATGCACTCAACAGCAAAGAGATTAAATGAAGTGCTGCGCACATAAATGCTTCGCACAAAAACACCCGAAACAAACTCTTCCAGAACAGTGAAGAAACAAATGAATCTCAGGAAGAAACAAGGCTCATTGCCTGGCGGTGCACATGGGGAGAGAGAAAAGACAGGGAGCAAAAATTGACCCAATGGATTGAAAAGTGAATTCTACAAGGGATAACCTAACCCTAGGGATTGGGGCCCTATTTATAGGAAGCCCAACACTAGGAATATTCCACCAGCCCCTTAGGGTTTTTACAGATGCTAAAATAAAAGAAATGACTCTACTGCCCTTAGGAATTTTTACAGACACGACTGACTGACTGTGGGCCTAGAGATACAGATGACTTATCCGGAAGCTAAGCTTTCGTAGCGACTACGAATTCTCTTCTAGACAGTCCGATACAGAATCAACGGTTGTCAGTTTTGCGCCAAAACTGACAAAGCCTCCACCGGTTTTGCACCAGGTACCCGGATTGGGCCGGCCCGATTCTGCAGCTCTCTCAGCCCGGCAATCACTCACCGCCTGTGTACCTGAGTCAATCCTGGTCAACAGCCCAGTGGGTCTTCTGCTGCTCCTGGCCCATGTACCCGGATTGGGCCAGCCCAACTTCGCAGCCTCCTCTGCCCGACAATCGCTTGCTGCCCGTGTACCTGAGTCACACGCGGCCCATGAAACAGCAGATCTCCTCTCTTCTTCTATCCTCTTTGACTATCGTTGACAATGACTCATCACATCTGGAGCCATGAGGCCCACACTATTCAGCATGGCTCCTCACTGGCAGAGAAGCTCTCAGAAGAGTCCAAGTTCGAAGATATACTCCGAACTGGAGTCCGTCATCATACTTCGAACTTGATTCAATGCATCCCCGAAGTTATATACTGGAAATCTTTGACTTAATCACCAGCCTTTGTCCTGTTACTGCAATAACGCTGAAGATGGAATATTTTCCCCCAACACTACCAAAAAGTGATATTTTGATAATTTTGACCATTAATGCCATTGTACAGACAAAATTAAATGCGAACTCCGGTAGAGCTCGGGAGGAAGAAGCTACGCATTTATAGCTAGAATAGTAGTGGCGGTCGCAAGTGATGTTATCAATACTTTAGTGGCGGCCATCTTAGCAGCGGCGGGCAGCACCAGCGCCCGCCACTGCTATTGGTAAAATAGTGGCGGTCTGGGATGATGTCAGCACCGACCGCCACTACTTTACCAATAGCAGTGGCGGGCGCTAGTGGTGTCGTCAGCACCAGCAACTCTAGTGGCGGGCATCTAATGGCCCGCCACTACAGTGGAAGACTCCAACGCCACTACAGTAGCGATTTGTAGTAGTGAACTGATATGGCATTTATTTTAAGTGGTTATGTGGTAGTGTATTCAGCCAACTAATAACCACTACAAGAGAAGTAGACATTTATCTACCCTTTTTAAATACATATTCTAATTTCAGCAGGTATAAAAAGTGATCTATAATAGTAAAAAAAGAGAAAAAAAAACATGTGGGTAGGTATCACCAGTATTAAACTAATTAGTACCACTCTAAAAGATTGGGATTAGTATTAGGTGGGGAGCCCAACCGGTACTAATAGTTTTAGTAATAGGTGGTCTTCTGATCCGATACTAAAATATAGGGGTTTTTAAAACATCGCTGGAGAACATTGTAGTATGGGATGATGAGACCAAAAGAGTTGTGTTAATCTAACTGTTTATCCCAAAAATCTCATGTCCTGCATATCTTCTTTTGCAGCCACCCATGCGATCAAAACCATAGCCTCATTGACTCTATCCACTTTCGTCCAACTAGCTAGCCTACCACTCATCATCGTGAGCACCATGGTGAGCCACCAGGTGATCAACAAGGCAGTGACACTGGACATCATGAGCCAGACAACATTCCCGCTGCCCAAAACATATATCATTTTTGTCAATTTTATTTTTTGGTTGGTCGACCACTGCAAAATACTATCTCAGATTTAATTTAACTATGTGTACAAGTAGTAACCTATCTTAACATTACTTATTGTTTTCAACTTTTACATCAGTCGAACACTGCAATGCAAATTCTCCAATACATTGATTTACTTGATTAGTTTTACAAATACAAATGAAATATAAATTAGTTTTACAGGAAACTAAAAAAACTCAAATAGTCGATTCACTTGATTTCCTATTAAATTTTATCTATTGCCCTACTTTCTTTTATGAACAGGCATATGCTAAATCAAAATCAATCATCTATGCAAACATCGTCGGATACATTTTGTTTCCTAAAAACATGCTGTTGATACGAAAACGTACTCCCGCACTTGGGCCGGTTCGATGATCCAAAAGTGTATGGATACTTAGGGATATGCCTAAGCACAACACAACACTGACGTCATGTTCCGACTACCCTTAACAATAGCAAGGGGGTGGAGTCACTAGGTAATCGGATTGCAAAGGAATAATCCAATTAGCCGAAATATATATGTATATATATAATAACCTAATCGACTGAATGGAGCCAGATTGGTTCGGAGTGTACCGTGCGAAGGGTCACCGAAGGGGGCCTTCGACATCTGATGCGAAGTATGCGACGAAGGTAACGTTTGGCGTTTGGATCGATCTGACCAAAGAAAGGCTTCGAACAGATCGCGACGCGAAATCGCCTCCGAACGACAGGGTTTGGCACGAAGCCTTCGGCGCGATGAGGTCCTCTACGGAGTGTTCTGGCATGACGAGGTCTGATGCAGGGTGTTTTGGCATGACTAAGTCCGATGCGGACCATTCTGGCGTGACTCCAGCATGAAGCAACTCTGATGTGAAGTGGCTTCGGCACGCGGAATCTAACCACACCGACAACAGCGTGACGGATCCGGCATAGACGGACGAAGCGAAGACTTGCCGAAGGGTGCTCCGGCAGCCTCCGAAACTAGCCTCCTAGCTTCGGAAACCTTCGGTGAAGTGGGCTCTTAACGTGAATCCTGCAGAACACAAAGATCAAGTGCCAATTTGGCCTGCAGAACACAAAGATAGAACGAATTGTAGCAATCTGTTACATAGATTAACAAATTGTTCACAAGCGAGCCAGCAAAGTGATAGCAATCTGTTACGTAGATTAATGGATGATTCATAGGCGAACCAACAAGGCTTACCACAATTACAGTGTAGCCGACGGAGGGCTTCCAGCACAAACCCACGAAGGTGTACAGAACTAATGCGAAAAGTAGATGAAAGTAAATATACGATTCAAACTAGGGTTTGAAGTGTTGATCTGTGTTGGGAGGGGATTTTGAATCGACATCACCCCTATATTTACGTTCACTTTTCCCTCTACTTCCTGAGTTAACACGGCTCCTATCATGCGGTGATGACAAGCACTCTTTAATCTTCTAAAAAGCGTGTTACTGACTTGCCCCCCACGTGAATTCGGCTTCGTTCTTTAGCCGAAGTATGGGGACAATAGCATCAATTTTGCCAGACAAGTTAGAAATGAAGCGGCGCAAATAATTCCTCTTGCCTAGAAACTTTTGCACATCTCCCTTGCATGTCGGTGCTTCACAGTTCTTAATCTTCTCCAGTCTCTTAGGATCAATCTCGATACCTCTTTCATGAATCATGAATCCTAAGAACTTGCCCGCTGACACACCAAAAACACACTTGAGCAGGTTCATCTTTAAGCCATATTGACGCATTTTATCAAAAGCAACTCTCAAATCGGTTAAATGGTTTCCCATAGCATCCGATTTGACCACAACAACATATATATAGACCTCTATCATAACTCCTAGCAAGTCATGAAATATCAAGTTCATAGCACGTTGATACGTAGCACCAGCATTGTTTAAACCAAAAGTCATAACGACCCACTCAAACAAGCCGACAAAACCAAGGCATCGAAAGGCGGTCTTGTATACGTCCTCTTCGGCCATAAAGATTTTATTATAACCAGTGTTGCCATCAAGAAAACTTAGTACCTTGTGTCCTGAAGCATCGTTGATCAGCATGTCGGTTATCGGCATAGGATAATCATCCTTCGGAGTTGCCTTGTTCAGATCCCTAAAATAAATACAAACTCGTATTTTGCTACTCCCTTTCTTCTCTACGGGCACAATGTTAGCAACCCATTCAGCATACCTGCATGGCCTAATAAATTCAGCCTTGAGTAATCGTTCTATCTCCTCTTTAACTCGTTCATACACGGCCGAATTAAAGCGACGAGAGGGTTGTTTAAAAGGCCTAAACTAGGGTTTGATAGGCAGCTGATGCTCCATGAGCTCACGTCTTAGTCCGGTCATCTCGCTATATTCCCATGTGAAACAATCGACACACGACTAAAGAAACTTTATTACTTCGGCCTTTTCTGTAGCCTGTAAATTTTTGTTGATGAAAGTCGGCCTTGGAATACTACCATCGCCTATATCGACCTCTTCAAGAGGATCGGCCGACGCAAAACCTTGACCTAACTTTTCTACTTCGCTAAAATCTTCAATGGCTTCGACAATACCGTCTTTAGAAGACTGATATTTCTCTACACGAGACTTCAGCCAATCAAGATTGCTCTTACTAGTCATGACCACTAGTTTAGAAATAGCCGCGCTACACTAGCCGACTTTACCAACACAGGAACAAAATGTCCCTCAGATGCGCTAATGAAGTCATAATCCGAGAGATCTCTACCTAACAAACACTCTACCTTATCATGGATGGCATCCATAGATACATCGGCCAATGCAACCTGGGACAAAGTATCGTCTAGTACAACCTCAACATCATCGCCGTCCCACTGTATCAGGTACTAATGCAAAGTAGATGGAATATAACAATTTGTGTGAATCCAATCACACCCAAGTAGCAAACTGTAGTTACCTTGCACATCGATGACGAAGAACACCATCGGCAAAGTCTTGTTTCCCACCATCAACGCTAGAGAGAGTACACCCTTTGCTTCAGAGCTCTCGCCGTTGAAGCCATTGAGCATTAGGTTGGTCTTCTTTAAGTCTTCTTTGCCTTTGCTGAGCTTCTTCAGGAGAGAGTACATCATCAAGTTGACGGTAGCACCTCCATCAACCAACATTCTAGAGATCAGCTTTCCATCAATGTGCCCCTTGATGTAGAGAGGCTTCAAGTGACGAGCCGTATCCTCGGGCTTCTCAAAAACAACATCTTGTGGGCTGAGGCTTAATTGAGTGACCTCGGCCTCTCCTCGTGGTACCACGAACTCGGCGAGAAGTATGATGACATTTATGTCCATTGCTTGAGGTGTGGGTCCCTCAGAGACAGGTGTGTAGTCATCGTCAAGCATGCCGTCATCGTCTTAGCTCGGAACTAGAGTCGTGTTGTTTGCCTCAATCAGCTTGGGCTTCCATACTTGCTTCATGACTGGCCGAGGGCAGATTTCCTCGAAGATGGCATCTCGCTCATCCTCGTCCTTCTTCTCACGCATTTCCTGCGATCGCAAACACTGCAGGTGCTTCCTCTGCGATTTGTACATAACTGGAGGTGCCCAAGATGGTTGTGGCTTAGTACCAGCCGCCACCAACTTACTCCTATGATTTTTGGCCAAATGGGTATTACACGGGTCGACCTCGTAATCTTTGCGCTTGGCCTCACCCGGACTAAGGGACTTAAGTCCATCGTGCTCCATCGAGGGGGCCTTCGGGTTTGGGACCACCTCAGACCCTACCTTGACTGTGATAGCTTAAGACTCCCTCTCCCTCGCCTCTTCGCGCCCATCCTCTTTGGCTTCATCCCACGTGAGTCGGCTTAGAGGCACCACGGATAGCTTGTGGAAAACGTTCCCCTTCACCGAATCCATTTACCCCTGCCACTTGACCAGACCAACAACAGCGTGACGAATCTGGCACAGATGGATGAAGCAAAGTCTTGCTGAAGGGTGCTCCCGTAGCCTCCGAAACAAGCCTCCTAGCTTCAGAAACCTTTAGTGAAGGGGGCACCAAATATGAACCCTGCAAAACTGAAAGATCGAGTGCCAATTCGGCCTAGAGACCGAATTACCAAGTATGGCAGTACGAAAATAGATAGAACGAAGGGTAGCAATCTGTTACGTAGATTAACGGATGGTTCACAAGCGAGCCAACAAGGTGATAGCAATTTGTTAAGTAGATTAATGGATGATTCACAGGCGAACAAACAAGTCTTACCTCAATTACGGTGTGGCCGACGAAGGGCTTCTAGCACAAACCCACAAAGGTTTACTGAACTAATGCGAAAAATAGATGAAAGTAAAGATACGATTCAAACTAGGGTTTGAAGTGTTGATCTGTGTTGGGGGGTCCTATGAACCGGTCTCACCCCTGTATTTATAGGGGCTAGTATTCTAATCTCTAATTCTAATCTGATAAGAGTTCGGCTAAAATAGTTAAGATTGGATATGAGATCAAAAACAGCTGAGCTCTCTTAATTTGATTCGGACTTTGCTGGTTGGAGTGGGCCTTCGCAGGCCTTGCCACAGCCAACCCATCGGGCCGAATCTTCTTGCATAGCAGTCCTCCGAAGGGGCCATCGGGCCGAAGCCGGCTTGCAAAGAAGGCCGCTGAAAGGCCACCAAAGCCTCATTCAGATGGGCCTCCGACACTTCAGGGCTTCGGCCTGTACTAGGAGTTGCATATTTTCGGCCCAAAATTACCAAAATTGATATTTTGACTATTTCAACCATTAATGCTATTTTTGCTATCAACACATGCATTGCTTGTTCTACTGTAGATAATATAACATACCATAGCAAACGGATACACTATTATGTCTATGTTATAGTTCCACCATAGATGCCCATAACATTTGCTATGTGAAAACTTTGATATCTCAACAAGACATAGCTACACAAATATGATTTTCTAAATAACAAAATTCCTTCAGTTGGTCCATTTGGTCGGTGTCACACTCTATGGCTATTTGCTTCCCCTTCTTTGGAGCATTGCTAGGACTCTCACCTGCCATTATGAAAAACCATTTAAGTACATAAACAAAATATGCATGTCTAGTAAGTAATGTCGCTTTGCTATAGATATCGATATTGTTGTCCTTCACTTTTATGGCTATTGCAGTCTTATCTTCACTATAGTTATTGTAAATAGCGGACATAAAAGACAATGGGGGTCCCATTGTTAGTACCACATAGTCCCCTTCTATTAGGCTGACAATGGTACTAAATGCGAGCCAACCTTTGTGAAGGCATACCCTGCCTCAACAGCGTGCAACTTAACCTCAACCATAGTGACGCACCTATCTTTTGTTAATAAGCCAAATTTTTCTATGCCATTATAATTTTCACAGTCTTGAAATATGTCATCGGTGTGTCATTGATAAATAGGGCCTACCACAGTCACTGATAGTGGCATTTTACAATTTACATAAAATTATAATGGCATTTTTACAAAATTCTATTATTAATATCTTAAGGGTGTCACTCCTTTTTGTTAAAATTACAAAAGTGAGATAATATTGCATCAGTTTGTTGGTTTTATTACATATAAATAGAATATGCAATGTACAATGTATAAAGGGTATAAACCTATTGACGCCCGTTGTGGACATAATGATTGATGTTCAGGAGGCAACTATTAGGAACATAATTTTGGGGAAAGGGGAAGCTACGCTAGCCAGAAATTTCAAAAATCACCCCAAAGCCCAAGAAGCATGTGCATGTGAGATCATAGATCAATACTTTCTAACACAAGACACGCTAGGTGCAGCAGAAAAAATGTTGAGGAAGCACATCCTTGCATATCCTCGCTTCGTCCTAGCCATTCCTCACCAATCCAATCGGTGAAGACAACGTAGTTGTTCACGTGATGAAGTCCACGAATGTCGCTATTGGAACAACGCCTCCATGGTATCCACACATCCAGGGATAGAATCCTTCCCACGTAGGTGTGCTAGAACCGCTCGTGAGAAAACGGGAGATCCTCAATCTCAACTTTTGAGATCAAGAAAGGGAGGAGAGGAGTTCTTGGTGGCTAGGTCCAAACATGCAATTGCTTGTTTTTCAAGACCTCCTCCTCCTCTCTTTATATAGGGACAAAATCCCCTCGTTCTAGCATCTCGAAACCAACAATTTGGTTACAACCGATTTGTCCTCTAATAGACCCAATCTGTTTTACCCATGTCAGAACTTCTGATCCTAGATCGGAACTTCTTATCGGGTATTTTCGGTCTCTTAATCCAGCACGTTACTTTAATAGATCCAATCTATTTTCGCCCACATCGAAACTTCCGATACATATATCGGAAGTTCCTATCAGTACAATTTTTCAGATTCCAAATCGGAACTTCCAATTTCAACTCTCTGTCTCTAGTTAAAAATTATCAGAACTTATCATACCATGTTGGAACTAACAATTTGAGCTCTCAATTTCACAAACCATAAATTATTGGAACTTCCAATGCCATATCGGAACTTACGATTTGAGCCATCTGTTTCCAATTCAAAAAATAATCAGAATTTTCTTGGGCATACATCTTTCAATCTCCCACTTGCATAAGAACTAATTCTTTGTATGTTTCTTAATCCATCTCGTTAAGTTTGTGACCCGATAGGTTCATACACCAACGGATGTTCACCGGAAATCTTTTTTGACTCACTGATCAATAGCATTACCTAGCAGCACATATTGACCACCGAAAGTGCACATAATCAATTTTCACTAAACCTTTGATATACACAAGCACAAGTTCATTTACCACACGACATTAGTCAAGCTCAAGGCAAGATTCATGCCACCCTTGTTGGATATCTCGACATTTTCACTTGAACAAGTATCAGATTCAAATCATAACTAACTCTTTATTCATAGTGGCATGGTCATGCACTTTTCCAATCCAATACCTCAAGGGGCCTAGATATGTCTCTCCCATTATTAGGAGGGTAAATTCAATCTTGACTGATCACATCCCAAGAAATATTTCAAAACAAACCTGAAAACAACCCTTATTACTACCCTGTTACGGAATAGTGTCAGGAAGCATCTAAGTGTGTCACTACGTATTCTAGAATCAAATGATGATCTCAGGTCCTAGGACTCTGCAGGTACAACATTTGAGATGACAACTGACGGCACATTACAATAACAATCCCAACAGTATCTCAAGTGGGTCTATCCAACACCATGTTCACCAACATGTGTCCACTTCACTAATTTGGCATCTCTATGTCTATGATCTGTGAAACATGATAATCAATTAGTCAGATGTGCTAATCTATGTGTCATCACTGTCCCACATGATGACAAGATCAGGAATCCTTTTGAACAATATTGTTATGACATAAATAGTTTCACATAACAAGTCATCAACTCATTAATCCAATGTAAATGACATTTATCCATGGAAGTAGATAACAGTTATACTCACACATTAGCATAGACTCTACTAGCATCTTCCACATACACATGACCCACTCACGCAAGTATCTAATACCCATGGAGCTCAGGTGCGCCTCATGCATGGGATGTGAAAGAGGCTTCGTCAATAGATCCTCTATGTTCAAATCCGTGTGCACCTTGCAAATCTTCACATCACCTCTCTCAATGATCTCACAGATCAGGTGATATCGTCGAAGCATATGTTTGGACTTTTGGTGTGATCTAGGCTCCTTGAGTTACGCAATGTCACCACTATTATAACAATAGAGGTCCACTGGACTAGACATACTAGGAACAACACCCATCTCAGAAATAAACTTTCTAATCCAAATGGCCTCCTTCGCAGCTTCTAAAACGGTGATATACTCAGCTTCTATTGTAGAATCAGCTATTGTCTCTTGCTTGGAACTCTTCCAACTCAATGTGCCTCCATTGAGGCATAATATAAAACCAGATTGTGGTCGAGAATCATCTTTATCGGTTTGAAAGCTAGCATCACTGTAACCACTTACAACAAGCTTCTCTTCACCACTGTACACTAGGAACATTTTCTCAGTCCTTCTCAAGTACTTGAGGAAACTCTTTACTACAGCCAGTGAATTTCACTCGGGTTCGATTGGTACCTGCTCATTACACTTAGAGCATATGAAACATCTGGGCATGTACACAACATGGCATACATGATGGATCCAATTGTGGAGGCATACGGGATCACACTCATCTTCTCTAGCTCATCAGGTGTCACAGCACACTGAGTCTTACTAAGAGAAATACCATGTGACATTGTCAGAAAATCCTTCTTAGAATTCTACAGTTTGAACCAGTTCAATACCTTTTCAATGTACATGCTTTGGCTTAATCCAATTAGTTGTTTTGATCTATCTATATAGATTTGTACGCCAAAAATGTGTGCTGCCTCTCCAATATCTTTCATCGAAAAACTATTTTTCAGTGAAGACTTGACAGCATTAACAAAGGAATGTCATTTCTGATCAATAATATGTCATCCACATACAAGACCAAAAACACAAGTGAGCTCCCACTAGCCATATTGTAAACACAAGGCTCTTCTTCATTCTTGATGAAGGAAAACCCTTTGACTACCACATTAAAACGAACATTCCTACTTCGAGAAGCTTTCTTCAGTCCATAAATGGATTTCTGCAACTTACAAACTTTCCTTGCATTTTTCAGATCATCAAGACCTTCAGGCTGTGTCATGTACACATCCTGACTTAGGTTTCCATTCAGGAAAGTTGTCTTGACATCCATTTTCCATATCTCATAATCATAAAATGCGGCAATTACTAGGATGATTCGAATAGACTTAAGCATAGCGACAAGCAAAAAAGTTTCATCATAATCAACACCTTGAATCTGTTTGAAACCTTTCACCACTAATCGTTCCTTATAGATGTGAACATTTCCATCAACGTCTATCTTTTTTCTTGAAGATCCATTTACACTCAATAGTTTTTACACCATCGGGTGGATCAACTAGGTTCCAAACTTGGTTTTCTCGTATGGACTCCAACTTGGATCCAATGGCTCCAAGCCTTTTCTCAAAGTATGGTCCCATCATAGCTTCCGCATAGGTCTTGGGCTCGTCGTTGTCCAACAAAAACATGTCGCGTTGCCCAGTGATCAAAAACATGTATTGCTCTAGTGTGTGACTAACTCTCCCAGGCCTTCGTGGGGCTAGTATCTCTACAATAAGCTCTGCAACACCTTGTGCATCCTGGTGTGGTTTAGTGGGATCTGGAACACCTTAGAGTAGCTCTCGAACCTCTTCGAGATACACCGTCCTCCCACTAACTCTTGTTGAGAGAAAATCTTTCTCAAGGAATATACCATTCCTAGCGAAAAACACTTTGCACTCTTCTTTATGATAGAAATACTATCCTTTGGTTTCCCTAGGATACCCCACAAAGAAGCACTTGTCAGATTTAAGAGTGAGCTTGTCAGAAAACAAATGTTTAACATACGCCTCCCAGACCACATCTCATATGGCGTCTTCCCTACTGACTTAGATGGAACTCTATTTATCATGAAAGTGGTAGTTTCTAAAGCAAGTCCCCAAAAGGATAACGGAAGATCAGCATGACTCATCATTGACCAGACCATATCAAACAAGGTACGGTTCCTCCGCTTGGACACTCCATTCCACTTGGGTGTGCTGGGTGGAATCAGCTGTGGAACAATTACGCACTACTTCAGATGATCACTAAACTCATGGCTCAAATATTCACCTCCACGATCAGATCGTAGAAATTTAATTGTCTTGCCCATATGATTTTGTACTTCATTTTGGAACTCCCTGAACTTTTCAAAGGACTCCCTCTTGTGCCTCGTCAAGTAGACATAACCATATCTACTAAAGTCATCGGTAAAAGTGATAAAGTACTGAAAACCATTCCTTGCCATGTGACTCATTGGACCACACACATCAGTATGTACTATGGCCAATAACTCACTCACCCTCTCACTTTGTCTAGTGAAAGGCGTCTTATTCACTTTGCCAAAAAAGCAAGACTCACATGTGTCATATGATTCAAAATCAAATGACTCAAAAAGTCCATCACTATGGAGCTTCTGCACGTGCTTCTCATTTATATGACCCAAACGACAACGCCTGACGTAGATAGGATTTAAATCATTGAGTCATTGTTTCTTAGTACTAATGTTATAAACATGTGCACCCTCAAGACTCAGAATATATAATCCTTTCACCAATGGACAAACACCATATAGCATGTCATTCGAAAATATTGAACAACACTTGTTCCTTATTACGAATTCAAAACCATCTTCCTCTAGACATGAAGAAGAGATAATGTTTCTGCCTAAGGCAGGAATGAAATAACAATTATTCAATTCCAAAACTAGTTCTAAAGGTAGTGACAGTGAATAAACGCCGACGGCCAATGCTGCAACTTTTGTACCATTCCCGACGCTAACATCCAACTCACCACTTGCACACTCTTACTCTACTCAGCCCCTGTAACGATTTGCAAGTATGAATCATCGATCCGGTATCAAATACCCATGAACCATTTGGACGAGTAGCAAGATTAAATTCAATAACATTAATAACTGAAGTAGAAGTTACACTTCCCTTATTGTTCTTTTGCTCTTCTAGTTACACCTTACAATTGCGCTTCCAATGCCTAGGCTTATGGCAGTGGTGGCCCACATTAGAGCTAGTAGGACCCAACTTGGACTTTCTAGTCAGTTTGGACTTAGCACCACAAATCGAATTTGTAGTCTTAGCCTTGCCCTTCCTCTTTCTCTTTTTGCTCTCCTTCTAAGCCATCATCACATGATTTGGAGATTTATTGATACTCTCCTCAGCAGTCTTAAGCATCCCATGTGTCTTCTCCAGTCTAACCATGTTGTAATTCATGATGAACGACTCAAATCTCAGTGGGAGCGACTAGAGAATGACATCAAAAGATAAGTTTGGATCTAGTTGAGAACGAAGTCTCTCTAGAGTCTCAATGTAGCCAATTATCCTGATCACATGGGGACTCACTGGGCTCCCTTCAGCCATCCTACTCCCAAACAAGGCTTTAGACACATTGTATCTCTCAAGCCTTGCCTGGTTCTGAAACTTGCCCTTAAGACCTACGATCATATCGTAAGCATCATATTCCTCAAATTGTTTCTGAAACTCAGAGGACATGCAGGCAAGCATTTGACAGCTGACATCCATGGAATCACTAGCATGCTTATCATAAGTGCGCTTGCCTGATACAGAAGCATCCTCCCCTGGCTCATCAGGGTGGGGTTCCTCTAGAACATAATCCTTTTTCTCTTATTTAAGAACAATTCTCAAATTTCAGTACCAATCAATAAATTTTGTTCCAGATAATTTATCATGTTCAAGAATAGATCGCAAATTAAAAACTGGAGTGCTCTTAACAGAAGGAGTAGTAGGTGTCATGATCTACAAAAGATTAAATGCAAGGTTCAACACTATGCAATGTTTATCTTCTATACAATAAATGATGTTCCACTATTTTAAACAGTTACTTTCCCTCTAATGACCAATAGTGGCACAAGATCCACATTCATTCTAACTCCTAGTGAGCTTTGGCATCACTGCTAGAAGCTAGTTGACATAGGTAAGCAACTCTATGCTAATCACATCATATGTGACTCTTGTTGTTGGAGAAGCATCCTATGCTTTACGCCAATTCTATGCTCCAAGGCCCAAAACCATTTTAAAGGCCTCGTTAAGCCAACCAATATTATGCATTCAAAAGTCGGACTTCCGCCCCAACTTGCCAAGATAAAGATAGCACCCTACTTTGGCAGACCCACTATCGATGATCGAGATCCTTGGTGGGTACAACTATTAGAAAGAGCATCAATACTTAATTTTCTGAGGGAAAACTATTCTAGCACGGTAACGTCCCTAGCGCACACGAAACATGCAAGAATAGTATAAATGGAACATAAGAAAGCATCACAAGTAATTATATTAACTATGACATAGCATCACCCTATTCACATGGTGATCTCCATCTCCATCTCCATGAAGTGTACTAGTCTATCTCGCATAGCCTATACTAGTTACATGGGATGAAGCACCACGAAAATGACATGTAAGTCATATTTAATTTACATCAGCCTTGGGCTGCAAATAACCATGACACGCAGACCATATTTAATTTACATATATTGCATACATCTCATACTTCACCTATATCCAATACCATGCCAGTAACAACATTCTCTTCAAAACAAAGTTAGGCGAGGAATCTACAAATGACTAAAATCTGAATCTGGAAAACCTAGCTCAATAGGCTCAGAATTTCAAAATCAGGTGGGTTGGAACTTTCAATCTGGCATCAGAACTTCTGATTCACCAAAACTTTCGATCAATATCAGAATCCCGGGTAGCAACAATTTCTCTCTATATCAAATCATTATTCAACATCGAAATGTCCGATAAGTATCAAAACTTTCGATTTGTCGCGGACAGAAACAGATCTAATATGTTTTTCCACCAAGTATCTCCATACATGACGGATACAGATCGAACACTACGCACGTAGGCTCTGATACCACTATTAGGGAAAGGGGAAACTACGCTAGCCGAAAATTTCAAAAATCACCCCAAAGCCCAACAAGCATGTGCGTGTGAGATCATAGATCATGTTGACGCTAGAATCTATCGATAAAAGCGTGTGGATACCTACGGATAGCCCTAAGCGTAACATGATGCCAATGTCGCGTTCCGACAACCCTTGATAATGACAAGGGAGGGTGTAGTCGCCAGAAAATTAGATTACAAAGATATAACCCAATTAACCGAAGTGTTGGAATTAAATCTAATCGGCCAATGAAGGCCGATTGAACCAAAATGGAGGGGACGGTCAAACCGGCCAAGTTGAGTCGGTCGGACCGATGGAGGCGCATGCGGTCACACAAGCGGGTGAAGAAAGGGCGATTGACGCCGGCTACATACTATCGGTCAGACCGACCATGCACAGTCGGTTGGACCAGCGGGTGCTGGCAACCGGATGACAACCCGACATGCCCCGGTCAGACCGGTCACCTGCCGTCGGTTAGACTGACAGTGGTAGATCCGATAGCCCGGGTCTTCGGCGATCACCTTGTTGTTGATGACTCAGTTCAAGGGTTCTTGGCGAAGAAGATATGGATGAAAACATTGCAAAAACATCAAAAGATCAGAGGCAATCCGGCCAAGAGACCGAATTACCAATAAAACCAATAAAACGATAAAAATCTGTTACGTGGATTAAACGGGTGATTTATGAGCGAATCAACAAGGCTTATCGTGATTACAATGTGGTGGAGAGAGAGTTTATAGCCAAAGTCACAAAGATGGACGTAGTAGCTAATCCTATGGCAAGGAAAGTAAATTGAAAAGGTAAAAGTTTGATTCATGGAAATTAGAGTTTGATCTTGTGTTGGATTGAAGATGATCCTTGAATTGGGCTTGCCCCTATATTTATAGGGGTTGGTCTCAATGTTCTTGGTCTTTAATCTACTTAAAAACACGTCCAAGTTGTTAAGATTTGATTAGGGATAAGATTACCCTGAAACCAACTAATCCCTTTTAGACTCAGATTGGGCCGGTCCGACCAGACCCATATGGCCGGTCTGACCAGGCGTACAGTGCCGGTTGGACTAGCGTGTGCCAGGAAGTTGCATATTTTTGGTCAAAAGTAGAAAATTTGCCCTTTTGACAATTTTTACCATTAATGCTACTTTTTGCTATCAACACATTCCCCCTATGTTTTGGAAAACATAGTGAGCCAAAAGCACAACGGGCTAAGGGCGATATACTCCATATCGTCCTTGCGACACTTCAAGCATCTTGCCACACACTTGAGAAGTACTTTTTCAAATATCTACCATTCAAAGCTCTATGAAATTGCTCTCCTTGCAGAGACTCTAACAAATATGTATTACCTGGAGCGATTTCAATAACTCTAAAAGGACTTTCCCAACTAGGCGACCATTTACCAAACTTCAGGCTTTTAGTGCCTAACAGTAAAATTGTCTTCCAAACCAAGTCACCAACTCGAAACGATTTTGCTTTCACTTTCTTATTATAAGCTCTAGCCACTCTTCTTTTGTCTCTTTCTATAGCCTCTAGAGCTCTTAATCTCTTATCAGTCACTTCTTCCAAATTATCCTTCATAAGAGTTCCATACACATCAACCGATCAGCCATCTTGCTTAAGTAATCTCAAATAACCAAGATTTACCTCTACCGGCAAAATGGCTTCCTATCCTTACAACAATTCAAATGGACTTACCTTGGTGGCACCATGCTTCGCAACTCTACATGCCCATAATCCCTCAGAAAGGACCTCATGCCACCCTCTAGGAAACTCTTCAATCTTATTCTTAATAAACTTAATAACATTTTTATTACTAGACTCAGCCTGACCATTGGCCTAAGCATAGTATAGTGAAGATTTTATCAACTTTATACCATAAAATTCGGCAAAATCACGCACCTCTTTAGAAACAAATGAGACACTCTAATTTGTAGTAAGAGTTTGGGAATTATCAAATCTATGTATGATGTGCTGCAAGACTAAATCAACTACCTCGTTATGTGTCATGTTCTTGAGAGGCACAGCCTTGGTCCACTTGGTGAAGTAATATATAGCCATTAACATGAATCGATGCTCTTTCGAAGAGGAAGGATAAATTAGGCCAATGAAGTCCAAGGCCCAACCTCAGAATGTCCATTGTTTGATAATAGGATTAAGCAAAGACGCATGAGCAAGCTGAATATTACCAAACCTTTGACATGCTCCACATCCTCTATAGTACCTAAAATAGTCCTCAGTCATAGTCGGCCAATAAAAATCTGCTCTTTTGAGCATCCAACTCATTTTTTGTGTTGACTGATGCATGCCACAAAGACCCTCATGAATCTCTCCCATAAAAACTTTGGATTTATCGGCGTTCAAACTTTTTAAAAGAATTTCATCAATTGTTTGGCGATACAACACATCATCGAGTAATACAAACTTAAACGCTTGCCGCCGAAATTTTCAATCAACTGTTTGGCTAGGATCTCTCAAATATTGGATAATTGGAACTCTCCAATCATCTCTGTGATTTTCAAAAGCATTTTCCAAACCCTCACTTGAATTGCCATCCAAATCAAAAAATTTAACCTGCCCCCCAAGCCCTAAACCTTCCTGATGCAGGTCGGTCAGACCGGCCATAGTGGGCCGGTCAAACCGGCTGTTGTTAGTCAGCCGTCACGGGGCAGCCAAGCTGGCCTAGCATGGCTTGTCAGACTGAATTGATGCCTCTGGTCAGACCGGCCATGTCAGGCCGGTCAGACCGAAGTGTCCTGACTCGCAGGAATAAAATATATCGAGCATCAGTTTTTCTTATGTAAAAAAATTCCCTCTTTTAATTTGATAACCAGATGCTTGTTGAGCCAAATGATTTGCTACTGAGTTGGCTTCCCTAGACACATGCGAAATCTCAAAATCATCAAAAGTGCCAATTATGTCTAGACATTTATCCAAGTAACTATTTAGTAAAACATTGAAACATTGGGCATCTTTAGCTACTTGTTGAACTACCAATAGTGAATCACCATATGCGAGAACATGTTTAACACCCATGGAGTCTAAAATCTCAAGTCCTAGCAATAAAGCTCAAGTACAAGAAAATTCTAAACGGGCCGAGGTCTCGAAACTCATACCACTAGGTGATATGACCACAACTCCGACACCTTGGCCATTCTTGCAAGCCAGACCATTAAAGTAAAGTTTCCGTGGTACTACCTCAATTAGAGCAACGTTGTCACTCCAATCGACATCTACATGGTGAGTAACTATAAAGTTTGCAACAATTTGGCCTTTTATAGCTTTCAAGGGTTCATAAGCCAAATCATACTCAATTAAAGCATAAGCCCACTTTCCAACTGTCCCACTTAGAATCAGCTTTTGCAACATGTATTTTATAACAACGGTTTGACAAGGGACAATACATGTGCAAGATAGAAGATAGTGGCAAATCTTGGTACATGCATAATAAAGTGTAAATACAAATGCTCCAAAACACGTACATTGTCTCAGCATCTAACAAGCGGAAACTCAAGAATGTGAGGATATACTCATTTCCCTCCACCTCCTGAGTCCACACATCTCCTATCACGCTATCTTTGCAACAACGTACAACCGAAATGGAATTCTGGCCTTCGGTGCCCTCACCACAAGTGGTGATGACAAGCACTCCTTGATCTGATCAAAAGCATGTTGCTGACTTGCCCCCAAGTGAATTCGGCTTCATTCTTTACCCAAAGTATGGGGACAAAATAATCAATCTTGCTAGACAGGTTAGATATAAAGAGATGCAAATAGTTTACCTTGCCTAACAGCTTCTGCACATCTTTCTTACATGTTGGCGCTTCAAAGTTCTTAATCTTCTCAAGTATCTTAGTATCAATCTCAATACCTCTCCCATGAATCATGAATCCTAAGAACTTTCCTGATGACATGCCAAAAGAACACTTGAGCGAGTTCATTTTCAAGCAATACTAATGCATTCTTTCAAAAGCAACTCTCAAATGGGCTAGATGGTTACCCATAACATCCGATTTAACTACAACATCATCAATGTAGACTTCTAGCATAACTCCTAACAAGTCATGGAAGATCAAGTTTATAGCACGTTAATATGTAGCACCAGCATTCTTTAGACCAAAAGTCATCACAACCCACTCAAACAAGCCGACAAAACCAGGACATCTAAAGGCCATTTTGGAAACATCCTCTTCAACCATAAAATTGTAACCAACATTACCATCAAGAAAACTTAGTACCTTAAGTCCTGAAGCATTGTTGATCAACATGTCGACTATTGGCATGGGATACTCATCCTTCGGAGTGGCCTTGTACAAATCCCTGAAATCAATGCACACACAAATCTTGCCACTCCCTTTCTTTTCAATAGGGACAATGTTAGCAACCCATTCAGCATACCTACATAGCCTAATAAATTCAACCTTAAGTAGTTACTCTATCTCTTCTTTAACTCGGTCATACATGACCAAATTAAAGTGACGAGGAGGATGTTTATAAGTCCTAAACCCGAGTTTGATAGGCAGCCGATGCTCTAAGAGCTCACGGCTAAGTCCGGTCATCTCACTATACTCCCACACAAAGCAATCAACGTACGACCAAAGTAACTTTATTACCTCGGCCTTATCACAACTCGATACGTTCTGATTTACAAAAGTTGGCCAAGGAACACTACCATCGCCTATATCTACTTCCTCTAAAGGATCGTCTGACACAAAACCTTGACATAACTTTTCCACCTCACTAAAATATTCAATGGCTTCAGCAATACCATCTTTAGAAGACCGATATTGCTCTACACGAGACTTTAGCCATTCAAGATTACTCTTACTTGACATGACAACTAATTTAGAGATAGCCGAGATACACCAGCCGACTTTATAGACACTAGAACAAATTGCCCCTCAGACACGCTAACAAACTCATAATCCAAGAGGTCTCTACCTGACAGACACTCTACCTTATCATGGATGGTGTCAATAGACACATCGGCCAAAGCAACCTAGGCCGAAGTGTAAGCTGGTACAACTTCTACATCGTCACTATCCCACTGGATCAAACCCTAGTGCAAGGTAGACAGAATACTACAATTGGTGTGAATCCGATCACGCCCAAGTAGTACACTATAGTTACCTTGCACGTCAACCACGAAGAATGTTGTCAGCAACATCATGTTGCCCATCGTCAGCTCCAAAGAAAGTACACCCTTAGCCTCGGATCTCTCGACATTGAAGTCGTTCAGCGTCAAGTTGGTCTTCATCAAGTCGTCTTCATTTCTATAGAGCTTCTTCAACAGAGAGTACAACATCAGTTTGATGGTGGCGCCTCCATCTATGAGCATCATGGAGATCAGCTTCCTGTCTAGGTGTGCTCGGTTTTACAAGGGCTTCAGGTGACGCGTCGTCTCCTCGGGCTTCTCGAAAATAGCTTCACGTGGGCTGAGGTTTAGTTGAGCGACCTCGACCTCCTCTCCAGGTAGACCAAACTCATCGGGAAGCATCACCACATTTATATCCATCGGTTGAGGAAGTGGCCCCTCTGAGATAGGTGTGTAGTTATCGTCGAGCATGTCATCTTCGTCATCGCTTGAAGTAGGAGCCGGGTTGTTTGTGACAATTGGCTTGGGCTTCCATACCTGTCTAAGTATTGGTCGGGGACGAATCACCTCAAATATCACGTCTCGCTTGTCATCGACCTTCTTCTCCCTCATCTCCTGGGCTCAAAGATGTTGTAGCTAGCTCTTCTGGGACTTGGTCATACCTGGAGGTGCCCATGAAGGTTGTGGCTTCATGCCGGGTGCCACAAACATGCTTTTGGAATTTTTGGCCGAATGGAAAACACCTGGATCGGCCTTGACATTTTTACACTTGGTAAAAACCTTTTCCTATACCTTGTCGGTCGAACCGGCCTTATTGGGCCGATCGTACTGGCCATAGTGGGCTGGTATGACCGGCCGGTGCCAGATGGCTGAAACCTGTCGGTCGAATCGGCCATAGTAAGCTGGTCAGACCAGGGTAGTGAGGGCGGGTCGACTGGCCCTAGGGTTGCAGTCAGACCGACAGGCTCCTATTTGGTCGCCTTTTACGGCTCGCCTTCGTTCTACTCCAGTGGGGCTCTCTCAGGGATTGGGATATCCTGAGAGCTCACTTTGATGATGATGGCCTCAGAACCCCTGTCTTGTCTTCCCTATGGTGCGACAGATAGTCGTCTAAGTGTTGGGGAATAGTGGAGCTACGCTATGCAGAAAATTCAAAGTTTCCACCCTAAGCCTAAGACCCATGCGCGTGCGAGATCATAGATTATTACCTTCTAGTACGAGACGCGCTAGGTGCAGCGAAATAAGGTGTCAGAATAGCGCGTTAAGCCTATCCTCATTTTGTCCTTGCCATCCCTCGCCAATCCGATCGGTGAAGACGACATAGTTGTTCACGTGAAGAAGTCCATGAGCATCGTTGTTCGAGCAATCCCTCCACGGTATCCACACATGCAGGGATGGAGTTCCTCCCACGGCAGCGTGCTAGCACCACACGTGAGAGACAGGAAATCCTCGACCTCAACAATTGTGATCAAGAAAGGGAGGAGAGGAGTCACGGTGGCTAGGTCTAATCTATACTTATTACTTATTTTCAAGACCTCCTCCTCCTCTCTTTATATAGGCCTAAGAGCCCCTGGTCGTGCACATCTTGGAATCTACA
Source organism: Zizania palustris (assembly GCA_019279435.1). Taxonomy (NCBI): domain Eukaryota; kingdom Viridiplantae; phylum Streptophyta; class Magnoliopsida; order Poales; family Poaceae; genus Zizania; species Zizania palustris. Next base: position 19,591,428 of record JAAALK010000082.1, on the reverse strand, counting down.
AATTAGTTACAACTAATTCATATTTGTAACAGATCCAATCTGTTTACCCACATAGGAACTTCCAATCCTCGATCGGAATTTCCGACAGGGTATTTTAGGTTTCCTGATTCAGTATGACACTTAACAGATCCAATCTGTTTTTGCCCACCTCAGAACTTCTGATACCATATCGGAACTTCCGATCAGTACAATTCTCTCCGATTCTAAATTGAAACTTCTAGCTCGATGGAACTTCCGATACCATATTGGAACTTTTGAAGCAACATTTGCTCTCTGACCCGAGACTAGAAAATAATCGGAACTTTCGATACAACCTATCGGAACTTCCGATCCACGGAATTTTCTTGGGCATATCCATCACTGAGAATGTCGCCTCCCGCTGCGCCAATTTGTCTCTTCATATTATAGATCTCGAGCAGCACAAATGGAGCACCCGTAAAAAAGTAAGGAAATGGGTAACCAGCAGGTGGAAAGTAACATGGGGCCCACTGCGCCATCGGGAATTGATGTGGAGGTGGAGGCATAGGTGGCTCTAGCGGTCTCGCCCATCATGGGCTGAACTCACTCTTCCTAGGAATGTTCGGACTCGTTGGAGGTCCTGGCCGAGTGTTCGCCTTCTTGGCCCTCTTCTTGTGCTTTTGGAGCAACATCTCATATGTCACCTTTAGATTCTTGTGTAACTTAACCGAAGAAACTGTGCTGGTGTTTACTTTCCAGACCACTACCTGAGGGTTCTTTAGTACAAGCATGTGCGGACAAGGCTCTCCAACCACGACCTCCTTCCCTTTAGCCAACTCGGCCTGCTCGGGCCGAATTAGTACCTTCTTCCTATCGAGATCAATGGTGTTCACAGGGAAGGGGTCTTGGTCAAGCTTCATGTTAGCATTGGTATCCAACTTCAATCATCCTTCCTCTATGGATGATTGAATCTATCAACGAAAAACATTGCAATCATTAGTAGAATGTGAAAGTGAATCATGCCACTTATAGTGAGCGCATTTCTTCAAGTCGTCGGCAGTTGGAATGATGTGACCCTTCGGCAACCTGATGAGCTTGTTCTTCAACAAAAAATCAAATATTTTGTTGCACTTGGTCACGTCAAATGCATACTTTACTTCATTGGGCCGACTCTTGGTGGGGGATGGTCGTAGCTCAAATCAAGTAACGGGATTGGACTTACTAGACCAAGTCCACTCCGTAGTGTACATGTCGGCTGAGTCATCTTCTCTCTCTGATGATTCATCATCGGAGTGCTCCATGACATGCACCTCGGCCTTAGGTTCGCTAAATGTCTTGGTGAATTTCTTATTTTTGGCTCGGCCTTCTTGGCCTAGAGCCTACTATAAGACTTGACTAACTTCTAGGAAGATCTGGCCATCTAGCTTCTCCTTCAGTTTGGAATGCAAACCGTTAAAAGCTAAATCGGCCAAATCTCTCTCGGAAATGTTCAAGTTAAAACATCAGTTTCTAGTGTCTCTAAAATGCCTAATGTAGTCAGAGACGCCATCATTGTATTTTTGTTTAACCGATGTCAAGTGTGAGAGTCTAAGTTTAGTTTCTCTAGTATAAAAGTAATCGTGGAACTTTTGTTCTAAATGGGCCCACATCTGGATGGAGTTTGGTGGCAACGCTGAAAACAAAGTGAAAGCGGTGTCGGAAAGAGATAGGGAAAATAACCTAAGTTTAAATGTTTCCAACCCACTAGCTTCGCACATTGCGCTAGAAATTGGCATATATGCTCTAGAGTGGTCTTACTACCCTCGCCGTCAAATTTGGTGAACTCGGGAACTCTAAAGATGCGAGGGTATGTAATGGTATCGAAATGGTCCGCGTACGGCTTGTGGTAAACCCTAGTCTGATACCGGGGTCTAACACTCATGCACTCGCTAAAAAATGCGCGAATTCGCTCTTCAATGTCGTCCATGCCTCTTGCTTGTGCGCGTCACTCATGCGTGAGAAACCATGTTGAAGAACATGGGTTTGATACTCCAGATGTGATGAGTGATTGTCAAAGGAAGTCAAATAAGAGACATGAAGACCTGCCATGTCTGAGGCGTGTGTGACTCAGGTACACGGGCAGCGAGCAACAGCCGGGCAGAGGAGCCACGAAGTCGGGATGGCCCAATCTGGGTACATGGGCTAGGAGCGGAAGATGATCCACTGGTCTGTTGACTGGGTTTGACTCAGGTACATGGGCGGTGAGCGATTGCCAGTCTGAGGAAGCTACAGGGTCGGGTCGGCCCAATCCGGGTACCTAGTGCGAAGACGGTGGACGCTTTGTCAGTTTTGGCGCAAAACTGACAACCTATGATTATTTCGTTTTTAGGATATTAATATTTAGTTTTTAAGTCCAGAATATTTTATTTGAGTCAGTTGATTTTTCTAAGAATATTTTAGTAATTTTCAGATTTTATTTTAGAGTCAGTGTAATTTACCCTAGGGGTAAATTAGTCTTTTTCATGTATTAGGAGTCGCCTATAAATAGGCTCCTACCCCCCTAGGGATAGGATGATTGTTATTTTCCAAGATCAATCTACAATCCACTTTTTGTTTCGGCCGCAAGTTTTTCATCTTCGTCGCTGACGTGCTCAGCCTTTTTAATCTGAAATCGCTGACGGCGATTACTGTTTTCTTCTTCCGTTGGTTTTTCCAGGTGCGACACCTTCTCATTTGTTCGAGGCGCGTCATGAGTGAATGTCTCTGGCACTGCGTCAGGCGTGCGGTAGGGGGCAGCAGCCGGTGTGGCGCATGGACCCCATGGCGGCAGCCGGCGCAGCTCTCCACGTAGCAGCTCGCGTGGGCAGCTCTGGCGGCAGGAAACGTATTGGCCAAAAAGCAGCGGTAGCACTGTGCATGCGGCAGAGCACTGCACGTGCGTAGCCGGCTGCTACATTGCACGTGGGGCCTCTAATTGAACAAGAAGCACTGAGCATTGAGAGTATTGTTTATTATTTTTTCTTGTCCAGCCGAGCTGCAGTTATTGCTTTTGCTGTGTGTGGGTGTTTTTCTCTGCACCAAGCATAGTTTGTAGCAGGCACACACAAATCATCACAGAAGGCAGCAGCCAAGAAGCCGGATCCTTTGCGGCAAGGAAACGGCGACACAACCGAGGCTCACAGCACGGCGGTAGTCAACTACGAGATGCAGGTTTGTATTTTTATCTCCTAATTTTTAGTTAGATTAAATCTGTTAGTTATCTTTTTAATTAGCCTGAAAATAATAAATTTCGTAGTTAACTGTTAATTTGTTAACTTTTTATTAGTTATCTCATATTATTTATTTAAGTGTCTTTTATCTGCTCATATAAAAGAAAAATTTATTAGTCGCAGTAATATTTTTATTCTAGTTTTTACGTGCAATATTTTCGGTTTATTTCTGAATTAATCTTTAATGATCCATGTTCTATTCATTTGATTAGTATTTCATTTCTAGACTGAAATATAAATATTTTGTGATTTATCTAGGTGTTTTTATTTACTGTAGTATTTTTATTTAGTTTATCTTTAATATCATTTCAATTAAGACACCGGTCTTTTTTAGGCTAGACAACTTTAATTCCTGTAATTTGCTTTGCTAATATTATTTGTCTGGTTAAGTTCATATGGGTGTTGGGATTAGGATATAGTTTAGAAAGAAATTTTTAGGCGCCCATTCACCCCCCCTCTGGTCGCTACTTTTGGTCCTACAAGTGGTATCAGAGCGAGGTTAGGGTTTTCTCATACCTTAATCGGTTATAAACCCAGGTAGTGATCATGACGTCTTCTGGAAAAATCCCGTTCTTTGAAGCTTTTGGCTACACTTATTGGAAGACTCTCATGCGAGTCTATCTTATGAACCAGAGCTCGGACATATGAGAGATTTGTGTTCACCCTACTTTCACCATAGTTCCTATTGCTGATGGTGCTGCTGCTGATGTAATTGCCCAGCATCAAAACAATAGTAAAGCGGTGAACATTTTATTTTCGGGTCTAGGTCCTAGTGAGTTTGAGCATGTTAGCCATCTCACCACTGCTCGAGAGATCTAGGCTACCCTCCAGGCACACCATGAGGGGATAGCTCAGGTAAAGGCTAGGCTCTATCAGACCTACAGGCGTGAGTATGAAAATTTCTCACAGAAGCCGGGTGAGACTGTTGAGGCTTTGTTTGGTCGATTTCAATCGATCATTAACAAGCTTTGGGTCAACAAGGCCGAGCGTGATCAGCTGGTGTCAGATCATGAACAGGCACTCAAGGTTCTCCATACCTTGGACCCTAAGATCTGGGAGATCAAGGTTTCGTCTATTGTTGAGAGAGCTTCATATGATACCTTGACTGTCGCAGAGCTTTTTAGTAAGCTCAAGGCCTTAGAGGTCGATATCCAGTTGAGATCAAATCTCACTGGTTCTGGCTCAAAGACTCTGGCACTTGCGACACCGTCTGCTGATCCTACTGCTATGAGTTGTACTGCTTTTTCACTGACGTCTATCTCCGAGGAACAACTTGATTCGCTAGGAGATGATGATCTATGTTTGTTTAACAACCGGGTGTGACGTGTCTATGATAAACGAATGATTAAAATACACGGCACAAAGTCCGAATGCTTTGAGTGTGGTGATCCAGGTCATTTCATCGCCGACTGCCCCAAGCAGAAGAATTACAAGAAGGGAACCGGCGGCAACTCCTATGACTCCAGCAAGTACGACAACTCCACTTCCACAAAGGGCAAGCCCAAGACAAGATTCTTTCGAAACGCTCTGAAGGATTACAGGCGTGAGAACAAGAAGCGAGACAAGACCTTTTTCGCCGAGATGGAGAAAAGATACTCCAAGAGATCCTCATCTTCCTCCTCATCTTCAAGTTCAAGTGATTAAGAGATCATGATCAGGAAGGGGAAGGACAGGGATAATCCGTCGGGCCTCTGCTTCATGGCCTTCAGGGACAAGCCGAAGAGTCACTCACGTCACAGCCGAAAACACCACAAGAGCTTCTGCTCAATGGCTCTTGGGGATAAGAAAGAAAAGGACTCCTCCGACGATGACGACGATGAAAAGGTATCCTCCTATGAACAAGAAGTTGTTAATTTACTAGAACAAAACTGTCAGGAGTTGAAGTATCGGGAGAAACTGCTTAGAGGGGCTAAGAAGAGGATAGATGAGCTTGAGAGTGAGCTTGCCATGGCGAATGGCAAGATTGAGAGTCTATCGTCTTCACCTTGCTTGGGTGATAGTAGTGAGTGCTCTAACTGTGAGGAGTTGTTGTGTGACCTGATGACTCTTAAGTCTAGGTACACAGAGAGAGTAGATGAGAGAGACGCTATGGCCATTGAGCTTGAAAGCGCTCAGCATGAGCTGAAAAATGCTCATGCCACTGTCGTCGTACCTTGTGTAGACTGCCCATCCCATTTAGCTAGTATAGCTGAGCTTAGAGTCAAGAGTGATGAGCAGTTGAGCGAGTTAGCTGGAGTGACAGCTGAGTTGGAGCAGACTAAGCTAGAGCTTAAGACCTTGTCAGTTCCACCCACTGTTTGTGAGAACTACTTGTCCATGAGAATGGAGTTGATCAAGCTAAAAGCAAATAAGTCTGTCAAAGTTGATAGAGAGTGTGAGATCTGCTTGTCTCAGGTGGAGGTGTTAGCTTCCTTGAGAGAGGAGCTAGCTGATGTTTAGAAAGAGAACTTTTACCTCCATTAGATCCTCAGTTGGATTAGTGTCAGAGAGCCACAACTCAGCATGATGATCCAGTAGTTCAAGAGACAGGATGGGTTTGGAGTAGGTTACACCTATACCAAGGCTGATTTTGAGAGTGCCATTAGCCGAGTAGTGGAGTGGAGTAAGATGACTCTAGAACAGAGATATCCCAAGACTCACTCCAGTGAGTCCTTTAAGGATAGTCACCCATGGATGGAGTGTTCCAAGAACAACCTAAAGCTCCACCTAAGAATTAAATGTGGGTTCCAAAGCCTAAACCTCTCCACACTTCTCTTGATTCTTTACCTGGACCCTCTCAAACCAAAGATATTACACCCAACACCACCAAGCCTAAGAACCCCTAGCCTCAACCACATCTCAAGAAGCCTACCTATCACTATGAGTTTTGTCAGAGAGACGAGCATCTTGAGGAGTTTTGCTTCAGGAGGAAGCGGCTTGAGCGAGCAGAGAGAGCTCTAGGTGGGCAGGAGCAGTTCTACTAGCAGGGTGGTAGACAAAGAGTTCCTCGACATAGAGAGAGGCTAGAGGCTAGCCCACGTCGTGTAGGTGGTGGTAGAGGAGACATTTTTTATGACAATGATCCGGAGGGTGGTTTTCGTTTCGGCAGAGCTCTAAATCATTATGGATACGGTTTTGGACCTCGTGGCCATGATTTTAGGCAGAATAGAGGACCGCACTTTGAGCCGCATTTTGGTCCAGACTCATATGATTCCTTCTGCTTTCCTACATACGAGCAGATGGCTCGACACTGGTTTAGCACTTTTGCTAAACCTGGCGTTGGACCGTTTGCTCCCACTCATGATTATTCATCTTGATTTGGGAGTGTTGATAGCAAAAAATGGCATTAATGGCTAGATTATCAAAATATCAATTTTTGGTGATTTGGGCCGAAAATACACATGTCTAGGGTCTGTCCGAAGCCCTACAGGGCCAAAGCCCATCAAACTATGGTCTCTGAAAGCCTCCAGCCAGCCCATGGACTTCGGCCAGGAAGCCTTCGAAGGCCCATGCTACCAAAGCTTCAGAAGCCTTCGGAGGCCCACGCTGCTGAAGCTTCGGAAGCCCACGCCGTCGAAGCTACGGCTCATGAGCAAGCCTCGACGGGCTTGGTCGAAGCCCACGTTGTCGAAGCTTCGACCCGAGGAGCAAGCCTCAACGGGCCTAGCCGAAACCCATGCTACCGAAGCTTCGGCCCAAGGAGCAAGCCTCGGCGGGCCTGGCCGAAGCCCACGTCCCCGAAGCTTTGGCCCGAGGAGTAGGCCTCGGCGGGCCTGGCCGAAGCCCACGTCACCGAAGCTTTGGCCCGAGGAGTAGGCCTTGGCGGGCCTGACCAAAGCCCACCTCGGCAGAGATAGAGTTGGACGCGTTTCAGCTCAATCTTTATCTCTATCCAGCTGAATTAATTGTAGATTAGAGTTAACCCTCTATAAATAGAGAGGCCTGGCCGGCGTAGAGAGCCCCCCAACTCAAGCCAAACCAAAGCCATGCTTTGATCGTACCTTTACTTTTACCTTTACTTTTCTGTACCTCTTCGTGGGTTTGCCTGGAAGCCCTCCGTCCGCCGCTACGAAACAGTGGTAAGCCTTGGTACTTCGCCCGTGAAGTCCCCGTTAATCTACGTTATAGATTGCTATCGCCTTGTTACTTCGCCTGTGAAGTATCCGCTAATTTGCGTAATAGATTGCTACCTTCGCCACCCATGCAACACCTCGCAAGATTCAGTCCTAAGGCCAAATTGGTACTTCGCATCATCTCTGTTGCAGGTTCGCACGTTCGGAGCCCATTCGTCGAAGGTGTCCGGAGCTGAGAGATCGGTTCCGGAGGTCCCCGGGACGCCCTTCGACAGGTCCGCAGGCTTCGACAACAGGCTTCGCACCATACTTCATCGTGATAGACTTCGGCACGACTACACTCCGCACCAAGACGAAGTTGCACCTACGCGTGGCCTTCGCGTCACTACTCTGTAATTCGCTGCATCAGAGGTCGCACGCCGAACCCCGCTGTTCGGAGGTGACCACCGTGTTCAGATCCGTTCGGAGTCTACCTTCGACCGGATCAGTCCGAACGCCGAAGCACCCTTCGGCGGAGCACTACGCACCTGACGCCGAAGGTACCCTTCGGCGCACCCTTCGCATCAGGCTTCAAACCAGGAGGACTCCGACTAGTTTGCTGATTTTAACTTATTCAATCTATTTCTTTCGGCTAATTGGATTATTTCTTGTAATCTGGTTGCCTGGCGACTCCACCCCCCCTTATCACTATTAAGGGTAGTCGGAACGCAGTGTCGGTGCTACGTCACGCTTAGGCATGTCCCTATGTATCCGTGCACTTTTGGATCGCCGGACTGACCCAAGTGCAGGCGCACGTTTCCGTGTCAACACACTTTTTGGCGACTCCGCTGGGGAAGAGCTAAGCCAGCATGATGAGTACAACTACATTGGCCGCAGGGACATCTAGTTCAACTACTACGTCTACACTGCCGATGGACACAATAGGAAGCGCGATATCGACAACCGCAACATAATGTCACCTACACTTAAAGATATCCCCGCAGAGGACCGACCAGAAATCGAGGCAAGGCTAAAGGCGCTCCAAGACATGATGCTTGGGGGGCTATATCAAGACACGCGCAGGCTTCATCAAGCGCGACATTGTCACCCCCGACCCCGCTCAGGTCCAGGTAACACTGGTATAACCTCGTTTATCTTCTTTAGAAATTGAGCAAAAGATAGCCGCATCAGTAGATCAGGTCATTAGCGCTTCGCTAGCCAACCATTTAGATTCGGCAGTCAGCTCCCAAGTAGAGCGACTCTTAGAAGGTTCAGCTTCACTGAGGCCATACCCCCGGTTCCTATAGCTAGTGCACCTCCGACGAACATGTCTCCGGCCTCACCACTTATGGCCGAGACCAATCATTATACCTATGGACAAACTAACATTGCATACCACGCAACACCTGCGCCAATACCCGCGCTACCCGCACCACACACGCAGGCGCCTGGACACGAGCATGTTGTACCAATAGCGCGTAGGGAAGAAGCACATGGCCGACACACCGATATCCCACCGCGTGTCGTGCCCCCACATGAGAGGCGCCTGCAAACAAATTACCAAGATGATATAGATGAGCGAGTCCGCGTACTGTTTAGGGTGTGTGCCGGCTTCGTGCCCAAGGGACGGGTTAGGGTTTATCGCAAACCATACCTCGATCATCTTGATACAGTTCCCTACCCCCGCGGCTATAGGATCCCAGAGTTCACTAAATTCGATGGCGAGGGTAGCAGGACCACACTTGAGCATGTTAGTCAATTTTTGGCGCAGTGTGGAGAGGTTAGCGGGATAGATGCCCTAAAGGTTAGACTATTTCTCTTTCGCTATCCAGCACAGCTTTCACTTGGTTTTCGGCGCTCTCGCCGAACTCCATTCACATGTGGGACGATTTAGAGCGGAAATTCCATGATTTTTTCTACACGGGTGAAACAGAACTTAGGCTTTCGCATTTGACATCGGTTAAGCAAAAATCTAGTGAGAGCGCCTCTGAGTATA